>CM059295.1:10367500-10967500 GCA_030340665.1 Neosalanx taihuensis | reverse complement strand
TAGCCATATCCTGAACAATGGGCAGACAAAACTAGGACAGTTAAACACTGGCTTTTCACTAGACATGACTACACTATCCAGTCCCAAACCTTTGTTTCAGCATTCCTTATCCCTTTAAAGAAACCTTAGCTTTGAATCACACCTCTTTCTAAACCAAGAAATAGTCACCCACGTGGGATATATCGACTTGATCTTCACACAGGCCAGCAACTATCATTCAAAAACGGAAGTTGCAGCGCAGTGCCAGGTCTAGTTAGAGCTGTGGAGTCGCTCGAGCAGGAAATAGGAACAGCTCTCTCGAACAGACCCAAGAGCGAGTGTGCAGGACTGTGGGGTGGTGGGGCGGTGGGACTGACCACGTCACAGCCCCCTGTAATCAAAGTGGAACAGGAGATGCAGGTAGTCCACATTCCAGCGAAGCTAAGGGTTAGCAGAGCCTCAACTGGCCTGTTGAGTGCCACTAACTGGGGAAAGGGCCAGGAATCAGACAAGAGGGTGGGGGTGTGGGGGGGGGGGGGCCCTCTGGACTACCTCAAGCTCACTGTTAGGACACCAAAATCGGGGGAGATTCATAGCAGCCTAGATAAGTATAACATTAGTTGGCGTCAGGATAGCACAGTGGAAATTCATGGCACGCTGGCAGTCATAAAGCACACAGCCTCTCATAAAAGACAGGCTGGCTGTGTGTAGCTAATGAGTCAAACTTAAACACGCTGTAGTGTTCAGTCTTGCATCCAACCACTCATTTCCATCCAACTACATGAACTGTTTGACAGATTGATTAAGAGGAATTAAAGTACTGGATAAATGGCAGTTCTTTTTAAGTGTGCTCAGCTCACATAAGTATACGGTACATCCAACCTGTCAATGAGAGCCTAACAAAGTGATCGGTCTTCATCGCATGGTGTAACACCGCACATATTCTTCTATTCATTAAAACAGGAGACTTCTAAGGTTTTTGTTCATGAACCGACCTTGCAGACGCAGCACTCACAAGAACTGTGAGGTGTCCAGGGTAAATTAATGAACAGAGCGAGAGTCAAGGACCGAAAATGGATTAGAAAGACCGTAGGTGGGTAGAAGTTTGAGCTGGCCAAATGGTTGGCTAGCAACAGCCATGGGAGCTCTCCCCAACATTAGCTTTCATCAGTCTTTAAGATGACTGCAGGTAGACAAAAAGAACACTGCTCAATTGAGTAGCTGGATTTTGGCACCGCAGAAACGTGAACAGGCAATACTTGGACATTAGGTAAAGAATCAACTAAATATTGCAGCAAGACATTTTCCATGTTACATGTACAACGAATGTATAACTAGATACCGATATAAATGCCACTTTAGCCTGGCAAAGCAGCTTACTGGTCTTCCTGTCAAATCCATTTCATACCACTATGACATGGCATTTATCCAAAGAAGGATCAATGTATCCATATTAGTAAACGATTCAACTTTTGCAAATGACTCAGTGTTATGAATGTTGTACTTCACCAAACAGTTCTCCATATGTAAAGCATTGCTGAAAGTACCACTTAGGCAAAGACAAACAGAGATGACGACCGAGTGACTGGTGGACAGACTTAACAGCATCAACAGCTAGTAACTACAGTAGGGACACTGCTCCAACACTAGCTATGGGAGAGACTTCCAGAGCACCCCCCCCCCCCTCCTACCTCAATCCCAGGAGATACATGCCTCCTGCACCTAGTAAACACTGTCAACAACACACACAAGGCAACCAATACAGCTAGAGGAACTCACCACTGCTGAAACGTTCATTACAAAAAAGATGCCATGCCACTATTGGAGGGGGGAAACCCTGTACTTCCTGATCAACTCTTTAGTCCAATTCTTCCTTGTGTGCTTGTTTTGCAGTCATTTCCCAGTCAAGCCTACCTTAGTGAGATTCCTTTAAATTGTAAAAGTGTTCCTGTTGGCTAATATTTTTCAATCCAATAAATAAATAATACCAATAGTGCTTAACTGGCATCTCAAGAGTTTACATTTGATTTACAATAAGCATCATGAAACACTTACTTTCTATCTTTAACAAGAAAAATGATCATACATTATTAACACTTCCAATTGTTAGGTTAGCCACTGTGTAGTTGCGTGAAGGTCCTGACCGAGAAACAAGGAATCTTCCAGATTCTTTCAGAATTCATGAAATAAATTAAAGTGTGAGATCCTGTGTTGGATTGATGGGAGAATTGAAAATTGCCTTGCCCTTGCCAAAAATGCAAATAAAGCCCAATGCTAAACAAATACAGGCTTAGTATCCAGAGCCTATGACACACAGCTGTTGGTGATCCAATGCTATTACTGATCTACATGGGTATCTGGGTATCTGAAATCTAAGAACAATTATTAGGGTGTGTTCAGTTGTGACGATATGTCGATCATGGGCCAGGACACACAAGCATGAATCTAGTTAGGCTGCTACTACTACAAGTAGCCTAACTACTACTACTACTTCTAGTAGTACTAGAATGACGTTAGGATTTACAAACACCCAATAAGAAGTTGTGCAACGGGCCACTTAGACCAAGACTTGTAAAGACCAATTTCCTAAACGCATGTCATTCAATTTACAAGCCACCCACCAATGATGGAAGCCCATTTGATCATACTTTGTAAGCCTATGTGGCAATGTGAAGGTGGTAACCTTGACGTTTTGTTACTGGAAATGCCAAACAAGTCCTGTTCCAAGTCAGGCCCTTATATACACAAAGCCAATTCCAATGTCCTTATTTAATCCCACCCATGAACCTCCTCTGTTCTATCTAATGTTAGCAGGTGGCTGCTCCTCTTAGCTAACCCTGCCTAACTTGCTACGCACTCTGGTACAGAGCAGAGGCCTTTTATCTGTTAGCATCACTGTTAGCATCACTAGCTGGATTAGCTACTTCGCTACGTCCGTTTCTTGACACCAGGCAGCTCTTAGTCACCAAATGACCGAATTCTGCGATGACAAGCGGCGAACGGCTGGGCGTCTCATGTAAGCACATGAACGCAGATAACAGATAGGGCATCTCCTTGTTTAAAATCCGTGAAGATTTAAAAGCATAACCGGAGATCAACCTAGCAACACGGGCTAGTTGCTAGGAGAAGCTAACCCCCGGTACACTGACAGACCTGAGGTAGCTTAGCAGTCCCACTACAGACACACCTGTCAACGCGACCACAGACATAGAAAGAAAGACGGTTCTGAGCGCGTTCGTAGACTTGGCTGCTCGGTTTTATCTGACATATGAATAAAAAGTTGTACTCACTAGCCGTAATGATACCAGAAAAGGACTGGAATCTTCTCTATTGGCGACGGAGGGAGGAACAGAGCAGACATTCAAAATGGTGGCTCCCCTAGCCTCAGCACTTCTACCGCAGGCGGAGGGATACACTGAAATAACCCAAACTTCAAGGTTTGTGAACAGGAGGTGCATTCGTTTTGGTTATCACGTAGGATGTGTGCCCTACCCCGGGGCGTGCGCTCCCCGGTAAACTGCAGTGGTGAAGTCGAACGGTTATTTCTCCCCTCAATTGGTCATTTCTTAAAACCAAAAAAGCACTATGGATCATTGGAATATTCCTCGAATAACGGACTCTTGATCCCTTGACCGCCACCTGGATACAAAGGAATCATCAGTGTCCCGAGTGCTACCGACGGCCCGTTCATGATACCAAAACGAATGTCTTCGGTGACGACGATCCAAACCTTGCTTGCGAAATGATTTCCAACCATTTCTCGGGAAGTCTCACTCCACCTTCACTGCCTCCGAACAGACCTACAACGGCTATGCGTTATTTTAGCGGACAGCATGGGTGAATATGCTACCGTATTTTTCCTATGCAACAACAACAACAACAATCCTTGTTGCTACTTCATCAGTAGTGCTATCTAGTTATCTAGCACCATATCTGGTTAGACCTCTGGCATTGACAAGCTATAGCCGTCGTTCCGCCCTACTGGCTGAGCGATCTTAACAATAATTCCATTTTTTGCAGTTGGCATTTTGTGATAAGAGTTTGACAGTGTTTCTTGGATGTCATGTATGCGTCATGTCATTGGTGTCTGATGGCTTATGGCTACTACGGTTTTTGATGTATGAATAGATATGCTGAAATATTTTTGTCTCTTGCCAGCACTGCGGATGAATAATAATTTGCCTATCAACGTCGTGCTGCGGTCCGCACACCTCACCTCGTGGCAGTCAGTGATGACGTCAGCAAGTCATGTTATGACATTGTTGTGAGGTTTGTTGGCTCCATCTAGTGTATTTAATTAATATTGTTAAGCAGATTTTAAAATAGTTCTAATGGTAATTCTGTACAGTAAACCAGATTTTCAAGTAATGATGTCCATAGTGATTATTATTGGTATATCGTTACTGTTGATATATTTAGTACGTTTTATGTTACGTTAGTTATAAATTGCTTTAAATGGCGTCTCGCTTATAAATGAGAAATATTATATTAAATGTTTTAACTGGTAGTCCAGTAACTGGTAATCTGTATCAGAGAGGTTACACCAATATGGTGCTCTGGATTAAGACCTACTTGGTGTTCATACTTGCGCACAGAATGATATGTTGATCCGCTGTTGGGTTGTAGGCGACCAACAGAAACACAGCCGCAAGCCTCACATCATTCACATCATACGTGATCATGTGTGATCGTTTTAGTCCAATAATCTCATGGTATGAAGTTCATACCTTTTAAAACTTGTCCATAAACCCAATATGGATGTTAACTTATAAAATGCAGTAGTCTTATGATAAATGAGTAGTTAAAGTGTAAAAGTGCTAACGTTTGACACAAAGTGTTTGGTGTTGAAGTGTTACTTACAAATAATGGCTCTGAAGTGTGTGAGTGTGTGTGAGAGAGGGAGAGGGAGAGGGAGAGAGAGGGGGGGTGTAGAGAGAGAGGACTGTGTTTTCTTGTCCATCCCACAATGCGTTGCGGTGGTGCCTTTTGTGAGCACAGAGATCAGCTGAGCTCGTGCATCGCTGCAGTGCAT
Organism: Neosalanx taihuensis; assembly: GCA_030340665.1. NCBI lineage: Eukaryota > Metazoa > Chordata > Actinopteri > Osmeriformes > Salangidae > Neosalanx > Neosalanx taihuensis. The sequence goes on along the minus strand of CM059295.1, from coordinate 10,962,489 downwards.
TGGCAACGCGACAGCAGCGCAGGATGTAAGATCTCAGACGGGACTGATACTAGTTTAACGTTGTCTCTCACCATTGCATTGATTTCATACTTAACTGGAGATTATTACTGCTACAATGCGGGGGAAAAATGTGATCACCTTTTTTTAGCCATTTGGCATGGACTTTATTCTTTCAATACATGCCTTCATTTCTTCTAGCCTGTCTGACGCTCAACGTTTTTTTTTAGTTCTGCGTTAGGTAGATCGTTTTGATTACTGCAGTTTTTAATATATATATTTTTTTTTTAATCTATGATTTTCGCGACACAGTTCTTTAGGGAAAGAGTTTTTTTTTATGGGAAACGTCTGGATTGGCCAGGGAAAGCTTTTGCATTGGTCGGGAATAGGAGGAGATTCGAGTTTTTCCCCAACCGGGTGTGGGGGAATAATATGTCCAGACGAAAACAGACCAACCCCTTCAAAGTTAATTGTATGTATCTCAGGTATTGTATTTTTCACATGTTACGTCTTTATTATGGAACAAATCTGATTTGGTCAAACAGCGAAAAGCCGTGAAACATCGCTCTGGAATGGGAGCGTTTGCTCCTAAAGCGACTCACATAATAAATATTTCTTAATTATGATCACATATGGAAGATTGGAGCCAGTCAGTGACTGTGCAGTGATCATTGAGATGATCTGGTCAAGAGGAATTGGTGACGATTTGCCGTGATTTCGTGCTGTGTCTGTTTCTAAAGAGGAAGAAGAAAAAAAAAATCGCACTTAGTCCATGCTGGACTCCCAAAGAATCCATTGAGGTGGCAGAACCTCGTGTTTACCGGGCTGAGGTTATGGTGGTTTTAAGGATAAATCTTGGTTCGAAGCTGTATGGAAACTTGCCATGGCATGTTGGTGTTTGTTGTAAACGCATTTGAAGTAGATCTGACCTCCTAATCTATGTTACTTGGCCCCCAGAGTAACAACATTTTGGGGTCTCTTGCAGGATCTGATCCTCCAAAACATGTAATTCTCAGATTGTAGACCTTCAGCTGTCTAAGCTGCATTTGATCATTTCTTATTCTTTCTTATTATGATCATTCTTGACATGTCACTAAGGCAATTGGCAAGTAGTTTGTCATCATCATGGAAATCTTAGATGGACGTTTCCAATAACAGTACAACAAAATAGTAATAACAATAAATCTGAACGTCTGTAGGAAGATGAAAGTGTTGTTGGTATTCCTGTGATACAAACACATTCAGAAGCATATTGTCATGTTGTGAAGTTGATGGAAGCTTGCAGCTGGGCTACATGGTACCATGACAGGGAGTGGTCTTGTCATTTAGCCTAGGTCCAGCTCCTCTGTGTCCAGATACTCCTGAAGCCAAAGTAGCAGATAGACTGGATGCAGTTATTATCTGATGGATCCGTTTGATCAAAACTGATTCAGGAATCAATGTACTTTACCTACACTCTTGTTTCCACCATTGTGAGCCTGTGTTTCCTCATAGTTTACCAAAAGGCTCCTCCACAGACCTTAGAACACCTGTATATATACCTATATATATATATATATATATATATATATACACATACACCTAAGTGAATTTTTACCAAATAATCCAGGCTATGCATCCTTTTAGGCTTCTCGTCTAAATATAGTTTGTTTAAAGACGGCGTTGATATACATCTCGCTCTCACTCAAGTAATCCCTATTGGTTAATAAGATCAGACGCTGTTCTGTAACAGTAAGATCTCTGTGGTTGGACTCTCAGCAGGGCCAACAGTCAATCGTAACACACACCATTCAGACTCAGACAGGTTATTGATTGGCCTATCCACTTGGATGTCCGTGCTCCTCGAAACACATTTATAGGTCTACATATTGTTGGTGATTCTAAACACATTTAAGATGTTGGTTTCTTCAACAAGGCCAAGGACTCACACTGACTTTAATACTTATGCTGCACAATTTATTTGTATAGTGTAGTGATTTTGTTTGATTTTATTCTACATCGTTTAGCCCATTAGTTTGACCTGTACACTACTTATTGCAGATTCTTATTTGTTTAAGTAGGCACCTTCCTGCTGCATAAAAGTCCTTGACTGTGTGAAATATCGTAGAAAGAAGAAAAGAAAAACATATAATAATCTGGGACCTTTCCCATTCACCGTGACTGCTAAAGTAACCAATGTAGTGAGATGGGCAAAACAAGTATTTTCTCCCATAAAGCTGGTCCAAGGACACAGACAAACAGACAAAGACAGACAGGAAGGCAGGCAGACAGACAAAGGCAGGCAGATGACAGACAGGCAGGCAGTCAGACTGCAGCCAGACAGACAGGCAGCCAGACAAGACTGACAGGCCAGCCAACTCTAGACAAGGAAAGAATACATTAGGACCTTGATTTTTTTTCTTCTTTCTTTCTCCTCTGTCTTCACCACTGATCTTAACAGACTTTTTCATACTTATATATTAGAACAGGTTGTTTAGGTTGCTACTTAGACCACACAGACTGACCAGATGACCTGCACAGGAAAGCTAATCAGATAGTCTAAGCTAATTAGGGTTGAGGGTTGGAGGCTGCAAGGGAGGAAGGGGGGAGTTGAAAAAGCATAGCAGACTGAGCCCTGGGAGATTTAGTGATGATAAACTAACTACAACTTCCACATTATGCTTGTAGAAAGGCTAGCCTTTCTGAATGAAGTTAAGTAAAGTGGGAATAATTTGCTGGCTAATGCTATAATAAGTTAGAGACAGCAAGACCATTTTCTATGGGCGTTTCTCGGAAGTAGCCTTGTGTTGATTTTAGATAGTTCATTGGACACAGGAGGGAGGGATTTGTTCATCTTTCCTTGAATACCAGGCTGTCAGTTAGGCAAAATGAGAAATGATCTGGGTTTATCTCCTGTCCCCTGTCCCCTGTCCCCCCCCCCCCCCATTCCCATGCTCCTGAACACCACAGCCCGTGTGTACGGAGACATGGACGGCAGGGGCCCTGGCACTTCCTGGAGATTCAGACAGAGTTATATGTGTTTGTCTGTCTGTCTGTCTGTCTGTGTGTGTGTGTGTGTGTGTTTTGGAGTGCGGGGTGAGAAAAAAATGGGACGAGTGCTTAAATTCAACAGGACCCCCATTGCTTGCTGGTGTTTGAGTAGAGTTTTTGGCATTCCCTCTTTTGTGTGTTTTGTTTTGTCTCCCCCCCCCCCCCCCACCACCACCACCACCACAACCCCCCTCCCCCCTTCTCTTCTCCCCCTCACCCTCCACTGTGTCTGTTGGCTGATGAGTTTGTCTCTTTGTCTGGATTCAGTCAGACACTGCGTCACCTCCTGCCTACAGACACACAGACTCAGAGATAACATCACAGTGGCAGAGACGAAGGCAGGGGGGGGGGGGGGTGGGAGGGAGGGAGGGGGGGAGGCGTGCGAGGAGAGAGACAGATGTACAGACAGAGCCTAGCAGTGGGGGATGGGGAGCTCTCACACATCAATCATTGGCTGTGCGCCGCGGAGCCAGCCTGTTGTAGCGGTTCATAGTTCAACACTCAGAAGCACTCTACCAATACTAATGAGTGCATGGATTACTATGGGAAATGGGACCACACTGCGTTCACATACCAACTCTTCCACAACCGGTTAACGGTGGATTGACGCGGGGCGGCTGCAGGGAGGATCCTGCGCGTGTGAAACGGCGCTGTGCGATGGCACCACCCCCCCCCCCCCTCTCCCCTCCTACACAGATCTAGCACCTCAGTGTTTGTGTTCTACCTCAGGAGTCTGGCTCAGCCAGGCTGCAATTAGCTCAGCAAGCCTCAGGTAACCACAGCCGGGGTCTCTCAGCTGCCTTCTGGTGAACGGCGCCGCAGCGAAGGAGGAAAGCAATTAATTCGAATCGTTAGCCGAGCGCCGTTGCGAGCCACTTTAACCTCTCGTCAACGACAGACACCCGCTTGAAACGGTGACAGGAGAGGAGCATAGGTTGACAAGCGTTCTATCCTCCCTCTTCCAATCCCTTGGCCTGTGTGTCTCCCGATAACCAAGCCGGCGAGTCTGCGAAAGGGCCTCGTCCAGATATGCAGGCGGAACGCAGAGCGTGCGGGAACGTGAGGGGTTAACAGACACATATGGGCAGCCTGGGTATGAAGTATGAGCCGCCCCCTCAGAGCTGCTGGTGTAGATATAGAAACAGAGAGGGAGCCGTGGTGGGGCCGGCAGGACAGAGGGCGAGCCAGGCTGTGCTGTGTGTGGGTGGTACTGAGAGAGAGAGAGGAAGAGAGGGAGGAAGAGAGGAAGAGAGAGAAGGAGGGAGAGAGAGAAGGAGGGATAGAGAGAAGGAGGGATAGAGAGAAGGAGAGGGAGAGAAGGAGAGAGAAAAGGAGAGGGAGAGAGAAGGAGAGAGCGAAAGAGAGAGAGAGAGAGAGAGAGAGAGGAGGGGGGACGACAACTAGCAGGCAGGAGGAGGCAAGTGGAAAAAGAGTGCAGGCTGGCCTCCCCTGGGACTGCAGCATGCCTGTGTGCGCGCATGTATGTATGTATGTATGCGTGTGTGTGGGGGTTGGGACGTGTGTGTGGTGAGCATGTGCATGTGCGTCAGCGTGCTCCACTGCCACTCAGCTATGTATTCATGCAGCTTCGTATGTGCTTGTTTGAGGATGTGAGCGCCTCCATGTCAGAAGCTCGAGAGCACGGGCAAACGGGCTCTTTCGCATTTAATCATTCATTTTTCTGTCAGCATTCTTTACATGCAGACCAGGGAAGTGTGTGTGTGTTGCATTCTTATTATATTCATAAAGGATTTTGTCATTAAGAGTTTGGAATAAGTAAAAGCTAAACACTGTCGTATTTGACTGTCCCGATGGCTGATCAAAGAAAGGGAGTGACCAGTTCCGCTTGTAAACAGCCTGAGGAGGCCGGCTGCCATATGGATGAGCCCCAGTCAGTTGGAGCTGCTGTTCTGACTCTCGTCTGTGTGCCCCCATGTGTTCCACAGGGCCTTTCCATCCAGCAGGCATCACAGGCCCTCTGCACACGATTAACATGGAGGGCAGGGACGACTTCACAGAGGACAGTGAATGCCACAGCAACAACTCCCAAGAGCAGGACAGCATATCAGGTACGTAAGCCCCCCTGTTGCACCACCCCCCCCCCCATAGGGGCCACATGCAGTAAGATCGCACTTGAGGAGCCTCCGTAAGAGGAACGCCATGTTCTCCCGAGTCCCGCCTGGCGTCTTGTCTTCTCACTGCGTAGAGCAGATGGTCTGAGGGCAGGAACCTCAGATCCTCATCCTCCTCCTTCTTCTGAGCGACCAGGAGATCGTCACGGAGAGGCTTTGGGGCTCCTCAGCGACGACCTGCTCGCTGTCCGTTGTCCGCCTGTGTCGATAGTTCTGTGTTTTGCTCCCGTAGAAGACAGCGACAGCGACCTTGACAACCCCGGCGACGACTCTTCCTCCAACACCTCGGCCGACGACCACATGACCTCCAAGAGAGCGCAGTGCCGCCTACAGGGCGGAGGGGTCAAAGAGGTCAGCTGGGCAGTCTCCTGGGCGACGGTCGTTTGTTCCTTCAGAGCTTGCTAAAGATAGTCACTCTCAGTTTCCGTGCTGTGAATCACACCTAGGACCACGCCGACTATTGTGTCACAGTAGCAGGCTGTGAGTCATCGAGGCCTGTGGGGAGTTCTCTCTCTCCCCACCCAGCTGACTCATGCTCGCGCGCACACACACACGTGCACCAGCATATCCAGCATTCTCCTGTCATTAGGACCAATCAGGCAGCTCAAAGAGAAGCAGGATGTTGACAGCTGGAATCAGGACAGTCCCATGTCTAGTGTGTCTTAACGTCAGCCAGGCGTCAAGGGTGAACATGCTCTGCCGTGTGCGGGCCCTCACCCCTTGTGTTGTGTTCCTCCTAGGAGAACGAGGAGGGGGCCGACCTGAACAGCAACTTTGTGTGTCCTCTTTGCACCCTGGACTTCAGCTGCCCAGAGCAGCTCATCGCACACGTCTACCAGGTTAGTACGGCCCTGTACCAGCCCAGCACAGCATCTGTAGTCCAGCCTCAAGCAGCACCCAACGCTAAGCTGGTACCGCATAGTCTATCCTTCCACAACTGTGCCAAACACGGATGTGGCTGGTCCAGCCTAGTTTACAAAGCCTGCTTAGCCCCCTGGGCGTGGGTCAGGGATCTAATGAGACATCCGTAGGTAATCGTCTCTAAACCCCAGTTGGAGCGACTCTCATCGCCTCCCAATTGGACAGGGTGGGCTATAACGGAGTGTAAAAGGATCCAGTAATCGACTTACTCCAAACCGATGTTTGACCCTATTTGCGAACTGCTTTCATGACTGGAAATGGAATTTCTCATGGACCAACAATGGGATTCTGTGGCTCTTAAGGCCTTGTGATGCATAAAAATAAATAAATAATAATTGTACCTTAATATAAATAGACCCTTGTCTTTCACTCCGTCTCTCCCCCTCTCGCTCTGTGGCTCTCTGTCGCTGTGCCTCTCTCTCTCTTTCTCTATGTGCCTCTCTCTGTGTCTCTCTGTCTCCATGTGGCTCTCTCTCTCTGTCTCTCTATGTCTCTCTATTTCTCTCTGTCTCTGTAGCACACCTCCATGCTGGGTGGCAGTAAGAGCTATGTGTGCCCGGTGTGTGGGCGGGCTCTCAGTTCTCCCGGCTCGCTGGGGCGTCACCTGCTCATCCACTCTGAGGACCGTCACTCCAACTGCGCCGTCTGCGGAACCCGCTTCACCGACACCAACAACTTCAACAGGTCTGTGGTTCCACAGCATGTCCCTTAGACGGGCAGAGGGCCACTGCAGAGCTCCACCCCTCCAGTACCAGAGGGTGATGATCCTAACCTCTTCTCTCTGTCCTCAGCGTGAAGCTTAAAGAGATCCTCAACACAGGCAACATGGAGTGCAGCAGCGGAGATGACACCTGTTCCATGTCCCAGTCGCTCTCCAGCAGTCCCATGGGGAACCCTGGACACTCTGGCCACCCAGGACCAGGCCACCCAGGCCATCACAACAACCCAGGATCAGGTCACCCAGGCCACCACAACAACCCAGGATCAGGTCACCCAGGCCACCACAACAACCCAGGACCAGGCCACCACAACAACCCCAGCCTGGGTCACCCGGGCCATCATGGAGCAGGCCATTCCAGCCACCCGGGCTCAGCCCACCCTTGCCCAGGACCCGGCCCAGGCCAGGGCCCGGGACACACCCTCCCCTCCCTGCCCGACAGCCTTCTCCCCTCCCTGCCTCCCCTTCCTGATGCCCTGTGCCCCTCGGCCGCGGGGCTGCCTCCCCTCTCAGACATCCTGAACCCCATGCCCGTGTACCCGGCGGGGGTCCTGCTGGTGTGTAACAGCTGCGTGGCCTACCAGCAACTGGTGGAGGCCCAGTCCCCCTCCATGAGGAAGTGGGCGATGCGCCGTAAGAACGAGCCGGTGGAGGCTCGCATGCAGCGCCTGGAGCGCGAGCGCACGGCCAAGAAGACCAAGCGGGCATGCGAGTCGGCCGAGGAGCGCGAGGTACGGAGGCTGCGCGACCGCGAGGCCAAGCGGATGCAGAGGCTGCAGGAGACGGAGGAGCAGAGGGCTCGGAGGCTGCAGAGGGACAGGGAGGCCATGAGGCAGAAGAGGGCCAACGAGACGCCGGAGAAGAGGCAGGCCAGGCTGATCCGCGAACGGGAGGCTAAGAGGCTCAAACGGAGGCTGGAGAAGATCGACCCGTCTCTTAGAACGCAGATCGAGCACGACCCTACCGCTATGGCCGCTCTGACGGCGGACATGAGCCTCTTTCAGTTCCCCTGTCCCATGCCCGTGCCCTCACTGGACAACGGCCTGTTCATGAAGATGCCCTAACAGGGTCTGGCCACCAGAGGGCTACCAGAGTACTCTACTGGAACTCCATTATGAGAACTTTTCCATTCTGCTTTCGGGTGGGTTGCCATGGTCACAGAGCGAACCATTCCTTGCTGGTTTACCTTCCAGCCTCTTTTGTCGATTTAACTTGATAACTGTTTGGTTCAACCGCTACAAAAAAAAAACACAATTAATTTATTACAGAGGACGTTAGGAACAGGGTTGGGAATGTTTCATATAGTACTGTTCAATATAAAGCATGTTGTAAAGAGATTTATGTGTTCTTCTCTGAGGGCGGCTTGCAGACCGTAACACAGCCCATTCTGATAGGAACAGACACTTTCGTCAAGGAAGACACCTTTTGCACATGGACTGTCAGTGAAGGGAGTGAGGGTCACCTAGCTGCAGCCCCCTCCCTCTCCTCTGGTCCTCTCTGCCAGCCCAGCGGCTGGGGTTTACCGGTAGCTACAGCTCACCCTCCACCCCACCCCCCCTCGCGCTGCCAATGTAGGTCCTTGGCCCGCTAGCTCATATCCACCCAACCAACTACCTCATTCGGGGCTGTGGCCGAGCCCTCTCTGTCCTGTGGCCTATGTTGTGACTCCAAGCTTCCAAAGCTCCTCACGGACTGTTCCGGATTCTACAGAAGATGTGGGTTCATTCCCTCAGTTTGTGTGTGTGTTTTTGTGCGTGCGTGTGTATGTGCGCGCCAGTGGCATTCACAAGTTAAGGGAAATTGTGGAATATTCGATAAGATGCAACATTCATAAAGAACTGAACAGTGACCCATTGTATCTTCTTTTTACAATATGTATTGTAGAGTCATGGCAAAAATCATTATGGATTCTGTATCCTATCGAATAAGCTGTATGTTGAGCCGTGCTCTTTCTCCATTCCATAACACCCTGTTGAACTCAACGTACACTGCCTCTCACTTAAAGTCTCTTTGCCAATATGTAATGATTTATTCTATTTCTTTCTCTCAAACCTCAACTCTCTAAGCTTTGCCAAGTTGATATGTCCTACGTTTGACCCGACAACTTCTGTTGCGTTTGGCTGATGCAATCCCAATCTCTGCTGCTGTGACTGTACTGTACGTTATGTTAGTTACCTCTCTAAGACGTTTCGTGGATGTGAGAATGCTTACTAAACTTTAAACTGATCAGTTGAGAGAACCTCATCAAACCTTGAGTAGCTGTTAAACTCAGTTGAATGAATAATACATATTAAGTGTATCATCAATTTGCTGCCCATACTCTGGAATTCTGGGAGTATTAGCAAATAGTTTCCCATTTTCTCTCATAGCCGACTGCTTTAGCTGACTGTGGGGAGAGCGTGCATGGCAACAAGCTGACTGTAAGCAGAGGGAGATTCTGTCTTCATGACCTCATTCCAACATATTTATGCAATATGTGAATCTAGTTTGTTGTGAAACCTTATTTTGGTTCATATTTTGTTCGGTGGTATAAATCAGATAACTATACATTTTGCCATGGTCGTATTGAAACTGATTATGTGTATTTATGTTTATTTTATATATATAACTTTTTTGCCTCTATCGTTACCTCTTGTAATGTTTCACATCTGAGCTCTGCACACATAAATATGAACTGTCCTAGTTTTCTTCTGGAATATTCCTCAAGATAGGAACCAAGACTGGTTCTCTGTTTGAGCCACTCCTTGACCTGTTCTTATGGAGCAGGGTAATTACCACTATCATACTGGATACTTCAGTTACCCTGAATGATGAGTCCAGGAGTGTTTCAAACCTCTATGCAACAGGGGTATATATTTATTCATAAGGGAAATTTGACACTTTCTTTTACAACTATGCAGAGTGTAAAAAGAGTAAATTGACTCAAATAGAGTGTAGAACTGTGCAACTCAGGCAATGGAACTCAGTAAGGCCTCTAAGCCCTAGATTTTGCACCCTGGTCCATTTCTCAGACCTGAGCTAAAATTGGATTGGCTTGTTAGTCACACAGATGTTTGTTCCAAACCCACGATCAACATGTCGACCGGAAGGCTGGTTGTGTTGAGCTCTGAGATATGGACAGTTTGGTGTCTAAATCTAGTTCCCAAGCTAATGACAACAGGGTCATATCATTATCTACCATCAGGTCACCATAACCGCTTTTTATACAAGATTGATCAACTTCTCAATTACGTAGACTACCCACAGTGTTGGACATCTTGCCATAATGAATACTAGGTATTCTCAGACAACGTTGATGTGTCAGCATTTTCAAACAGAACAGAAAGGCTGCGTAAGATGCTATGTTGACATTAAACTATAAAACAAATCTTAATTTCCATGGTTACGTTTGTGCTTTTGACCGGCACAGACTCGCAGTATGTCTAGATTTATGCATGACTTAAAGCTGAATTTGTCCTAGAATGGTTCTAGAATATGAGCTTGTGTTCTATTATTTTTATGCCTGCCTGTTCCTGTCCAGTTCCATTGAAAGATGAGAATCTTAATATGTTGTATGAACTTTGGCCCATTTACTGGTATATGAGGATATTTTTTATTAATGTCCATGTTTACAAAAGGAATAATTTATTTAAAATAAGGCCCAACTGAATGAGGGTAACCAGAAGTGAGAACACTGTTGTGTAATGCGAGTTCTGCCACATGCACACTGAATGGCCTCTTCCAGGAGGCCTATCTCTGTTACAGCATTAACAGGTGTACAGGTCATGAAACCAGGAATAGAATGTGGAAATAAACATTGACTTTATCACATTGTGTGACAGTCAGTGCCTGTTGTATGTCTCTTCAAAGAAGTTCACTCCACAATGCTCTGTCACAACTCATCCAAAATCATATTCAAATCTCAGTATTATTGTATATTAATGACACAGAGCGTGTTCATACTGGGCAGATACTCTACAGTCCATTGTTTTTGGATGATGGTGAAGACAAAACAAGAACCAAAATGGCTACTTCAATCCACTTACCTGAGGCTTTTAAAAACAAAGTGGTCAAAGAATGACAAGACAAATGCGTAGGGTAATAGTATATATATATATATATATAGATATATATATTATGTTGTGTTTACTTAACAAACATGATAAATGCAAAGTCTCCAAGAAGTTAGCTGTAACAATAAAAATACAATATCTTTGTGTCCTTAAGTACATAGAATTAAAACAGCAAAACAAAAAAACAAACCTGCCCCAAGTCGTTCACAGAGAGGTACAAATATACAGTACAAATCTATTTTATTCAAAAAGGGTACAAATAAAAATAAAAAAGCAACAAATTATTGTTATTAATGCTTTGTAAAGTTCAGGTAGGTGTAGGATTTTCTAAGGGAGCACTTTGGGTAAACAACTCTAAGGCTTCTTATAAAGAGTCAATACATAATGGTACGGCCATACAATATTAAAACTCACTATACAAAGTTTATACAACCTGGATTATACTTGAGGAATTAATATTAGATATACATAATTGCATATATTTTGCAGATAAAAAAAAAGTTGCTGTTTCTTTTAAAAAACTGGTCACACGTCACGTAAAAAGCAGTGTCACTTAGTGCCAAAAGTACAATGTCAAATTAGAAAATACACACACAACTCTTTTAAAACTCTGAACCATTCCAAATATCCTGATTTAATTCTGCATCTCTAAAGCCTGGCAGCAACACGTCTTCCTGGATTCACCTCATCCAAACAAGATATTGGACCGAAACTATAGGGGGGAACGTTACACAGGATCATAAAGCCTTTTACCCATATTCACAGAACAAATCAACCAATCATTATACAACGATTCATAAACCATAATAACTGCAACAACAAAATCATTTTTGCTTTCCTCAATTTCTCTCCATACCCGAATGAAACAACCCATTTGGACAGTCTGAGCAGACAAGAGGACAAGAATACAACGACATCAAGCACAACCTTTCGTCTTCAACACACCTCCACATTCACCCACATCCCCAAAGACAATGGAGAGATTAGGATGTGAGTGAGCGTGCTCCTGATACCTCACATCCTTTTGCAACATGTTACAGGTCTGCTGCATGGTTGGCCATCATGAATTAGTAAAAACATTCCAACAGGAAGTTACTGGTCCAGGTCTCTGGCACCCTTAAAGACTTGCCCTGACAGGATTCCTGGACGAGACCTATTCAGACTGAGGCAATATCCACATGTTCAGATGAAACAGGACTGCCAGGCTCAGTCTTATTTCTTCTGTGGGAAAACTAAACGCGATAACCACTTGTATGTTATCATTCCATGAACTCATTGTACAAAGCAGATCTTAAGGCGTTGTCGACAAGCATCATTCGAATATAAAACCCAACTACATATATATCTTTACACGCATGCACACAATGCTTGAGTGACTGATTCGTGATTTAATGTACAGAATATTTCAATTAACCAAATCGTTTTAAAGCAACACGATGAAGGGCAAATTAGTGCAATTATGTTTCTTGAATAAAATCATATAGTATTAAAAGACTACCAAGTATTTTGGATAGGAACAGTGAGGTCATGGCGGACATAAACATTGGCAACTTTTTCCAGTCCTTTCTTAAGCCAGGACTGGAGCAGCCGAAACTATTCGGATGTAGCGCAGGGAGCGGAGACTGAACTGCCCTGATGATGCCAGTGGGTACCAGCTTGACAGTCAGATCTGAAACAGCCCGGTTAACGACCAGAGGTAAAGACACGGGAGGCACTGCTCGCACCATGGGGGTCCACTAAACACATCCCACCAGAGGACTTGGATCGGAGCGGACCCGCTGAAGTCGAGGAACTCTGAAACCTTCTCGTTCATGTTTGGCCCCGGCAACGTACGGTGGAAGGACAGGCTAGCTGAGAGAACACTGTGCTGTACGAAGGTGAGTGACCACTAAGCTGTCTGTTTTACACGAGGGGGGGGGGGGACGAACCCAAATGAAACAACGTATTCACATTCTGTTAGAGGGCACTGGTAAAAAATAAAACGAACCAAAGAGATCAGTGTATAATGACTGCATCAGCCAACTTCTTATATACATTTCAAATGAGCCCTGCTTGGGGCTCTGAAGAACAAGACTCTGCAGAGACTTTACTGCATAGCACATGCTAAGACTACATGAAAGGTTTGCAGGTATTTTTGTGTACTAATATTGCTTGTAGCGCAAAAAAATATATAACGTACTTATGTAATTACTGAGAGGGAACGCTTGAAGCTTGGTCAGCGAAGACGCAACGACTTCAAGCGTGAAGTCGTTCAAGCTCACCTCTGAATATCTATTGGACCACCAGGTTTATTATCCGAGCATCTCGTTTGATCAAGTGTAAAAGGTTTTCGGTTCAAACGACAGAGTTAAGAGAATGTCAGGGATAAAGCTCTGGGTGAGCGATCCCCTGGTGACTCATCTGGAAGTCCCAGAACAGACAGAGGTGTTCTCTCTCTGAACCTTGAAACAGCCCACATGATCTGGCTTCAGCTCAGCGTCCGGGCGAGAGACAGAGCCGCTGTGACATCCCCAAACACGCCAGCACACTCCTACACTGTCAGTGGACGTTAATGCTGGGATCAGTGACTGAACACATCTTATGACACAGACATGAACATCCACACATACATCGCTGACAAACACGGCCAGTTCAAAAGTGACATTAAAAACAATATTGAGGTCAAACATTTGGGTGACAACAGTGACAATAAAAAAAAAAAGTAAATAAATCTGGAACTTTGATATTTTCTCTAGATTATGGGAATGTTTGTGTCTGCCTGCTATATGGAATGCCATCACCATAATGTATTGAGTGATTTAAATGGGGTTTAATTGCACTTAATCTTAATTTCATCCTTTTCGAAGGTTCTAAGTTACTCAAATCTTTGTCAGAAATAGGAAACTGCAGCATTTGTCTTGGCTAATTTGTAAACAGTGTCAACCATGCGAGTCAGTTACTTTCCCTCTCCAAAAAATACCTTAAGAATACTTCAAAGTTCAAACACTACAAAAAACATATTCCCTTCATAAAAATCACTTATGATTCCCATTAAAAGGTCAGTGTGAATCCATATGTGAAATTCTATGTGCAATACAAGACAATCTTGAGATCCCCTTGGAAATGAAATATTGCAGTGAAATTAATACAGGGTCCTACACTGTACATTGATCAGGAGACGAAAAGCAAAGGAAAAAACATAAGAGACCAACTAAGAACCTCACTAACGCTTCCAATCAAGCCTCTCTTGGAGATACACTCGACTAAAACCAGACAAACGAGCCACACTACAAATATCAGTGATTAGAACCTAAACGGATTAGTCCACCAGATGAGAGATACCATTTCTCTGAAATTAAATACATCTTGTTGTTCTTTTTTTTGTTTTTGTTTTACAAAGAGATCAATGCCAAAAGGCATGTTTTGATTGTGAATCTCAAACCAAAATGTACAAGTAACAAACATTCATCCTAAAATTGTGCATCACTTCTGTAATGAGGGCAGGATCAGGTCAGGGTTGGTGGAGAGTGTTGGGGTCGGATGCGTAAACCGTGGATCCTGACTACACAGGGACCAGAAGAGGACAAGTCCCCGGCTCCCTGTGAGGGGACAGGAGCGTCACCCAGCCTTGTGCTCTGGTAACTATTGCTTTGATTTTGGTAACTGAGCGAAGACTAAGCCCAACCCTGTTCTAGGGCCACCCTCCATGTTTCTAACCTTAAACTGCCCTCAACACAGACCTAAAAGCTGGTGCACTATGGGTGCAGAGGGGGAAGGGAGGTTTGGGGGGGGGCTGAGGGGACATGGATGGCTGTTCGCTGGTTCCACCCTGGGAGTGCTGCCTGACCAGGCCAGCAGCCAGCTGCTGTTTCCTGCAGGGGTACAGATGTTGGCTTGGATCCACAGGTGGCTTTGCTGGAGACCAGCCCAGCTCCTCCGGGACTGAGACGACAGGTAACAGGAACCAGCCCGGCTGGGGGAGAGGCTGGGTCGGTATAGCAGGTGGGTGGGGGGTGGACATGAGGTGGGTGCGTACAGGAAATGAGGTTTTCCCTGGGAAAAAGCGCAGCCAAACTGCAATGCTATTGCAGAAAATGAGACATAAAAGAGGGCGAAGGATTGTTTCCTGGTGTCTGAGCTGTGACACACTGATTGACTGATATATATGTTGATTGTTAAGTCCTTGGGGGGACATGCCATGCTGGGCAGACTGGCTCTGAGGAGGTGAGGCAGGGAGGGAAGCTAAGCTGAGGTACCAAGCACGTTCACCATGAAGCAGGGACTGGGGTGGACAGCATCCGGCCCAGGACAGCTCAGCTAGGATCATTCTGAGAGGGGGGAGGGGGTTTAGCAGGTAACAGAACCATGATAAAAAGGGGGAGAAAAAAAAAAGAGGGAATGGAAAGTATAGAGCTGTGACCGCTTGACATGACTGTTTGGAGAGAAACAAGGGAGGCCGGTGGGTTGGACAGTCCCCTCTGACATGGGGGGTGGCTGGGAGTGGAGAAGACACAGGAGGGAGGGAGATGCACTGAAGGGCTTTGGTAGTACGTTTTACCAGCTGGCTACATGCTTTCTGAACTGCTGCATTCTGTCCCTCATCTCTTCTCCCACGGCTGGGAGAGCACAGCCTCAGGCTCCAGGCCCCAGACGCCAGGCCCTAGACCCCAGTCTCCATACCCTAGACCCCAGTCTCCATACCCCAGGCCCTAGACGCCAGGCCTCTGGCCTCTGGCCACTGCCACAACACCTCCAGTTGGCGCTCAGAGAGGAGACCTAACTAACCAATAAGCGAAGGAAGGAAGATCAGTCGAAAACAAAAAGCTTCTATTCTCATTAGGTGTGCAAAATCTCAAACATTCTGAGGCTACATTCTCACTGTTTTTCCTCTTTCCTTCTCTCTCTTTCTCCCTCTCTCTCTCCCTCCCCCTCTCTACTGCTCATGCTCCTCCCTCTGTTAGTGCCGATGGTGCGTGCTGTTGGTAGTTGATGCTACTTCCCAGCGTTAGAGCGCCCCTCGATGGACAGTTTGACCTCCTGCGGGATGAAGGAGGGTCGTGAAGGGCCAGAGGCACTCATCTGAGGCCGCGCCCCTTCCTCTCCCTTAACGGCGTATCTTTGGAGGCCGGGAGCCGACCAGCGTCTCTGAGATGCCCCCAACAAAGGTGACACAACCCCCTCCCCGGCACGAGCAGAGGGGTCCGTGTGCAAGTAGTAACCGCTCTGGCTCTGGGTGTGTTCGGCCAAAGTCCTATTTGGTCTGGCAGGCATCTCACCGTGTCCGACGCTTACAACCTGCATGGGCTCCTCCTTGTCCCCCCTGTCCCTCTCCCTCTCTCGGTGAACGCGATCCATTCTGACTTGGGGCTGAGGTCTCGGCTGCTGAGGGGCGGGGGGTCCCATCGGCTGGGGGGTGGGCCCTGGCATGGAGCTGGCTTTGGTGGAAGTCCTGACTGGGGCCTGCTGCTGCTGCTGCTGGGCTGCCTGCTTCTGCTGCTGGGCCGGCTGCTGCATGGTGATGGACACGCACACGTCTCCCACCTGCAGGTGGTGGCAGGCCAGGCCGTACAGCTGCACGGTGCGCTCCGGGTTGCAGGAGGACCAGCCCTGGCCGAACACGAAGAAGGGGTGCTCCGGAGGCACGTCGATGGTCACCTTGTTCTGCTGCTCGCCCACGGTGAAGTGCAGGGCCACCAGGCCGGCCCGCTGCGGGCTGGCGCGGATGTCCACCACCATGCTGGAGTCGATCTTCAGCCCCCCGCTCACCTCGGCGCTGCGGACGAAGTCCTGAGTCTGCAGGTCCTCCACGCGCTTCAGCTCCCCCGTGGCCAGCTGGATGATTGCCCCCTTCATGAAGTGGGAGGGGTTGGAGGGGGCGGGGGCCTGGGCCGGCAGCAGGGAGGGGGCCTGGGCAAGGCCCGTCAGGGCTAGAGCGGAGGGTTGATCGAGGGCCCCCAGCTCCGCTGAAGTCCTGTCTTGGAGGCCCACTCTGACTGGGGGGTCGGAGACTTTAGTGTAGGGGGTAGAGGAGGCCATGCTAGCTGACGTGGGGACATCGTTGGCCTGGCCGGGGTACTGCTGCTGATGTTGATGCTGCTGCTGATGATGGTGGTGGGGGTGGTACTCCAATGGGACCAGCACTGGCTGCCCATTGGCCAGTATGACAGCGTGGCCAGTCTGTTGCAGAGAGGTCACTCTGGGGTCGGCGTAGCTGGCGGGGGAAGCTGTGTACACGCTCCGCCCCCCCGCTTCTCCGTGGGCCTCCCTGCCTCTCTGGGAGCCCTGGGACAGGTTCAAGGGGGCGAAGGACACCTCTTTGCGGACTCCACTTCCACCTTGGACCGGAGAGGCGAGGCGACCCACCACCTGCTGAACCTGAGGGAATAAAACAGATAGTCATGTGGCAGAAGGTACTTGGTTCAAATCCCGGCTGTGCCAACATGATGTTGTGTCCTTGGGCATGGCCTTCACCCTACTTGCTTGGGAATGTCCCTGTACTTGCTGTGAGTCGCTCTGTATAAGAGCGTCTGCTAAATGACTGTGACTGTAAAACCACGTCAGTTTAACAACCTTTTCATGAAACTATGAAAGTCTACGTAAAAATGTCTCTGGTACATTTATTTAAGCTTAAGTTGAGGCAACAAAACAGTCCCTTTTTGCCACGTTTTTCATGGAGACAGAGGTGTGAGGACAGGAATGGATGTCAAATGCTCTACACATCTATAACTATGTAGCCAGGAAGAGGGGTGGTTCAAGGAAATACAGGCAACTGTCTCACAAACATGACAACAAGTACTTTCTCATAAAATAATCAGACTAGCATTACAGACAAAAATATATATACAAATACTCAAAAACATGTAATATTATGCTTTTTCGTGAGATTGCCATTCAACACAGTCATTTTTTGGTTGGTTTTATACATGTATGCATTTCGTTTTATACATGTATGCGTTTCTGCCGCACCACAGCAAGTCTTACCTCCAGGTCGGTATCGGGGGTGCTGCGCTGGCCGGGCGAGGCCCTCTCTTCCAGCCTCCGGCTCTTCAGGCCCCGGTCATGGGGATGCTCTGGCGCTGCTGAGCCAGAAGCCACCTGCAGCAGCCGAGCATTCCGCGCCACGTACACCGAGTCCTGGAGCATCTCCCTGGCCCCCTGCTCCCTCTCTCCTCCGTTCACCTCCCTCTCCGCCTCCTGCTGCCCGCCGTGGAGCTCCCGGGTGGTAGGGACAGACCTGGGGCCCTGAGGATGGTAGAAGACTGGCACTCCTCTGGGGCTGAGCTCCATGGTTGGCAGGACGCCCACGGTGCCCAGGTGCTGCTGGGCTGCCTGCTCCGAGGACAGCATCAGAGGGACCCCGCCCGACGTGGCAACTTTGGCAAAGGAATGAGCCGACACCTGGGCATGGGGAGGAGGGGAGACCACCCCCTCCTGGATGACCGATGGGTAGGGGACCAGATGGGAGACCGAGTGTTGTTGGGGGATGGCGCCTGAGGGAGAGATCAGGGAGCTGGGGACGAACCCTGAGGGCACTGCGTAAGGGACAGCGGCGTAAGGGGAGCTGATGAATTGCAATGAGGAATGGGGGATCTGGGCATATCCTAGCGGTGGGTAGGGGATACCTGGATGCTGAAGGAGAGAGGATGGTACAGTGTAGGCTGGCGATATATGGCTCAACACGGGGTGGAGGCTGGTGGAGGAGTAGGTGACCGAGGGCAGGGCCACTTTGTAGAGCATGCCGTACTGGTCAACAGGCACTCCCGACATGCCATCAGCACCCTCCAGACCGTAATGAAGGCCAGGCTGAGTACGCAGCCACTCACTTGCCGGGCCTCCTCCTTGAGAGTCACCACCGGCCCCTGAGCTTTGTGTGGCCAACTCATCCCCTCCTCCTCCTCCTCCTCCTCCTCCACCACCACCACCAACAGCACTACCAACAGCACTACCACCACTACTACTGCTGCTGCTGTTGTTGTTGTTGATTGGGAGGTCCCTCTTCTTTGGGGGAAGGCACTCCTGGTTGCGCTCATGAACTGGCTTCATGGCGTCCGGGGGGGTGAGGGGGGGGGGGGGGAATCTGGGTGTGTGACGATCTTGACTAAGCTTTGAGGTAAGTCAGCACCACGGGAACCAGCTCTGAGAACCACCAGCTGACCTCATCCACAGCCTCACCTAGAATCATCGAGAGGAACAGTTTGACCATTTAGCTATCTGAAGTTGAGAGATTATATCCAACCCCATTACGCACATACACATACAAGCCCCATTATACACGTTCATCATACTTGAGACCAAGACACCGAAATAAAATATTGGACATCAACAGTATGAAAGGAATTTGTGTCAGTTAATTACAGAATTTACAGTCAACACCATGAAAACACATTACTTTATTCTAAACATTAGTAAAATAGTAAATAGTAACAACAGTAAAAGCTCTGATGTTTATAAAATGCTCAAGCAAGTGTATGACTAGGTGTAGATAGAGTCAATTGAGTTATTTTTATAGACTGCACCAGCCTGTCTACCATGGCAACCCGTTATATGAGGGTTAGAGTTGAACTGTCTGACACACTGAATCACTGTATCCACAGGAAAGATTACTTAAACTGCAACCATAAAAAAGGTCGGCTTTCAAATGGATGATTCAATATCCACTAGGGGTTTTTCCTTAGACAATCGCATCGTGCTATAATTAGATAATGCAGTGTATTCCATCGTAAAAAAAAGATTAAGAGAACGCAGTAGAAGAAGACGAGAAAAAATACATTTAAGATTGATAAAGACTGGCCACGCCACGCCCACCAACACATAAAAGTAAAGCTTCGTAAACATTCTGGCCATATTCTTTTTAGCACATCCTTATGTCACATGCCCCTCTTCATGTCTGCCCCCCCCTCTCTCTCTCCACGTTCAGCAGCTTAAACATGTTACCCTTCAGTACAGGCAGTCCGTTCACCATTAGCTGCAATTACAAACACTCTGCAAAGCAGATCTATTTGCAGTAGATGTGCAGTAGATGTGCAGTAGATGTGCAGAGACGTGCAGTAGATGTGTTAAAATCAGTGACCAGCGCCAAATGAAACGCATTACCACAGCTGTCCTATGCTTAACAGCCAGTGGAGGCTTATATAAATACTATTATATTAGATTGGGACTTATATTGTCGCAACAGTCAAATAGACATGCAGCCCAATTGAATAATATACGCTTTAAAATATAAATAAAACTAAACTAATCTTCCACATCGGAGTGTGCCAAAATTGCTATCTTAATCTAGTCGCTAGCTAGATTGGGTGTTTCCTGTGTCGGGTCACTTGTAACTGACTAAACTCATGATATCATTGACACTAGACAACAACTGTCAACATTGTGGTATTGTGGAGGGAAGCACAATTTAAGGGGATGAGAAATAGGTGTGTATGATAAAGCCAGTCAGCGTCATCATGGATGTCTTGACGGGACATCATCATCTGTCCGCTGCTAGCAGCGATGCTAACGTTAGCCGGCTAGCTCACATAGCTTCTCCTCGCCTAAATATTCGCAGTTTAGTTCCCTACAGCACGTCTACGCTTTACTAACGTCTCTTTTTCACTCTCGTCAGGTTAACTTACCGCTAATTGTCATCGTTAAGCCCGTCGGTCCCTGACGCGTCGTGAACAGTTGAAATGTTTTAGGGGAAATTAGATGAAATCAGGGCTCGAGCCCATTTAGGAGGCCAGTAGAGCAGAAGACGACCCAGCCGCGCGCTCCTAGATGACGTCACGCACACTACGTTCGATTTCCTACATTGTTGACGTCACACATACTACTTTTTTTTCTTTACACCAAATTATTACATATCTTAGAATACGAATATTACAAATATATAACAACAATCATACACTAGGAGGTGCTTGCTGAGAATTGCTTTTCAAAAATATTGAAAAGTTTACAGGTACACATACTACGTTCGATTTCCTGCATTGCTTACGTCACACATACTACGTATTAAAAAGAAAAAGATTTACACGAAATTATTACATATCTTCGAATAAAAATATTACAAATATATAACAACAATCGTACACTAGGGGGTGCCTGCTGAAAATTAAAGGAAACTATTGAAAAGTTAACTAGGTACACTTACTACGTTCGATTTCCTGCATGTAGATGAGAAGCGGTCGCTCGGTGTCCATTAATTAATATGCTTCATATTAATTACACTTACGATGGATTACTCGTGCAATCGATTATTATTCGTGTTTGTGAGTTGAAATTTAGGCAACTAAGTTTAACCACCTTGCTATTATGCTGTAGCACAGACAGACAACAGACAACTTTAATGTTGACATCTGAGTTGTCGACTTGTCAACATCCATGCATTAACATTACTTCCCTCAATTTAAAGACAGTGTTATTCCTAAACGTCAGTATTTTGGGTAATTATGATTAAAGTGGACAGCAGGTGGAGCTAGTCTGATTGACCAATCCGACACCTTAATCCAGGGGGTCCGATCCTGGTCCTTAAGGGCCACTGTCCAGATAGTTTTAGATGTTTCCCTGGTATAGGACACCTGATTCAAATGAATGGCTCGTTATGAAGCTCTGTGGAAGTCTCATAATGACCATTCATTTGAATGAAGTGTGCTAGGGCAGGGAAACAGACTTAAATCTTCAGGACAGTGGCCCTCGAGGACCAGGATCGGACACCCCTGCCTTAATCGATTGGATTTGAAACGTAACGTCTTTACTCGATTTAACATTCGTCCATGTTGTTGTTGATAATAATAATAAAAAAATGCAGTTAAGGTCGTATTGCATTTAAGATTGAAGACACAGACAATAAAAAAACAAGTATTAACTGTGAAAATATTTGTTTAATTTTATTAGAATTATTCATTATCAACATCTGGCCTAGAGCTGGATCAAAGTTTAGTCCATGTTGGCAATACAGCTTCTTGAGGAGATGGTCTTCATTATTCTTAAGACCCTCATATGCACCACAGGTTCTGTAACTCTAAACTTGATAGCCCTTGATAGAACACCTCAATACTATCACAAAGGCACATTATAACAGATAGAAGGCAGGTTTGAACCTTTCCAGTCATTCCATATTTAGTAAGACATCGATAAATGGACAATGGATCATGTAAGCACTACTCAAGCTTCTACTCAGCATACATTCACTCACTGGTATTGGTGCATTCCAATGACTCTAAAATGAGTTCCAATTCTCCAATTCTGGTGAGAGATTATTGCATCCACTAGTCAAACACTCCAGAACGAGCATTGTAAAGAGAAAGCAAATTTTAAAAGGTCCAAAACACAGTAGATAACCCCTTACTCTAAAGGCACATATTATTTCCTATATCCCTGTTTGAAACATTTGCATAACCAAATAAATACATGTGCCGTTTATCTGTATCACATTGTGCATCATTTAAAAACACAATTGTCATACTGTACAATAACCACAGAGTGCATCATTGGTATGAATTAGTGGTCAAATTACCCAATACACATGCTTGTGTATAAACGCCTTAAAACTAATAGAAAAGTAAAAGTAAAAAAAACAAAACAAGTACCATATTTTAATAGTAAAATAAGTCAACCTAGAAAATTCAAGCAAAAAAGCTCATTTAAACTGCACAATGTTTAACAAAATAAAGTATCTACAACTGAAGCAACCACCTTCACGCTACATATTCAGAGAGAACCCCTTTACTTTACAGTCTGGTGTCAAATGAAAGTGCAGTACAAGCACATTCTACACATCTAAAACACTCAACAGCGCTCTTCTTGGCTACGGCCTAACCAATGATCAGCATCAGTGGAACTGTCCTTCAGTCCACAAGGGCCCCCCATGTGGGCTTCCAGGAGAAGTGGACAGGTACCCAGCCTGTCCTGTTGAAGCATGCATCATTTCCTGATGTCTTTCAAAGCCTCAGAGCCACTATGAGGAAGTCACTGAAACCGTTTTAAACCACTGGTGTCAAACTCGTGCCATCGAGGGCCAAAAGGGTGCAAGTTTTTGTGTCAACTAAGCACTACACCAGCTGATCTCAGTAACGAGTTTCTCTACTAGAGTAGTGCTTGGTTGAAGTGAAAACCTGCACCCTCTTGGCCCTCAAAGGCATGAACGAGTTTGCCACCGATGTTTTAAACCATGTGTCACAAAATGTGACAACACTACAATCCAGTTTCCTGTGCAGCGTGATTGAGAACCCTTTTCCCTTTATCAGTACCTTGCCAGAAGGTTTCTCCTGATCTATAAAAATAACTCATATCACCTGTTCAAAACATCACACCTTGTAATAGCTCCCCCGCCTTCTCCAAAGGGTGTGAGCAATTTCCCTCAGAAATGTTAAACTTCCCAATGTTTAAACAATGAGCTAAATCCTAACATCGTTGATTAAATATGACCTTGCTACCAACCAGAGAGCAACACCAGAAACACCTTAAAGATATGTGCGATTTGAGCAAAGATTCATAATCTTGTGCAAAAATTGAAAAACTATTATCACATTCAATTAAGTCAGCTTCAAACAACATCAGGCCTGTAGAGTGGGTCGAAATCTGATTCTCGCCACTTCATTATAAAATAAATCAAACCAAACAAACTGGGGTGAGGCAGTGATGCCTTTGCAGCGTGGCTTCACAGCGTCTCATTGGCCAGCGTGTCAGTGGACATCCAGATCTTTGCTCCATTCAGGAACTTGCTGAGGGGAGTTCCCAGGATGCTGCGGCGACACAGGTTTCCCACGGGGGAGAAAGGGAACGAGGAACTGAGGTAATCAGGTGAAAAGGGAGCATCTATGGGGGACATGGCCTTAAAGTACATCTTGCTTTGGTTTGTCGGAGCCCCACTGGGTGTGGAGGCTGGAGTGTTGGCTGGCGTGGGCCCCTTGTATTGTCGGAGCTGGTTTTGCAGCGTCTCGATCTCATCAGCCAACTGGGAGAGCTTGTGGTAGGCCGTGACAGGGCCTCCTCGGGGGATACGAGCCTCGGGGACCCAGCGGAGGAAGTAGAGCCTCCACAGGGAAAGGTGTGAGGGCAGGAGAAGGGGGATGAGCAGACCCTGCAGGTCAGCAGGCCGGGAGAACCAGTCATGGAAGAAGCGCTCGGAGGGGCTTTCCACCACCTCCCTGATCTGGGAGAAGTCAGGCTTGAGCCGCAGCACCAGGGAGTTCCGCCGCGTCAACGTGTTGTCCATCGTGCCGTTCTTCAGGGCCGAGGGCATTCCCCTAAGGGTCGAGCTGTAGTTCTTCTGTGGAAAGACACACACAAAAAAAGGATTGCTAACGTTGATCTGAGGAGTCTTTTTCATCTTCTGTACCCATAACGGTCGTTGGTCTTACAGCAGTTAAACCTCACTATCTTTCCTCTATAAAACACTGACCTGTAAGTTATTCACATAGAATCTGCCTCAGAGAAAACGAACCTTGGTGCGTTTGAAGGATTTCACCGCTCCGTTTTGCACGCAGGTGGCGCCCTTGCCAACGTACATGGGGTTGTTGAAGAGAGCCTGGTCTTTGAGGGAGAACTGCTGCGACCAGTCCCACACAGGAGGGAAGTGGAGCTCTCCTAGAGGAATGCTCTTGCTCTTTGCTAAGTCCTGGAGTGGAAAAAACCTTTTTAATCACATGTATCCCAATCCACACTTTACTGACTAAAACCTTTGCAATTGTTGTGCATGCATGCGTGTGTGTGTGTGTGTGTGTGTGCGTGCATGCATGAGGGTGCATTTCTTTTACAATGCTGTGCTCTGCGCTCTGCTTGGGGCAGTTAAACAGGAAGGTGCTGAACACAGGAATCCACATGCTGTCACTCAGCACTGTCAGGTACACGTCAGTAAATTCAAAGGCTGCCGGGTACTGGTTCATTATCTGCCACACGCAGTCAAGAAAGAGCAGGAAGAGGGGACACTAAAAGGGAGAAAAGAGAGAGAGGGGAGGGAAAACTGTCTGTCATTATCATCCTCCTTTGGAAAAAGGCCAAGATGCCTGAAGCTTCAGAGTCTTGGCGAGTGGCAAGGCTGGTTTTTCGGCCTACTTCTTCCTTGTCGTTCCTCTTCAAGTGGTTGCACCTGTCGAGGAAGCGATGGCCAGCCATCACCCACTCCTTCTGCACCAGGCTCTGAAAGCCTGCCAGGCTCCGGAAGTGAGGGTCCAGCATCACCTGCACCAGGGAGGCCACCACACAGCTCAGGTCCCTGTCCTCCTCCTCTGTACGCACAAAGACACACAGAAGCCGTTCACAGAAGCACCATACATCCTCAGACAACCTTGGCAGCATTGACCGTGCGTTCTTACCTTGCAGAATGACTGACACTCGCTTTCCCTCCAGC
The DNA here is from genome assembly GCA_030340665.1 of Neosalanx taihuensis. Taxonomy (NCBI): domain Eukaryota; kingdom Metazoa; phylum Chordata; class Actinopteri; order Osmeriformes; family Salangidae; genus Neosalanx; species Neosalanx taihuensis. The sequence continues at coordinate 10,937,331 of CM059295.1, read as the reverse complement.
AAGTAGACCACCTCGGCCGAATGTTTCAGGAAGGCCCTGGTGTCAGGATCGAGAAGGGGCTTTCAGTTTGCTTTTATGTACCAATATAAAAATCTGCAATTTCCCCACTAAGGGACAAATAAAGGATTATCTCATCTTAAAAACAGAAGGCACGCTCGAACAACCACTGGCTTTTCAGAAGTCTTCCGAAATGACTAAGATTGTTCTGTCAGCAGTGTCCTCATCAGCGGGGTGTAACTAACAGAGTATACATCACACAGCAGGCTGAGGGCCAGCTGGCAGACACCACAAGTGTCCTTTTCCAAATGAAACTTGGAGCAGGACAGCAAGGCTGTCAAGGCGCCAAACAACAGCGAGCCAAATCTGCTGTGCTGGTGGTACAGAAGGAACCTGGACGTACCTGACATACTCCAGCCATCGTGAGCTCTCCATAGATGATAGCCACTTCTCCTCAGACTCTGCAAAGGGCTCTTTTTTCCAGAAAAGCACACACAGTCAAAACCCTTTTTTATACATATAAACACCACTTTAGCACACAACACCTTAAAAACGTATCACTGTGATTTTTCACCACTGTTCGCAGTACTATGTATATACCCGCCCTCCCCTGTTTTATATATACCCATTCTTCTCTACACTCTCTTACTATAGTTACCAATTACTATAGTTACTACTATACATAAGTAACTGTAGTTACTACTACAGTTACTATATCAGTTACTATAGTTATAAATGTAAATGTAAATGTAAAATGTAAATGTAGTTTTATCCCCCCCCCCCATCTGTACAGCTAGTGCCCACTTTTACTTTTATCTTACTAATATCTTATTTGTATTTTACATTATATTTTTTATTCTGTTCCTATGTTACCCTTATTATGTTACATATATGTTCTATGTTTGCTCTTTCCTGCCAAAGTAAATTCTGTGTTTGTATATCTTGCATAGCGAATAAAATAGATTGTGATTCTGATAGCTGCCTTTCACACAGAGCTATTGTGAGATAGATTTCACAGGCTCTGCATCACCAGAGTGTCGTTGATTGGCTCGAACGAGGAGGCAGGTGTGGCTGGCGGGTGAGGCTGACCTATGACGCAGATCTGTCTGACCCTGATGAAGGCAGCTTGGATGTCCTGGATAGTAGGGAGGCTCTTGTCCAGGTCGGACTTCAGGACTTCACTTCTCTGTGGGTGGCTCTTTGTTATGGCACTGTTTATCCTGCCACACACAGGGGACAGAGCTGATTGGTCATTTCCTTGTTTTTTCTCCCCCCTGATGGAACGTTTATTTGCTTCTCTTTGGTGCTGGACAAGAATCTGCGCCTGGCTTGTATAGTTTGTCAGCGCTGTTTAATCAGTCAGCGCCAAAGGGAATAATAATAACACTGTTCATCGCTAACTGTCCTGTTGATTGAAGAAATTTGATAAGATAAAACAAAACAAAATATATATTTATATGTATATTATATATTAACTGTATATTACATAAAATATACAATTAAGTTATGAAAACCTAGAAACCTACACCTCATCTCTGTCCTGGTATGTTTAAATAAACATTAACAGTCAGGATGAAAGCAGCAGTAAAGGTAACTGACTATGTTAAAAAAGGGATGTTTCTGTGTATAAGAGGAAGTGAGCGTGTTCTCACTGTACCTCTGGTCTATCTTCCTCTGCTGCAGAGGGTCACAGATGCTCGCCATACGCACCAGGGCACTGCCATTGGGATGATTCCAGCACCACAACTAAGGACACACACACACACACACACACAAACAAACAAACACAAACATCAACAACAAAATAGTCCAAACCAAACCTCTTAACACATCAGCAAACAATCCAGTATGTTCAACCCCTCAATACTTAAACACCCATGAATATTTGATAGATGAAGGGAATATAGCACTGGTGAAAAAGGCTTTTATGGACTTTGGGTTATCTGGGTTGAAGACTCAGCACTTTAATGGAGGACTCACAGGGATGCGGTGATTGGTGAAGGAGCATAAGTACTGCTTCAGGTCTTGATCGGCCAGGGACGACGGAACCACGAAGAACTCTGGAAGACTGAGAGAGACACACGACAGCCCTGTCATCTTTCCGTGGTCTCAGCAAACCACAACTAGGGCAGGATGTCACAGCAGAACCCAAGCTTGCTAGCGACAGCAGAATACGGGCAAAGTGAAAGAGTCATTTGACAGTTAACACATTTGCTCCTGAGGTAGGATAACCAGGCTCTAGATTTTGGATTGGATCCAATGTGGACCGACGCCAATCCCTGACAAACACGACCCAGCTGTGGCGTGTCAAACATCCACGTGAGCTATTGCGCAAGAGGGCTACATATAGTACCTGCCTGTGTAACGATTATGTGACTTTGATGAGCCATGAGCCATGTTAAACATAATCCAAGTTTGGCTAATAATCTATGATCCAATGCAGCGAATGAGCTCCAGACTCCCCCTCCCTCTCTCCCCCACCTCCAGACCCAGAGGGAGGGAGTCCTGACCTGGGGGAGAGGCGATAGCCCTCGTTGATGGAGCACACCCTCCACTCAGCCGCCCCGGTCCTCTTGATCTCTCGGTCCCAGTTGGACGGCCGGTCAAACAGGGGAGTCTGGGAGCTCGCTCCAGGGTCAACGCCGTTCACCCGCTCCCCTGAACACACACACACCAGACAGCACGTGACCTCAATACACAGACAGCTGCCATCCTTATTTAAGTCATCCAGGGCTTCAGTTACAGCATTAAGGCCAAACTAAACCATCACTTCCTGTCTTTTCTTCTTCCTGTATAACTACTGTTTACACTATTTACATAGGCAGTAAGGGGTGGTGGGAATAAACCCTGCACCCAAAATTGAACAGATAAAAAGATTAAAACCATCAGAATGTCTCTACCTGGGGTTCCGTGGTATCTCTTGCCAACGTACTCGAACCCAAACAGCAGCTGGGCATCAGCAGGGTGCGAGTAGTGAGCGATGGCCAGACACACCTGAAACAACAGGGTGGAGCACGCAAACAAGGTCTGAACACAAACCCAAACAAGATCAATTGTGTTTACATACAACACAGCCGGAGAGGATCGCAGCACTGGGACCAGAGGGCTCCATTCTGACAGACTATGTAGGCCGCACAGAAAAGATTGTTTTAATAAGCCGTGTCCCACTCTGCTCAGGATGACTCCCCGTCCACCTCGACTGTAATGCAATAAAGCGTGTGGTTCCCCCCCCCCCCCCCCACTCACAGATGTTTTGCTTGGTTTTCCTTCAATCGCGTTGAGACACTTTTATTGATCACCTGCCTCAGGGGCGTGCTTGGAAACTTTCACTAACTCTTCATGCTGTGTCTTGGCTAGGAGCATTATACAGACATCTCCTTGAAGGAGAATAATTTATCATTTAGCCGAGAGATTCGAAACAGCGAAGACTCTACATTGTGTTTTATTTGTTGAGATGCCTACAATCTCCCAGAAGATGCAACTCAGTAACATCGACGGTCGACCGTGACATTTCAACTGAAGATAAAAAGGAGACTAATGTAATCACATTACATTTTGTGATAAACTAAAATTACATACTGTATACATCTGTTTTGCTATTGAAAAAAACTCAAAACCTAGGGTAAAAATATTAAATATTCAATTGTTACGAACTGTATAACTCTGTTTCATATATTTAGGCTTAAACATAACAGGTACTTAGTGAAATCCAACACTGGATAAAATCGTAGCGTGTGGAGATTTCCCCCTGTGGTAGGGATACGGAACATCACAATGCTGTCCATTCAGTGGTGGAAACGCACAATAACACAGAGAGGACGCAACAAGCTACTATATGCCTGGGTGTGTGTGTGTGTACTTAAAAGGGACTGTTTCTCCAAACTCTGTAATTTCCTTTAGCGTAGTGAGCTATTTTAGATTGGACCTATGCCATATGCCACAAGACAAACAAAAAAAAGAGCCCTGGTTTAGCTCCACACAGTAATTACACTGTGGCCCCATTTAGAAACAGAGGTAGTGAGGGAGGCCAGTCAAATCTGTACTCTTGACTATGACACCTATTACAGAAGAAACACCCCTACTTGGCTTAGAACTGCCCAGTGCAACCATGAAACACCCAGAAGTCACCAAAATAGTTAAAAACCGAGCTTCTAACTGCCTGAACAGACTTACGCATAGCTGGCGTTGTGAATTCTTCTACAGACATCGCATTGTCGAGGTTGATAAGTCGACATTGGAGAGTCGCAGGGTAATGTTGACGGGTTACGGCTTAGCTCAATATCTTGCAGGTGCGTGTTGACCCCCCCCCCCCCCCCCCCCCCCCCCCCCCCCCCCCCCCCCCCCCCCCCCACCCCAAGCCACCCTCCCGTCTCTGACAGAAATTGCTCCCATGTGGCCTGGACAGGGTTGCGCTCTGGCTGAAGATCTGAGACCCAGGCTGTGTACATAGGAGCCAGCTGTCAAGGAGATCTCCAACATCTGTCCTGTCCCCGGGCCAGGCTGAGGATGCAGGGCTGCTGGGGTGGAAGGTTCAGGAGGGCAGGCAAGGCAGGTCTTCCTCCACACACACACAAACACACATTAGAATTCCCCAGCCGTCACCCAGCCCTTTGGCCCCCCGGAAACCCTGGAGAGCTTGTGTTTGTGCAGCAATCAGGAAGCTGAGGGCTAAATGGAGGTGTTTGTTCCCTGGATCCTGGATGTTTCATCCTGGATGTTTCAGTGTAACTTCAAGCCATCTATCCAGGTCTCACACGTTTCCTAGTGGGCTGGCAGAGTCCGTCCATGGTGACTTCTCACATGCCCTGTCGGTACCACCCTCCTCCTCCTGCCTCGTCTCCCCAGACCTGGATCTCTCTTTCCCATCAGGATGTTTTGCTTTGTCACTTTACCCAGCTTTTAGTAAACTAGTGGAAGCTAAGACCAAAACAAACAGTACCTACATTCATTCACTTACTGGGGGGCATCATTTGTGCTGCACTGTGCAAACTACCCTCAGCAATGACATGTCTGTGACAAATATAGACCGATGAGTCACTGTCACAACGCTGGAATGTTTCATTTTAGTATAGTATCTAAGCAACAAGACTCACATTCCTTGGCCAACTATTCTGATAGGATCATCCCGCACAAGAATCCAGACTATCAATCATAAAGCCTGTATTCCCCTACAGAAGGAGCGCCACTTGAAAACTGCCAGGCATTCATCTAGTCCAACCGGCTTTACTAGCAGACGATGACACTGATGACATCACTAACAAAAGATCAACACGTTTTGGGGGAAGACGGAAGAGGAGGTGAATTCCTTATTCTTTCTCGCTCTCTCTCTCTCTCGCTCTCTCTCTCTCTCCCTTGCTCTCTCTTTCTCTCTCTCTCTCTCTCCCTTGCTCTCTCTTTCTCTCTCTCTCTCCCTTGCTCTCTCTTTCTCTCTCTCATTCTCTCTCCCCCCTTTCTCTCTCTCTCTCCCTCTCTTTCTCTCTCTCTCCTTCTGCCAGTTAATTTCAGCCTTCTATTAGGCCCCAGGCCAGGCAGATGGGAAGGGAGGATGAAAAGGCTGCAGTCCGGACTGGAAGGCTGTAATCCCTCTGACATAGCTCAGCTGGGTGGGGAACACATGAGCCATGGCAGAGAGGGAAGGAGAGGAAGAAACTACACTGTTGGACAGGGATTGTTGACAGAAAAGAAGTCAGGTGGCTGAGCGGTGAGAGTGTCGGCCTGGTAATCTGAAGGTCCCTGGTTAGAGACCCGGCTGTGCCAACAATGGGCAAGGCACTTCACCCTACTTGCCTCAGGGAGAATGTCCCTGTACTTGCTGTAAGTTGCTCTGGATAATCGTGTCGGCCAAATGACTAAATGTAAATGTAGAAGAGAGGAAAACAGCCAATAATAGAAAAGTAGATGACAAGTAGGTTAGGGTAGGGGAGAATATGACACCCCATGGCATTGATGCTTGTTCTAAATTAGGGATTCATGTCAAAACCTTCAAGTTGACTCTCATAAGACTGTAATAGGTGAGACATTAAAACATCTGATATATAAATCTGTAACTGACATTGAGGAGCAACTCTACTGACAGAGGGGAAATTCCACAGTATGCAGGAATCCTCTTTAGAAACTAATCCTGTACTGGAGTCATCTAGAGTTTAAGGATTATCCTTCTGGCTAACTGAGCCCCTGTGTGGGTTAAGTGTCAACAACATTGCCGGGGTACGATGTTTGGACACCAAGCAGCTTTTGTTTTAGAAATATTCTTGTTCCCATACCTTCTTGGCGCTCTCTGGTCCAGCTTCGTCAAATCGGAACCTGATGATGCGGAAGTCCTTACAGTACAGTATGAGCTCTGTGGGATTAAACTTCAGCTTTTGATTGGACCCCAAGACCTTCTGCTTGCCCTTGGCATCGTTCACTGTGGAGAGCAGAGAGGAAGGAGAGCAGGGGAGGGTTAGGGAGAGACGGCTGCAACTTTACAGTCCAATATTACCAACATTACCAACATTTCACGTTTCTCAGCAGCAACGAAGGGGGTTCAATATGGGGGATGGTAGATCAATCTGCTTGAGACGGATAAAGCAACACTCTTCCTGAAATGAAGCGAGCACATTTCCTATCATAAAACTGCTCCTCCGAAGAAAAAAAGAGAAGATTTTTTTTTACTTAAAAAATATGGTTTTAATGCTCCAAATGATTTCTTGAAGATCACAAATAAAAATGGTCCTATGTCTAAAAATTGATTTTCCAAGTCTGAGTTATGGCATCCATCTAGTACCCAGTATGGACAGGGCAGTATCAGAGAGGCAGAACCTGCTGTGACCTCTGGATGTTTTTGCTACATCAGGCCTCTCATAAAAGGACATTGTTGCGGGCGGGCGTCCCAACACAAACAGAAGAAAACACGGCCGCCTGCTCGATCAGCTCAGCACAACGAGTCGGAGCGAATCGGTCGTGTCAGCACAGAGAGAGAGGCTAAGAGCTGCACAAACAGTGCTAATCCTGCCCAGGCTATCCTGGCCACAGGCCCCCGGCTGGGCAGTGACCTCATCTCTGCAGATCCACCAGATCAGCTGTCCAGTAACAGCACAACCCAGCGACGGTGGCTAATCTAACGTAATGACAGATAATCAAATCAAACAAACAACTAAGAGAGAGGTCAGACAGAAGGCATGTCATTTGGATGTGTGTTTTCTCAGCCAGCAGAGAAACAGAGTACAATGTGACAGATGTACTGTACACCACTGTGCTATCGCCAATTCAAAAAAACTACAAAGTAGGAATGAACTTTCGAAAGAATCCTTCAGATTCTATAACTTCGGTCTCGATTGAATGTGACGCAAAGCTGCCAGTGGCATAGACTCTGTTGGAGAAGGTATGTCTGTGTGTGCAACCCACTTTCGACGAGGCAGGAGCAGGTCTTACCTGTTACTACTTGCTCAACGCACGCCAAGGGAACATCATGATCCCCAAGCAGCCGGTTGACGACCTGGAACCTCTAAGGAGGGAACAACACATTCATGGTTCTTCACATGCGTTCTGGGGTGGAACATCCAGGGAAGAGATGACAATGAGGGGAACCTGCACTTTTTGGGGGATTTTGTTGGGTTCTTAAGGTGGGTTTAGGGGAAATTCACCTTTTCAATGTTCATGGAAATCTAGCCTAATCATTAACAAGGGCTTGTTAAGGAGATAACTCTGTCAGCTGATGTTTGTAGATGATTGATAACATTTATGCTGATTAGAACACAATAAATGCTAGCCTCAACTGACAAGAACATTACAACACAAATGTAAGAGATGAAGGTGTATGTAGTTAACCATCTTTCAAATAAAACTTTTTACATGTATTTTTGTTCCCTTTGATGGCTTTGATCACCCCATCACTCCTACCACAAATGTGATACTTACGCCACACCTTAGGCTCTCTAAATTAGCCACCTATAAACTGTCCCATGGTATTTATCTTTGCTTTGGGTTGGTTGTACAAGTATACAGTACCTGCTTTGGAAGAGCATCGTGGGTGACAAAGGAGACCTTGAAGTTGGTGCAGATCAGTTTCCCCCACAAGTCATCATGGCTGCTGTCTGCGCCAATGCACTTCCTAACGAAATTCACCTCATTCACCACAATCTCCCCTAGCAACCAGAAAAAGGAACAAACGTACACATGATATAATCAGCTCTTGATATAAACCCGTAAAACCATTTCAAATAACTGAGCAGAGGAAGTAGAAGTTGGTTTTGACTACGTTTTCTATTATATTTTAGTTCCTGACAGTCTCTTTTCGTAATCCATTTAAAGGTCAGGTGGCTCAGTGGTTAAAGCATCGGGCTAGTGATCGGAAGGTTGCACATTTGATTCCTGGATGTGGCTACATTACATTGTTTCCCTGGGCAAGGCACTTCACCCTACTTGCCTCAGGGGGGAATTTCCCTGTACTTACTGTAAGTCGCTCTGGATAAGAGTGTCTGCTAAATGACTAAATGTAAAAGAATCAATGATAGTCACATAATTATTAACATATAATTCCCTGAACCAACCAACGTCCACTCGATCCAACAGTTCCCAACATTACAACATCCAAACCAAATAAGAAGTCAAAACTGTCAACTTAAGAACAAAACAAACTGGAAGATGGACGAGGAGCCTAAAAAGGGCCTGTTATCGTTTCCAGGTACATCAAATCTGTAGACACTGAAGGCATCGTTTCACTCTGTTAGAAAGTGATCCTTCACCCAGGCCAACAGACAGGCTTACGATCCCTACATTCCAGCCTTCAGTTCAGAGCACTAACATAAACATCTGAACGAGGAGCTTGGTTCCATCATGACAGAGCAGGTCAACAACTCAGCCGTCTAACTCTGATGTCATCTCTAACCTTGACCCAGTTATAGCTCTAGTGCGGTTCTAGTTAGGATCACTTCAGCACCTAGACGTAAACAGTCTCAGGACACAAGCCTGCCGTCTTCCTGAGCTGAAGAGGGTTCCCTCCACGTACAGGACATCCCTTTCCTCGGAAACACACCGCTTCAATCAAACCCTTGTCCTAGTTAGGCCATTACCCACGGCGCTGCGCTCAGAGGAATTTCTCCATAAACTCCCAGAAGATGAGTCACACTCACATGGCTGTTTGTTAGAACTCCAGGATCCCTTGCTCGCTGATTTTGTTTCTACTCTCTCGCTCTCCTTCTCTTCGAGCCAGTCAGTGGGAGTTCAAAAGGCCCAGCCCCTGCACTATTACAGGCTTGCCAGGGAAACCCCGTGAGCCAGTCTCAGAATAGAGATCAGATGGGCTGCTCATCCTCCTGGGAAAATCATCTGCTATTAAGAGCAATAACCTGTTGTGCAGAGCAGGCCCACAGAGAAGATCTAAATCTTTTAACTGAGCACGTGCTCAAACACACCAGGACTCTCACTGTGAGAAAGTATATAGGCCTCGTCAGTCTTAAGTTGCTTGAACTTTATCCTCTTGAAGTTTTACATAAAGATCAAAGTAAGGCATAACTAAACTGGACTGTACCTCCAATATAAACTACTAGCTATTTTTCCATTGATGTTCCCAATTTCTGTGTGACTAGAGCAGCAAGTATCCTTGCTATGAATATATAAACATGGATAACAAAAAAAAAGAGTACTAAAACGAGACAGTATTTCAAAGTGACATGGTTTACATGTATGCCTGCCTCACTGGTGGAACCCATCCAAGCAGCAGTTCCCTCCGGTTCTCCAGGCCCTGAGCAGCTGGAGCTGCTTTGCAGGAAGTTACTGCAGGCCAGGGTGCCACCACAGAGAAAACAGCCCTGAGCTGCACAACGCCACTGTCAGTTTAGAGTCAGAGAGCATTTAACCCCTTCAGCTAAACCAGGGCCGATTTGATGCAGTCGCTTGGCTTTGCTCTTGTCGTGTCTCTACGGGAGTACTGTCTGAATTTTGTTTGGTTTACGGGACACACGACACGTGTTCCTTGATCAAAAGGCATGCATTAGCAAGAATGCAGCAATAAATGTATATTGCCTCCGTCCTTTTGAAGATTTAGGGCGGGGGTCACAGGGTGGAGTCCGCTAGACTACTACTGAGAAAGGTTTGTGGGAGAGACTCTTCTCTACTAAGTTTAAACAATAACAGACCACATTCAATGTGCTACATCCTAGCACTTAACATTTGACTGATAAGTTGGGTTGAAAAAAATTGTGACCTGTAATTTTTTTAACCAATCACAGAGCAGGTATGTGAATAAAATGTCATCAAGCTGCCTATCCTACACGTAGGCCTCAAGGGCTCCTTCTAGCACTTTCCATCTACTCACTTTAGGTGAGCTTAAGACCAACTGTCACCTGACTATCTGCAGCCAGATTTTACTTTCTGTCAAACTTTCAAACGGGGTGCACCTGTGTTAGTGCAGGGAGTCCGTTTGAACAGCTGGGGGAAACTGTGGACCCAGGCTCTGAAGGGACCACTGATGTCTTTACACAGAAAACTGCCCGATTCACATTCCCCCCCTTCCTCTGTAACTTACCACAGGAAGGCTGTTCCAAGTGTAAACCATTTTTTTTTCCAATTAAGACTACTAAAATGGCTTGACTAATTGGAATGAGGACAAGACCGATGACGGCGGTGATATACGGGCAAGAAAAGTGTTGTTTAAGAGTACAGTGAGTGGGTTCAGACCCTCCAGATCTGTCTGATGAAAACATCACTCTGCCAGCTTCTTTTTTCCCCACAGCCTTGCAAGGGCTCCCCTGACACCCTGCCACTGAGGAAACAACAGTGGAAAATACAGTACAGTACCTGCAGGAACCATAACGGCTGCTTTCAGCTCAGCTGCATCACAGTAACTGAAGGTGACAGGGTTGGAGACTAAACATACTCAAATGTTCATAATGTCAGCTCCACGGCCAGCCAGACATTGTTCTACAGTAGACGGTACTGCAGGAGTGCTGGAAAAGGAGGAACTGGCACAGAGAGGGCAGAGTCAAACTGGGCGGAGTCAAAAACACTCATTAGAAGTGAGCTGAGACCTTGAGTCAAAACAGAAAGAGAACCTTGGTGGGGGGGTACGTGGAAGCAAAGCAACAGAGATGAAGGGTAGAGCCGGATGGAACGACAAGCAGAGAAATGGTGAATAGAGGAAAGGAGAAAGGAAAAAAAGAAAGAAAGAGAGGTGGACAGCTGAGCTGATTTGTTCAGATGAGTCAGTCCCACTATTGCCCTCTGTCCGGTCAGTGCCTGAATGGACCATTTAAATCACAGACCACTGAATGAGACGGCTCATGGATCATTCAAGTCACGTAGCACCACTCTGGGGTGGCTGGGAGAGAGCCACAGCACAAAGCCAAAGTCTCTCTATTCAGGTCCCCATACATCACACATCACCATGGCACAGGCTAAGGCACACAGATAATGGTGACTGGGTAATCCAATTTGAGATTCACTGCCAACTTGGGTGGGAGGAAAACCTGCAAACTGACTTAAACAACCAAGACAGCCTAAATGCTTACCCCAATAGTATTCAACAACTTATCAGTATGATTATTATTTATTTTTTTATCAGTAGTATTTTTATGGAATAATATGGTTTCAAATGAGAACAATTGTTTGCATTAATTTAACTCACAGTATCTCATCCACTGAGTTAAATAGATGGTTAGGAATGTGGCTGATCTGAAGTCATGCACTTCAAACTTGACCACAGTCATAATATAAACCTACAAGCCTGCAGGAACTCTTGACTTGACCGATGCTCAGAAAACATGCAAATCAACCATATACTATAGTCAGGAAGTCTATTTATAAGGCCAGTGTCAGTTAAGATAGGATAATAAAAGGTTTGTCTACAATGTCACGATGTCCTATATTACAAGTGTGGCTCGGTTATTTAAATCAGCTCACCTGGAAGTAACTTGGCCTCCAACTTCTTGATCGGCGGTGGAACATTTTTCTTCACGTCAGTCTGCATCGCAGTACATACACGTTCAAAAGTTGGATTCGAATTACATCAAAGACAGATAAACGCACAGGTACACATGTCAATAAATGCACTTACCTGTAAAGGAGGAAGATAGGATTTAAATGTTGGTTTCTGAGGCTTCACCGAAAACATGATTGGCTAATAAGGAATATAAACGAGCCAAAACGGCAACCAAAAACTGGCTGATCCTCCGCTCATCTAAAAGAATAATACCGAAGGTGTGTTTATAACCTGCAGGCTCCAGAAAAACAGCAGGGCCCGAAAAAAGGAGCTCCCATTTGGACCCAGTAGAGATGGATCACCGGCAAATGTCAAAGTAGCCGAAGAAACGGTTCTTGCCTTCAGTCAGGACTGCTGGAGCTGCGAAAACTGAAAATAGCAGCACGACTAGCTAGATAGACTAGCCTACTTTAGACTGGGATTAGATCGTAGTTAGCTCGGTATCGTGTCAACGTGCTCGGCTTTCCATCAGTTGAACCTTAACCTAGACTTGTTCATGTTAAGAATTGAAATCAACTTTAGATGCAGCATTACAGTGTTGAATACATTTCCACTGTCAAGTTTCCCAGCTCCAGCAGTGCAGATCGGTCATGTTTACGCAGTTTGGACACTCATAAGTAGCACTAAGCCAAAGCCAGGGAGGAGTTTAGAGCTGCTCTGGGAAACAGACCTGGGATCAGCCAAAGCCAGGGAGGAGTTTAGAGCTGCTCTGGGAAACAGACCTGGGATCAGCCGAAGCCAGGGAGGAGTTTAGGGCTGCTCTGGGAAACAGACCTGGGATCAGTATGCTGGGACCCTTTTCATGTCGGATAAATTCATCAGAATGTTTTATTCGCTATGCAAGATATACAAACACATAATTTACTATGGCAGGAAAGAGCAAACACAAAACATATATGGAACGTAATAAGGGTAGATAAAAATATAAGAAAAAATGAATAATGGAATAAGAATCGACCCATCAATACACAGTTATCGACCCATACACAGTTACTTAAACACAAAACAAAAAACAGTCCCAAAAATGCATCTTTAAAATAAGAGTGCCATTCTGTCTACAGTTATTCCTATTGTCAAACTAACTTTTGTTCATAATACTACACTATCGATGCAAGTAACTTCATTGGAACTTTTAACTACTTGAAATCACTGGTACCATTCCAGTAAGTACTTTTAGATTTATTAAATTATTATACTCAGGCTCAGGCTACATATGTTACGTCTGTAAAAGAGTATAGTACAAACTATACTATGAAGGAGTAGGAACTAAAATACAAACACTCTCTTCAGAGATTGATCTCCAGCTCCCTCTAGTGAGCACTGGTGGCATTGTGAAATTCGTCCTGCAAAACAAATGCACTTAAATTAATATTCAAGTTTTTCCATTGGGGTTTAATAAAACTGTGCTGGGTATAGTTTCATTATGTCCTTGGTAATCGGATCTATCAATTTAGGTAGTTTTGCTAATTTACGCTATAATACACACAAAAGTACAAACTGAAATCAGCTTGGGGGCCATTATCGGTATTGTCCATATAATTGCAATATAACTAAAATTCTCTGGGGACCTTTGCTTTAAGATTATGATCTTAAAGATTGAAGGAAGGTTGGGGTCTGGGACCAGTGTGATTATCTCTTTAATTTCACAGAGACTGACATTAGTTATCACTTCCCCTTACTAAATATACCTGCAAGACACTTATCACTGATTCTTGGGGATTTGGATAAAACAGTTTTTAATTTTGAAAATAAAAAGTTAGTTAAATTACAAAATGTGAAGGTATATCATTATAGACCAAGGTATTGGCTGTTCAGCAATGTACCAGTGCAACCTCCAAATTTTGTATTTTTTTCATAAAATAGGCATTTTCCCAGTCATTACTTTGTTTTTTTCAACACCGTCAGACACAATAAAAAGCAAATAATTTTTTATGTATTTGGTCTAATATGTATTTAAAGTCTTTTAAACCATTATCTGGCATTCTTAATACACATATATGCTGTTAAATGTTAATTATTCACTATTGTTCATTTTTTATACTGTTTCACGTGTACTCCTTTAAAGGATCTAACATCATACAACGTATACTTTAAGCTTAAATAGAAAAAGTAAGTTTTTTTTATTTAACAAACATTTTTGGATTAAAAGAGACTATTACTTTAATAAGTCAACAGCACTGAAGAAACATATTTTAAGCATATTCATTTAAAACAAATAAAACTCCCTCTGACGGTGGTGACTTAAGAACTGACGGGGGTGACACTAATCTGACGGTGGTGACAGTGGCCTCATTACAACATACAATTCCGAAATGTATACCACTCAAGTCAATCACTTCTTGTTTAACAACCTTATCTAACTATTTGGTCCAAGAAATAACAATCATGAGCACTGTGATAAACATTTTTCAAGGAATATAAGGTAAAATTAAGCAATATCATTATTAAAAGTACCCCATTCCCATTCCCCGGCCGAACCACAGCTGTGAGGATATCCACAAACATCCTCTCACTCGTGCTATATTGCTTAAGTGTAAGCCTGTATGGAAGAAATATAGGGGGAAGTACATATATAAAAATATAAAAGAGGTTAATGAAACATCACAGGTCATATTGGTATTTATTGTGATCAACAATTATATTCCAGCCTCCGTTGAGGACCATCTGGAGATTTTTGTCACCCCCGTCAGACTGTCCGTCACCACCGTCAGACAGAAAACCTGACGGTGGTGACGTCTGACGGTGGTGACAAAAAAATACTCTTTCACATGATGTGCATGAGTTGTTCATATTAGCCATCTTGTTTCCCCTCTGTTGCTAGCTACTTCAGACCTCTTCTTCAAAAGTATACATTTATGTCATAATCTAATCTAGTGTTTTTTATACGAAAGACACGGTGTTGACATGTTATGGTTGTGACAGTAGCAGTGTCCAAAAATATGAACAAGTTTAAGAGAATATAGCAAACTTACAGGAGCTTGAGTGATCTTGAAGCATGCAGTAGAGCTGAAGGTTTGAAAATGGGGTCCCCAGGAATGTAGTTGACCTTGCAGTTGCCAGATTTTATTGATTTTTATAAATATCTGACGGTGGTGACGAATATGTGGGACACATTTTGAGCAATCCACAAAATAATAGTAAACATTGTTCAAAACTCACTGTTTGTACTTTTTAATACATATTACAATGTACTCTTTCACGTGGTTAAGATATTATTCAATTCAATTATTACTTTTTGTTTTTTTAATTAAGATAAACAGATTATCTCCTAACCGAGGACTACTGATTCTGTAGACAATGGGCCAGTATATGATCATTAAATTAATACAAATTAAAAATAAACCTATAAAATAACCTTACATATGTGCAAAGGACCCCCTGATTATAACCTTGATTCTTTTTATTCATGAAAGTTGTATTAATTTCCAACAAAATTAGCACTTTTCTTAGTGGGACATGTTTTTGCCAAAGTTTCAAGAATCAGTGTGATACAATCGACAGCAATTTATTGTCTATTTGCAACCTTTCATTTTACATGGCAGGAATATCTTGTCTTCTTTCTCCTCACAGAAATAAGTTACATTTGGAGATAAAAGTAAATTATTTTGAGATCATTCAAAGATATATTCTTTATTTCAGATAAAAAAAATATTGTAACAATGTTTTTTATAGTTCAATCCCTCTGCCAGAAGTGACTTTGTAGCAAACAATCTGTTTCATAAAATATTTAACCAACAAAAGCATCCACAAACAGAACACAAACCATTAGACCAAGCAGTACTGTAGCCTCTATCAGCATGTTACTATTCCAAACAAGTACCGGTACCCTAGCATTGTGGTCTTATTATGAGTGAGTATAACATCCAGTAACGTGCCTTGCTTTCATTTAAGTTACTGATTCATAATGTGGCTCCAGTTCTGAGGTTGTCTCAGTGTCTATTTGGCTTGAAGCATCATATAAAGTGTTGTTGATCCTTATAGGGTTCAACTCTACAGCTTCTTGATCTGAAATTGGTGCACAAACTAAAGCATATCCTCCTTCTGGTAGATTTGCAAGTGAGTAGATCTCTTCATCTCTCCATCCCACCTCGTATGGCGAGCCTAAACCCACAAAGGGAAGGAAGTGAAATTCTATTTTTCTTTGCACTTTTGCTTAAACTGAGACCATAGCCTATACAAGCTTAATGTAAAGTAACTTACACTCCGAGTTGGGACCAGCTTCTCCATTTTCATCCCTGTAAAAAAGTTTGTTTCTCAGTCATGATCCTTATTTTTGAGCTCATGTTTAAGTATGATAAATTGTAATTATTTAGAACGAATGAAAATTGAAAACACATTAAAAGGCTCACAGCACCTTTTCATCCCCATACTTTGAGATCCTGTCAAAAGAAAAAGAATATCTTACCATGTTTTAGTGCTGCAACTTTCTGCTGACAGCAACACTGAACCGCTGACGCACTAAGTTGCAAAATGTGGAAGTTTTGAAATTTAACTCACCCTTTGACAACCATTCTGTTTTCCTTAAAAGAATGACAATGGCAGTAATGAACAGCCAGAACAAAACCAAGGCACCAATTACAAAGAGTAAAGGTTTCCCACCTAAAGACAGAAAACAAGTGACAATAAATAACCTGCAAATCCTGTACATCCTGTATATGCTGCAAATAACTGTATATCTCCTGTACATCACAATTACTTGCATAATTGTAATTGAATTGTATAGATTATAAGGGTATAGTCTGTAACCTGCACTTTATCCTGGACATCCTGTATATCCTGCTGTACATTCTGCACATTCTGTACAAAAACTGAAAATCATGTACATTCTAATATAATACTGTATATTATACAAGACCAATACTGTATAATTGTAAATGTATAGCTTCTGTACATAATCATTATGCTCCCTGGGAGGATTCACCTCACCCACCATTTTTTACTTTTTACTTATTGTTATTGACCCCACCCCCTATCCCTGTGTACACTTTCTAATCTTTTACCCCACACCCTTACCCTTGTGTGCTTTGCGAGACTGTGTGCCGTTGATACAAAGGAGTTTCCCTCGGGATCAATAAAGTAATCTGAATCTGAATCTGAATCTGAACAAACACTGAAATGTGATGTGTAACAGCACTGTATGAGTATTCTCATCTGATGTCATGAATATTGGAGTATCTGCAGGCGAAGATTCACCTGCTGTTTGTATGGTGTCCTTCATATCCACAGTGACAGTAATGTTAGTTATTACCTTCCACTTCTTATCCACCTGCAAGACACACTCATACTGTCCACTGTCAGCAGGCGTGACTTCTCTGATTGTAAGATGATGAAAAGATTGAGAATCCATTGGCATAGCTCTACTAGTTGTCAGTCTCTTATCTAAGTTTTCATCAATGAGACAGTGGAAGTCAAAATCTTCACTGTAATCGAATCTCAATGAATAAGAATGAAGACATGAAAATTTCTTTTCTGTACTGGTCTTGATCCAGAACATATTGTGAGATTTTTTCACTGGCATGGTGAAATTACAGGGCAGGTGGATTGTCTCTCCTGTTATTTTGGAAACTGAATTTGTAATTGTCCCAGCAGATGTTACTAGAAGAAGGGAAATACATTTAGTTTGACCATTGCCCTCTCTATTCATAAATGCTCCAATAGCCTCATCATACACAGGCAGGCATTCATATATATGTGTGTGTGTGTGTGTGTGTGTGTGTGTGTGTGTTTGAACTCACAGTTTAGATCCATAAGAGCCACAATGTAGAAATCCACTTGGTCTTTTGGTTTGAAAGGAAAAAGCCATGGTGTAGTTTGTGCCTCAGCACGAAAATTAACACATGCAAAGAATCCACTCTTTTCTTTCTCCAGTTGAAAACTTAACGAGACATTCTCACATTGTAAACTCGTATTGATGACATCACTGTAACAGTCGATGTTGTTGTCTTGGTCCAAGTCCATTTGCCAACCATCCCTTTTACATGACAGAGATATCACTTCCCCTTTCTCTTTATATATCATAAAAAAGTTTCCTATGGAGATGAAAAAGAAAACATGCAGAATCCAGATCATTAGACGAAATAGATTCAAAACTAGAGTTTTTTTAACCTTCATGTTTAACCTACCGTTGCATTGTCCAAAGAAATATATCAAAGCGATAAGACACAACATGTTCATCTTTGACTCTCGTCAGTAATTCGGAAATGCAGAAACAGTGAAACCACAAATATCCTGCGTTACAATCCGCCGCAACCTTCGCAGCCCAACTCCCCACCTCCATCAGAAGCACAGACTGCCTTCTCACCTTCAAAAGAAGGCTTAAAACTCACTTATTTAGAGAATTTAATGGCACTTAGTAATAGTATGGCACTTCACATAATCTAATGTGCTTTAGAACTATTTGTTGGTCCCCATATGGTGACTTGCCAGTGTTGTTTGTTGTATCTTTTGCTTTATGTTCACAATCGTTGTGTTATGCATTTATAGTTCTTCCCTTGGCACTTATTGGTTCTCATGATGTATGATTCACGATCTAACCCCCCCCCTCCCCCCCCACTGTGTTCGGGGTCTATCACGTTGCTATGCTCAAAGACTGATGCTCTTAGTAAAAGCTCGCTCTTGTAAATCGCTTTGGATAAAAGCGTTTGCTAAATGAATAAATTTAAATGTAAATGTTACAGACAAATTCACAGTAGTCTCATTAAAACATATTCTGGAGAATATGTGGTTATTCGCACAGATTGTATACTTAATATCCTTTTTTTTTTTTTTTTTTTTTACAAAATGCTTATTTGCAACAACTCACAAATTTAATCAACTTGTAACTTGCCTAAGACGATTTATGCAGTTTCTTCATACTTTTTTTCGATTTCAAAGTTTATTATTCTGTCTTTACGTGTTGGTTACATTGTCCTTGTAATTATAACATTCCCCTGTAGATGGCGCAATGTACCCTACTTTCACTGAATATTTACCTTCACATATTATTTTGAGATCAACTGAACACCTCTCTGTCTCCTTCTCTCTCTCTCTCTCTCTCTCTCTCTCTCTCTCTCTCTCTCTCTCTCTCCTTCTCTCTCTCTCCTTATCTCTCTCTTTCTCTCTCTCTCACACTCTCACACACACACACACACACGCACACACACACAAAATAATGTTGCTGGTTGTTGTTCACAGGGGTCTTAGAAATGATGGCCGTCCCTTGTTTGGTATTTCATTATAGGTCACGGTCAACCTGTCAACCAGGTTACATCCTGAGAGTAAAAACCACACCTCGTCACCGTATAGGCTATCACCAATATTTATTATACATTGTAGAAATACCCGAGACTGTTTCTCATGCCTATGTCTGTCGATGACGTAAACCACTCCAGACAAGAGAGACAAAGAAAATATGATATAATAATATAATATGGCTCATCTTCTTTGTTTACACATTAAATTACTCCTAGGTTAAGGTGCTCTTAAAAAAAATTGAGCGTATGGCTATCGATTTCACTTACTCATATTGAATCTTTAGCTCTTACGCTAGGATAAATAATAGCCAGCTGTAGACTCCAAGATGTAGGCCTACTTATTCTAGCATGGTTGTTATATATAAGGTACTATATACGTGTTAGCAGTTTTTTTACAGCTTTATTGAAATATAAAACATACAGAATATGCCAAGTTTAACAGAGCTTACAAACATCTAAACTTATTTGGATAGACAGTGTCAAGAAAAACAAAAACACAAAGAAGACATATTAAACAAAGCAAAACAAACAACAGAAATAAAAATATACTTCAGTCTTTCTTGAAAAGGTCATGGATTGAACTCAATTTCTAGTGGGATTCCCTCTGGAATGACGCAGCTCTCTAGACACGGTTCCCATTGGCTGCGGGCTAAAGAAGCGTAGTTTCCATGTATGGGTTGTTTGGTCAGGATCCTCAGTCAACTCGTTTAACTAACCCGGTTCGGTCCTCCAGCAGCATTGGGTGGATGAAGAGCAATACAGTTACTGCTCCAGTTACATGTTAAGACTTCAGTATGGACAGACGGAGCTGGTCCTGAGGAGACTCATCTAGGACTCGGTTCATTCCGTCTATATCGTTACGAGTGTTTCCTACTTTTCTTGGTGCCGTCCAATTTTTACAACCAAACTTGGGGAAAATATTTGATTCGGAAGTTTTAAAGTACTCCCCCCCTCTCAAAACGGAATTACAGCAAGGGGACTCGATTGGCCTAATTGCCAAGTAAGGAGAGAGAATGGTAAGACTATTTTTTTTACTACTAGAAAAAGCAGAAGGGTAGTTATCCGTGGCTTAATAATATGACAATTCTCATCTATATGTATATGTTTTTATTGCCTATGTTGCTGAGACGAGTGCACGAAGTCAGTGTCATGCGCATCTTTTTGCATCTGCATCGTTTTACTTGTAAACATGGCCTGAGTTGACTCCATGTTATTGGTGTAGATAACTTTAAACTAGCCGGTCAGACTAAAAGTATTTATTACTTTGACACAGATGTTAGTGCCTTATTGAATTCATTTAGTGTATGTTTATATGCCAAAATATATGCCAATATTACTTAATGTATGTTTATCTGCCAAAATGCACAATATCACTCTCCTAGTCTCTCTTATTCTTATATTATTTATTTTTATTATATTAACGTATTATTTCTCCACTGTTTGTCTTTCTCTCTCTCTCTTGCTCTATCTCTCTATCTCTCTCTCCTGCTCTCTCTCTCTCTATCTCTCTCTATTTATTTACCTTAACTTCATGTTACCTTTGAACCGTCTGGTCTAGGTAGTCAGAACTTGCCCATATTAGTTTTTAGCAGCTACAGTTTTAATGTTGCTGCTCCCAAAGTAAAAACGTCTACAAAAATAGATTTAACACATCTTTCGCCCACCAGGCTAAATGTAACAGGAGGTGCATAATTGCAAGGTGACACCCAGATACAGTCACTATAGTAACTCTGACACTGTAGCAACATATTCAGCTCCCACTTCCTATGTTGGAGGCTTTATTTGAATAAAACAGGTTGGCCATACAGAACAGTGTGTTTGGGTGAGACCAGTTTCTCCTGGTTACCGAGTGTCACGTCTGCTGCTTTAGCACCCTGCCCTGTGAGAGTTATAGAGAAGGCTGTGTCTGTGGTAGTGTGGCGTCTTCTTTGTGCTTGAAACTTTATTTAGGGCCCGTCATGGTGGCAGAATTCCCACTGTGGGTATCAGTCGTGGCACACTTGAATCCAGTAAGAGTAAAATAAAATAAAAACTAGGAGAACTGAATAGTTTTAGTTTGAATCCGAATTCTTAAGATTCGTTAATATTCTATATTATTTTGTGTCAGAATAGTGCCCTTTATTGTGCAGTATTGGGACCAACTCCAACACACCAGAGTAGAATCTAGAGTACATGAGGGTTCAGCTTCTGTCAACCCTGCCCATCTAATGATCCCGTGCGGTGCGTCTCCAGAACAGGTAAACCCTGTTGTTCAGTCTCTAATGCATTCTCAGAACACAATGCATGGGGCCAGTGCAGCTGGTTTCCCACGAGATAATGTAAGGAACGAGGCTTACATAGGAGAGCTACAGCGCATATCTGAACGCCTTGCTCCATTTCCCTGGCTAACAGTCAAACCAAGAATCTAAACTATGTGAATGGTGTGGCTGTCAATGATAAAAGGGGGGGGGGGGGCTGCTGCATGATGTTTATACTTGATATGTATTTAGCAAACTCAAAGAAAGGGAAGCCATGTCTAATTGGTGAACTTCAGGTAGTTCTGACTCACCACTGGCACACTGCAGCCTCCCTCTGCAGCAGTAAAGAGAGCTCCTCCAGGACCTGCTGGAGTTGGATATTTTTTTATTTTGACTAGTTCTGTGAAGGCGTTTCCCAGACTGGGGTGCTTAATTTCATGCTGAGCAACCAGAAGGAAATGGAGTGGTTTCCTTCTTGTGAGGTCATTTTTATATATGACATCAGAGAATATATCACCGAGAGATTAACTGTGCTCGATGTTGAGGAAGCAGAAAATTGGATGGCAACCTAATGTTTGTTTACTTCAATCTGAACGGTGGAGACCTTAAACTAGATGGAAGTTTGAAACGAGGCTGCTAATATGAACACTACAGCACCAAGTCTTCATCTGGGTTTACAGCCTTATATAGGTATTCTGATCAAATCTGGCTAAGGAAAGGGCACTTGTCTGTCGTATGATGTCAGGGAGAGAGAATGAAAGTAGCATCACTGGGAAACACAGTAGAGTTTGTGCATAACTCTCTACTCTCCGAGGGGCTTTTTAGGGCCATAGAGAAGAGCTCCAATATTTGGCTAGCGTGGAAAGGAGTAGACTGTCATTCTGACTGTCTGGAGCACCAGACAGTAGCATGGCTCAGAGACCCACTCCCTTCCAGATGCTGAATACTAGGTCAGTATGACAACATATGGTTTGCATTATCCTCTCCTGCAGGGACGTGCATGCTCCGTAACATCCCCCATTTCAAAGCCTGACTTACTTTTTCTACCAAATTCTTTTGAGCAGCATTGAAACCCTCGCTGAAAACGTCCTTGGGAACTTGGGATCTCGTTAAGCTCCTGACCACTACTGTCAAGGAAACCCATGTTCTCTTCATTACCAGTCCCACTGTGAACAAATCAACTCCATTCTGTTTGGTTTCTTTGACTTCAGTATCAGCTAGTTCATGGGTTTCGAACTCAAACCATCAAGGGCCAAGAGGGTGCAGGTTTTCATGTCAACTGAGCAACCAAGTTCCTCTACGTAGTGAAATCAGCTGGAGTAGTGCTCGGTTGACGTGAAAACCTGCATCCTCTTGGCCCTCGATGGCTCAAGTTTGAGACCCCTGAGGTAGTTAGTCAACTAGATCTTAGCTCCTGACACTGCCAATGGAAAATAACAACTAGATTAGAGTTTCTCCATGAACGTATTATTTTTGGGGTGGAGCTATTATGACATTCTCAAAGTTACTCTGGATCGCATGTGCTTACTTGTTGCAATCATCTGGGGTTTGTTTTGTGTAATCAAAATGAGCATAACAATACTTCAGCGTTTTGATGGAACATTCAGCCTTTTCATTGCTCCTGTGACATGCTACCTTTGAGCTTTCCCCATCTGTTAGGGTTAGGTTTGGTACCACATCCTGCTGTGTGTGGATCTGTCCCACATTAGAGAATCCCACTTCACGCTAACTAAGCTTGATGTTATAAACCCATCGATTTCCCCCTTATTTTGTTCCATTATTAAGTTGTGCTCTGCACCCTGATCATTTAAGTTTTTTTTCTTTCTCATAAGCCATTTCTTTGCTTGGAAAAACAAATGAACTTCTGCTAACTAATGCCCCCTGTTATGGTTGTGGCCATGTGGTCCCCGATGGTACTGTAAACATGACGCTTATCACATATATCGACTGTAAACATTCTTTGATATCAAACCTTTCCTTGGCTACCTTGGATATAGTGTGTGGGGTGTTGCAGTGTCAAGCTAACTGTTAGCACCTCTCCCTCCTGGCTCACCCCAGCCTCCTGCTCCTCCTCCTGGGTGCGAATCTGTGTTTGTCAGGCACCTTCACACCACTTCCCACAGGTTTTGAGGCTCAAAAAGATCCTCTCTTAACTGGCTTTGCTTAATGGGTTGGGGTTAGTTATTATTTTTCCAGTAAGGACCACGGAGTTCCAGTCTCCCTTCATGCGTGTAGGTGTGCCATTAGACGTTAAAGTAGTTGCGCACTAGTCAAACAATTTGGACAGGGTGCTGATGTACCTAAAGCTGTTGTTTACTCTCTTCTGAGTCTGTATTTTGAATAGGTTCTTTTTCGCTCCTGTTTGCTTTATAGCCTGCTCAAAGTATACCTAGTAAACATGACTATGACAGGGTCTCTATCTTCTGGCTTGTGCATTCTCACCAGCCACAGACACCTGTTGACAGGGAGAAATGTGACTTAATGGCCACAGTCTAGCTAATGTTATCGCTTCAGCTTCTATCTACTCTGCCATTCTGATAGGATAGTTGAGGCCTTTCTCAGAGTTGGGATATGATGCTGGCCAGAAGAAACCTTTATCAAATTCCCCCACTGTGCCATTGGTCACTATATTTAACCTAATGTCACTCGTGTGAAGTCTAGTGGCACACAAGGTCCTTGTAGCGGCACAGTACTACTCCCATTGTGCTTTATATATTACAACTTGTTTGCCAACGACTTGGATGTTTATGTGGCAAAACTTAAATCAACGATGGTTGATTATATAAAATATAACTCACTTTAGATGTGTTCATCTTGTCTGGGTTATCCCTAACCCTTACCCTCATCTGTCTAATGTAGTTCTGTAGTTCACTGGAGAATCTAGGCCTAACACTTAATTGATGTCAGAAAAACACAAGCGAAAGACAGCTGGAAATAATTGAAAAGGCTCTTTACTGTTCCTTTCAAAGCTAAAGAGGGCTATTTCCTTTATCCTTTTACTTCTCTTCATATTTTTCCAGCTCCTACCAAAGCCTCTGAGGAATATTTAATTTGAGAAACAGGTCCATAAGATTGCAGTTGAGTTTGGTATGTCAACACAAGCATTGTAGTTTGATTAGTAGTAGTTTTTATATACCCCCTTTTGTACAGCTATTGCCCCACTTTTTATTTGATCTTATTTTTTAATCTTTATCTTCATTTAAGTTCTGTATATGTTCTTTGTTTGCTCCATCCTGCCACAGTAAATTCCGTGTCTGTGTAATTTGCATTGCAAATACAATGAATTCTGATTCATTAAAAGGCGTCATTGGGGAATGTACATGTTTTTAGCTTGGTGGAAAGATCATTGTCCAATAAGAGACACGTGCAACTATTTTTGCAGTGTTAGTCAGACTGTATATCTTTCTAAAGACTGGGTCAGCTGCTTGTGCCACTCAGACAGACATGAGCTGAATCACTGGAAAGACAAACAGATCCAAAATACAAGTTTAATATGGGTTCTTGTCAAAAATAGCATTGTACCCAGACAGATAGTGAGCATGTGTACGTGAAGGTTTGTCTCCTTATTGTGCAGGTTTGGCCTTTGAGGGCAGGTTGTGCGACCAGACTTGGGAGGCTTGATGGCTTTCATGGGAGGGAAAGGTTGCTGCTGATGACTTCCTGAGTGTTTAACGTCAGCTCAGATGGGAGTTGTGTTGCTTTTGGTTGCCAGCCAGCACCCATTTCCCGTAGCCTGTGAGTAGGATGGTCTCTCCGGCAATACTTCTCCACACCACCTGTTTTTCTCTTCTTCTTTTTTTAATCACTCCACTGGCATCGTCCGATGATCGTCCACTTCCCAGCAAATCCATAGTTTGAGCTGTTTTAAACAATACCTGTTTTATCCATGTCCAGTGTGTGGGCACGTTTCCAAAGAACCATTAACATGCAGGTAGACTTATAGTACGCTGATGTACTTGAATGTGTTTTACCGTGTCTTTTTTTCTTGGTGAAAATGAGTGAATGTTCCCTCTTTTAATTCATGCCAAGAATAGATCGGTGGTTCCAGCCTTTGCTCCTAATCAAGCTCCTGCTTGTCTGGATTTGATTAACTTCTCAGTTATGCCTCTTTTTTGTGGGCTGCTAATATCTCTTAAAAGCTGTTGTATATCTGTTCAAATCTGTTAAAATGTGTTTAGGCAGGGCTGTTTTATGGGCAGTTTACAGTTTATGTACTCCCAACGACTGTACTGTATCCATACTGTTTGCACTTTGCGTGTGGATCTCTCTCTATGTACACAGCTGTGAGTGAGGCCCAATAAATAAGTATTGACTTGTTTAGAAGTCAGTTTGTGTTCCGTTGCTTCTGTCAGACAGCTGATATTATTTATATAGTCAGTTATCTGTCCTCTTATATCAATAAGTTCTACTTTACTCATCTTTCCCCGTTTTGTCAGAGTTATAAAGGGGTCGGTTCATAGAAAGAAAGAATTCAATCAGTCGAGGGCAAAGTAGTAAAAAGAGCCATACATCCAATATACATGCCTGTTATTTTATATGGTGATTCTGCATACAGAGCCTTCCATCATTGTGTCAGCGAGATATCTCTCTCACTCCCCATTGAGTCTATAAAGTACAGGCACTGAAAGCGCTTAATGTGTTTTTGAGAATAGACGCCAGCCTCTTCTCTCCAGGCCTACCGTTTACTGTAGCAGTATGTCTGACCTTCAGCAGACTATCTCACGATCGCTGGTGGGACTCTGCTTGTGCTGTGCCTTAGCCGTGCTTCACCCACAAACTTCAACTGTTTTTCGTAAACACAGTTAAAACAACTCTGTTGCCTTGATGACTTTTAAAGTGCTCTCCCTCCCCCTACTGCGTTCAGGGTCTGTCCTGTCTGTGCCTTGGAGGTCTTTTCCTCAGAAACTTAAATGGGCCAATTTGTTCAAACCATAACCCATGACTGCTTCTAGGCTAAACTGCCAGACTAACTCATTCAGACTAGAGAAGTAGACCCTGAATGGCAATAGACACTTCTCCCTACCAATTGCTTTATTAAAAGAAAACTTAACAGGTTTTTTCATGCAGCTGGAGGAAGTACAGTTTGGTAGTCTATGTAAAAAAAAATATCTTTAAACAATTCTCTACACGTCATTGGTGTCATGGTAGGTAATAAATACTCTTGATCCCCAAATAATTTCACAGTTAAGAAACAGAATCCAGCATCGTCTTTCAAGAAACATATTTTGGAGTCATCATTCAGGCTTTGAAAGAGCCTTTCCAACTGGCCGATGTGGTAGATTGGGATTGTAGTAAAATACCGCCTTCTAGCAAGTCTCCCACCCGTGTCCTTAATGAATGAGCCTGACTGACAGACCACCCAGATGCTCTCCCTGTTCCAAGGGAAAAGACATCCACACTCTGAAATGTCCAGCAGAACTAGTAGGGAAGGGATTGAGGGTTATTTAAATGTGGCTTTTGCATAGCTGGGTTTATTTACTCGTCTAACCTGTTTGGATCCAGCTCTGTACAGTGAGGGAGATGACATGGTTGTGCTAAAAATCTGCCATAGGATCCACTTTGGGTCATGTGTGTGTTAGATTGACTGACAATCAATAGGGTGTCTAAGAATGAAAGGTTATTCTATTTGTCTTTGTTTAACACACTTCAAAAAGCAAGCATTGCGGATGTACCGTATATTTATGGGTTGTGTCAAATTTTGCTTACTCTTTGTTATGGAAGTCCAAAGCAGATTCGTTTTGGATTCATACAGGGTTTGGGTTTTAATGAGGCTGCGTTTGGCTGAAACCTGAGACGAACTGCAGGAGTTCACAGGAAGTCATACGAATGAGCGCACACTACACAAGGTTTGTCTACCTGCAGCCGGCAAGAAAAATACTGAGGCTGCTCTATAATGGTATCAATGACGCGTTCACCGTCTAGCTTTTCTAAAGGGTTCCTCCCTTTCGACTCACATTCGTTGATATTGGCTTTCACTTTTGGAGCCGTGAATCCTAACATCCATTTCTGGGGTCAATTAGTCAATTTGTGACATGTAGCTTACAAAGTGTTTGCCAAGTGAAATGTCCCTCTGTATTTTGCAACTTATTTCCAGTTAGTTAGACATTTTGAAACCCTTTCCATATTACCTTAAACATGTTGAATACAGGACTGCAAACCTGGCGTGGCCTGAGATCGACAAGCTTTGCCCTGGGTAGGGTATAAGACAGAGTTCCTCTGTATTTTCTAAAGAGGTATTCAGTATTAATAGCCCTGCCCTACCCTGCAGGCCTCTACACTCTAAACCCTTCACACCAAATGCCATCTATTGTACTGTAATGCAGCTTAATGCAGCTAAATTTGGGTAACGCAAACCCCTCTTTGTACTTGTCCTACATTTAAAAGGACATTGAACAAGCTGTGACCCAGATACATTTCAATGTTGGGAGTGAAGACCAATAAAAGGCAGAGTCAGGAACTGTGTTAGCTTGCATTATTGATGCTGGCATTGCTTTCCAAAGCAGGTGACCCAGGGCTGGGTGCGAGTTGCACAGCAGATTGAGTGAATCCCTGAGCAGGAGAAGTTAAACCACCACTGCCTCCCATCACTGACAGACCAGTTTAGTGACAAGGCAGCTTGTGTGCAGGCGATAATGGCTTTGAAACACCTTGATTTATGTTACAATATTTATAATACTGTATTTTTTAAGCTTTTAGAGGTTTGGGTACTAAGGACTTTTTCCACTGGGCCCATGTCTGCTGAAGGCCTAGCATGGGGGAGTTATTACTGCCTGGCTAGGAGACCCAGACTAGGTCAGAAATGTTTTGACTGGTTATGGTAGGACAATTAAGTCTGAGGAGTTTTCCCCTCATCTTGGCAAGGACCACTCCTCGACTGGCAGGATGATGAGGGCAGCAGTGGGGCTGGCTGGGCATGGCTGCCATTCAGACAGCAAGGGCCTGCCATGGTGACCATGGTACAGTGTTTCGTTCTAGAAGTTTCCAGTGGCACCTCAAGGGCCTGGGGCCGAGGCTGGTGTGCTCTGTGACCCTAATGAAAACCCCATCCCTCTGGTTGTGGTGGTTTCACACTGTGACTCATTGTCCAACCCACTTCACCCCCCCACCCCACCCCACCCCCCCCACAAACACACACACAGCTCCCTTCCCCTGGGACAGCCGTGTCTGACTCATCCTCCGTGTCCTCTCTATGATGCTTGTTTTGTTTGGTTCCTGTCCTGCTATTGGGAGGCTCTCAGCTCTCAGTCAGCACTATGTCTCTGGCTCTTCTCCTCAACCAGTGGTTTTTTAGAAAGCGCAGACTCGGCAGTTAATCCCCCAGCCGTGATAGAGTCCAGGTGGTTGCTCTGTTTGGACTGGGATCCCTCCAAAAGCTCGTCTAGTTTACATCACACTAACTATCTGCTTGACCTACACCAGAACTGAGGAGTCACTGTTAAGGCAAGGGGAGAGGTTAGAGGTTTAGGGACAGGAGTTAATGATGAGTTGTTAACATAGACAAATCTTCTGCTATGCTCAGGGGTTAAAGGTCAAAACTGATGCATGGCTGCGAGACCCGTTGCTGGTCATGGTCACAGAGACAGGAAGTGCTCACTAATGCTGTACAGGGCAACAAAGCATCTTTGATTTGAATAGGTTTGAAGTTTGGGTAGTAGGTTTTTCTATCAACAAAATTGGGTAATCTTCTACTGTGCATGGGCCCGAAGCTTTTGGAAAAACTTTCCAAATCACGTTAATCCTTCTCAGGGAAGGAAAACATCTTAAGAAGGAAAAGAGTTGAATTGAGAACCAGATCGAGTGAAGTGCTACAAGGTAGCAGCACATGTATGCACTTATCCAACATTGGGCAATGGCTCCTGCATGAACAAAAGCCAATTGTAGCCCATTCATGGCCAAATCCCAGTTTTTATTCATGACCAATTCCCTGGCTTGTTCCATGTCGTCAGAGCAGACAGCCCAAACTTCTGTTGTGGATGCTGCACATGGACGTCTACTGAGCCATATTTAGACTCTAGATTAAACGACAAACTTGACTTAGGGACCAGAAGCTTCCAAAGAACTAAGTTATCTCTTGCAGTTGGGACCAGCACTTCATGAAAAATCCTTTTCGTAATCTGTTGATAACAGCCCAGTCTCAGCCATGTTCAGAGCCAAACCACAACATGCTGGAGAGGCTGCGGGTGTAAGCAGGGAAGGGGGGAGGGTGGCAGAGCACAAACCTTCAATAATTTGAGCATCTCAAGCCTGTACTTTTACTTCTGTATCTCTTCACTGGACCAACAATGAAAATAAGCCTGAAGTCTCAGCCTTCATTGAACTTGAACCTTTTAATGGGTTTGTCCAACATTGGATGGAATGGTAGACTGTTGAGCTACTGTCTGCTTGGAGGTGGATGGGGGGGGGGGGGAGTCAGATTTGGGGCAGAGCAAAACTCTGGGTTGTAGTGAAGACTGGCGGTGTGTTGGCTGGCTGGGGTGCTGGGGTGGACTGCCGCCTGTGATACTGAATCAAACCCAGCCATTTCCTGTGCCCTGAGCTCAGCGCCCCTCAGCACTCTCCATATATGGTAATGGTATTTGCATGAAGGAAAGCCTAGCCTTATGGATCTGGGGCTGGTGCAGGAATTCCTCAAATGCTGCTGGATTAAGTTTGGCACAGTTCTGGTCGTGAGAGCTGGACAGAATGGTGAGGGAGCGGATTGTTCTTTTTTTTTCAGAGACGCAATGAGACTTCAAGACATGAATCTGTTCAATCAGAGTTCTGCTCTGCTCTGACAGTAGGCAGGATCCTTCTTCCTGCAGTTGATGTTGTTTTGACAGATGTACGCTCGTGAAAGGAATGTGACTGGAGCTCACAACATTCACATTTAGCTCTTAACACACGTACACACCCTACCACTAAGTGTGTGTGTGTAAGTCTGTGTGTACAGGGTTGATGTTCTCAGGGATGTATTTGCTGGCTCCATGGTGATGTTATTATTGCTAGCTGGCTTCAGCATCCTGGTTGTCTCCCTGTGGGGTTACAGACCTCAGGTTTTCCACCACCTGGGGGATCTCTTAATGCACAGGGCAGACCTCACTCAACTCGACGGTGGAGATGCTTCTGTGGAGCTTAAACAGGAAACTGACTCTTAAGCAGAGTTGCCCTGTGTGGGCCTACATAATGCTTCATCAAATCTGAAACATATTGTCCATTGAATTCCTCTACGGATAGCAAACAGAGAACGTAAAAAAGTATTTATTTTGTTCCACAGAGCCTCAACTACTTTACTTAACCTTTTGCCTACTACAGTATATTTCCGGCTTATGACCTCTCTCTCTTGAAGCAGAACATTATCTTCCCCAACAAGGCAATAACGGCATAAAAATAGCAACCTTAATTGACAGGCTCAGTTCTATTGTATCCGGTGGTTGCACCAGGGTGGTTCTTTATTTAAATGTGTAGATGACGGTTTTCTCCCATACATCACAAATGGTGTTGGCTATAGAGATTTGATGTAAGAATCCCACAAAGCTCAGACATGCTGTATAGCTTAGCTTCTGTACGTATTCTGCGCACATCTTTGTGTTTGAGACTGTGAGTCTCTTAGTTTGTGTGTATGCCTGGATGTAGTGTGACTAATTCCCACTCCCTGCATCCTCCTCTTCCTACGACAGTACATGCCATCTGTAGGGAGGTGTTGATGAGGTCAGTGCCCATGACATCACCTGATGTGTTCCCTGCTCAGGTTACTATGGACTGGAGAAAGCTGCCTTTTCTTCTGCTTGAAAAAAAAAAGAGTTGTAAAACATGATAATGGTTACCGTCTGGAAAATGAATCTCGCAGTAATTGAAGTCGTGTCTCTCTAAATGCCAGTAGAAACGAAAAGGTAGTTAACATTCCTGCCAATGTCTGATGCTTAGAGAGTCTGTAAAGAGTAAAGTATTTATTTTGTTGGTGTAAGAATACCTTGCCACCCTGAAGATCATTAAGGACTTAATTTGTGCAATCTTTCTGACTTTGTACAAGTCAGTTACTGAGGCTTTCCATGGCTTTCCATTGGACAATTATGTGTTGTGGTTCTGCCTTTATTTTCCTGTAATTCCACCATGCTTTGACTTGGTTGTTTTGGTATGTTGACTTGGTTCAGGCATGATAACTGATTTTCATAGGTTTTCTTTTGTTTAACAATAGTTTACTGCATTCCAGCTGCCAAGCGGTGGTTTATATTCCACTGGCCAAACAATTTAGAACTTGTGAAAGAACTTGAGAGAGAATGTGAAAATATGAGGATGAAGGAAGAAACAAACAGGGGGAGCGGTAGTCGGGAGTCAGGATATGGCATCAAAATTAGTCTTTTGGCTTCTAGACAGCCCTTTTGGGAATCCCGACCTTGCACCTTCTAAAAGCCAAAAGAAAACAAATCTTAACATCTGTGTGGATGAATGAAGTGTTGGAATATGTCCCTGTCTGTGTGAGAAGAATGTATACGTTTGATGTACACTGAAACACAGTTGAGTTATTGGACAGTTTTCTCCCTGACCGAATGTTTGGCGGCTTAATCTAGTAGTCTCACCAATATAATGACAAGTGAGCTCACTCTTCAAATGTAAGAAAGGAAAACGGATGCTCATTCAATTTTGCATTCTACCAGTACAGTAATGTATTTCATGGACACTTGCCTCTTTAAATGCTACTGTATTTATAATATAGAGAAGTAATCACTGAGTGTGTGGGTGTGTGTGTATCTCTCTGTGTGTGGGTGTGTGTATGTTTGTGTGTGTGTATCTGTGTGTGTTTGTTTATACAGGGGAGCCGGGGCCACTTCCGTTACCACTGGCAGAGCCACAATGTCAAGCAGAGCGGAGTGGACGACATGGTGCTTCTCCCTAAAATCAACGAAGACGCCATCGTGGACAACCTCAAGAAGAGATACATGGACGACTACATATTTGTATCCTGCTGCATTCTCATCTTACACTTACACGAAGAATAACTGAGCCCTGGCACACACACATGCAAGCACACATGCACACACACTTAAACATCCGCCCTGCTGTTCCCAGAATAGCTGAAGGATCATTCACAGTCCTCCAGTAACTCTTTGAGTAATGGCTCCAAGTCCAGAGGTCCCTCCCTCCTAAGCTCTCTCCCACCTTCTACAACCAGAGCTGGGACAGAGAGGAAAGGGGCCTCTACGTACCCTTGTCTGGACCCCAGACTCCCACTTCCCTTTCCTTCAGGAGAGCATGGGTCTTAATCAGGTTTTCTCTGGTTTGATCTCACCATGCAGTCATACTGTACGTAAAGGGGGCCGGATTAGAGAATGTCTAGGATAGTCAATGTGAAAGCTGCTACTTTCCCACAACAACAGTAACTTTTGATTAAATCAGCTAGTCTGTGCTGAGTGCACACAGAGGCCAGATCCTTAAAGTACCACAAGCCCCTAAGGTCTATGTGATCCCACAGGTGTCCCAAACGAGTGTTTAGGGACACTCTTTACCGTTTTTAAGAAGAGGTTTTTCAAATGTCCAGGTTTCTTCTGCTCTCAACAGCACCAGGCTCTTTTTAAACCGCAGTGAAATGATTAGGTCTGTTTATAACCCCATTGAAAGTCATGTTGAAAGTTCTCAAAGGAGCTCATTTCTCCGTCCTCTTCCGTATGTAGGATTAGGGAGCTGAGAGGAGGCTGGACGTTTTAGAGGCTGAAAACTCCAAGTCAATCCTCTGATTGTGGTCAGAAAATAGCAACAACACTTGTTGAGTGTTCCAGCTAGAACTGTTCTGCTCTGGGGTCACTTTAGGCTGCCTTCAATGCCAGCTTTATTTACCACAAGCAGCTCTGAGTTGCTGGGCCTTCCTATGTCACACTGCAGGATTGTTGGCTGTAGTATGTGTGAACACTAGATCATCCCCACACACTCTGCTGTTGGCACCCACGTGATCCTGAATTTATGGGCTCAATTATTAAGAGTTAGGTCACCCATCTTTCTCCAATTCCTGGTGAATATGAATCAAAAAGTATGAGATCTGAAGCACCATTCCCTTAAATGGTCAGTGGAGTTCTCGGGGGGGGGGGGGGGGGGGGGGCACAAAACCTGCCGTCGTTCGCTAGTATTTTGCAACTCCGCTTTTTGTTCTCAGTTTATGATTCTTAACGTCTCCAGACATACATCGGCCCCGTGCTCATCTCAGTCAACCCCTTCAAGCAGATGCCATACTTTGGGGACAAGGAAGTGGAGATGTACCAGGGTGCGGTGAGTAGGCATTTCTCTCTACAAAGGAGTCAGGACTGGAGGGAGTCAGGACTGGAGGGAGTCAGGGCTGGAGGGAGTCAGGGCTGGAGGGAGTCAGGGCTGGAGGGAGTCAGTGCTGGAGGGAGTCAGGGCTGGAGGGAGTCAGGGCTGGAGGGAGTCAGTGCTGGAGGGAGTCAGGACTGGAGGGAGTCAGGGCTGGAGGGAGTCAGTGCTGGAGGGAGTCAGGGCTGGAGGGAGTCAGGGCTGGAGGGAGTCAGTGCTGGAGGGAGTCAGGACTGGAGGGAGTCAGGGCTGGAGGGAGTCAGTGCTGGAGGGAGTCAGGACTGGAGGGAGTCAGGGCTGGAGGGAGTCAGGGCTGGAGAGAGTCAGTGCTGGAGGGAGTCAGTGCTGGAGGGAGTCATGACTGGAGGAGTCAGTGCTGGAGGGAGTCAGGACTGGAGGGAGTCAGGACTGGAGGAGTCAATGCTGGAGGGAGTCAGTGCTGGAGGGAGTCAGGACTGGAGGAGTCAATGCTGGAGGGAGTCAGTGCTGGAGGGAGTCAGGACTGAAGGGAGTCAGGACTGGAGGGAGTCTCCATTTATTTTCCCAGCCCTTCCTGCTGTTTTTCTATGCATTCTCAACATGACTTATAATTGCTCTTGTTGCATCTGCTTTGAGATGTTATTGTAATGGCAGGGGGGCTTTTTTATGATGATGTTAACAGTTTGAAGAACAAAGGACTTCAAACGGACTAGGTTAGGTGTGGTGCAAAACACTTTTTCCAGCAGCACCATGAGCTGGTGCAGATGTTGCAGAATCTTTTCTCAGCCATAGAGAAAAAGCTTGGCACTGCCTTCAGAGAACAGCCTGTCTGTATTCTTTTAACTATTCTTGGCCTGTCAACTGAGACGGGCCCTGGCTCCCTAATCGGACGTTTCATAAACTCCTCACGCTTGATAAAAAAAAAACTTTTGGCCCACTGACTTTACAACTTAATGATATTAAATACTCCTAATTCTTCTATTTTACAGTCCTTACTCTCACTCTTCTCAGTTGGAATGGAGATAATAGTCCCACCCAGTTTTACAATTCAAATTCTCTGGTAATGAATTTCATGAATTTCCCCCCTCCCCCCTCTCTCCCCCCACAAGGCCCAGTACGAGAACCCTCCTCACATCTACGCTCTGGCAGACAACATGTACAGGAACATGATGATCGACAGCGAGAACCAGTGTGTCATCATCAGGTGAGAACTTGAATTCCGACCCCACCTGCAGCATGTGTCTCCTCCCTGTCAGGGTTTGTGGAGAGAAGTGACTTACAAACAAAAGAAATGGTATGTGGTAACGGTTGGGCAGAGAGTGAAAGACAGAGCAAGAGAGAGAGAGCAAGAGAGAGAGAAAGAGATAGCGAGAGAGCAAGAGAGCGAGAGATAGAGTGATATAGAGAGAGCGAGAGAGAAAGAGATAGAGATCTTCAGAGACATGGGTACTAGTCTGGATACACTTCAAAGGATAATGATAATGGATGTGAAAGGAACCCATCCAACTGGTTCCACCACCTCTATAGACAGAGGGCTGATGGTCCCCTGTCCTAGCCTACCCAGGCCTTGTGTGTTTACAGGTGCATCACAAGAATTGTTGAAAGGAACACTTATCTGCACATTCGGAATGAACTGTATTCAGTCCTGAAGCTGGTTGGTTTAAGGAATACCAGTCCCATCCGGATGTACACACACACAAAGTCTATTACTGTGCGGGCTTCCTGCTTTCAGAAAACAGGAAGTGCACCTGCAGAGTTCTGCTGGTCCGTCTTCTTGTATGTCGTGGAGAAGAACAGAGCAGCGCTGCACTTTCATTAACGCTGCTCTTGCAGAAAGGGTGGGTTTAGGGAGAGTTTCTATGTTTTCCTTCTATGGTCAAAACTGTTGACTTTTTTTGACGGCTGACTTGACTCACCGGTCTTGGGTGGTGTCGGCTTCTACCACCTCTCGTCTCTTGCTGTCTCGCGTTTCTTTAAAAACCCTGGCAACAAAAAACTAGATGACTGAACTGTGGGAAAAGTGTCTATTAAAGTAGCTTCCAGGACCTTAGAGACCTGTCCAAATGCAGCTTTAGTCCAGAGTGTTCCAGGACCTAGCATCCACACAATCAAAGGACACAGGCCAGGGCTGAAGTGCTTTCTCATAGTTGGGGTTTTATCCTGTGGGCCAGTCACCTGTGTGTGGTTGGTTACTGTAGTGCTTACCTCATGGCTAAAGTCCCCTGTTTCAGCACTTTCCCCCCTGTTGTTTGCAAAGCGGCCAGCTGCCTGTACAGTTTCCCACAGAAAGGAATAGAAGTTGATTTGTGATGGACCATATCAGCAAACAAAGGCCTCTGTGAAATCGCTGTCCGCGCAGTGTGGTCAGCACTGCACTGTGTCAGACCTCTACGTTCCACTTATTAAAAACATGGAATTCAGTCATGGTCGGTTCTCTCAGCTGGTTCCGTGGTGGTGACTGTGCTTTCTTTGATCAATGTCGGCCCTTTTTGCGAACGCTCACATCCTTTTGAGGGGAACAGGTTGGGACAGCGAGGGAGTTCACAGCTGTGCTCTGGGAAATCACTTGAAATGAAACTATTCATCTGCATTATCTTTGTTATTTTTGGACGTTTACGCTCTCATGCTTTTAAATGACAGTTATGTTTCTGTTATGGATTCAGCTCTCGTCCTATGTGTCTGGTTTTGTGCGGACATTTGTATTTGTTCTCTCCCGTTTATGACAAACTAAACCCTGCAGCCCTGTGTATGCATGGAGACAGTACCAGTACATGTGAGCGCCGCTGCACCAAGCAGGTTTTGCTTGGGAACACAATGTGACGCAGAAGAACCCAAAAAGAATGTAGCTAGATTGGTAATCATTTTAACCTTTCATCTCTGATGTCAGCAATGATGAGATTCCATTGGTCTCCATGGAGCTGAGGCAGGAGTGACATCACACAGTCTTTAGCTGCTGGCAGACTGAGGTGGTTTACACTGAACCCTCTGTGCAGCTCCACATCTCTCCTTCTGTCCATTTTTGGTCTGTAAATGGACTTCCTGTTGAGGAAGTCAACAATGTGCAGATTTTTTTTTCTTCTTTTACAATGGAGCACAGCCCATTGACAATATAAAATAGGATATGAGTCAAACTCCAGCCCTCTGCTGGGAAAAGCCGAACTAACCGAGTGACAGAACTCCAACACTAAGAGGTTCTGCTTCCGTATCCACAGCATTGCTGTTACTTGACTCATGCTCGCCTCATCTGTTGTTGTTCTGTTTGTACACAGCACACACGTGTGTGTGTGTGTGTGTATGGATGTGTGTGTGGATGTGTGTGTTTGGATGTGTTAGAAGGAATCGTATTCAGGAGTCAGGTCCACGGTGTGGCTGTAAGTGAGATGAAGAAGTATCTCGAGTTACTGTTGTGGAACAGAGTGGCTTGGATGACTTCCCCAGGCTGCCACTGTCTGCAGCCGGGTGTTCACAGAGGGGCATTACCAACATGACTCCCCCTCAGAATAGGGAATGAAAACCAGGCAGGTCTGTCATCTGCTGCCAAACCGCATATGTCTAAATAAGTATGACCCTAACGCAGTGAAAGGGGCCAGGAGGGAACAGGGAGAGAAAGAGGGGTGAAATCACCGAAAGTGGGTAAATGTGACACCACAGGATTAGCGTGTTAGAGTTGACACATGGCTTAGTGTGGCACACACGCCTGACGACGAAACATTTGATTTGATGCAGGAAGTGGTGAAATTTCACCTGGTTGTCCAGGTCAACGCTGCTCTGAGGTAAAGCGCTTTGCTCAGCTGGGAGATGAGAGGAAGTAGGTTCGGACTACCTGCCAAACTTCTGTTCCGCTGTTTCAGACACACACATATGCACACACACACACCTTCCCACACATTTTTGGCAAGAGTCAACCGTAACAATTATAATTTAAGGAAAAGGAACTGCGAAATAGTATTTGGCAAAACCCCTTATTACAAAGAGGCTTTGTACAAATGTTTTGGCTAACAAATTATTTAACAATCGAGCGTTTGTCACGCTGATTATTTATCTTTTCATGTCTGTGTTATAATGTTATTTTAATGTTATCATTTTACATTCACACCCTAACCACCCATGAGATATTATTACCGTAGTTTTACCCAACAAACAGCTTGTAGCATGTTATCCCAGTGTTGAATATCAGGGCCATTCAATCCTCAGAGAAGGTCCAGGATCTGGCTCCTGACAGTCGAACTGTCTTTCCTGTCTGTCCTTGTACATTACGTTTCATGGGACTGCCATAATCTGGTCAGTGTTCTCTGGGTGGGCAGGGTGATTATATCGTGGGGTGCTCAGAGAATTAGGGGTTTACTGTAAGCCACACAGATTGGTGTCTTGAGTTTGGATAATTGGTTTTATTATTAGCTCATTGTTTCTTTGAAGAAAATCTTGACTATTGCAGTTAGTCGTGATAACCGATGACTCTCTCTCCCCTTATCTTTTCCCTGTGTTCGTCAGCGGAGAGAGCGGGGCAGGGAAGACTGTGGCAGCTAAATACATCATGAGCTACATCTCCAGGGTGTCTGGAGGAGGCCCCAAAGTGCAGGTGAGACCGGATGAGCCGCTGGACGAGTCCTCGAACTCGGTCGGACACGTTGAGATTTGACAGCGTCTCACAAAACCATTGCGCCATCTTTAATAACAAAAGTCCTGATCTCTGAATATCGAAACGACCTGTTACTGGGTCCTATTAATCTGTCCTTCACCATGTTACACCCTGAGTTATCCATTATCAGTCCATCTGCAGCCTTGTACACCCCCTCCCCTGTACCCCCCCTGACCAAAACCTCCAAACCTCCCAGCAGCCATCTGGCTCCCCCATTGCTCACCAGATGTCCTGTCTCCAAGCAACCCCCCCCCCCCCCCCCTTCCCAACCAAGCCGCCCCCCCCGTCCAGCTAGTCTTGGTATTACGGATGGACGGACTCCACTGGGATTTGATTTAAGCTGGATCACAAGACACATCCGCTCAGACCTAGCAGTGGTTAGTCACTGTTTCGGTCGCTTATTAAAACAATCTCCGTCTTGGAAATGTTGTATTTTTATCTCAAAGGTTAAAGTTCAAGTTAGTTACTTTTCCCATGAAGTGTTTCAGAGATGTTTGGAGATTGTTCTTACCGTGGATCGGGTCAGTGTTATCTTTGTTTGACCCATGTTTGTATACTATAGAAATTCCTCCTGGAATTTCTATTGTAACATTGAACAAATGTGTCCATTGTATTGGATACCACTGCCTCCCCCATTCCCCTTCCTGTCCACATTTAGCTTTGTAAGGTCCCTACAGTGTCCCCGTGGCTCATTCACATTACCCCCCCCAGCCCCCCAGCCCCACGTGCTGCTGGAATGTGTGTACGCACATGGTGTGTGTGCACGTGGTGTGTGTGTGTTTGTGTACGTGGTGTGTGTGTGTGCACATGGTGTGTGTGTGTGTGTGTGCCCGCGTGCATGCATGGTGTACATGTCTGCACCAGAGGCTGACAGGTGTGACTCTGTCCCCTCCCATATCTCCAGACTCACCTGCGTGAGTCACGGTCCCTGATTCTTATCATGTTGGATTTGTTTTTGGGGGGGGTTGATTTGCAACGTCTGAATCCAGCATGCAAACAAGCGAACGTGAACAGTGACGCCGAGCCTCGTGACCTCGCCAACACCGACAGGGTCGACTGCCTCATTCCAGTTACCCATGTTCCGTGCTTGAGAGATGTACACACGTATCATATGTTTATTGCCCTTGGGATTGTACCGTACCAAAAGCTGTATAACTTGAACATCCGACTTCCACTAATGGCTGTTCCATGAAGGACAAGGGTTCAGGGACGGAGAGGATTCCGAGAAATGCTACCACTCCACTCCTGGCATGAGTAACATTGCGGCCGAAAAGCTCTGTCTTCCAGCCGCTGGCTAATCTAAAACTCATGCACCCCTCATATGCAGATGGCTCATGGGAAAGATAATGAATTCCAGACGTGCGTGTGTGTGTGTCTGTGGAAAGTTCCAGCAAACGTCCTATATGGGGGGGGGAGGGAAGGGGGGGGGGGGGTGTAGAGTGTGTAGAGTGTGTCTAGTGTCTCCGTACCCCAATGTCTGCTTGCTCTTTGCTGCACCACACCTGTCAGTCACTGAAACCATGTGTGTGGGATCCTCCCTCCTCAGCACGTCAAAGACATCATTCTTCAGTCGAACCCTCTCCTGGAGGCCTTCGGCAACGCCAAGACGCTGAGGAACAACAACTCCAGCAGATTTGTAAGGACTCCATGTCTACCTAGAAGGCTAGCCTAGCATGTCGTGATTCTGCTCCATGGTCTGAAATGAGGCCAAAGAAAACAGTCGAGCTGTCCAGTTCAAACAGAGGAAAGATGGGGAAATGAGGGGGAAAAATACATCGTAAATGACAGTCTGCTCGTCTTTTTCTAAGACGCGCTATAGCTTTCAACGGTCTCCACTTGGCTCCAAGGTGCTCGCCTCACGTATGTATGTCCTAGTTAACCAGGGCTGTAGGGACACTCGGTTGCTGAAAGCCAGTGAAACACATACTGTTTAGTATTCACATAGAAATACACTGGAAAAAGACACCAAATGCCAAGTTTTTGGAATAGCAAGCTAACTTGGATATAATGTATTGCATGCAGACTAACAAAGATTCGTATTGTCTATCCTTTACAGTTACTGGTCTGGTTTGAAGAGAGTAAATTAGGTTTGACATAAATCGTCTGAGAAACCAGCTTTGGATGAATAGCGTCTCGATGTCTTATTGTACTCCAGGGTTTTGCCATCAACCTGACCACTTTATAGACCTGTGTAGGCACACACACACACACACACACACACACACACACAGGCACACAGCAGTGGGCTGCAGGTGTTTACCCTGAGGCCAGCCTAATTCATGACATGAATTCATTCCTTCTCTCAGAAGTCTGTGTTTTAGCTTTCGCTCCGAAAATGTCTGATACAAAAAAATCCACCTTCTCCTCCTTCAGGGGAAATACTTTGAGATTCAGTTCAGCTCTGGCGGCGAGCCAGATGGGGGGAAAATCTCCAACTTCCTGTTGGAGAAATCACGCGTGGTCATGAGGAATCCAGGAGAAAGGAGTTTCCATATATTCTACCAGGTGAGGGTGTGGTGGGTTTCAACGACCCACACTCAGTGTTTCTGTGTCAGAGTGTTTATGTGTAGTTCAGAGCTGAGGGGGAAAAAGGATTCGAATATAGCCTCCCGATGACTGTGAGTGAAATTCAGGACACACTTGGTAACAAGTGCCATTTGGCTGCGGAAACCAGGTCGAGTTGTTCTCACAGAGTACCGCTTCAAGTCCCTGGAAGAGAGAGAGGGGATGAGTGAGCCTTCCTATAAAGAAATTTCCTTCCCACATAAAAACTGAATATAGAATAATACCAGACTACAATGAAGGACTTTGTGGCGCTAACAGGTAAGCGACCCTCTTTGAGTGCAGCCGTGTGAGAAGAGGGATGATTGAGCTGACAGCTTGAGAGGCCCTTCAGATGGAGAGTGATGTCAGGTCACTCTGCAAACTTGGTCCACAGAATTCTCATCATGACTGATCTTTCCACAGTTGATAGAAGGAGCCAGTGGAGAACAGAAAAGCAGCTTGGGGATCACAAGCCTGGATTATTACAGTTACCTCAACCAGTCCGGCTCTTACAAAGTGGACGACATCAACGACAAGAACGACTTCCAGGAGACTTTGGTACGCTGATTTGGCCGGATAGTCTGTCCGCTGTATCGGATCTTTTCTTTGACGATTCCTGTCAGTCCAAGTTTATTGTGTCTTCCTGTTTGTCCTCTCCTCCATTCTTTCTATTGCATGTTTTCATACCATCCATCCATTCTGTCCACACGTTGTCTTCATCAGTTCAAACACTAGTGATTAGAGAATCTTGTGGCGGTACCAGTAAGTAGGTAAACACATATTAACTCTCTTCGTCTCTCTCCTTCTCTCCTCTTTATCTCTCTCCCTCTCTCCTCTACCTCTCTCTCCTCTCCCTCCCTCTCTCTCTCTCTCCCTCTCTCCTCTTCCTCTCTCTCCTCTCCCTCCCTCCCTCCCTCCCTCTCTCTCTCTCTCTCTCTCTCTCTCGCCCAGACGGCCATGGATGTGATTGGAATCTCAGGGAAAGATCGTGCCCTGGTGCTGCAGATTGTGGCCGGAGTCCTGCACCTGGGCAACATCAACTTTAAGGAGGCAGGGAACTACGCTGCAGTGGAGAGTGAAGAATGTACGTAACCTCACCTGTCGCACACCTGTCGCACACCCGGCGTACACCCGTCGCACACCCGTCGCA
Organism: Neosalanx taihuensis; assembly: GCA_030340665.1. Classification (NCBI taxonomy): domain Eukaryota; kingdom Metazoa; phylum Chordata; class Actinopteri; order Osmeriformes; family Salangidae; genus Neosalanx; species Neosalanx taihuensis. The sequence continues at coordinate 10,895,315 of CM059295.1, read as the reverse complement.
CACCTGTCGCACACCTGTCGCACACCTGTCGCACACCTGTCGCACACCTGTCGCACACCTGTCGCACACCTGTCGCACACCTGTAGACAAAGCGAACAGCTAGCCATGGGAACCTGCTGTGACCTGTGCCAGAGTGTTCATGCACAGTTCCAAGCTGAGGAAACCAAATAAATGTTGGCAGCAACATGAAGGGACTTCAGTCACTCTGGGATGCTGGCTTCTTCTGGCTTCTCTGTTGGTCAACTTTGTCTTTGAGGACTGTGTCCTGCGCTGCACTTTGTGGGATGTTTATGGAGCAACATGGTTTCCTATTGCCCAGAGCTACATTGTGTTCATGCAGGGCCGTATCCAAGCACCAGACCTTGCTGAATTACCCCAGAAAATTAAACTCAGTTTGCAAAGTCTGGGTACATTACGTCAGTCCAAAATTACTTGAGAGAAATGCGTCTCTTCCCCCTTCCCGTCTAACCCTCCTTCCCCTCCGTCCGTTCGTCCATGCTTCTCTTCCCCTCCCTCCTCCTTCAGCGCGCCACCCTCCACCCTCTCCCCCTGGTTCAGTCATACAGTGTCGCCCCTCTGGTTGCCAGGGCACAAAGCTCTGTTCTGTTTTGGGCAGACTGAGCCTCAGCTCTCCCTAATCTCACGGTTCCTTCCCCTCGGTCTGGCTTCCTGTCTGCACTACAATGTGTTTCACATGTCAGGACCCCCCCTGAGTGCACCGTAATAAACCAACAAACCACACCAACTAAGTCCACATAAACAATGCTCACACAGTGCCAAACACATCCCCGCCTCAGAACCATCTGGAAGGAGTAACAACAGGGCGCTCACATCTACAGTGGCTCAACGGTTAAGGCGCTGGGCTCGCGATCGGAAAGGTTGCGAGTTTGATTCCCGGCTGTGGCTACATGATGTTGTGTCCTGCTTGCCTCTGCTTGCCTCAGGGGGAATCCTTGTACTTGCTGTAAGTCGCTCTGGATAAGAGTGTCTGCTAAATTTAAATCTACACGTCAGCCCGGTTGTACAAGTTTATCCGCAGGCCTCAAAAAAGGAGGACAATATACAGATATAGAGAGCAGGAGAGATTGCATCCCGACTCAAACTCTTAGACAGAGATGCTAAGCAGATACTTCCCACACAATTGAACGACTTTGGGACTGGTGGGTCCCACTCTCATGTCCCTGAATGGGGGGCTTGTTGAGTCTTCTAACAGGCTCTAGTCAGACTGCAGACCTGAGTTTCCTTCTAGGGGAAGTGAGTCACTGCTGAGGCAGGGAGGAGCTCTCAGAGGACCTGCTGAGTGCCAGCATAGTCCTAATGGTGCGTTGCACAGTCTAATCTGACAGCCCCCTTGTTGTGGCTATTACCGATGTCGGTCAGATTCCAGACTAACATTCCTCTTCCCCTCTCCACCTCTTCCCCCTCTCTCCCTCTCCCCCTCTCCCCCTCTCCCCCTCTCCCCCTCCCCCCTCCCCCCTCTCCCCCTCTTCCTCTTCCTCTCCACCTCTTTCTCCATCTCCCCCTCCTCCTCTCCCCCTCTCCCCCTCTCCGCCCCTCCCTCCCTCCCTCCGCCCCTCCCTCCCTCCGCCCCTCCCTCCCTCCGCCCCCCCCTCCCTCCCTCCCTCCCCCCCCCCCCCCCTGCAGTCCTGGCCTTTCCTACCTTTCTCCTGGGCATCGACCAGGCGCGTCTGAAAGAGAAGCTGACCAGTAGGAAGATGGACAGCAAGTGGGGAAACGCCTTGGAAACCATCAACGTGACGCTGAACGTGGAGCAGGCGTGTTACACGCGGGACGCCCTGTCCAAGGCGCTGCACTCGCGCGTGTTCGACTTCCTGGTGGAGGTAACGACAGCCAGGCTGATGTGCTGTGCTGCGCTGCCTAGCCCGCCTTGACATCGGTGCACACCTTAACCCTTCCTCAAAACCTGCTTCTCTCTCATGACAGGCGATCAACAAAGCGGTGGTGAAGGAGCAGCAGGAGCTCAACATCGGAGTGTTGGACATTTACGGCTTTGAAATATTCCAGGTGAGTCTCTCCTGTCTCCGACGCTAGAGACAGACTCCGCATCCCCCCCACGCCACAGGTGTCAAACTCCACTGTCCTGACGGTTTTAGATGTTTCCCTGCTCCAGCACATCTCCACAGCGCTTGATAACGACCCTTCATTACAGTCAGGTATGCTGGAGCAGGGAAACATCTAAAACCTTCAGGACAGCGGCCCTCGAGGACTGGAGTTTGACACCCCTGCCACAGGCGAACCGCGATGATGAACTTTGGGGTTTAAACAGCTTCGTTTTTTTAAGCGGAGGATCAGACTGGTTTATGAAGAGTGCAGATTAACTACCATCTCCTGATTGAGACCAATCACGTACTTCTGTAATCTGATTATATGTTTGTTTAATTGGAATAGCAAGGGGTTTCCTCACGACTCCGGGGGTTGTTGATAGGATTGTGCTTAATTCAGTTATTAGGTGGAGTCGGGCTTGGAGAAGGTCACAGTAATAGCATGTTTGGAAGTTCTGAGACAGCGTTTCAAGTGCTTGTGTTGAGTTGCATGTTTTGATAGCATATCATGTTCTCTGTCTCCACTCTTTCTGTTCGGACACAGAGGACAATTATTAACGAAGCCCAGGGTAAATAAAGCCTGTGTTTTAACATGGGGAGGGATTAGGAGCAAGGAGTTTCTGTAGATAAAGCCTGAACTCCCAGGTTTACATTGATAGCTGTGTAAAATGGTTAGTGCCAGACGGATTGGCAGATAACATGACCTCCACGAATCAGGCCTCTTCAGGAAACCCAGAGGATTTCCCTAGACTTCTGCGAGCACGTCGATGACATGGCTTGTGTGTCTGCACAAACAAATGCCACGGGTGGGAAATCACATCTAACTTCTCACATCTCTCTGTCTGTAGAAAAACGGCTTTGAGCAGTTCTGCATCAACTTCGTCAATGAGAAACTGCAGCAGATCTTTATTGAGCTGACGTTAAAAGCTGAACAGGTAATGTAAAGGGCCAACACAGTAATGGGGTAAAAACACAGTAGTTAATCAAATTCAGTACATCCCCTAACCTCCTTCCTCTCTGTCCCCTCAATCTTCCCACAGGAGGAGTACGTACAGGAGGGAATCAAGTGGACCCCTATCGATTACTTCAACAACAAGATCGTCTGTGATCTCATCGAGAGCAAAGTGGTAATTATCTACGATCCCACCCTCGTGTCCATGACGTGACACGTTGAACTCACCCCCAAATCTGGATCCTTCAGGCTATTTTGGCGTCAAATCAGTTCTCCTCGTCATTTTTAACGCTTCAAATGAGACCAAACGAGGGCTAAATTGAGTTACAACAGGGCAACAAGTCTCCACTCTCTTCCCATGACCGGCAGTTCAACATCCTCAAACGTGCCGACGTGCCTCGTAATTTGATTTATCCGCCCCGCTGAGAAGACTAATCCATGAAATCCACAACAAGAGCCGCCCTCAAACAAGCTGAGATCAGAGCCAGCAGACCAGAGCAAAGGCAGGGAGTCACTGTCATTCTCTCACTGATCCACTAACTGAGCATGTCTTGCAAGCCAGCCACAGCAAAGTCAGACAAAGCAGGGAGTATCACTAGCACAGGCACTAGTCCAGCACAGAGACCCCAGACACTGTGGCTGCAGTCGTTGGCCACTGGCACAGGTCTCTGAAGCCACACAGAGCAGCTGTGGATCTGTGGAGCGGTTCAGCGTGAGGGTGTGAGTTTGGAGGGGTCTTCTCACTGGCACCTACTGTGTCTGGGGCTGTTCGATTGCACAGAAGCATCATTCATCATTCATGCTTCGGATGCGCTCCTGGTCATGTTGGCCTGGTGTCGTTAATGAGCGGACACAGTTGGCATTTCCTGTTTGAGCGGCGTTCATGGAAATGGCTTTTCTAAATGTCTCGTTAGATAAGGTCACTCTTTAGCTGGTGTCCGTCACTGTTTTCCCAGAATCCTCCTGGCATCATGAGCATCCTGGATGACGTGTGTGCCACCATGCACGCGGTGGGCGAGGGGGCGGACCAGACCATGCTGCAGAAGCTGAGGATGCAGATCAACTCCCACGAGCACTTCAACAGCTGGAACCAAGGCTTCATCATCCATCACTACGCTGGGAAGGTGGGGAGAAGGACGTAAAGGATGATGCACCCACCTGCTCTCTGTCTCTCTCTCTGTCTCTCTGTCGCTCTGTCTCTCTTTTTCTCTCTGTCTCTCGTTCTCGCTCTCTCTGTTTCTCTGTCACTCTTTCTCTCTGTCCCTGTTGCTCTCTCTCTCTGTCTCTTTATTGCTCTCTCTGTCTCTCTGTCACTCTTCTCTCTCTTTCTCTCTGTCTCTCTGTTACTCTCTCTTTCTGTCTGTCGCTCTGTCTCTCTGTCGCTCTGTCTCTTTTTCTCTTTCTCTCTGTCGCTCTGTCTCTCTTTCTCTCTCTCTCTTTTTCTGTTTCTCTCTGTCTCTCTGTCTCTTTTTCTCTCTGTCGCTCTCTCTTTCTCTCTGTTGCTCTGTCTCAGTGTCTTTCTCTATACATCTCTCTCTCTCTTGTCTTGTATTCTTTCGGTCCAGTTGTGTCCCCTGTCCTCGAGCCTGTGTCATTCTCACGGTCTGTGCTGCTTTTGTCCTGCATCGTGGTCCAGATGTGCTGGGATCAGCCTGATACAGTCTGCATGCCACAGACCCAATGAGCCATGCTGGAAAGACTAGGAGTGATCCTGAGGCAGGGATTAGAACATTCCACCCAGCTCACAGTGCGAAGACTGGCACACAGATCAATGCTTAAAATGCAATAAGCTGCTGCAGTGGCTGCAGTGGCTGCTGTCCACTGTAAACCTGCTATTCTAATGTGATCAAACTGTATTTTTGAGTCAAAACACCTGTCAGCTTCTGATCAAACAGTGGATCTGAGCTGTAAGACCTCTTTGTTAGTCTGTCTCAGACAGAGCAGGAAATGAAGGGTTAACCGTCCCTCTCATCACCGTGAACCTCTCTCTCCTCCAGGTGTCCTACGACGCCGAGGGCTTCTGCGAGAGGAACCGAGATGTTCTCTTCAGCGACCTCATCGAGCTGATGCAGAGCAGTGAGATGTGAGTAGCAGCCTTGGTGTTCGCCCCCGCAGGAGCGTTTCTCTGTCCTGGGGGAAGGAGAGCACGCAGACAGGCAAGCGTAGCTGGGATCAGTCTAGGACACGCTGGAATCGTGCTGGCTCATGGGCCAGACATCCTCCCCCTCCTCTGGGCTGTGATCTGGGGGGGGTGGGGAGGACTTCGGAGGGCTCCATGGCCCTACAGTACACCATTGAGAAGGAGCAGTCTGCTCTTTCCTCCTCCCTCCCTCTCTCTCTTTCCCTCTCCCTCTCTCTTTCTTTCTCTCTCTCTCTCCCTCCGTCTCTCTCGTGTCAGTTCTTCGGACCCCTTCTTGGCCATCTGTGCAAACAGCCCTCTCCTCCCCCTCCCTCCCTACCGCCTCCAGACTCCTTTGTGGAGCTTTTGTGATGCCTGATGGGGGGGCAGGAGGGGGGCGCAGGGGTAGTTGTGGGTCACACGTGCTCTCTCAGACATAATGATATAAACACACGCACACTACAGACATGACACACACACATTCAACGCCATGAACAAAAACACACACTTCAAGCACAAACCACACACACACATGCCTAAACACAATATAAGTGTGTAAAGGAAGGAGCTTCACTTCTTAGAGCAGCTGGTCTGAGAAGAAAGGAGAGATCAGAACAGTGTGCTGGACATTGTTAGCAGACTGGGTCCATCTGCACACACACAATGCCAACAGATCCTCCCCCCACATCCACATGGTTTTTATTATTATTATTATTAAAGACACATATCCATTCTCAGACTTTGTACTTTTTTGTACTTAATTTACACTTGGAATTCTTTTTTTAATTATTATAGATAAATAATATTAATAGATTGTATTTGTAATGCACTTTACACTTGAAACAAATCTCAAAGTGCTACAGTTAAGATTGTAAAAAAGAGGTAGGAACATCCATATTACAACAGCACAAAATAATTAAAATGAATAATAAGTAATAATAATAATAAGGTAATGTCTACGTAATGTGTCCAAACTAGTGACATCAATAACAATCTGACCATCGTAACATTTGTTCATTTGTAATGAAGATCGAGAGTGTGGCAGGATGTTTTGAACATTCTTCTGCGTTGTTGACTTTGAAAGTGTCTGTTTGAACAGCGTTGTCTGTAAGCCCTTTAAGACCGTTCTGGGAATCTTGAACGCTTGCAAATATGTGCTACATTGTGACCAGCATGAGATTCATCATGCTTTACTGGACTTGTTGAAATCCTACACAATGATTAAAAGGATTGAAATCTAGAAAACCATACTGGCTGCTCTGAATTTCCAGCGTAATAAAAGAAAGGACTGAGTGAAAGTCACAATTTTGCAAGAGAGCTGCTAAAAACCACAGTCACTCCCTCCATCCCTTCCAGCTCCACAACAATGTGAGCAGGGCTGCTAGCGTCTAGCTCTTAGATTCCAGACACCAAAAAGAGTTGGTTGCCGGGAAAGCCAAGTAGAAAAAAAACAACCTTTCACATTCAGCTGTGGTTTGAAATTGCTACCTTATCTTGACCCTACCAATCCTGTACGTGCTTTGTTCAGTGTTTACGTGTCTCTTCCACAGAGGTTTCATCAGAGCCCTGTTTCCAGAGAACCTCAACGCAGAGAAGAAGGGCCGTCCTACAACTGCAGGCAGTAAGATCAAGGTGCGTGGGGGTCGCTTGGGCGATGTTGTGTTTGGGCTCTTGTGCACGTGGGACATCCATAAGGCGAACACAAGCACCTGCCATTGTCGACCTCTCTCAGGTGCAGGGCGAGAGAGGCTGCGGATGAAAAGATCATTCACCTCAGTGTTATTTCAGCCAGGTCTCTGTTGTTTTAGCCATGACAGTGCTAATTAAGGATGGGTTGCCAGGTTCTGCATCTGACAGACATCAGTGTTCCCAGCCGAGATATTGCATATTAACCAGATACCTCCACTCCTGGGGCTTTGGGCTGCCCAACGCAGATGACAGACGTTACTTTAGCATGCAGATTGTGTTAAAAATGTGTGACACCTCGTCCCTCATCCCTCACCTGAAACGTTCATCATCCTTCCCTGTTTTCTCCCTCCTCCTCTCTATCAGAAACAAGCTAACGACCTGGTGAGCACGCTTATGAAGTGCACTCCTCATTACATCCGCTGCATCAAGCCCAACGAAACCAAGAAATCCAAAGACTGGGAAGACAGCAGGTGAGTCTCTCTCTCTCTCTCTGTGTCTGCCTGCCTCTCTTTCTCGCTCTATCTCTCTGCTCCACAACGAGTGAATCCTCCTCAGTGTGCATGCAAGTCTCTCTGCTGCAGGTTTACATTTGAGTCATTTTAGCAGACACTCTTATCCAGAGTGACTTGCAGCACATGCAGGACATTCCCCCCTCGAGGCAAATGAAGTGCCTTGCCCAAGGACACAACGTCCTGTTGCCACAGCCGGGAGTTGAACTCGCAACCTTCGTTCGCAAGAAGAACGATATCTGACACAACACATGAAAGGAATGTACCTTTTATGCATGTGACCTGAACGTTGTTTTGCCCTGAGCGCTGAGAGGCTGACTGAACGCCACCGGCTCACTGTTGTGTCTGCTGGCTGTGACATCGTGTGATTTCCTCCCTCTTAAAGCGGAGCATGTGGAACGTGCAGTGGAGGAAGTGGAACTCTCTCTTTACCTCCCTCGGTTTTCCGCTTCCTCTCTCCTTTCTTTCTTGCCTGTTCCAACACTAGATGTACTGATGCTGGCCGCTGCTGTATTGTTCAGGGTCTAATGGTCTTCCTGTTGTGAGCACAACTGATCTGGGCTCAGGTTTGCCGGGTGTAATTAGCAGAGGAACTACTTCTCTCACAGGAAACCTGCCTGCATTTAAGGGAGACCTAAGTCTTGTGTTAATTGTTGTGTGCATACAATGACCTAGGACGTTCCTATGAGCCCTATTCTGGGGAACTTGGATCTTCAACCACCCATACACATTGGATTTGCAAAAGACTGATTCAAAGAAAGGACATTTGATGTCTAAGCATCAAGCTAACTCATCTGATCTGTTCCTCCTCCTTTCCTTTTCAGAGCGAAGCACCAAGTGGAGTACCTGGGTCTGAAGGAGAACATCAGAGTGAGGCGTGCTGGCTACGCCTACCGCAGAATCTTCCGGAAGTTCCTTAACAGGTTAGGAGTTGTCCTTTGGGAGGTGGCGAGGAAGAGGGTAGGCCAACTGGTGTCACCCAACTGTGAGCATGACTCATTTGAGAAACAATGGCCGTGACTATTTTAGCAGAGGCTTGGTTGTTCCAGTCAGCAGGGCTGGGTGGGCTCTCCCAGAAGACACGGTCAGCTCAGGGAGGCAACCAGGGAGTGCTGACTCTGTGCTCACGTTCGTGTCGACCAAGCAGACTGGTTGAGCTGTGGGCCTTTTGATGAGGGCCTCCGCTCAACACGCAGGCTGGACCCTTCCTACTCTCGCGAAGAGCTCTAAACTTCACACACAACATACATAGACGTGACTCTTTCAGAAGCATGAATGAATTGAGAGTTTTGTTGAGGAAGAGCTGTGGTGAGAATGTGAATGTAGCTCAGGCCTCCTCTACTGCCCCGCCTCAGAGGCAGGAATGCGCAGCCAGAACGAGCTCAGCTTCCCTTCCTTCTACTTTTCTGTGTGCTGCCTTTCATGCCCTCCTTGACCCGCTGGTCAGTCCCTCAGTCCTTGTCCGTCCCTCAGTCCTTGTCCGTCCCTCAGTCCTTGTCCGTCTCTCTGTACACCCTCCTCAGGTACGCCATCCTGACTAAGGAGTCCTGGCCGACATGGCGAGGAGACGAGAAGCAAGGGGTCCTCCACCTTCTCAAATCTGTCAACATGGATCAGGACCAGTACCAGCTTGGACGCACCAAAATTTTCATCAAAGCTCCCGAGTTGGTAAGACCTCAGCGACCAGCTCGTAGACACACGACACACTACAGCTGCTTTCGTCTGGACGGGAAATGATTCCAGCCTCCAGTCTGACGGTCTCTCTGGCATGCCGGTCTTTCCGTGCTGGTTTTGCCATCATAGCTAGCAAGCTGTGGTTCTGCTGGGCATGCAGAATAATATTGTGTTCATGTTAGTATCTGTGATATGGGGGAGGGAGAGGGGGTGGAGGCTGGGAGGAGGGAGAAGGGGTGGAGGAGGGAGATGGGGTGGAGGAGGGAGATGGGGATGGAGGAGGGAGATGGGGTGGAGGAGGGAGAGGGGGTGGAGGTGGGAGGAGGGAGAAGGGGTGGAGGAGGGAGATGGGGTGGAGGAGGGTGAAGGAGAGGGGAATGGGGAGTGGGGAGGGAGGGAGTGCACATCAGTTCTGTTGACTCAACAGCGCTCAGGAACTCGTACACAAGTGCGAAGCTGTGGTCCAGTGGCTGGGAGGACATTGGAAGGTGTTTGCTTTTTCCACCAAGCTGCAGGCTCACTTTTTTTTCACGGCCTCTATGAAAGCTGTGTTTGTGACTTGCCTGTGAGCTCATTGGTTGACATTTCTGCATACGTTCGCCGGCACACAAGCATGTGAGCCAACACACACACATGCGTGCGCGCACACACACAGACACACACCTGAGTCTTGAATCAGGCCTTGTGGCTGGACCTGAATGCCCCGAGTGATTCCAGGAAGTGTGATTGGACCAGTGGGCGGCCCAACCCCCCACACCAGCCCCCCCTCCAAGCCCCCCACCCACCCCACCCTCCCTCCTCAGGGCCACATGACTGTGGTGCGCTTATGAAACACAAACACCCAACAGACTCTGAGATTACCCATCAGACAACACCACTGCTAAGGTGCTGACACGCCGTAATTAGTTCACAACTGACATACCTTCTTTTTTTTCCTCTGCTTGTTATTAGATAGCACATCAGACTCCCGCCAGCTTGCAGTTCATCCACAGAGCTCCCTCTCTCCCACAGCTGATAAAACACTGTTTATATTTTTTTTATGGCTCATCTTGATTCTATGGCGACAGTAAAAGTGAATCCTGAAACAGTAAATAACGACAAGCACTATTGGATAACGACGAAATGGGCGGAGTCTGGGTGGGCAGTGGTGCCAGGGGGTGTGTCTGTGGTGCTCCCGTGTCAGGGACTCGTGAGTGGGCAGGATGTTTAGTCTGAAGGCAGGCAGTGATGTCTGCGAGTCCAGAGACCCACTAGGAAATCACAAGGAGGCTGGAGAAGAGAGGGGTGATTCAGACACGCCAGAGCGGCTTAGCACAGGGCACACACCCATCCATGGCACCGCCTTCACATGGATGAGGGCGTCATGTCAAAAATATCAAGCAAAATCATCATTTGATCTGAGTGCTTTTGGCAGTAGGGCATGCAGTGGAACAGTGTTTGTGTATTCAGGCATATTCCGGCATGTAGAGTATGTCTGTTTAACCATCCCTGCCCATGGATCTGGGTGTGTCTGAACACTCAGGTATGACTAGTATGTTGACGTCCCACAGGTTGGTCGGGTATGGCATGACTCACCATGTGTCTCTTTGTCTCTGTCTGTCTCTCTCTGTCTCTCTTTATCTGTCTCTCTCTTTTTCCCTCTGTCTCTCTCTCTTTGTCTCTCTCTCTTTGTCTCTGTCTCTCTCTCTCTCTCTGTGTGTGTTTCTATCTCTCTCTCTCTCTCTCTCTCTCTCTCTCTCTCCCTCTCTCTCTCTCTCTCTCTCTCTCTCTGTCTCTCTAGCTCTTCCTACTGGAGGAGACAAGAGACCGTAAGTTTGACGGCCATGCTCGGGCTATCCAGAAAGCCTGGCGCAAGTACGTAGCCCGCAAACAGTACGTCCAGATGAGGGAAGAAGGTGAGCGGTACTCTCCATCTACAGTTGTGGTCAAAAGTTTACATACACTAGTGAAGATCATGTATGCCATGGCAATATAGGGTTTTCAATAAACTCTACAACTCTTATTTTTCTGTGATGGAATGATAAGGAGCACATATTTCTTTGTCACAGAAAACATTCATGAAAAATGGTCCTTTTACGGATTTATTATGGGTCTTTTGAAAATGTGTCAAAATCTTCTGGGTCAAAAATATACATACAGCACCTTGATTTACCAATTTGGTGATGTAGAAAAAGTTGTTTCAATCCAATTTGCTTTTTGGCATGGCCTCCTAACTTCTTACGAGTGATTATGATTGACTCCAGCTGGTGACTTCTTTCAGTCCATGTAAATAGGGCTTGTTTGACACATTCACTAGACTCAGCCAGAAATACTACAATGGGAAAGTCTAAGGAGCTCAGCACGGATCTGAAAAAGCGCATCATTGACTTGAACAAGTCAGGAAAGTCCCTTGGAGCCATTTCAAAGCAGTTGCAGGTCCCAAGATCAACTGTGCAAACAATTGTTTGTAAGTATAAAGTGCATGGCACAGTTGTATCATTGCCACGATCAGGAAGAAAACGCAAGGTATCACTTGCTGCTGAGAGAAAATTGGTCAGGTTGGTCAAGAGTCAACCAAGAACCACCAAAAAGAAAGTCTGCAATGAGTTGGAGGCTGCTGGAACACATGTGTCAGTGTCCACAGTCAAGCGTGTTCTACATCGCCATGGGCTGAGAGGCTGCCGTGCAAGAAGGAAGCCATTACTCCAGAAGCGGCACCTTACGGCTCGACTGAAGTTTGCTGCTGATCACATGGACAAAGACAAGGCCTTCTGGAGGAAAGTTCTGTGGTCAGACGAAACTAAAATTGAGCTTTTTGGCCACAATGACCAGAAATATGTTTGGAGGAGAAAAGGTGAGGCCTTTCACCCCAAGAACACCATACCTACCGTCAAACATGGTGGTGGTAGTATTATGCTGTGGGCCTGTTTTGCTGGCAGTGGAACTGGTGCTTTACAGAAAGTAAATGGAATAATGAAGAAGGAAGACTACCTCCAAATTCTGCAGGAAAACCTAAAATCATCAGCCAGAAAGTTGGGTCTTGGACGTAGTTGGGTGTTCCAACAGGACAATGACCCCAAACATACATCAAAAGTGGTGAAGGAATGGCTAAATCAAGCTAGAATTAAGGTCTTAGAGTGGCCTTCCCAAAGTCCTGACTTAAACCCCATAGAGAATATGTGGACTGTGCTGAAGAGACAAGTCCGACTCAGAAAACCAACAAATTTAGTTGAACTGCACCGATTCTGTCAGGAGGAGTGGTCAAAGATTCAACCAGAAGCTTGCCAGAAGCTTGTGGATGTCTACCGAAAGCGCCTAATTGAGGTGAAAATGGCCAAGGGACATTTAACCAAATATTAACATTGCTGTATGTATATTTTTGACCCAGCAGATTTTGTCACATTTTCAAAAGACCCATAATAAATTCATAAAAGAAAAAATTTTCATGAATGTTTTTTGTGACAAAGAAATATGTGCTCCTTATCATTCCATCACAGAAAAATAAGAGTTGTAGAGTTTATTGAAAACCCTATATTGCCATGGCATACATGATCTTCACTAGTGTATGTAAACTTTTGACCACAACTGTAAATCTGACCTCTGACCCCTGATTCTGAATGGACCTCTGATGACCTTCCAACTAACGCCCCGATCTGCCTCCCCAGCCTCGGATTTGCTCATGAACAAGAAGGAGAGAAGGAGACACAGCCTAAACAGGAACTTCATGGGGGACTACATAGGCATGGATGATAGGCCAGAGCTCCGACAGTTCCTGGCCAAGAGGGAGAAAATTGACTTTGCCGACAAAGTGACCAAATATGACCGTCGTTTCAAGGTTAGAATATATCAGTTCTGTCTACTTTCATTCAGTTCTGTCTTGTTTTTAATGGAAAACCTCTGCCCAGAAGACAGACAGCAAAATATCATAATAAGATAAAAAACTATAATTATGATGCATCTCCTTCAGGGTATCAAGAGGGACTTGATTCTGACTCCTAAGTATGTTCACCTGATTGGACGAGAGAAGGTTAAACAGGGTCCAGACAAGGGTCAGGTGACTGAGGTGCTAAAGAGGCGGATTGAAGTGGAGAAGATCCTGGCTGTCTCTCTAAGGTGAGGCCCCAGCTTGACTACGTTCACACAGACATGCATGCACACACACATAAACAAACACGCACACACAGGCTGAAGGTCTTACTGGGTCACTAGCTGGTTAAAGTGTAACTTTATTACCCACCGACCAAACTGACATAGCACCACACACTCCCTGCTTTTGACTGAAAAGTACAAAGTATACTTGTATAAGCCATCCAGTATCAGGCAGAATCACACCCCCACACACTAGAGACGGATGAAGCAGAGACAAGCCCACCATGGTAAACTACCGCCATCTGCAGAACTGCCAGAAGTTACTTCAAAGGCCACCGTCTGGATTTTTAATCACATACGTCCCTGTGTTCCTTTAAATGTCACACATGGGGTATTACAGGCATATGGAACAGATTCCAACCTCCTCGACTTGTATAGTTATGTCAGCTCTTTTGTGTCTGAAGGCTGAAAATGAAAATACATTCACTTCTACACTGGGCCAAGTCCACTGAAATAGTTACAACCTATGGTAATGAATGTGTTTAGTACTGTTAACAGTAGTCTTTGCGTTTTATTTGGGAGGTTATGTTTGTTGTTCTGGACGCGGTGTTCGCTGAAATGCATCACGAGAGTTGCGGACCGGTCCTGGCAGTGGGTTATTATAGAGGGCTTTTGTGGAGGTACGAGCGTTCAAGCATTCAAGCCAGGGCGAGTGGGGGGTTGTGGGTAATATGAGCCAGGTGGTTCAGAGAGGGAAAGCAGGCATTGTAAAAAGCTGGTTTGAGGGGAACTCAGTTCATTTGGGGGGTGGGGGGTGGGGAGGTGGGGGGGGGGACAGTGGCAGACTGTGTGTGTCAGAGCCAGAGGCGTCCCCGTCCCTGTAGATACCGGCTGCTTCGTGTGCCTCTCTGGCCGCACGCAGATGAAAGGCTGGAGGAGGAGGGTCAGAACCAGCCAGGGTGTGGAGTTTCCCTGACCCCCCCTGGGCCTGTCGCTCTCTCTCACCCCCACAGCACCATGCAGGACGACCTCCTGGTCCTCCACGAGCAGGAGTATGACAGCCTGCTGGAATGCACTTTCAAGACGGAGTTCATCAGCCTGCTGGCCCGCCGCTTCGAGGAGCGGACGCAGAGGAAACTCCCTCTCAAGTTTAGCACCACGTACGTAGACGCATTCTTGGGAGAGCGTGGGGACGGAGGGAGACGTGGGAAGATCCTCGCGAAACGCCTCGACCCTTGGCCTGATAAATATATCTGAGACGCAGAGACTGTATACAGTGTGTAGACAAACCCAAGATTGTAGTGAAAACAGGAACACAGTGTCTTTTTTTACAGCACATTTAGTCATTCATTTTAGATTTAGTCATTTTGTCCTCCATGCTAATTGACTAAAATGTCAATTGACAGTAAGCCTGACTAAGATGACCAGCCCTTTAGTGATGATAGTGATGGGAGAGATCAGTGAGTCTGTATTGTGTGTCTCCCAGGCTGGAACTGAAGTTAAAGAAGGAGAGCTGGGGCTTCCTGAGTGGAGGAGGCTCCCGTCAGGTCCAGTTCATCCACGGCCAGGGCGACGTTGCTGTGCTCAAACCTTCCAGTAAGACCCTGCAGGTCAGCATCGGTCCTGGCTTGCCCAAGAACACACGTGAGTACGGCGGACTTTTGGAACCGTGGGGAGAAGCGGGTGCGGTATGGATGACTTCAGGTCATTGTATCCATCAAGCCATGTACGTGTGTCTGACTGAGGGTTGTGTTTGCAGGGCCCACCAAGAAAGGCTTCGGTCAGAGTCGCTCGAACATGTCCCGAACCCATCAGACCGTTCCCTCCCGTGCAGCCCCAGGTCCCCCAGGTACCCCTCCAACATTACCCCCATAACGATGGCCTCCTTGTTCCAATGTGGCGCAGTCAGAACCGCTGATGGACAGGTTTGTTCAACCTCTTCTCTCCATGCGTCCTTCACCAGTTGCCCATCAGAACGGCGGGCCGAAGAACAGCAACCACGCCGCCAATCAGAGGAACTCCACGCAACACTCCAATCAGAAACCGCCCTCGTCGGCGGACGGGGCCCGCCCCTTCCTGCCTAGCAACCTCAAGCAGCGAGGCGGCAGCCGACCGCAGCCCAGCCTGGACTGTCTGAAGGTTCCTGATCAGGGAGCGGCAGGGTGAGCATAGCCCTCCCACCCTGCAACACACAGGGGTCCATCCACAGATAGCTCATATGGAGATGTACTGCACACAGAGACTGGGTTTAATTCATTCTTTTAAACCATTTTTTTTCAATGATGTTGATATTTGTCTCTCCTAGTGTGATCATTGATAACAATGGGTATCAGTAGTTTGGGATCAGGGGAAATTTCTGAATGGTGTGTTTAAGTTTTTGTCTTTTCTGGAATTGATGGGCACTGGTTAGAATGTTAATGAGGACGATTTGCGCAAACGCACGTGCACACACACACACACACACACACACACACACACACACACACACTGTCTTGCTGTAACATGGCTGTATTTCTTTATAGCAACGGAGGAGCTCGGACAGCTTCAAATGGAGGAATGTGAGTCTGAGTGTCACTGGTGTGTTGGGTGATGGTGGTGGGTCACTGCTTCATGAGACAGTGATGGTGGTGGGTCACTGCTTCATGAGACAGTGATGGTGGTGGGTCACTGCTTCATGAAACAGTGATGGTGGTGCTTTACTGCTTCATGAGACAGTGATGGTGGTGGGTCACTGCTTCATGAGACAGTGATGGTGGTGGGTCACTGCTTCATGAAACAGTGATGGTGGTGCTTTACTGCTTCATGAGACAGTGATGGTGGTGGGTCACTGCTTCATGAGACAGTGATGGTGGTGCTTTACTGCTTCATGAGACAGTGATGGTGGGGGTCACTGCTTCACGAGACAGTGATGGTGGTGGGTCACTGCTTCATGAGACAGTGATGGTGGTGGGTCACTGCTTCATGAGACAGTGATTGTGGTGGGTCACTGCTTCATGAGACACAGCTTACTGGCCTGACCTGAGCTGTAGCTTGCTTCATTTCTTCTGTAGTCAAACACCACTGTCTCTCTGTAGTTTTCGCTTTAACAACCAATGTTGGAATCAGAAGAGGGTTAACCTATTCTCTGATTGGAAGACGCTGCTGTCTGTCATAAGCTTATGAGGGGGCTTGAGAAAGGTCCGAGCCCAGTAACATGACACCTTTCACTGCATGAATAAGGGTTAGGATGACATCACTGGGACACAAGTCAAGGCAAAATAATGATTAGTCTTCACTAAGAATTTAGAATTTTGATTTCAAATTACTGGGCTCAGAACTTTTACACTCCAAATGCGTGTATGATTTTAGTTTACATAGAAACCATAATCCATGTATATATTTATGTCACTGATGATGTCATTGAAGAAATCCCCTCTGGTGTTATTTCTGTGTTTTATGAAGAAGTATATTTCAGCTTCTTCCTTAGTATTTGTAGTTCATGAACATGCATCAGTACATTCAGAATATCTAGTGTTTTGAAGACCTCAAAACACAAGTCCTATGTAGACACCATCTTTTATCATTAGTTTATGCTTGCCATCTGGTGGTTGTACTGTGAACAAAATATTTTGATCATCAGTCAATCAGCCAAGCAATTTTGACTGAAGGGTTTAGTGCGAATGTGTGTACAATACTAAGTGCACAAGGTTATGCAGTGTGTTTATTCCAGATCACCTCTAACTTCGCAGTCTATGAAATCACAGCATCACAAGACGCTTTTTAACAAACTGGACATCTTCAACCTGCTGCATTTTAACTGGCATGTTTGTCTTTCTCTCTGTCTCTACCCCCTCTCTCTTTTTCCATCTCCCATTCTCTCCGCCACCCTTCTCTTTCCCTTTCCCCCCTCCCCCCCCCCCCCCCTTCCCCCTCTCGCCTCTCTCTCAGTGCCCACAGACAGACTGTAAGCAGGCCTCCTCCAGGAGGCGGAAGACCCAAGCCAGCCCCCAAACCAAAGCCCCAGGTTCCCCAGTGTAAAGCCTTATATGCCTACGACGCCCAAGACACTGACGAGCTCAGCTTTAATGCAGACGATCTTATTGACATCATTAAGGAAGGTAAAGATGAAATGTGTCCATGTGTAACCATCCCTCCGATTCACCAAAACCGTACAAGCAATCCTAGCTAGCAAAACTGATGGTAATTATTGTTTTGTTTTGACTAGATGTTTCTGGATGGTGGACAGGAAGACTACGGGGAAAGCAAGGTCTGTTCCCCAATAACTACGTCAGCAAGATTTAACATCTGTCTGGTGAAGACCCTGGCAATGAAGGAGGAGACCTTTCCAGTGATACTTTACTGAGAAGATGGCGTTACCAAACCAAGAAAAACAGGATTATGAACAGACAAAACTGCTATATTTTCTCCCTCCATCTTGGGGAGTGTAGCTGAATGTAGCTAAGACTGGGAAATGTCAGGCTTTGCAACGGAGCAAACTTTTTCAATGAAGATATTAAGACAATACTTTTTTTTCTCTCTCCAGGGATCAAATACTATATAGTCCCTGTGAGCACTGAACAAAACTATTTATTGTATTTATAGCTTTCTGTATGCTCCCCTCTCATCTCTTCTTCGCCTGGCTAAGGTTTTAAGGTGAGCTTTTTAATGCTTTTATAGATCTGTTGGATCAGGTTGCAATTTCTATTTGAATCTGATCAGTTGTTTTTGAAATGAAAGTATCCTTTTCTCATTTTCTTACACAAATCAAAGGTGGTTGCGAAGTCACTGTCTTTTAAATCAATTAAAGAATTCTATCATTTTAATTTTTTTCAGTGGGGATTGGTGCTGCTAAAATTATATAGTATTGACCTTGAATATATATAATAATTAAACAAAAACATAATTTGGAGATTTTAGAGTTTATAGGACTGTGTTTTGGCAAAGAACTGAATTAGAAGGACTATACTGTTTTTTTGTTTCCCAAGTACACAGGATGATCCATAAAGTTTGTCATTTATAAAGCAAACCAAACATTCTGACTTTAAAGACGCTAAAAGTTGTCTCCCTCAAATATAATTTGTTTCAGAAAAGCATCTAAAATCCCAGCAAATCTATCACCATGTACTGTTCTCTGAGTGTATGGTCTGTGGTTTGAAGCACTTTATCAGTACAGGTACTACCTTGGACAAATCCTGCCACAGCCAGTAATCCACAGAACTTCATAAAGGATAGGATGCCAAACTAGTGATGGACCGACTAGTTATTGAAGACAATTATTTGTTTACGTAGAATGTATTATGTTAAAGGCTTTTAGTTGTAGTTTGTATGTATGTATATGTAAAGTATCTTTTCAAATTTAGGAATTTGTCTGCGTTGTTTTCCTACATTTTCTAATATTTTAGTGTATTTTCTCCCCATATTTCATTTGGTTTTTATTTTTGTTTTTCAGATTTGGATGTTTTGGGTGTTTTCAATCTATTTAATGCCAATTTATTTTTGAAGCACATTATATGGGTCATTGGTCACTATGGGGACCATTTGAAGCCAGTTCATTTTTCATTGCATTATGAAAGATGTCAGTGTTTCTCCCTGGTGTCCACATTTTGCACAGCATTTGCATTACTCACACATTCCTTAGTTTCCCCTCTAATCTACAAGTTTTGTATCAGATGCACATTGTTTAACCTTCAGATCTACTGAGGCTTTGGTTCGATCTAATGAACTTGCAGTGCATCGTCATAGATTGTTCTGGTCTTGAATGAGTAAGAAAACCTCTTTGTGCAATATCCAAAACACAAATGGGCTTTTAATAAAATATGTGCATTGTATTTGATTTTCAGCAAGCATCGTTCGATTTCCTAAGTATTCCAATGTTTGATAGGGAAGAGCTGCTTCACAGACATGTTCAATCACTTGTTTAACTGTACCACTGCTTTAAACAAGGGTGTAAACAATTGACTGTATGACTCAAGTCATTTGGAAGTGGCTATATGAAAGACTATGGCTGGCCCATACGTTATTGTTTTCCCCCCCCGTTTGTGCCGTTTTGAATGACAGGTTTCTTTATTTTGGTACCTGAACTCCATTATATGCTTTTCTCCCATTTAATAAAAAAGAAAATTAAGATGAAATGCAGGATGTTTATTTGAACTCTGACATTACACAGTATGACACTAAGGTATATACAACCTACACCATCCTAGAGGCAGAGTCTTGCATATAGTAAAGAAATCCTGTTCAAACTAATGAACCAACTTATAAACCTAATATTTGGTCTAGTTTACAAAGCACAAGTACAATGTAATTATATACAGTGATTATAAATCAGATTTAACAATAGGCAGGAAATTTAAAAGATATTAAAAACATTTTTATTATTTGTACAAATGAGAACCATAAACAGCAGGCTAGCAGATATCCCCTTAGTTGTTTGTATCCATAAAAAAACAATAAAGTGCAATTGAAATCACAATGTAAAAAAAGGTTAATGATTGTTGAGTGCAGCAGCCATATTCTTGATGATGGAAGACTTGAGTTGTGGAAGTAGACTGATCCTCATTAATCTGCTGCTGGAATATTTATTCTTCACTGCCTAAAACAAAAGCACAAATACACTCATAAAAAAAGAAGTCTCTTGATTAGATTTCCTATGTGAAGGTCACCAGTAATGTGGGGTTCACCTGAAGTTTGACCTTCTCTTCATTGACAGACATCAGGTTTTTGGAGATGTGCTGCATGATTGGCTGGAGGTGTTTCTCGTCATAAGTCGAGTAATGGTGCTGGGTTGAAGACTGAGAAGACAAATTGCCCACAGATGAGTCAGAACAGATTAAAAAAATGACTTCCAGTGCAGAGGGCTTTAAGCCATCATGTAAAAAAATAAATAAATAATTGAAGACAAACGTTAGGTCCATAGATCAATAAAACATCGCACCCATGTGGTCCCATCCAGCAGAAGCTGGGACAGGCAGAGAGAAGCAGCTGCTATCTCAGATGGATGGTAGTGCACCATGTCATAATCCAGAAGGGTTAGCTCCATCAGGTACTTGGCCAGTGTGTGCTTCTCAGCATCAGCCTGATTCAAAAACACAAAGGTTCAGTTATTAGACAAGGCAAGAGTCACTGTCCAGACAAGTAGTGGTAGACCACCACCCTGGCTCCCTCAACATAAACTTTTCATTTCCTGCTAGCTAAATCGCTACCCATGTTCTGTACATTTAGCAGACGCTCTTATCCAGAGCGACTTGCAGCATGTACAAGGACATTCCTGATGCAAGCAGGGTGAAGTGCCTTGCCAAAGAATAACATCCTTAGGCATGGCTGTGAACTGGCAAATTTCTGATCCCCAAGCACCTGTACCTTTCCCCAATGCCAATCCACTATGGGCCATATCACCAGTGACCTTCCAACATCAGTCTTCATGACCCCACCCCCCCTGACCTGCCTACACCTTGTTTGGTGTAAATATTTCTCATGCTTCAATATGAACAGGGAATTACATTATCATGCTTAGAAACCTGGTGACAACCAATTGATTTGCACCAGCTGTGTTGAAGCAGGGAAACATGCAGGCCACCACTACATCCAGGAACGAGTCAACATTATAAATGAAAAACCTTACATTGCCAGCCTTTGACGCCCTCCTGAGGAAGTGGAGGGGAAGGGGTCGCCCCAATTGAAACTTGAGGCACCTCAGAATCATCTGCTCCATCTCCAAAATCTGGACCTTGGTGAAGGCGTTGTCAGTGATGTATGCAAAGTCTCCAACCTCTGGGCTATACATCTCCTCGTACTTGGAGGCCACCAACATGGCCGTCACACCAACCAGCTGCAGCTTCTTGCGTGTCACTGGCTGAATCTATGGAGGGATAAGCACGGTTTCACACAAACAAAAAAAGAGCTAGGATGATACATCTTTGACCCCCCACCAACTGGTTCCACCCCTTTACCTGTAGAAAGCGATCCAGGATGGCAACTGTCAGATATAAAGTCTCCTGGAGAAGTTGGAACCTGGAATGAACCTGAATCAGCCAGTCGATGAGGAGAGCACGCATGCGTTCATTTATCTCATAACCCTGCATGTATTTAGGCTTTACTGCCTGCTGGATCTGTTGAGAGCAAAGGACACACAAAAAGATGAACCTTCTGTACACAAAACGCAGACAAACCCCCTCAAAAATTTAGCAATATTAGTCAATTACCTCAAGTGATCGAAGATACTCATAGATATCCTTCACGTATTCAGAGCACAGCTGTGGCATGCTCGAATCACCCTCATCAATGTCCTCGATCGTGAGGAGAACTTCTGAGAAAGCTTGGCACAGTTCCTCTTTCATAGACACATCAGCAGATTCCTCGGGGACAGGAACACAGGGACCTGGTGCACATTTAGGTTTAACGGCTACTGCTGGGTCTGTTTTATGGTGAAGAGGTTTTGTTGGGAGTTTGGCAGAGGCCTTCTGGGGTGGTGGGGGAAGACAAAAGATTAAAATGTCTGAGCATGCAGTTGTATGATAATAAGTCACATCTTAGTGATAACTTGAAACCAATCCAGAAACTGTGCCATGACATGCTTCCCCCCAGACACTTGTGTGTACCAATTAAAACATTTCATATGATACTTATGATACTTTGACTATCCTTTACGTTTCAACATGTCTTGCCTGGCGCCTCTTATACAAGTTCACACGTGTAGTAATGTAGGTTTGGTGGTTTTATGTATTCCTGTAGAAAGCTCGTCCTTGCAAACGTTGTTTGGTCTTATTGTGTATAACTGAACTTAGTTATGAGCAGGCTAAACTAGTTGGATTACCTTGGTTTGGGCCACTTTGTTGGGCACATTAGAGATTTCTCCAAGTGCAGCTCTCCTAAAGCCACAGACAGCTGCCTTCCCCGCGGGTGCAGGATTTTCGGAGTTCCGGAGCTTTTGGGGAAAACAAAAACATTATGAACTGCAAACAAGAAGTCACAATACTTGTTTATTTCGATGCATGCATTCGTTAATGAACACAGGGAAGCTAGTTTGCTAATGTCACTAGCTTGCATGACCTAAACCAGTGGAAGACAAGCTAGCTTAACACATTAGCTAAAGCCGACAACGTGAAACGTGTTGCAAATGCATCTCTAAACCCAACTAACTAGTCAAACATGGCACACTTTCCAAACTCACCGTAGCACGAACTTCCATGGCAGACATCGTTAATTTGAGAATAAAATAGATTTAAAACCCCCAAAAGGCTGGCAACACAATCTTGTAGCACTGAGGTCAAGTTAAAAACACAGATGTGTGTCTGAGGATCTCGTCCATTCAAATACTGCTCAGCTGCGTTTCATTGGATACGGCGTCGCAGAATGCAGCTATCTGATTGGCTGCCAAAGAGGTCAAGGGCGGAGTTTCATATTCAGATTCAGAATTCAGATTCAGAATTCAATTTAGAATTCAGATTCAGAATACTTTATATAGGTGTGGATCCTCCAGGAACGCTGGAAATACACGTGTTCGTAGTAGAAAAACATTTTGAATGCAAAGATGCAATGCATGTATTTATTTATTATGGAATAACTGAAGTTCAGCAACTTAATTTGTGTCATCGCACACACAAGAGCTACCCTTGGTTTACAATGATTACGGTAAGAACAAGTCCAAGTTCAAAACACCTTGGAAATTTAAAGAAAAATATATTATTGTAAAGTTTTATGTGGTTATCGACTATGACTTGCCACATTGTGTCTTTTCAAGACAGGGGTGAATGTGCATGAAACATGAGACAAAAAAGGAGACACAACCAAGAGTTATCTAACTTTATTAATATCATTATTTTAAAACTAATATAAATCCCATGGAATATCATCCTGGTGCCATTAAGTCTATGAATGCATGGATACCTGCCATAAGTACTGCATTCAACACTCCATTCAAAATGATTACAGTTTCAATTCCCCTCAATGGACAGATAATTCTTATGGAAGCATGGTGTTGTGGTAATACGCACAGCTTCCCAATAACAACAGTCTCTCCTCAGCAAAGACTAAAAACCTTTCTCCTGCTGCCCCTGTCTCTCATCCCACTTCACAGCTGTCCTGTCCATAATGAAAACACAGAGGGGCCAAAATAATTCCATTGTCTTTTGAAAATCATGTCGGAAACCAGAGTGGAAATGCACAGTCTTAGTATAATCTTATCATTTTCACTGCACGCTGTCCTGCTCTCTCATGTGCAAGTCATTGCAAGTTGTTTCAGAATAATATTAGCGTCTTTTCCAGGAGAGCAAAAACATAGCCAGCTACAGAAGTACATGGTGAAGGTACATGTTGTTTGAGGGTTGTTGAGAATAGCCACCCTCCCCCCCACCACCAACTCCTTAATATTCAGAACCAAGAAACTTCCATCTGAATCACCAAGCAGGTATAAATGAAAAGCCAAGGTCATGAAACGCCTGAATAAACCAGTATCTTCAGCTTCCAAACAAATGTTCTTTCCAGGTTTCAGGCTCATGTGAAACTGGTTGCATCTATGGGGCCTGAGATCCCCTTGAAGAACCCAGTCGGCCATCTTGGGCCCCTCTGGAGGGGAAGTCCAAACACAACACAGAAACTGGATCCTCAGCAGTCCGCAACAATCATTCCATTGAAAAAAGAACAGTCAAAGAGAGCGAGACAGAGATGTGACATTCATTTTCTTTTTCCTCTAAAATACGTTAGATGACATGTAAATGGTGTTGAGTCAAATCAAGGTGCGGGGGGGGAAGGTTTGATGGCAGACAAGCATGTGCATCTTCTGGGCAGTGAGGTGGATATCGGAGTTTATTCCCACTAGAAATACTGGGTGAACACGAATACAGCAGCTGATCTGTAAAAACGATATTTCCCTAATTAAGGAATGTCTTGATTTACTTAAAAATGTATTTCACTAGTAAACCACGTTGTCTAAACATGAACTAATCAATACAATGATTGGTAAGATGAATTCTGCAATGTTTTCAAACGGAGGCTGACATTCTATTCCAGTAAAGCAAGGCATTAAGTATATAGAAATGCTTCTTTACTAGAGCAGCTATCCTCACCTGCAAGTTGTTAGGCCCATGAGCAGACCACAATATATGTGCAAAGAAATGCATTGTGAGGAAACATGCAAAAAGAAAAAAAACATAACAAAAAAAACATTACAAAAAAATGACACTAAATGAAACAATCAAAAGCTACATAAAAGCTTTATAAATACAATAAATCTTTAAATCCTTAATGGGGATGTCAATTATAGCAGTATTGTACTGTGATAGCTGACACTCTAGGCTCAATGCTTTTTTTTGTCAGATGTTTTTTTTTCTTCCTCATACTGGATACGCAGGTAATTCATGCCATCTTTGGTTGACTGCAGGACTGAAGAAAAACAAAGAAAAAAAAACAAAAACAAGAAACGACAAATAATAAAATAAAAAAAATGCCAACAGAATGGTAGGAAAACGGCATCAACTCTCAGCAGACAGCTGGGCCTCGATGTCGACCCTGCAAATGGGGCACTTCTTATTGGTGAGGAGCCATTGGTCCACACACAGCTGGTGGAACAGGTGCATACAAGGTAGGCGTCTGGAACAGGGAGACAGGGAAAAGAAAGATGGAGATCAAAGATTAGTCCGATATAAAATGCAATTCAGAAGAATCCCTATGAAGTGGGAGAAAAAAAATCTCCTGTAATACATGTGTTCCACCAACAGAGGGCAGATGAACCTAAAACCCTCTATTTGATTGGCTAGAAACAGCATTGAGCCTATTTGCATGGGTACCTGTGTTGAGCTGCAGACACATCCACTGAGGCCTCTCATTCTGAGGCACACAGGGGAGACTGGGTTACCCTGCTCATTATTACACTTATGGGTGTTAAGGAAGTCTCTAAAGTATTAACCGAAAATGTGGTAACAAAAACCCCGAGGTGACACACGAAAACAGGCCTGAACGACTGCGTGCCAAACATGTAGACCAAACACACACAAAACACACAACGCGCACAGGTTTACCTGACATCCTCCCCTTCCTCCAGTATTGACAGACATATGGTGCATTTCTCCTCTGTGTCTTCGTCCGCCCCCTCCTCTTCATCTTGCTTATCGTGCAGCTTTCTCTGTCGATGAAAACAGTGGAGGAAACACAGTTTCACCACGTCAGACACACTACCAAACAACACGTTTTTCCAGGATACATCTTATGTATATTGGATACGGGGGGAGAGAGAAAGAAGACGACACATTCAGGAATTCGTTCCTCAGATTCCGACTATATTTAGTCCACACAGTGTTACTATTACATGAAATGTCTCCACATCCAGGCTCCGTAAGAGGCACTACAGCTGGTTAAAGACTACGGACTTACAAAAACAGGGATTCATAACAATAACCAACAAAAAAAATGAATAATTCCTATAAGGACAGAGAGGACGGTCATTTTGTGCTAGCAAGTCAACCGTAAGGATATAAGGGGTGCTAATTAACAAACTAACAAGTATGAAGCGGCACTCCCCCCCCTCCCCCCACCCCCCGGTGCCAAATCCCCCCCTGGTTCCAGCACGGGGTACTAGAGCTACTGAAGATGTGAGCAGAGACATGTTTCCAAATTGATTTGTTCAATTTTTGTTCTCACCAAGTTTGAGGTTGCTTGTATATTTTTCCCAATAGACGCCCATGCTTCCGGGGTTAACTGTTCGTCAATGTTTCTCTCCAACACCTTCTGTATTGGGCGGCAGGGTGTTAGATTGCTCATTTAAATACATTAGGAATGCTACGTATATGGAATCTCTCCCCTACAATGTAATCGAAAGGCTGCATCTTTCGGTGAAGAGGACAATGAGTTATCTGCAGCACAAAGGACCAACGTGCACTCTGTCCGTCCTGGAGTCCGATCCAAACGCACACATTCAAACACATCATGGCAGCAGACGGCGTGAAATGCACACGTTCATGTATACCAGCCACACGTAGCGATGGTCACGCCGACGCGCACGAGCGTGCGCGCACACACGCGCGGTTCCGGGAAGTTCCTCTCACCTTCTTGTACTTGTGCGGGTAAGTGCATCTCTCGATGGTTCCCTGAGAGGCCCCTCTGTTGACCGTCCCTAACCTCTCCTCCAGGTGTAGCAGGTCCTGCGGGGCCACACGGAGGGACAGACACAGGGACGTGAGACGCTGGGCTCCACACACACGCATAGGTCAACACAGCCAGATTTACACCTAGATGTACCTCGTAAGTTCGTCCGAATCCAGTCATTCTAGATGAGATGTACCGAATGTGTGGGTAGGTCACTTCAGACATGCCAGTGTGCTGGGGGAGAGAGAGATCAGACAGGTTTAATGGACACCGTATGTATACTGGTAGTAAAAATGATATGAGTGTGCTAATTTGCTGAATAAAAAACCCCAACAACTTTGACTGTGGATCCTGATCAAATACGATACTAAAACAGCATTATTCTTACCCCCCCCCCCAAAATTGGCAGTGCACATGCATGCAGTCGACCCATATGGGTTCCCACAAACTCCAGCCGTCAGATTATTTCGAATATGCACTGGAAATGCCTGACGGGCCAACATGAATTGCTCATCCATTATTCACGAGGCCCGCGAAAACCAACTCTGCAATCACAGATGTTTCAAACAGACGCCTCCCATCGTTAAACGACGCTGCACTTTGCAGCAAAAGCATTTCCCAGCACATCCATGTAACTGAACGTGTGTGTGTGTGGGTGTGTGCTTGTGTGTGCGGTGGACCAGGGCAGCCCAGGCTCACCATGAAGGGGATGGGGAAGTGGTGAAGTCTAGGGGGAGGGTGGTAGTGAGGCAGGTGGGGGTGCAGGTGTCCTGAAGGGTAGGGGGCCACCGTCACCCCTGCCTCGATCCCCAGCTCCCTGCAGGGAAGCAAACAACAGCAGCGGTCAGTTAGCGGCAGGTCAGTCCGGTCATGGAAGTCGACCGGAGGGAAGAGAGGCCAGGTGGGCCGCGGCTGTGTCTGTCCATACTGACCAGGCGGTCCTCTGCTCGGGCTGCCGGGGGTGGGACGACATGGTCTGAGGCACGTGGATGTGGTGCCCGTGGCCGTAGTTAGGGTGCATTCTGTGAGGGTGCGGAGGAGGGCGCTCATGAGCCCGTCTGGAATGAAAAATAATCACGTTAGGATTTACCTTTCATTCAAACCATTATCTTTACCATAGCTTTCTTATGCTGGTCTTGACTGTGCATCCAAGTGGACACTTCAAAACATTTTGAAAGGCACTCTTTAGAGACAATAGTAGTGTGTTTGTCAGCGATGTGGCTGATTAACTGTAGATACAGTGGATTAGCAGCCTAGCTTCCTGCTTATCTCGCTTCCTTATTAGCTAACTACTTTGAAACTAGCAAACTAATTCAATTACAAACTCAATAACATGAGTTTCAGGGAATTGGAATCCATCAACACCTCTCTGCGCAAAGATTTGGATACAAATTCATTTAGGCTGTTTTCTTAAATCTTATAACAATGAGGCATCCCCCCAAAACAATGGCTTCCATTTTGTGGACAGGAACTTCGGTGCTGTAGTTGGCACTTTGGAGGGATTCTGTTCACGGTTGTGTCACAGCCGATGGAATCGAGACGCCACGCAGGATGGAACTCACGTAGGGTGCTGCATCATCCTGCGTCTCTGGACCTCCATCCTCTGCAGCATGTCGTGCTGGTGCAGCCTCTGAACGCCCAGGGCTGGGATGTGGTGCGGCAGGGGCTGGTGCTCAGCCTGCAGGTGCTGGGGCAGGGGGGCCGTGGAGCCGGAGAGGTGGTGGGCGGGCAGGGGCGGAGGAGGGGCCGGGGGCACGGCGTGGCCCGGAGGGTGGGAGGGCGCGTGGAAGGGGTGCACGTGGGGCAGGACGTAGTCCCCCTGCAGAGAGGGCTGCGGCGGGGGCGGGGGGTTGCCGTGGGAGTGGGGGCAGGAGGAGGACGGCTGGTGGTGCAGGGAGCGTGCCAGTGGAGAGTCTAGAGGAGAACAGAGAGAGAGAGAGAGAGATAGATACAGAGAGAGAGAGTGAGAAACAAAGAGAGAGAGACAGAGAGAGATAGATACAGAGAGAGAAAGAGAGGGAGGGAGAGAAGGGGAGGGAGGGAGGGAGGAAGAAAGAGTAGTTAGAAAAAACGATCCTTGTGCCTTAATTCCGGTTCCTGCTCACCGCTGCTTCAGATAGATCCGTACAGGAGGAGGTATCCATCAGAACGCAGCAGATGGTGCTGATATGCGTCCATACCGGGGCATCTTCTCACTATAAAGGGCATCTCCCCCCCCAGCCCCCGCCCACTTGCTAGCCGCCCCATGTCCTGTCTGCTGCCAGCTCCTTCCTCTGTAGCCCTCCTACCTGAGACCCAGTGAGTCGGTAGAGAGGGAGGGGCAGGAATGTAGCATGGCTGGCTGGCTGGCTGGCTGACTGACGTGAAAGAGCATAGGCAGGTGCTCCGACAAGCGCCAATTACCCTTCTAAACACGAAGCCCACCAGGGAGCCCCTTCGCCTCCCCCCCTCTACCGCCACACACCCAGCTATTCTGAGGAGAATCAGCAATTAACTGTTCGGAGCAGTGCCGCAGCACTTAGCACATTAAACGTCAGGTGTTTCTCTTAATTACTATGAGCGCGGGGTTTTCAGGAGTGCAGTTGTCTGCATAATCTGCCATGCAGGTACGGCCCTGGGAGAGCTCGCGTGCGCAATCATTAGGCGGGCCGCGCCTGAGAACTGTGAACCGCAGACACACAGCCGATCGCACGATGGAGGAAAAAAACAGAGGAAAGCAGGGAGTCGGGCGGTTAAGGCGTTGGGCTCACGATCGGAAGGCTGTGAGTTCGATTCCCGGCTGTGGCTACATGCCGTTGTGTCCTTGGGCAAGGCACTTCACCCTACTTGCCTCAGGGGGGGGGAATGTCCCTGTACTTGCTGTAAGTCGCTCTGGATAAAAGCATTTGCTAAATGAATGAATGTAAATGTAAAGCAGCTGAACCTCTTCCGTATTCTGTGTGTTGGGGGGGGGGGGGGGGGGGGTCCTTACAGGTGGGGTGCATGAAGTGCCTGCAGGAGGAGAGCTGGGCCTGGGGGTGGGGCTGGGCCACCATGGCCGAGCTGAAGGACTCCACCACGCTGGGCTGGCTAGGCCCCGGCGCAGTCTGGGAGATGTAGGCCGCAGGTCGGGAGGTGGAGCCGGGGCAGCAGGGGTCGAAGGCCGATGTGCCGTGGAAACCTCCGCTGGCCCGCACGCCGCTGTTGCTCAGGTCCACGGGCAGCGTCTGCTAGGGAGAGAACAACACACAGCAGATATTACTGTACCTACTGCTACCCTCGGTGTAGGCATCGATAATCTAGGATGTCAGATGGCTCAGTGGGTTAAGGCGTTGGCCTCATGAGTGGAAGGTTGTGAGTTCGAACCCCGGCTGTGGCTGATGTGATGTGTCCTTGGGCAAGGCACTTCACCCTATTTGCCTCAGGGAGAATGTCCCTGTACTTACTGTAAATCGCTTTGGTTACAGGCGTCTGCTAAATGAATAAATGTAAATGTGATGTAAATGTAAGTCAGGGGGTTGAGCGGTTAGGGAATCGGGCTGGTAGTCAAGACAGTTGCGGGTTCAATTTCTGACTAAATGTAAATGCTCAGGCATGTCTGTGAGCAGTAGCTGCAGGTACGTACAGGGTAACGGCGTCCCACATGGAACTGGACAGACCAGCTTGTAGCAAGAGGAGAGGCTGTTGTAAAATCAGACCATCATCCATTCCTTGTCTGACTGATCTCTATGGTGACTGGATTATAAGGTAACAACATCAAACAGTCCAGTAACAACACTGTGCTATCAGTGGCTAGGCCCACAGTCAGCCAGGCTAACATCGGGTGAGGGTGGCCCCTGCTTGGCTCCAAACCAAAGAAGCAGCTTCAAAATAAGTTTTTATTTTTTTTTCACCTTATTTGGAGTACGTGCTTTCTCTGAGTTGTCGCTGAAGGCCCTAAACATATACCTAGAGAGGGTGTGGCGGGCCAAGACACACACAAACCACTTCCTGTTCAGGGTAGGAACCCAAACCCCAGTGTCAGAACGCTAACCACTGTGAGTGATCAGTCAGGTGACTTCAGCCACAGGAAGGTGAGGGGGAGGAGCCTAACATGACCTGCAGATACAGTCGTCACAGTTCACTCTCATCACACTTCAACAAGACAACAGACTTTTCTTTTTTCCCCACCGCTATGGTGACAAAACAAAACAAAAAAATCAACAGCTTCAAACTATTAGCAGAATGTGAATGATTCAAGACTGGGTTTGGGCTTGAGCAACACTGTTCACAAGAGCCTGTCTCTGTAACCTGCCCCAACCGGATTCCTCCTGTGCACCTTGAACGCAGCTCGGTGGGTTCGGCTGCTGTTGCTCGCTTGCTTTGTTTCGGAAGCACAAAGACTTTTTTCCCGAAGACGCATTTGAATGTGACTCTGCACTTGGTGATTGGTTAACTCCCTGCATATGGTCTGAACCTCGCACCATCTGCCGCGGAACGGGATCCGCATCGTTAACACTTCATGCATGTCCGGGCATGGAAGGTCTTAATTCACCTTCAGCCTTACAAATGAGGAGATATTGCTCAGAGAAGTTACTACAAAACCATCTCCCACATCCCCAAACCCATGTACTGCACACAACAGTGCATATCAAAGGTTCACCAACAAAGATCTGACGAACACGAATGAAATGACTGCTCGCTTTCTCATGTTCTACATCAAGCAAACCAAAACGTGGCAGATAATAATATCCAGCCCTCGCAGCCATGCTTACACCAACTGTCTGAATGAGCCTGTTTGAACAGTACAAAAACACTGCCACTGTCAAAACAGTCAAACCACCTGACCTGCTAAACCAGGGGTGTCCAATCCTGATCCTCGGGGGCCACTGTCCTGACAGTTTTAGATGTTTCCCTGCTCTAGCACACCTGATTCAGATGATTCGTCATTATCAGAGCATTCGACAGAGCTTTATAACGAGTCATTCATTAGAACCAGGTGTGCTGGAGCAGGAAAACATCTAAAACCTTCAGGACAGTGGCCCTCGAGGACCAGGGTTGGACACCCCTGTGCTAGACACACGTCTCTCTGACGAACCCACTCACACCTACCCGAGTTCAGAACATTTAGGCAGCCCGTCCTTCTGAATAGATCAAAAGGGTACGCGCTACTGTGGAATCACAGTCCGTAGATCAGCCATCGCCTTATCGTCTGTGGACGTCGTCTATCCTATTAATCATTCATACGTGTTCCTACTGAAACCTCCACGGTGTTCAGCTAAGATTCAGGGCTCGTTGTTGTTGCGTCCGCCTGACTGAATACCGCTCGTTTGTTATCTTAGATTTTTCTCCTTCTCCTATCGATGCCGTCCTCTGCCCTTCATGCCTCAGACGCTCTTTGTTACGGGGGCTGCATTGCCTCGGTCATCGGTCATGTCAGCGGAGTTTTCGATTCTCTTCCCCAACCTGCAGATCGCTTAGTGCTTCTAAACCCAGAACTGGGGAGTCAGATGGTCCAAGGCGTTGGCCTCACGAGCGGATGGTTGTGAGTTTGAACCCCCGGCTGTGTGATGTTGTGTCCTTGGGCAAGGCACTTCACCTCGCCTCAGGGAGAATGTCCCTGTACTTACTGTAAGTCCAATGCCGATGCTTTTTGTAAAAAGCTCTCTCTTGTAAGTCGCTTTGGATAAAAGTGTCTGCTAAATGAATACATGTAAATGTAATGTAAGCCGCTTTGGATAAAAGCGTCTGCTAAATGAGTGTTTATTAACATGGGCACAGCCTTTCTGGAGAAACAGAGAGAGACAGAACTCGGTGGCAGGACAGAGGGGGAGGTACCTGGTCGTGGTACTGGTTTCCGTTGCCGCTGCTGCTGCTGACGCCCCCGCATGGCGCGGGCAGGGCGGTGGGTCTCTCCAGGGGGCAGCTGGGCTCGGGGAAGGGCAGGCTGGGTGGAGGCGGGGGAGGGTGGTGGTGGTGGTGATGGAAGTGGTGGGAGTGTCCGTGCTGGGAGGCTTGCTGCTGGGAGGAGGAGGAGGCCTGCAGGCAGCTGGGGTGGGGGTGGCCCAGGCTGACGTGGCCCTGAGAGGGGCCGCTGCAGGGAGAGTGCTGGGGGCAGCAGGAGGGCAGCCTGGGCATGGCTGTGCCCCCGCCGTCCCCCACCACCCCCGATAAGCCGCGTCTGTTATCGTCTGAAAAACCCAAAACAGAAGAGAACCGATTTGCAACTCCACTCCCACTGCACTCTGCCACTTTAGTACACAACACGTTAAAAACTTACTACTGTGATTTTTGCACCACTGTTTACATTACTGTGTATATACACCCCCCCCCCACCCCCCCACATACTATATATACCCATTCCACTCTGTACCTGTTATTTGTCCTCCATGTTATTTGTATCATTTGTATTATTTGTTTATCTGTATCATATCTGTAGTGTATTTTACATTGTATTCATTTTTTATTTATTTGTTATTAGTATGCCACGTACATGTTCTATGTTTGCTCATTTCTGCCACAGTGAATTCTATGTTTGTTAATCTTGCATAGCGAATAAACCCCCATTCTGATTCTGAACGTCGGGCGGACTGCTGTTAACGGCAAATCACCAGGTTTCCCATGGGGAAAACAAGGACTCACCCTCGGTGGTGGTGCCCACAGCAGAGCCGCTGGAGCAAGGAGCCAGGGTGCTGTCAGGGGCAGGGCCGGTACAGCTGGAGGAGGGGCCGGGGGCCTCGTGGGGCTGTGAGGTAGAGGCGTGATGGGAGGATGAAGAGGACGAGCTGACCGTCTGGGGGTGAACACTGTCAGATGTGGTTGGCACAACGGAGAGGTCTGAGAAAGAAAGGGTGAAAGAGGAGACGCAAAGTGAGGAAAGTAAAGAGGCGATACAACAGGGTTGGGGGGGTGGGGTGTGCGCGCGTGCGTGCGTGTGCTCGGAGGCAGGCTGCTGTGGCTTGGCAGTCAGGAGGAAGAAGAGACCTCATTAGCATTCCAGTGTGTTCTCCATCTGCTTTTCATACTCACAAATTAATTTCTCCTCCCCCCACCACCCCCCCCCCCCCCTCTTCCTCCAAAGAAATGCAAATGCCTCCATATCTTAGCCTCCTCTGCTATTCTGTTATCTGTCATGGGCTTTCCATAGTCAAGAGAACGCACCAAATTGGACTTTTATATCAAATGAAAGCGCTGGTGTGGTATAATGGCAGCAGATTTAAAAGGGCCACTTAACGAGGCATCAATGTGTCTGTTTTTGACGCAGTCAACAGGTAATGAGGTCTGAATGTTCTACCTCTTCGAAACGACCAAGTTTTCTGTGACAGACGAGCCCTGCCCGTTCCTTCAGAGCATCCAGGGGCTGCTGACGAGGTACAACGTGCTCGGCTTCCCGCGTGGCGACCGAATCATTCGAAGGAACTCGCCAGAGAAGCGTTAAGGCTGTAGCGCTCCGCGCAAGTCACCCTCCTGACGAAGAAACAGCCTCCGAGTGGCTACTAGGCTATTAATAACTCGCCGATGAAAAGATACGGACGAATCATTATTCTCTGCTTAATTGTGATGACGGTATGATTCTCATGGGAGTTACCAACAACCCACACATCTACCGGGATACGGCGGTGGAGCTAATACTGTTCATCAGCTGCGTGTAGCCATTTGTATTTAATGTGACAAGCCATTCCTCCCCTCCCCCCCCCCCCAGCCCCCCTCCATCTAACAGAGCTCTCATTTCCATACAAAGACAGTTTGCCCCCTCCTTTCATTTTCACTACGCCAGGCTGGCTATCTTCGGAGGCATCTATGGTACAAAAGCTCCTCCTGAGTATAATTGATTTGGGGGCCGTATAATCCCCGGCTCCACAGTGATGGCGCGTACGAGGACGGGGTCTGCCGGTGAGAGCAGAGATGGAGGTGGGCTCCAAAGGGACCGCCCCCCTCTCTCTCATTCTCTCACTGTTCACTACGGCCGCTGGATGATTCATCTCAGCCCTGGAGAGAGAGGCTGGGTGTCCTCGGATATAATCTCCCTGCGTTCTGGTGAGGGTTTTTGTGTGTGTGTGTGTGCATCATTAATCTCAGTGTGTATAATCTGAAAAGGTGTTCTTCTGTGGCGTATCTTGAGGAGTTCATGGTGTGTGTGTGTGTGTGTGTGTCGTGGTGAACAAGTTCTGGGTGGTGTCGTATCCTGAGCCATGGTGTGTGTGTGTGTGTGTGTGTCGTGGTGTTTCATGTTGTATCGTGAGGAGGTCACAGGGTGTGTGTGTGTGTGTCGTGTTGTGTGTGTGTGCGTCGTGGTGTGGAGTCCCTCTCACCGTCCTCGTCCACGGTGAGGTCCACCACCTCCCCGGCACTCTGCCGCAGCGGCTGGATGACGGTGGAGAGACGGTGGCGTCCGCGTGGCTCCTGGCCCCGGCTCTGAGAGCAGCTGGGGCCCCAGTGCATCCTGCCATGCCCCCCCACCGAGCGAGGCCTGCACACACACATTCAGACAAGAGACACACACATACACACACACAAGAGACACACACACGTACACACACACACACATACACATACACACGTACACACACACATACACACACACATACACACACACACACACAGACAGAGAGAGAGAGAGAGAAGAGGCACGGTCAGCCAAGCCACACATCATCCCTCACTTCCTCATCTTCTTGGCAAACACCAATCAGATGCTGCCAAGTTTCTGAATCGTGGCCCATTCAGATGGACTTGGCGACGCTCTGTTCTAGCAGGCGAGGCGTCGGACAAGCCCTGAATCCGAAGCGTTAGGAAGGAACAGGGAAGGAGGCTATTTTAAGCGGGCCGCCGTTTTGCCTTGCCGCTCTGTGCGCCTGCTCTGCGCACAGTTCATAAAGGCCCCTTCCCGATTTCGTGGAGGGCCATTTGTCATGTGGTGCCGGGTGAGTGAGAGGCGGAGCCAGCGTGCTGTGGGGTGGGGGTCCACGCAGCTCGTTCAGCCCTGCTTTGGGGAGCGGCTGGAACACTCGGCTTGGATGGAAATAAGAGTGGAGCTGACATGAGAGATCGAGGGCCTGCAGCTAAATCAAACAGACAGGACGGTCGCACGCATGCAAAATTCAGACAGAAAAAATCCGCGCAGAATGTGCCTTCATAAGCAGGAGTTGAAATGGAACGACCACGTTTTCTCGAAACGGTGAGGAAGAGGGAGGGGGAGAGAGAGAGAGAGATAGAGGGAGAGAGAGAGCGAGTGAGAGAGAGGGAAAGAGAGAGGGAGAGAGAGAGAGAGAGAGAGAGAGAGAGAGAGAGAGAGAGAGAGAGAGGGAGAGAGAGAGGGACAGAGAGAGAGAGAGAGAGAGAGAGAGAGAGAGAGAGAGGGAGAGAGAGGGACAGAGAGAGAGAGAGAGAGAGAGAGAGAGAGAGAGAGAGGGAGAGAGAGAGAGAGGGAGAGAGAGAGAGAGAGAGAGAGAGAGAGGGAGGGAGAGAGAGAGCGAGCGAGAGAGAGGGAGAGAGGGAGAGAGAGAGAGAGAGCGAGCGAGCTTGGGAGGGAGACCTGTCTGCAAAACACAAACAGACCAGCGGTCTGCACCGGTAAACGTTAACCAAACTCCGTTCTCCATCAAGGACGAAGCTGAAAGGCTGGATGATCGAGCTGGAATATTTATCTGAACGTCTCTATTTCAAGCGGGGGGGGGAGGAGAAAATAAAAAAAAGGTATCATTGTGTAACATACCGAGCTCTGCGCCCAACCTCCCCTTTCACTGCCTCAGTTCCTGTTCAAACCTCTCCGCTTCTCGCTAGCTCTCCTTCCTCTCTTCCCCCCTCCCTTCCCTCTCTCCGTCTCTCTCTCTCTCTCAGCTTAGAGAGGTGGGGGGGAATAGCTTTTCCCCGTCACCGCACCGTAAAGCAGGGGAGCCTAGGGGATGTGTGTGTGTTGGTAGACGAGTGTGTGTGTGCGTGCCGTAAAGCAGGATGCCATGGAGAGCAGCGTCTGAGGACTAGCTGTGCGTCTCCAGGGACAGAGAGAACAGGGTGAGGGGGATCTGCTAACCCCCCTCCTGAAACCTTGCAACCATTAAAACTCCTAAGAGAAGGACTACAGACCTGTGTGGCTGGCTGCTACTAAGTCACACAGAGAGAGATAATGTCTGTGTGTGTGTGTGTGTGTGTGTGTGTGTGTGTGTGTGTGGGGGGGGGGTGGCTGTACGTGTTTTGTGTGTATATTATAGCATCATGTGACCGCAATAAACAATAAAGCTTTATTCCAAATGACAAAGAGGCTAGGATGGGATCGCGTTTGTTGTTTTTGGTTTGGGTTCCTGGGGTTACTAAGCCTGTCCAGACTCTCTGGTCAACCCCTAGCAGGGACTATTGAGAACAGGAAACCACATTCTCACTACTGCTGTTGCTGAGGCTTTAAAGGGAGGGGGGGGTGGTTCCTATTAGCTCACACTGAGGGCCATTCAACTTCCTGTCGCGCGGACAAGCCGCTCCACAAAGCTAAAGGAAGGGAAGGAAGAATGGCTATTAAACGCTGCTCCTCAAGCTGCCAAGACAAAGGAAAATGGAGAAATTGCGTTTAAAACGGAACGTTCCATGGGGCTTAACAGCTCACAGGCAGCAACTTGTGCCAGGGTGGTAACTGGAGATAGGCACAGGGGCAGCAAACGACGCAGACCTGTCTACCACAAGGGGGGTGGGGGGGGGGGGGGGTGGGGGGGGGGGGGTCTTTCCCTCCTTCCTCAGCCCTGGGGGGGGGAGCCCAGGGCGGCCCAGCACCTCTGGGGAGGGGCTCCTAATTACCCACAAGTAGACCTGGGATTATTTTGTAAATACCTGTTTACCATTGTGCCCTCTGAGGGGGGGGGGGGGGGGGGGGGGGGGCGAGGCAACAGGGAAAATAGTAAACAGTAAACACTGAGGGAACGGGGGGGGGCACAGCAGAGAGGGGGACTGCAGGGGGAATTATGTGGATCCGAAGCTGTGGACAGTGTACAAAAGGCTGGGAGTGCAGGGGGTGCTCGCAGGGGGCTGGTGGTGGGGGGCTGGGCTACACAATAGAGGGAATTCACAGCATGGAAACCATAAACAATATGAAGCATCTGCCACCATAGAGCCACACAGATAGAGAGAGAGAGAGAGAGAGACAGAGAGAGAGCGGGAGAGAGACAGGGAG
Organism: Neosalanx taihuensis; assembly: GCA_030340665.1. Lineage (NCBI taxonomy): Eukaryota > Metazoa > Chordata > Actinopteri > Osmeriformes > Salangidae > Neosalanx > Neosalanx taihuensis. The sequence goes on along the minus strand of CM059295.1, from coordinate 10,858,072 downwards.
AGGGAGATAGAGAGAGAAAGAGAGAGCGAGAGACATAGAGAGGGAGAGAGAGAGAGAGAGAGAGAGAGAGAGAGAGAGAGAGCGAGAGAGAGAGAGAGAGAGCGAGAGAGAGCGAGAGAGAGAAAGGGGGGGTAGGAGATTCCTTGAGTCCCATTAAGGAAGCCCACTCTACCATCTTCGGTGGTGTTTGGGTAAGTTGTCATGACGACAAGCGAAAGGCAAAATAAAAAGTAGGAATTCACCAAACGAATGAAAAAAGCAAACACAAAACCGTGCACCAACCCGTTCCACTGCCCTCAACGTATACTATTAACAAATCATGCGAGTCTTCAAAACAACAGCTCGTTCAGATGACCTATCTGACGAACGAGGGAGAAAGAGAGAAATGCTTGTGTAAACCGGTCTGTATCGCACTATAAATATTTAGTTCTTCTGGGAGTCTTCCTCTTTCTTGGTAGATCCATGTTTCGCTGGTGCTCCCCACGCCCTCTGCCCGGCTCGTTCCTCACAGGGGAACTGGAGGATCATCATCCAGCCCCGGTGAGAAAGTGAGAGGAGGTGGTTGGGTTCAGGGTCATCGACTTCCTCCGCAGGTTCAAACCCAGGGCTGTCCTGAACAGGTCACCGTCGCATGGTTTGTGACGCGCGTCGAAGCGACACATTATACGATCAAAGACAAGAGCGTTGATTACATGGGAGACAGGTGGCACAGCGGGTTAAGACGTTGGCCTCAAGATCGGAAGGTTGAGAGTTTGATTCCCGGCTGTGGCTATGTGATGTTGTGTCCTTGGACAAGGCACTTCACCCTACTGGTCTCAGGGGGATTGTCCCTATACTTACTGTAAGTCGCTTTGGATAAAAGCGTCTGCTAAATTAATATTTATTATTACCCATTTTATTTGAGTTAAGATATAATCTGTGACTTGACTTTCCAAGCTCAGTCTAACACAAACACAGTGCAGGAAGTCAGTTCCTGACTGTACCATCTCTTATTATGGTTCCTTTAATGACGCTTCGCAGCTCCAAACATGCAGGCGTGTGTCTGACATCTCCCTCATTACTGATCTCCACTCTGGCTCTGAAGACCTGGACACCCTGTACCCTGGCAAAAAAAACCTGCTCCCTCCCTCCCTCTTTTTCTCGCACCCCCCTCTCTCTCTTCCAACCCCTCCTCTCTCTTTCTCTCTCCCCCCCCCCTCTCTCTCTCTCTCCCTCCCTCTCCCCTCACCTGCTGCTGCATCATTCAAGAGCTCTCGCTTACCCAACACTAGTAACCAGCAGTCTAATCGATCCTTTGCCTTTCACGCTCTCCCTCACATGCACACACACACACACACACACACACACACACACACACACACACACACACACACACACACACACACACACACACACACACACACACACACACACACACACACACACACAGGGAACAGACATGGCTGACACACACACACACACACACACACACACACACACACACACACACACACACACACACACACACACACACACACACACACACACACACACACACACACACACACACACACACACACACACACACACGGAACAGACATGGCTGCCATAAGCACAAGCACACACACACTCATATCCACACATTCTATTACAGGGACCGAGGGGTGAAGAAAGTGTTGTTCCACCCGATCCTGGACACAGGTCATCCATTTTCTAAGATGTGCCATTAACCCTCCCTCCCCCAGCAGACAAGAATCCAGCGTTTCCTCCACCCCCTGAATTCCACTCGAAAACACAGCTAGCCTACAGCACAGAACACACAGCAGAAAACACACAGCAGAGAACACACAGCAGAGAACACACAGCAGAGAACACACAGCAGAGAACACACAGCAGAAAACACACAGAACACACAGCAGAGAACACACAGCAGAGAACACACAGCATAGAACACACAACAGAAAACACACAGCAGAGAACACACAGCAGAGAACACACAGCACAGAACACACAGCAGAGAACACACAGCAAAGAACACACAGCAGAGAACACACAGCACAGAACACACAGCAGAGAACACACAGCAGAGAACACACAGCACATGACACACAACAGAACACACAGAACATACAGCACAGAACACACAAAGCAGTGCACAGAGGGGGAGAGGGACTCGGAATGAGTTCCATCAGAGAGAGCTGGAGCTGTGGAGAAGAGATGTGGAGAGGGAGAGAGGGGGAACATCTGACCTGAGGGGAGGGGGGGGCATCGCAGCCTTCAAACCCAGCACAGCCCCTACATGCCCACTTCCACTTCCACCAACAAGCAGCAGGTAGGTCAAGACAGACCGTGGAGCATCATCAAGGGAGTCATGTGGCGCAGTCAGTTAGGGTGTTGGCTTAGTAATCAGAAGGTCCCTGGTTCGAACCTCGGCTGCGTCGACATGATGTCGTGTCCTCGGACAAGGCACTTCACCCTACTTACCTCAGGGGGGAATGTCCCTGTGCTTTCTCTAAGTCGCTCTGGATAAGAGCGTCTGCTAAATGACTAAATGTAAATCGCGGACATTTCAGTCCAGTATTTTTCCCAAGGGGGGGAGGGAAGGCACTTTGGGATGGGGTGGATTGCCACATGACTGAAACTGCTTCTAGAACATTCCTGAGCCCCGGGCACCAGCATGCTTGTTCACACTGGCTGCTGTTGTTTTAGACGGGCGGGGAGAAAGCCACACTGGTTTGACTCTCTTCAAGAAAGCATCATGGGGTTGCCTAGCTCACCTCAACAGCAAGTGACTACTATGGTATGGCTTAAGTCACCAAAACCGCAGACCAGAAGCTACCTTCTCCAGATCGGTTGCCCAAGAACTGTTTAGCTCACCTGAGGCAAGATAGAAGTCAGGTGGCTCAGCGGGTTAAGGCGTTGGCCTCATGATCGGAAGGTTGCGGGTTCGAACCCCGGCTGTGGCTATGTGATGTTGTGTTCTTGGGCAAGGCACTTCACCCTACTTGCCTCAGGGAGAATGTCCCTGTAATTACTGTAAGTCGCTTTGGATAAAAGCGTCTGCTAAAGGAGGTATTATTATTGTTATAATAAGACGACATTATCTCCCTCCCCCTCCCCCCTGCTGTCCCCCGACCACCAGTCCTGGTGAAGTCAGAGACCTGTTCTCGCTTAACTTCAGATTCCCCGTCTCGCCGGGGACAAGCACGTCCCATCGCCAACGGGAGACGAGCAATCCGTTTAGACTGACAAAGCGACTGTACTTGCAAGGAGGGGAAATTTGCCAGCCTTGCTATTTCTGGCAGCAGCAGAGAATGGGAGATAATGGAATCAGGCTGGTGGAAATGATAGTGAGCGCCACGCACCAAGGAACCTCGGTAACAACGAGACCCAGCGAGAGGATGAGGAGAGCAGGGGGGCCCACACACACGCACGCACAGAACAGCTGGTGTGTCCTGTTCATTCTCTATCTCAGAGTCACGTGGCTCAGTGGTTAAGGTGTTGGGGCTAGTGATTAGAAGGTTGTGAGTTTGATTCCCGGCTGTGGCTACATGACATTGTGTCCTTGGGCAAGGCACTTCACCCTACTTGCCTCAGGGGGAATGTCCCTGTACTTGCTGTAAGTCGCTCTGGATAAGAGCATCTGATAAATGACTAATGTAATGTAATCTCCCTGTTCAGTTCAGAGCCACGTCCCTGCCTGGTGTTGGAGGACAGTGGACAGTGTCAAGTCTTCATATCCCAGCATCCTGTCTTCCACGAAGACTTCCTTCAGCTGCAGGCTGTGTAGTTCATCCACACAGACCAGGCCTGAGCCAGCAAGAAACAACAAGACACGGACTACAGTCTTCTGAAGGTAGCATCTTCACAGCGTCCGTGACCTTCACGTTTTAATACGTATTCATGAGATTTTCCACAAGGGGAGCGACTCCTGCAGGATCTGAAGGACACCCTGCTCTTGATCAGCAGGCCGGGCCTTTGAACTGGACCTACAGCTGGCTGACATGGGGAGAACCAGCGACCTGGAGGTCAGGAGACACTCTGCCCAGGGTTGAGGAGCCTCGGTTGGGGAGACATGGCAGCGGGACTGAGGGTGTTGCTGGTTGGGAGGATCACCCTTGGACAAGAACGCAACAGCTGGAGCGATCGGGGAAACGTACTGGGACGAACACGGCAGTTTGCCAGATTCACGTCGACTCCCAGATGGGCCATTTTGGCTCGGTCACAGGCTCCAGACGCCTCTCTCCGTAGGGGCGCACTAACAGAGCCCTCTGCACTGTGCTTCTGACAAGGTCCTGGAGAAAAAAAACTGCCTATTGCAGCTCCCCCTGGAAGCACGATGATGTTTGATGGGAAGCCAAAACACATTCTCCTTAAAAGACGCAATGTAGTGTTTATGATGATTACACCAACACAACCACCGGTAGAAAGTGGCGCCAACGTTGTCGAGGTTTTGCTCATCATTTTCTACGCACAATAACAACTTGCGGAGTTGTGTGGCTGAGCGGTCAGGGAGTCGAGCAGAAGGTACCTGGTTCAAACCTGGGCTGTGTCTACATGACGACGTGTCCTTGGGCAAGGCACTTCACCCTACTCACCTCAGGGAGAATGCCCCTGTACTTGTTGTAACTTGCTCTTGATAAGAGCGTCTGCTAAATGACTAAATGTAAATATTTCCCTAACCCTGTTATGAAGCCCCCCTGTATAGCAGGGGTGGGCAATTCTGGTCCTCGAGGGCCGCTGTCCTGAAGGTTTTAGATGTTTCCCTGCTCCAGCACACCTGATTCAAATGAACGGGTTGTTCAAGCTCTGTGGAAGCCTCATAATGACCCTTCATTTGAATCAGGTGCTGGAGCAGGGAAACATCTAAAACCTTCAGGACAGCGGCCCTCGAGGACCAGAATTTCCCAACCCTTGCTGTATAGGATGAAGAGGAGATCCAGAGCAGAGCTTACCTGAAGCCGTCTCCCACAGTGACGATCTCCACCTCGCTGTCAGTGGACGTCACATTGATTTCTTCACTGGCAGGAACAGGGGGAGCGGGGGTCGCCTCGATCACCACGACATCTTCGTCAAGAGCACCTGTCACACACACATAGTACCCATTACCGGAATTGAAAAGGACGGAAGGATGAGACAACCTCAGAGTTTCCTGATGGAAAGATATTAATGTTAGAAAAGATGGAGGACTTGGCCATTGAGTATTCGAACAACACACATTAGGTTGATGGATAAGGGAATTACAATTAGCAAAGAATGGTCCTTTCCCTTTAAATATACAGATTTGCTTCCATTTTTACTCAAATTACAACCTACATACAACAGAGTAATGATAACTTTCATCCATCCCACGCACAATAATTCATGGCTGATCGAGACTGGAAAAACAAACATGCTAGGGTAAGGAATGGACCAGGTTTGAAACGATGGAGTGACTAATAGAATCATGAGGCAGGTAGCTCGCTACAGAAATAGGCTACAGTTGCATTGAAAGCAGCATCATTAACACCGGTGATATTCATAGGCAACAGTTTGCGTATGCTGGTCTCACTACCACAAACAATCTCCACCTACATCCTCTGAGGTACCGTGAGCACCTGGGGGAGGGCAAGCCAGTGTCACAAACACAAGCAGGCGCTCTGAGAGAGACCGAGCTCTGAGAGAGACCAATCTACTAGAGAAAGAGACCGATCTACAAGAGAGAGAGACCGATCTACTAGAGAAAGAGACAGATCTACAAGAGAGAGAGACCGATCTACTAGAGAACGAGACCGATCTACAAGAGAGAGAGACCAAGCTCCGAGAGAGACAGTGCTCTGACAGAGGCCGAGCTCTGAGAAAGACCAACCTCCATGAGAGACCGATCTCCGAGAGAGCCCGAGCTCCGATAAACAGACCAATCTCCGAGACAGACCTATCTCCGAGAGACCGATCTCTTGAGATAGACCGAGCTCTGAGAGAGACCGAGCTCTGAGAGAGACCAAGCTCTGAGAGAGACCGAGCTCTGAGAGAGACCGAGCTCCGAGAGAGTGACCGATCTCCGAGACAGACCTATCTCGGAGACTGATCTCCGAGAGAGAGACCGATCTCTTCCAATTCACCTGCTACGCTCTCATTCTGACTCCCAGATCTCTGCTTGGGATTGGGAGTGTCTTGGGAGTGACGTCCCAACTAGACGTCACCTGGACAGGAGAGTTCAATCAGGCCTTTGGAGCGTCACTGAACAGAACTACAGTCTGTGTTTTGGACACCAGCTGGAATGTAGGTCAGCAAATGCTGCTTTCAACTGTGTGTGTGTTTTTTTTTTGCAGTGCAAGCTGTGTCTCTGCTCTCCGATTGGTGGTTGGTAGTGCCCCTCGCCCCCGTGCTCTGGTTGCAGTCCTGCCCAGCCTCTCTCGATCAGGAAGAGGCCTGGGGTGTGTTCAATAAACTGAACGGTCGACAGCATTGCAACCAGGAGGGGATGGGGGGGACGGGGGGTGGTTCTCCCCCACCACAGGGAACCAAACACCCTTAGTCAGTCTGATCTGATTCATACCATAAGGTCGGTGTGTGTGTGTGTGTGTGTGTGTGTAGAATTACATTCTTCAAAAGATTCAACTCATGGCCAGTTTACGTATAGGGACACTCAAACTGGCACACGACCTTGTGATAAACAAGATGTGCGTGGTGAGCTTCCTGCGGCGAGAGCGGAGTGTTGTTTGTGCGGTGGGAGCGTTGCTCTGGAGAACTGTGGAAGTCTCCCTGGGGGGGGGGGGGGATTTCTATTCTGGTGCTCTACAGGGCACTGCTGCTTAGCATCCTCACCTAGCCTAGCTACCTCCAGCTCTCCCTCCCTCCCCCTCTGCTGTCGACACACAAACAGATATTCCACCTATGGGATGCGTAAAGATACACCCTGGATACGTGAGGCAGCGAACAGGCTGGGTTGGGCTGTCGGGAACGAGATGTTTTTGAGTTTCCAGGCTGCCCTTTGAAAAGGCGAGATCAGTGTTGAGATCTGAACAGCGCTGAACCGCATAACAGACTATTAAAAACAAGTGTGACAACATTACAATTCGTTTGGCGTGTGAGGAAGGTGACATGTTACCGCACTGTAGCTATCCTCATATCATGATTAACGAACCCAGCGATGACAGCAGGGACACATCATCCAGCTGCATGTCACTTGTTATTCCGGGGGACTCGATGACCCTTTTTAAGCGCCGCGATTGGGTATTTCTCGTGTCCACCACGGTCACGCTTCTCCTCTGGCCAATGAGAGCGCTGGCTCTACCCTCTGTGTCCCGCCTCTCCTCTGTTGTAAACAAAGGCATCGTTTTCCCCTCAGAGAGCCCCTGTTTCTATGCAGGCAGCAGTGGAGCTTAGAGCCCCAGCTCTACACCCACCTACTTCCCATGGCAAAGACAGCCAACAGCCTCTCCTGCTGACCTTCTCCAGGGCCCTGCAGTGGAGGGGGGAGGTGGAGGAGTAGGGGAGGGGAGGGGGGGGTAACGCTGCTGCTGCTACAGGAATTAAACCAAAGAGCAGGAAGGAGGGGCGAAAGAGATATTAACACTCTTTCCTCAGGACACAGGGAGGTGTCGTCAGACGCTACGTAGCTCAGGTGTGCCGTGTTGCGGTGGGGAGGAAGACATTCGGCAAGGGGGGGACGACGACTAGGTACCACAGGTGCCCTAACCGGCTTGGGTTCGATTCTGAGGCAGGAAGGGAGGGAGAGATGTTTCTCCGACCCTTCGAACGGTGCTTTCGCACCGGCACACGGAAACGAAACCGTACAGGCGAGCGCAAGCATGTTGCCATGGCGCCTTTCAAGCCGGCGAGCGGCCCTCACGTGTGCATCTCAAAGCGAAAGCCCGTACGTTAGAATCCCATCAAAGCGTGCATATCGACTGGAAACGCTGGAAAGCCAACCTCAGATGTTGCTAAAGAGGCGTGTGAATAAGAGAGAGGAGGGGAAACAGAGCTCTCTTTGTTTCAGGCATTTTCAGCCTATGTACGCTTATAAAAATTCTAACAGGCTTGGCCATGGATTCCAGCTCTGCACACTCCAATGTAGACTGTCGAGAGGGTGGGGGCTGCAGAGCAGTGTGTGTGTGTGTGTGTGTGTGGAAGCATGTGTGTGTGTGAAGGGAGGAGCATATTCCCGCAAACCATTGTGCTTAGCCTGTGTGTATTCCACAGCATAAGAGCTATGTCAACAGAATAGATACCGCTGGCCTTTTACTGGGTCCATGCAGGCACCTGCAGGGCAGCACTGAGCTGTAAGCCACAGGGGACACATATATACCACCTCCACACACACCCTGGACACACCATAGGATGACGCTCGTCTGTGTGTTGCTGTAAGTGGGGCCTGTGGTGGGAGCATGGAGGATGCTGCTTGCGTTGCTATGATTGGCTGGATTCAGACAGACTCTGGTCCAAGTGGGGCATCGGGAGGTTAGAAAGCAACACAGCTTGGAAGACTGTGGATCTGGGTAAGAGGGCCATACTAAAATCTGCCTGCAGAGAAAGAGGACTCTTCCTGGCTCTCAAATCAGTCATTAAATAGGGAGTCAGGTGGCTCAGCAGGTTAAGGCGTGTGGGCTCGCGATCGGAAGGCTGTAAGTTCGATTCACAGCTGTGGCTATGTGATGTTGTGTCCTTGCGCAAGGCACTTCACCCTACTTGCCTCAGGGGGGGGGAATGTTCCTGTACTTGTTGTAAGTCGCTCTGGATAAGAGCGTCTGCTAATTGACTAAATGTAGATGTAAATAACACCCCCCCCCCCCCCCCCCCCTGAAATCCAGACAGGAACCAAAGAGTGAGCGATCAAAATCACAGCGACCCGTTTCCCAGATCCCCGATACAAGGTATGAAGAGGCTGTACCTGCGGCCACAGCAGAGCTGCTGGGCTGGCTGCTGGTGCTGCTCACGTCCACGTACAGCTCGTCCTCCGCCTCGGTGGACGAGGGCGAGGACGAGGCGGTGCTCAGCTCCTCGCTGGAGCTGCTGGTGCTGTGGAGGAGCGCATACTTCCTGCGGGCGATCACCTCGCGCTTCTTCCTCTGGAGCAACAGACGCTCCTTCTGTTTCTGCGTGCGGGGGGCGCCGCCCGGCCCCGCCTTCACGAAGCGCTTCCTGTGCGGCGGCCGGCGCCCACTCAGGCACGGACGCTTCAGAAGCACCGGCTCCGCCTCCGACGCCGCCCATTTGAGAGAGCGGCTCCCCCGAGTCCGGCCCAGGAGAGGCCTCAGCCCCACTCCCGTCGCCCCTCCCGTTGGGGGGGAGGGAGCCTTGTGCTGCAGGGCGGTGGGCTGCCCGCCTGCCGCTCCCGCCGCACCCTCCTCCTCTGAGCTCAGGGTGTCTGAGTCTCCGAACCTAAGGCTAGAGGAGGGCGAGGAGGCACAGTCACTGAAGGAGGACTCGGGGTTGCGCTCATCGTCGCTGCGGCCCTCCAGAAGCTCTGTCCTGTGGTGCTGGGGGGCCAGGGAGTCGTCGCCCATGCGGCCCTCCTTCAGGGAGCAGTCCGAGGGCCCCGCCTGTTGGCTCTTGCGCTTTTTGCGGCCGGGGAGGCCCCTGTCAGAGTCCCTGCGGGCCCCTGCCTCTCTCAGAGGCCGGTGTCTGGTTTCTGCGCACAGTGGGGCAAACTCGCTGCCTGCCTTGCCGATCACCTCCATGTTGGCAGGAAAGCTCTTGGCAGCCTCCATGGGCTCTGGGTTGGCCAGCGGCCCCTTCAGGTTCTCCTGTCTGCCCGGGGCCTCAGACTGGGGCACCTCGCTCTTCATCGTGGCAGGTCAACACAGCCGCAACGCCGACAATCGACCGCGCCTCCTCTCAGGGATCCATCTGCAGCCCTGCAACCTACAACTGAGAGGAGGGGAGGGGCAACACAGGAGGAGAGGCGTTAGTTTTAAGGAGGACTACAAGAAGGATCGTTCTGCTTCAAAAGAGATGAAGGGATCATTCGTCAAACGCTGGAATAAAGCAGATAAACTGGTCATTATAACACCCATGTTGTTGCGATGTGATAAAGAGCATCTTCATGCAGAGAGAGCTAAAATGGTCCTGCTGTGGTTATTTGTGAAAGCCAATGAATAGGGGGCCTTGGGTTGAGTCAGTTTAGTATTTGTTTTATTGGACTGTCCTTTCCTGGCAGCGCATGACTCAGCCAGGACGATAATCCGGGCTGAGTATAGTAGCTTCTGCTGTAATGAACACAGGAAAAGAAGCAAACGGCCATTGCTGGCACCCCGGGAAAGGAAGAGAACAAAACACTACTCTCATAATACAGCACAGTCTATTACAGAGAGGAGAGGGGGGGGGGTAACAAAAAAACTGAATGACTTGGCTGACTAGAAAGCCAATGTTTCCCGGTAGGGGTCTGGTGAAACTGATGTAAAGCAACCCTGAGCTTATTGAACTGAAGCAAGCAGGTGCCACTGGAAATTAACCCCCCTCAATGAGCCTACATAAGAAAAAGCCCAATCAAAGGCCATAGTCCAGAATCTATATTTTAACACTGTTTACCATTTAAAACCTGCCTGCCTCTTCTAAAAAGATCAAAACAAACAATCTTTTCTCCTTCAAAAAAATAAATTAACCTGTCTATTCGAGGGAAGGACAGAGCGGACGATCTTGTGCACCAGTGCGTTTACCTCAAATCCATTCCTTTGAATTATGAAAGCAGCCATCTGTTTAAAGAGCCACAGTGGCTCTGTTCATTAGCCTACTTCTTGGTGTGTTGGAGTGGAATTACATGCACACGCACAGCTGCTCCCATGCAGAGTTGGCCTACACTTGAATCGCCGAAGGACCGAGATGAAGAAAAAGTCCAACATGATGCAATTGAACCTTGAGTGGGTCTCTGAGTAACCTTCAGAACAGACAGGGGGAAGCGGAGCTCTCTAACCCTGCTCACAGCAGCAACCCGGGGAGACCTTTCAGCCAACTATGTGCAGGATGATGAGTGGAGCTAGCTTCACTGGAATCTGGACAAACAAGCTTCCAACCTTATTTCTACACAAGGCTTCTAAAGAAGATTAAAGTCCAAAACAGAGATCCAAGGGTCAACGAGGAAGGTAATCTTCTGACAACAGATCAGAAAATGTTCAGGAAACCAAATTCTTTAGGATATCCTGGTGTTCACAGTTAAAACGAGACTACAAACAAATACCTGATACAATGATTTCTGTTTTTCCATCAAACGAGCAGAAAAAGAACCAGAATGCTGCAGGTGAGCACTTAAGAGGGACAGAGACACTATTTGCTTTCGTCGCAGGTGAGGAAGATGTGGAGCTGCTATTAGATAACGCCCCCCCCCCCCCCCCCCCCCCCCCCCCCCCCCCCCCCCTCCACTGAGACCCTACCTCGGAACAACTGATTAGCCTCTGTGCCACAGAGCATGAACACAGTGGCCTCAGGAGGCGGGCCCCAGGGCCGTTCCCACCAGCACCACGGTGGATACAGATTTCTGAAGGGAACAACATGTGGATGTGGATGGGGAACTGAGCCACATCATCTCTAATTCCACTATACAATCAGAGCCACTGTTTCAGCATCACCTTTTCAAGGTCTTTACTAACCGGATATAGGAATATCCTGCTGTCATGTACAGTTGTTACTGTCGGTGCTTCAGTGGTAGGATTCTTGCCTTCCATGTGCAGAAGGCCTGGGTTTTATTCCCGGTGGGGATTCGAATCCTGGCCAATGCATTTAATATGTGTGCGCCTATGAAATGTCCCCACTGTGGGACTAATAAGGGATCATTTCTTCTAGCCTCCATCATCGAAGGAGCTGTTGAGTGGAAAGGATTAACAACAGAATTGCGGGGTATTTATATGACACAAGCATATTCAGACGACATCAAAACACCTACACTGCAGAAGTTCCCACGCCAACATCATGTGCAAACTTGACTCCGTAACAAACAACATATTTACTTAAGGGACTTGGCTACATCAGAACTCTGAGATTGACGTGTAAAGCATCTTTGGAAACGAATAATCATTGGAGATGGTCTAAGCCAAAGAGTTGAATGTGTCTTGGTGGCAGACAGGCAACATATTAGCGGTTATTTCTGACAGGGGGTGTAGAATCTGCTCATCTAGATGGCTTTATTATTCCAGAGGCTTCTCACAGAGCTCAGTCCTACCAACATTAGCTAGGAGGCCCAGTTGTGTAGCGAGATTGCAAGAATGAGCGAAGCTGTTCAGGTTATGATCACACAGTGAAGGCCTCTTACTGTTGACGTCCCAAAGATTGTTAGTCAGCCAGTTAGTTACATGCTTCAGCCAGTGTTTGCAGCCATACCAAAATAAATAGGGGTATGACACCAAATCAAGAAGCAGTCCAGATTTCCAAAAGCTTGGAAAACACATCCCATTATCACACAATGGCTGAGTAACTAGACAGCCTTAGCTGGATGCTATCGTGGCTCAAACTGCGAACTAGCATCTATGATAAACTGGTCAGATTGCCTAGCTAAGCCATGTTTGTTGGTGGGAGAAAAGGGAAAACACACAAAGACACTAGATTTTAGCACACACACACGAAAAACATACCTGGGTTTGGATAGAATTGTGCTCCGGATTTTGCATCGGTTCCCTTCAAAGTTAAAAGTCCTGGTTTTAATTAAAAGAGAGGATCGCGAACGGAAAGACAGCCGCCGGGGGGGTTGTGACAGAAACCAAACCGAGCAGGGCCCTCCTTGGCCGGATCAACTACACAGTAACACCGCTGTGTTAGCCAGCTAAGTCTGTTAGCAGCTAGCTACTGTCCACCAACGTCATACACCTTAGATATCTGTTAGACCCGACGTCAAGTATCATTTATCGTGGTTTTCAGGTCAGGTGGGTATTATTAGAAGCCCATTACACAGCACACCCTGTAGTTTAGTAGGTTTACACTATAATTTAACAGCAATTTTCCACTTCTTCCGAACGCTGCCCTCGAAGAAGTTTCCATTCCTGCCTCTCGTGAGGGATAAACTAGCTACTGTTGTTTACCCAGCTCGAGCTCGTCTAGCTGGCAAGTCTGAAGCTAAATGGTTGTACTCCTAGTGCGCCCGCCGGTGCACCGGCAAACGGCTGCCCTGTTCGATGGAGACAGAATTCGCTCGAGGTCGTATCAATCAATCAATCGATACATTTATTATTTAAAGTACAAGATCACCATGGTACATGGTCTCAATACACTTTACAATAAAATAATGTACAAAAAAACACCAATATTAAAACACCACAGTAAAATGATAGTATTACAGCGCTCCGTTCTCTTTGGGTCTAACACGTGACGACGGGGTAACTTCCAGGTGAACAAAACGAGGAAATTCAATTTCACGACACTTCACGACATCGCTTGTGTAAATTTCGCTATGTGGAAACGCTTAAAGTACAGCAACGCAACTATGACCTGTTTGATATTATTATAACTCAATACAAACACTGTGCAATACTTTGGTTTTAGTGGAAATGACAAACACAACGTCAACCTCAGATGATCGCTGCTGTATGGGAGGTGAATGTTATGCTACGGGTGCCCACTAGCGTTTAAAACTGTTTATTTTATTTTATTAATGTCAGAATAAACATAGCAAATCTGCAGACATTAGTAACACTGATAACACATTAGTAGAAATCAACTAGAAATGTATGCACGGTATACAACACAATATACAAAATAGAAAAATTACCAAAGTATTAAAACTTCTCACATCGTCTGTGGCGATGACCCTTAGGGTTTTCTGCACCGAAATAAGGCTTCACAAACGGATATAACATTTCAAATGTAATAAATAGCAATTTACCCACTGAGCACCGCATCGTATTTCCTGGATCATTTTCTTAATGCCTGTGCTTACTGTACTGTTATCATGCTCTGCATTCTCAGATGTGCAGGAAGTCATATTAGTATTGACAGTAACCTCATTCATTCGACAGGGAATTATGTGTCCAGTGATCTGTCATACAGATAAGAAAAAGGACTAATGTTGGGTGTTCAGACAAACATGTCAGAGTCATTACAGTGTATGCAGGGGAAATACACATGTTTGTATTTTGTATTGATAATTTTTCTGTTTCCAAGCAACTATATTGTACCCTGCCACCCTTGTTTCTGTGCAGCTACTAGTCTAAAACCTAATGTTGTAAAAGCACTGGGAAGCTTGGATTGGCTCCTTCTTGATTGGAGACCTGTTTGATGTCTCAGGCGATAAACTTGTTAATAATCAGCGTAGGTGAGAAGAATTCCTATGCTTGATCAGTGCACCAATTTCAATGCAAACAGCTGTAGGCAAGGCTATGGAAACAGGGACTCAGAGGCCACAGTCATGCACAAATCACATTTATCTTTATCATCCATGTAAATTCGAACAAACAATGAATTTACTGTGGAGGGAAGGTATAGACGATAAACATGTAGAGTCTTAAATTGAAAAAGTAGCCTAAAAAAGGTACAACAAAATAAAAGATAGGTCTACTTGACCATAGAAACAACTATCTCAGTGTATTCTTACACGAATGTGTGATTACATAGATACAAACGTAACGTTAAATGCAAGATAAAAATACTTAAGATACATTAAGATTCATTTGGCGTGATTTGATGTAGCTAAATTTGAGAGCGTTTCAAAGTTTCAAACGTTTACAGTTTCCAGGTAAATATGTCAAGAAAAGTATGGCAGGCATTAAGGGTGTAAAGACGTATTCTTATTTTATTATTAATAATAATCCCAAAAAAATAAATAATAATAGGAGGCACCTAAACCGCAGAGTAGCAGCGTGAGCCTATTCCTCCCCCAGACAGTAGGGGGAGGTAATGCCCTCTTTAATGTCGGTTCCAATCGGCCATTAAAACAGAGAAGGATAAATCCGCCACACAGTCCAACAGTAGTAAAATGGCGTCGGGTGCCATTTCGACCGAGGCAAAAAAAATAACAGATTTAAGAGTAATTGATCTGAAATCTGAACTCAAACGGAGGAATTTAGATGTTTCTGGTGTTAAGAATGTTCTTATTTCTAGACTGAAACAGGTAAGGTTATTCATCCTGATCTGTTTAAACACAGAACCTTGCTGACGAGTTGTTTTTGTCCTTTGCAGAGTCTGTACAGTACAGACAGTAGCTATCCATCATATAGGAATACCTTTAATAACTAAATACAAATATACATTTCTGTCATCGGATGTGTAGTGGGAGGGAAATTGCATTGAATTAATGACTGGTTAATCACTTGGTTTAGCCAAATAGAGTAGGCCTGTCATGATGTTGGGCAGCCCTCGGCCTCACATGGGCCAGATAGTTTTCAAACAGATCTGGATATCTATATTTTCTTTGTACACTGCTCATATTAGGAAGTACGTTTTGATTTCGTCGAACTACTATTCATTTATTACAATCCAACCTTATTGCATGTTGGTTAGTCGTAGTTGATTTATTACCGAATGGCATCATGGGCAGATTGCAGATAATGTGCTATACTCTAGTGTGCTTGATCATTGGCCTACAATTTATATTTAGTCATTTAGCAGACGCTCATGCAGAGCGATTTACAGCAAGTACAGAGACATCCCCCCCTGAGGCAAGCAGGGTGAAGTGCCTTGCCCAAGAACACAACATCATGTTGGCACAGCCGGGAAATCAAACTCGCAACCTTCCGATCATGAGCCCAACGCTTTAACAGTTGAGACACCTGATTCCCTCCCGATAATGTTTACTGTTAATAGACTATTTCGACTAACTGAATCGCTGTTGGTCATAGGCCGAATATCTAGTTCAATTGTAATGACAACTTGTGGAGTTAGATTTACAAACCTTGTATTTTATTTGGAGTCTTCTGAAAGAAGTGACCTGCGATGTATTTTTGCTATATTAAGTAACCTGTGACAAATTTTACTAAGGCTGTTGAAGAGGAAGGTGGTGATCCGGACAAGATTGAAATTCCAGTTTCAGCAGATACACCTGGCAGAAAAAATTCCAAAAACAAAGGTAAGGTGTTTGTCTTTCTGGCTGTGTCCTTGACTGTGTGACTGGAATTTGAGTATTAATGTGCAACTTTTTTAATTTAGGGAAAAAAGTGGATTCGGATGCTGACAACACGGCAGAAGAAGAAATCTTTACCACTGCTGATGAAGAATCTTTTGCAAAGGTATGTTGGCATTGGGCCTCTGTAGCCTGCTTACCACTTGTCCAGCGTTTTGCATTACTTTAAGATATCCTGTTTCACTTTACAGGAGACAGAAGAGGATGGATCGGAAAAAGGTATGTTCGTTCCCAAACTCTGTTGAACTGATTACTATTTTAATTTTTTTGGGGTTAGGTTTCCCTTTTGGGATTGAGTATCAGGGGTTGGCAATGTTATTTCACGGCCATTGCAGGCAGACTGGCGACCTCTTTACCCTCCCTCGTACAATGCACTGCACTTGCTATACTGGCTTCACATGTCAACTGGGACTCGCCCTTCTAAGGACACATTCGCTCTGGGATCAGCTTCAGGAACCTCTTTTTCTGGCAATATTGTTATGCCCCCGTAAAAAAAAAAAAAAAAAGATGTCACAGGACTCTTCAACACGGACACATCAAGATATGGAGCCACCTTGGGACACCAAGTAGTTTAAACGCGTGAAAGAGGAGCCTGGACTGACAGATTGCAAGCGTACAAGAGCGAGACGCAGGCTGAAGATGCCATGAGGTGTTCATCAGGTGTTTTCCTCTGCTCCCGCCGGAGCTTGATGACCTAGAAGATACTCTCCATCCTGACAGGGTGGTCAATGGACACCTGGTTGAGGACTTGGTTGATGCAAGTAGGACTCTTCCGTTGGTTGTTTTCAGCCCAGACCCTGGGCTGGATAATGGGCATGGACGTGGGACAGAAGATCTGAGGAGGCCCAGGAAAGATGTCAAAGGGGGGGGGGGGGGGAGCACATCATGGGACTGAACCACTCTGCCACGCCTTTCTGTATTTTTTTTTCTTCCATAAGAAAATGGACTGAAGTCTTTGTTTCTACCTACTCTGAACGATTGTCCGCTGGTCACACGGATGAAAGGAACAGATGAAAAGGGAAACATCGACATGAACATTAATGCATCTGGAACTTGGTGCTGGAAACGCACCGGAAGCATATTGAATGACGCCACTGAGGAATGTTTGTTTTGTGTGTTCCTGTGGTTTCTCCCCCACAATACCCGCCACTCGTAACTTAACTTGCTGTCTGTTCTACTTTCTAGGTCAAGTAACACAGATGTGTCAATGTTAAACGTTGTGTTTTGCCATGTTTTACCCTTTATTGAATCCTTCAGATATAACTGAGACAGATGATGGTACTCGTGAACATTCTAAATCTCCCTCCTGTGAGGACGACCTCCCTGAGCTAATGGCTGAAGCAGAAGTTGAGCTTGAGGCCGAGCCTGAGGCTGAAACCGAGGGCGAGGCCGAACCGGAGGCTGATCCCGAACCTGAGGCTGATGCCGAGGTTGACCCAGAGACTGAGGCCGACCAAGCGGCAGAGATTGAATCCGAAGGCCCCACATACGTCAAAGTTGAAGACGATGACCTGTCCGTCTCCATCCAGAACGAAGATGCCATCACATTGGACGTTGATGGCGATGACCTCCTGGAGACAGGTAAACATGTGAAACTTCCAGATTCAGAGGTAACCAAGGGCTGTGACGAGCCAGAGGCCTCTGCCGAGATGAACCGGGAAGAAGACATCAAGGTGGAAGTGACGGACGGCCATAAAGATGGTAAGAAAGATGACGGGCCCAGGATTGACCCCCCCAAGAAGGACAGCAGAGAGGCCTTGAAGAAACCCGAAATGGGAGACAAAGAAAAGGATTCTGGGAAGAAAGGCCCCTCGTCTACTGGGGCATCAGGTCAAGCAAAGAGGTTTGTCTTTCTATGTCAGTTCTTTGATACTACTACCAAGTTCCAGCTCACTAAGAACGCAGCATTGTGGGTAGCATCAAGATTTTTTCCCTTTTTTTGTCCTCTCTCTCGCTCTCTCTAGAGGGAAATGTGCATTGATGTACCTAAACCTGCCATTTGTTACTTTCATTTGTTTTTCCTGAAGTTGGGTAATTTGTGACCAGGAGATGAAAACACGCCTGTTTCTTTGACCTTTCCAGCACCTTTATTGCCTTTTCCAGTTCCCATTTAGGGCATTGTAAAAGTAGTCCATGTGACCCTTTTTCTGTGTATGTGAAACCTATGAAATGGTTCGCTGAGAAGTCTAACGCACTCACTGAAGATTCAAAGTACCAGGGATTAAATTGGCTGTGAACCTGACCCTTCTTTCACCAATGGAAAAGCAATGAAAGAAGCCATTATGGAAGTGTTGTCCATATGCAAGACATACGTGTGGGGGATTTTTGCTCAAATTTTGGGGGGTTTGTTGGGGGGAGGGTCTTGTTTTGTTGTAACAAGATGCATCACTTTAAATGTCTGTCAGTTTCCATGAGGGTGGGGGGAGGTCATGTGCCAGCGCTAATTTCTTGTCTCTTGTTATTGTTGCTGAATCTGCTTTGTAGCTCTTCAAAAGACAGAGATGGAAAAGCCACAAAAGATGATAAGGGTAAGACTTCCTGTTTTATGTGTTACCGATGTGAAATCAAACACAGTCTCTAACTCAGTGGAGTGTTTTAAAGCCGCCTATCTTAGTAAAATGTGCTCCAAGTTATGGAAGGTCTCTGTCAGGGGGATAAATGGGGTAGAACATTTTTAAATATGTAGGCGAGATAAGATTATGCAAAGTCAAACTGTAGCGTGGTTTTGATTGGTTCTTGGCATGCGTGTGATCTTGTCATTGGCCAGCGTCTCTAAATGGAAGGGTGGGTTTGTAGTGTGGCTCCCTGCTGACGGCCGTGTGCACGCTCTCTCAGCAGGCAGTGGGGGCAGCAGCACAAGCAGCTCCGCTCGCAATATCTGGGTGAGCGGTCTGGCCGCCAACACCAAAGCTGCTGATCTGAAGAACCTGTTTGGGAAATATGGCAAGGTAAGACAGCAGGACTGTGGAAGACACGGGCCATGCAGAGGACTGTCCTTAGTGCTGGCGTCATCTAAACCAAAGTGGCAGATTGGTATTTCGCTGGTGCCATTGAGCTGGAAGTGGATGTTATACTAGAAGGGAGGAAGAATTGATTCTGGGGGGAGGTCATTATTCTCCTTCTCAAACCTGCATCATGGTTGATGAATGCTGCCATCGTTGTTCTCCTAAGCCGACTGTTTCATAACAAATGTCCTTGCTTACATCTGGTGAAATAGGTTTTCAAAATCTATTTTGAATCTATCTTATATAGCTTTGTATATCATAGACATATAGAATACCTCCTCACCAATGTATCTTGGCATTGAAGCGGTTTGTTTTCTAAATGGAAACCGATCAAGCAACCTTTTGATAAAGAGTAAATGCAGGTGGTGATGATATTTCCAGTGTGGAACACATTACAATATGTTACCATTTTATATGAATATACTTATTGTTTGGTAAGGCTCTTGGTAGCTGACAATACATTCATAGTCAGTGCTATATGTTCGCATCTTCTGACACTTGCTGTTTTAAACACCAGCTGTTAACACCAGCTGCTCTTTCAAACTGGAGGTTAAGCAAAACTATTGAGAGGCATGAGAAATAATTGTTTCTTTTTAGACGGCTGTGGGAGTAAGTAGATGGCGTGACAGAGCCACCAGACTGTACACTGTGTCAGGGCCTTAGATTGGGCATATCAAGAATAAAATAATTAAGTGAATTGTTTTCCCTTAAGGTTTTTAGTGCCAAAGTGGTCACTAATGCCCGCAGTCCAGGAAACAAGTGTTATGGTTTCGTCACCATGTCGTCCAGCGCTGAGGTGGGAAGGTGTATTTCTCACTTGGACCGGACTGAGCTGCACGGCCAGCAGATCTCTGTTGAAAGGGTGAGTTAAGCCAGGGATGATTTCTAGGGTCATCAGTAACTCAGACCGTATGCTACTTTGCCCCCTGTTCGTTGGTTCAGAGTCAGAGAAACATTTAGGCTTGTGGTGATAACAAATCTCTTTTATTCTGTTGAGGATTCCACAAACCTGACTTGTACAAAGTCCTATAATAGTTTTTTTCTTCCCGTTTTGAGAACATTACATTTACGAATTTAGCAGACGCTTTTATCCAAAGCGACTTACAAGAGAGAGAGCTTTACAAAAGAGCAACGGTCACTGAGCATAGCAACGTGGTAGACCCCAAACATAGCAGGCTTATAGATTATGAAACATACATCGCGAAAACCAATACGTTTCAAGGGAAGAGCTAGAAGAGCATACAGCCTAATAGTTTAAGTAAAGTGTCTGAAGTACATTAGTGTACCTGTAGGACGCGAACAATCAAGCAACAACACTAACAAGTTTCCGCTCTGGGATTTAACAAATGGAGTATGCATGTCTCATACTGTGGTGTGAGATGGATTTGAAGGTCAATAGCAGGGTACCATGGGAGCCCATTAGTCTTAGGCTGCTGGATGATATAATACTTGGCTGAGTGTGACAGTAATTCTGATTCTGAAAGTAATTCTGATCCTGAACAGCAACAATTGATATTTCTAAGTGACACCTCGACTGAACACAACTCACACGACTGAACACGACTGAGCGTTGATTTGGAACGTGTTCCCAGTTCTCCATTATAAGAAGGCCTTATCAATGAACAAAATCCATCTGCTTTTTCTTTCTCAGGTTAAAAGCGATCCGTTTAAGAAGGACGCTTCCAAGAAGGAGGCTGAGGAAAACAACGGCTCCAGCAAGTCATCAAGTGACAAACGTGGTGCTGCTGGAGCAAAAACCCCCAGCAAGTAAGTAAACAAGAAGATATATTTCCATCTTCTGTAGTCCTCCGTGCAGCTCCTCTAACCTCCTCTGGTCTGTTCATCTTTGTTAGAACTCAGCTTTCGGGCAAAAAGGAGGAGAAGAAGTCTGATAAGCCGTCAGACAAAGACTACAAAGATTCCTCCAAGAAACCGGAGTCTAAGACCATCAAGTCTGAGCCGCTGACGTCCTGCTCTGGTCAGGATTCCTCCAAGAAGGATGACAAGAAACATGGCCGTACGTGTCCTGCATCTCCCTCATGTCAGGACTCTGCTGCGACTGCTGTGATGTGCAAGACTTACCTCCTCCTCTTCTCAACAGGTACCAAGAGTCCTGCTAAAATGGTGGTGCTGGACCACGCCAAAGGAGACCCCAATTTCAACAGAATGAGACCCCCTTTCCGGAGGGGGGGGGGAAGATACTTTGAAAAGGTTCATAAACAGTGCTTGTTGTAAACTCATTCTGATGTTTCAGACTGTCAAATAACGTTCATTCTTTGACTGTACCCCTGCTCTTCTCTCTTACAGCCTGGTTTCCACAACCCAATGAGAAGGCCGAGATGGCTGATTCCTCCAGAAGAGGTCAGACATGGGATGAGTCCAGCAGAGTGTGTACTGCGCTCTCGATGGCCTCAGCCCTTCCTAACATCGCGGTGTGATTTCACGCAGATGGAGATGATGAAAGATAAGGGGCGTGATTTCCCAAACAAGGCCGGAAGCAAAGACATCATCCTCCCGTTTGAGAAGATGAAGGAGCAGAGGATGAGAGAGCGCCTGGTGCGTCTGGAGCGCATCCGCAGAGCTATGGAGCTGCGCAGGTACACACACACACACACACACAAAGGAGTGGTCTCTGCTTATCAGGGATGGTCATGGAAGTGGCTCTGCGGTTGCAAGTTTGAATCCCAGCCATGCCAACATGACATTGTGTCCTTGGGCATGGCACTTCACCCTACCTGCCTCGGGGGATTGTCCCTGTACTTGCTGTAAATTGCTTTGTGAAAGAGCATCTGCTAAATGTAAACGTGTTGACCTGTAAGCAGGTTCTCTTAAGTTGTTACATTTGATTTAAATTAACTTTTTAATCTTGGATTGTTTACCTAAATCCTCCTTAACACAGTCAGTGTTAGTGTTTTAAAGCCCCATACCCAATGTCAGATCAACAGTTGCACTTAACAAAGCTGAAGCTAAATCAGTTTGCATGTGAGGGTGGCCAGAACCAATCAGCCAGAGTCGTTCAGAGATGAACTTGCGGATGGAGCTTCTCAGATCTAGTGAACGGGGCGAGACCGTGAAAATGATTTCCCCTTTTTTAGGCGGCGCGAGATGGCGGAGAGGGAGAGACGGGAGCGCGAGCGTATCCGTCTGCTGCGAGAGCGCGAGGAGCGGGAGAACCTGCTGAGAGAGCGCCAGAGGCTGGAGATGGAGAGACAGAAGCTGGAGAGAGAGAGGATGGAGCGGGAGAGACTGGAGAGGGAGAGGATCCGCATAGAGCAGGTACACAGAGAGAGAGAGAGAGAGAGATGAGGGGGGAGCAGGTAGGAGGGGGGAGTGGGAGAGCCTGGAGAGGGAGAAGATCTGCATATAGCAGGCACACATACACACACACACACACACAGACAGAGGGAGATAGGCAGACTTCAGACAGAGCCAGACTTCAGGCGGGAGGCGTCTTGGCATGCCTTGGTAGTCAGTGACCTTGACCGGTGTCTGGGCCAGTAGAGGAATGCTCCCCACCCACCAGGGATCCATAACAAGCCCTCTGTCCCCACCCAGGAGCGCCGCAAGGAGGCTGAGCGCATGGCCCGGGAGAGGGAAGAGCTGAGGAGGCAACAGGAACAACTCCGCTACGAGCAAGAGAAGAGGAACAGCCTGAAGAGAGGCCGTGACGTGGACAACAGGTGTGTACGTCACACACGCACACACACAATCACTCAATCATCCAACATCTAGCAGACTGACCTCCAGCTGTCATGGAACTCCCATTACATGTGGTGATTCTGTCTTCCTGTGGTTTCAGCCGGAGGGAGGATACCTACTGGAACGGCAACAAGAAGATCCAGCCGGACGCCGAGGGCCGTCTCACCCAGGGCTCCGACTACAGCCGACAGCAGAACCGCTTCTCTGACTTCACCCCCCGCGAGAGGGGCCGCTTCGCCGACGCATCCCCCATGCCCCCCAACACCTTTGACAGGTGCGGTCTCACCGAATGCAGTGATTGGATGGGCTACTTGCCTGTCGTCCTTCTGACAGTAACCAGACTGTTCATGCCTTTTAGGGATTTATATTTAGAGGGTGGAGGGTTGGGATGGTTTTTGGTTGGATCCTATCAAACTCGAGGCAAAATTGCTAATTTAGCGAAAAAGTCACCTACCCTGCCTTTTAACAACCACCTAAATCTCCACCCCACCTCAGACGTAACCGCTTCGACGCAGAGCCCGACAGTAAGAAGTCTCGTCCGGCCGCTCACAGGGAGAGCTCTGGCTTCCAGCGCTTCCCCAAGAACTTCGAAGCTGTCCGCAGGCCCGAGCCCCCTCCGCCCGCCCGCACCGACATGCGGGACACGGACCGCAGAGACCGGGACGAGCGACGAGCCGTGCCTGTGCCCGAGCGCCCCGCCGGGGGCAGAACGGCCATGCCTGGCATGTCCCACACCCGCTCCCCCAGGGACACTGGCCACAGCGGCTGGAAAAATGACAGCGGCATCCCTGCCAACAAGGCAGACATGCGGTGAGCCAGGGATGGGCTGGATTGGATCTGTGATATGTGCTCCTCCTGAATATGGGTCATGTGAATACTGGACTTTGTTTCAGAGTACTGCATCTCAGAGCTATGGGATTATGAACATTAGAGCCTATAGAATAAATGACTTCATGTCGGTCGAAGACAGATAGCTGCTGATAAGCTGACTGCTGTAGACTCTAAAAGCCATTTACTTCAGTTCACAGTTGTTGGCTAGCAAGTCCATCGTATTGGAAGTGTTAAAACAGGGTGTCGAACTGAAAGTGTCTTTATGTTCTGTTTGACTGACTGCTGGTGTAACCTTGCCTGTCTGCAGCGGTACAGTGCGCATGCGCCCAGAGAGGCCGGGTCGGGAGGACCCGGGGCCGGCCCTCAGAGGAGGCTCTTCAGCCAGCCGAGGCAGGAGCAGCTTCGGGGGCCGGGACGGAGGAGGTCGACCCATGGTGATGGGAGGAGCCCAGGTTAGCATCCACGCACCCTTGACAGCACTGCAGCTTTCAACATCTGACATGAGAATGTTTAATACCAAAGTCTCTCCGTCCATTCGCAGCCGTTTGGTTCTGCTCGCCAAGTGGTTGTGGAGCGTCACGGGAGGGAGCAAGGCCCCAGGAAGGAGTGGCACAGTGGGGCTGGCTCCCAGGCCAGGGGCTTCCCTGACAACCGCAGGATGGGAGACAGTCGAGGCAGCATGATGGCTCCTCACTCCAGGTACTGCCCCCCCCCCCCCCCCCCCCCCCCCCTTAGCTACTGCTAAAACGACACATCACATCATTGGAAACGTCTCACCCAACCTTTTCTCTCTCTCTCTTCAAAGCCACTCTTCATCGGGCATGAACAGAATCGTACAGATCACCAACAACTCGATGTCCAGCGGCAGTGTAGGAGGGTTCAAGCCCTTCAAAGGAGCACCGAGAAGGTTCTAAGTTTCACATCGGTCTCTAAGCTTTTTTTTTCCTCCCTATTTTAATTATAAGTGTTTATAGAAGCTGATTTCTAGCCAGAAGGTTATAAAGTGTTTTTATTTTGTATAGATGAGTGTTTACCTCAATGTAGGGTTCTTTGACAGTCCTGCTGTTACTGGTCTACAACCCTGTGCACATGTTCAACTATCCTTTAGAAGAAATTGTACAGCTTTAGTTATTTGTAACAATTTTTTCCATGTAATGTTAATTGCTTCTTCCTAAACTCAAAACTCCTGTATGTATAATGCCAAGAAGGAAGCATTGTTATATTAACTTTGGTATTTGCAGTTGGGCTTGTAAGCTCTGAAGGTTAATAAATGATTTTGATGCTGTTTGAGACTCATTCAAGGGCTTACCGTCTCTGAATCTTAACTCTTGAGTTGGAGTAATGACGCAATTCCTTTTGTTTCTTTTTTCTTTTTTATTGTACAGGTACTTTTTATAATCAGGCTGAATGTCCCTCGTCTAAGGCATTTAGTTACAGGAGAACCACCATCTAAGTTTTGCAACTGTACTGTGAAAGGCTACATACATTATTTGGTCATGTAAATGTGAAACATTTGAACCATCAAAAAAAACAAAACACTTTCATTTCCATAACTGAGCAGAAGATTCATGTTTTAGTTGGAAAGTGAACATAGAAACAAAAGATAAGTTAAAGTATACTGTGGGGTAACTGATATTAGTACGCCTTAAGTTGTATTCAGCACTATACATGCATCACATCACATCTGGGAACTGATATTGCATCCAGGAAAATCCCCCAAAGGAAAGAGACGTACAAGTATTGATTGGGGTGTTTTAACAATGCACTGTGCTCCACCAAATTTTCAGGTAAAATATTTAGTTACCTGTTTAATTGCAGTCTCACTTTGAGCAATCTTAAAAAAAAAAAAAAAAAAAAAACTCCAATCCTTTTTATTCTTTACATTATAATAATATCACTCACTTTAATGCTATGCTGTCAAATGTGATGTGATTGAATGTTTTCGCGGAGGAACGGGTATAAGTACTAAACTGCAGCACGTTCTATTGAGAGAGCTACAAGTATATTTACTGCACTTTAAACCTAATAGTTCAACAGCCCTTACATACTTCAGAAGCAGCCCACATCTTAATCATTTTCAAAGAACGTCTCCTGCCATCCCTCCAGACAGTCTCCTATCCTGTGTTTTAGAAGGTAGTTAGAGAACCATCCCTGTGGAGCACAAATTTAATTCGGTATAAAATGAGGTATGTTTCTCTTAGTGCATATCAATGTAACAGTGCAAAACCAATTACAATGACTACAAGTTCAAGGACTTATTAAAATACAACTTTTACAGTATTTACCCAACAACCACAATCACAAGGCTTACCAATAATCACTTGAGACATTCCACACGGAAAAAAAACCTTCAGATCAATTTGAGGAACAAGGCTGAAACTGAACCACATCACACATTAAAAATAGCCAGAACTTGTCACACCAATGTAAGGGACCCCGATTACATGCTTATTAGAGAACTATTTGTTGGGCATCTAGTTGTTACTTCTCACAAATTAATCTCCTTTCTATCCTCAGAGAAGACCATTATCTGATTTCATTTGAAAAAAATCCTACCTAGACAATATTCCCCCCCGATTTGCCTTTGGAATGTTCTTAAATGTGGTTCATTAATAAACGTAAGTCAAGGCGGGACTGAGGTCATCTGTACAAACACTGGGAGCTGTTCTTTCTTTAATAACATTAGTATGGTGCCAGAAAGTCACAAAGTAGTGTGGGACAGAATCTTCCCTCACGATGTGGAAGGCGCTCTGTCAACCCCAAGGAGTCACTTTTTGGGACATAGAAACTTAGCAGCGTATCTCACCATCTATATGCAGCCTTTTAATAAAAAGGGGGCAAAAAGTTAATGACTAGAGTTATTCGACATATGAAAATATTCCTTTTCGCCCAGTACACCTGAGAATAGCTCAAGTTTTGGAAAGAACGAACGCCATAGATGTAGACATGTTATAACAATGCACAGCCAAAAACTAACAGCTACAATGTTGACCTATTGTGTTTAAATAGTTTGTATTACTGGTACGTATGTGGTGATTACACGCTTACATTTACAACACATTCTCATGGAGCGGAGGGGAGGGGGGGGTGACAGGGTACTGTATCAAATACTTTATACGGGTTGATATCAAGAACAATGATGCCAAGGCAGCTTATTCACATCTAGATATGAGCAAAAGACACTCAAGGATAGGGTCCTTCAGAGAAGGCCTGAGAGTATTTCTGATGCCTCCCATTTCAAATCTACAGATTGTCTCATTCTGGTAATACACCTGTTTCCCTTTGTCCTTATAAAATCTATTGTAAATGTTGTAAGGCTTTTTTTATTCTGACAGACCAGCTTCACGAGAGCCAGGCAGACACAGCTTAGCCCAGCCTGCCAAGCCCAGCGTGCCAAGAACGCTGCCCCTACTTACAGCCTGAAGATGACAAGCAAACGAACCAGTCACACCACTAACTGGGCTTGCCTTGAAGACCGGCGCTGTGTGTTTCTGGACGACAAAATCAAAAACAAGGTAAGAGAACAACCATGGAGACCTCAAAGCTACTAGCACTGCCAGGAGTTCCTGCTGCTGTTTCTACATCAGAAAAAAAACAACACAAGGCTTCAGTCAAGGCAATCAGCTGGAATGTATAGATAAAAAACGGTTTCTCAGTAGGTAGTACCATAGTAGGACAATGGTGCAATCTACTAGCTAGCTTCACCATAAATGAGCACATAGATACACAATGTATATAAATGAGTCTAGTTGTCAAATTAAGTAGGAGAAGCACATGGGATCATTCATGGCTCCAATATAAACCTCCTGCTTCCAGAACTAAACTAAGAAGGTGTGAGGGCAGATGCCCAAGCTGAACGGACCTTAAATCGTGTCTTGACAGGGTGTAGTCAGCAGCAGTTAGACAGTCAGAGATGGTCGGGGACCATTAGAATATCCCGGCATAGGATACTGCAGCTGAGCAGCTCTCTGGTCTAGAACCTTCTCTCTCAGGTGCCAATGTTTACCGGTTTACACACTGTCTGCTTGTCCAGACTGTCTGAGACAGGAAATGTAGAAAAGAAATATATATGGCGTATCTTTTATACTGTACTGTACATGTGTAATTCAAATGCCCCCCCCCCCACACAAAAAATAAAATAATAAAAAGCTGACATTAATGAGCTGAGTAAATAGGTCTGCCAGCCAGCCTAAAATGAGTAACATACAACACACACATGAACACCCTCACACACACACAAAGCAGAATTGAACTCTGCCCAACCCTAGTAAGGCAAAAGGCATATCTGGACACGGATATACCCAGTGAGGGTAGGTCAATGTAGCAGTGAAGCTAACTGGAATCAACATCTCTCTAGGGCAGAATAGAGGTGAGCACTAGTGTCTGAAACAATAAACAGGTATGGTTGAGGGTTGTTATATTAATTTCCAACTGGCAAAACAAAATAAAAAAAATCCCTTTGAATTTACAGCAAAATAAAACTTCTCTGTTACATACAAACATTAATTCAGTGGGCAATTTGTCAAGAAGACTAAAACACTCCGGTCAAACTTTTGACTCTACGATTATAAAGACGTGACCAACAATAACTAATAACAAAAAACCAAGACCAATCTATTGCAGGCTTTTCTATACGATGTGCTGTAATTATAATTTGTGTAAAAAATAACAAATAAAATAGCTTATCAATGGCCATGAAAATGAACATGAAATGGTGTCCATGATAAAGAAAATACAAAATATGCAGAAGTGAGTAGTGATATTGTTTCTTTTGATTTTTTCAATTTTGCTATAAAGTCACACCCGATAAACTTGACCTCCATGTCACACACATAGTGCACTGTGCAACTTGTAACAAAGTTTGGCCGACTGTACAAAAGCTTGGTGTTCTTGGTGATTGTGTCCCTTCCTCTGTTGTCCAATGAGAGCAGAGGAAGGCACCAGGCACCAGTGGCTTGGGGACGGAAACTCAAGTCCCGTCGTCACTTGAATATCTCAGTCCTTCGCACCCTCCATTTTGGTTCATCACCAGGCGAGGGATGTGCGTTATCTTTGAGATCTAGGTAGAAATGCTGCCCTTTGCCTCCTTCTCCCGCTCTCATCCACACACACGCATATATACACACGCACACACACACATGTATTTACACACACGCACACACACATCCTCTGTTACAAAATGACACATTTGTCTTTCTCCTTGGCTTCTTTCTTGTTTTTTTTCTCTGTGGAGGAGGGCTGCTTCCCTGGGCTAGGAGTAGCCCCTGCTGCCCCAGCCACGCCCCCAGCCACGCCCCCAGCCACGCCCCCGGCCGGTCCAGCTGCACCTCCGTCCGCCTCCTCGCCCTCTGCTGGCGGCTGCTGCAACAACAAGGATTAGCATCAACACAAAGCCTCCTGCTGACTGGAATACACAGGATATAGGCAACCAGAATGTTCTAGAAAAGCCTGGGAGCTCAAGAAGCTAAGAAAAGGTAGTAAAAGCTATCATGATCTGCGTCCTTAGTTTCAGACCCTCTGTGTCTACCGCAACTCATGTTATTTAATTGTAACTTGTTTAACTGAATGCTCTTACTGCTCTTCCCTTTGGCACTTGTTTGGTTTCTCACAATGTATGTTTCATAATCTGACAACCCACCATGTTTGGGGACTATCACGTTGTTAGGATAAGTGACTGATGCTCTTTTGTAAAGTTCTCTCTTGGAAGTCGATTTGGATAAAAAGCGTCTGCTAAATGAATACATGTAAATGTTACTCCTCTAACAAGTCTTCCTTTCCCCCCTTCTGATCCACCCCTGCCTCCCCTAACTGTCCTCCTCCTCCTCAGGTTCTCTCCTTCCTCCTCCTCCCTCCTTCTCCTCCTCCTCAGGTTCTCTCCTCCCTCTGCCTCAGGTTATCTTCTACCTCCCTCCTCCTCCTCAAGTTCTCTCCTCCCCCTCCCCCTCCCCCTCCTCAGGTTCTCTCCTCCTCCTCCTTCCCTCCTTCTCCTCAGGTTCTCTCCTCCCTCCTCCTCCCAGACCTGGGCCTGTGCAGCAGCAGCAGCAGCAGCCTCCTGCTCCTGGTAGTATTGCGAGGCTCGTCTGTCCTCCTCCTCCTGCAGTTTCTTAGCCAGCTCCAGGTCACTCAGGCCTTCAGACGGCTGCTCCCACTGCAGGTCCTGACTCTGCTGCTCCTGCTGCAATGACAGGGCCATCAGGTAGTCCTGCACAGACACACACAGTGTGAGTTTTCATTCACGTAGTTATCATCGATGGTTGTCTGTGGGATATGTCACTGTATATCATCTGCATGGTGTCTGTTCATAACCCTGGCAGAGTTAAACCAATCAGCCCTAGACTGGACCCAGTCTTAACTGTCTGCTGTGCTGTCCTCTGCTGTGAGTCTGTGTGTGGGCACAAGGATGAAATGGGATACCCCCCGCCCCCACCCCTCTCTAGAAGTGGGTGGGCGGGCAGCACCAGCTGCCAGCCAGCACAGAGCAGGTCGCACACAATAACCAATCAGCATCCAGCTGTGGTTATGCTGAAATGCACACAACGTGAATTATTAAAGAGCCAATCAAAGAGCAGATTGGCGGAGCATGGTGCTGCGTCATATACGCAGGGTGGCTGGTACATGTGACTGATCTGCTGATCAGCGATTCAGGCGGATCAAGTCTGGGGAGAAACTGTGTGTGTGGAGTGAAGTAGTCCAGCTGTGGAGCTGGTAATGGGGTGCAGCGAAGCTTTTATCATCTATTATTAAAGACCACTGCCTCCCTACTTAGACAGAATCTAACTGTGTCCCGGTACAGATGGGTTGGAGCAGAGTTTAACTGTAGTTTGATACTCAATTTCACCACAATGAATGCTAGTGAGTTCATTATTCAGAAGCTTTCATGGTTGTTGAGGGTGGGGAGACTGTGTGTGTGTGTGTGTGTGTGTGTGTGTGTGTGTGTGTGTGTGTGTGTGTGTGTGTGTGTGTGTGTGTCAGTGACCTGGTCGATCTGGTCCTGCTGGCCGCGGTAAACGGTTTCCGGGTCAGAAGGAGGCCGCAAGCGGAACTCAGAGTCGCAGAAGTTTCCGTCCCCGTCCACATTGTGCAGGCTCTCCCACACCACCTTCTCCTCAGTCAGGAAACCCTGGTCGGTCACCAGCAGGTACAGCTGACCCTGACAAACAAACACCACAACCACCCCCCTCCGTGTCAACACAGCCAGCAAACCAGCAGCCTTCAAACCAGCACCTAACAGTTTCTAACCTGGGTAAAGTAAAAAACACCGCTATGTTATCACTTCATATAAATAAACATTGACATTTTGCAGACGTTCTTATCCAGAGCGACTTACAGCAAGTACAGGGACATTACCCCCTGAGGCAAGTAGGGTGAAGTGCCTTGCCCAAGGACACATCATGCAGCCACAGCCGGGAATCAAACTCACAACTTTCCCATCACTAGCTCGACGCCTTAACCGCTGAGCCACCTGACCACCCAAAGTCTGATTTGATCTGAGAGGAAGCGTCTCTTGGCGGCTGGCGGGCGGAATGGGAGCGTTGACGGAACTCCACCCCAGCACTTGAGAGGGAGTGAGTGCGGGTAAAGTGCAGCAGCTTTGTCCTGGTGAGTGCTGCAGATCTAGAGGTCAGAGGTGCTATGCTCTCTGCTTAGCTTAGCGTGGCTGCGACACGTTTCTCTGGCCTGGCCCACTTCCCCAGCTCTGATAACAGGAAGGGCCTGTCCCTGCAGCCCTGATAACCAGGGGGAGGGGGGGAGGGGGGGGGGGGAGAAAGGGTGAGTTTGGACTCCCGTCCACTAACCACACTAGGTGAATGTCTGGAGAATTCACACTGAGCCTGTAACAACATGGCGGCGTCGCTGGAACAGGCCGTGCTGATCCCCTCCGCTGTGAGGAGACGGGGTGTGAAGAACAGTCACTATGGAGGGGGGAGGAGGGAGGAAGAGGGGAGGAGGGAGGGACGAGGGGGGAGGGAGGGAGGGTGACGGTGTACCGTGGTTCACAGAAGGCTGATAAGGACTCAGGCGTTCAAAAAGACTGAGAAAAAAAACAAACAACCTCAGTATTCTGTACACAAAGAGCTGGTCTTGCTCTGTCTGAAGCTGAGGGAGGTCGACAGCAACACAAATAGAAATGCTCTGAAACTTCCAACCTTGCATTTTCAAAAATAACCTGATGGCGGGCGGGCGGGCCGTGGCTAGGTGGATGTCACAGTGGAAAAGGACAACTTGTCCTCAAACGTACTCAAGCCTGCAATCCCCATTGTGTCCACTAGGGACAGCAGAGCTCTGTGCACATCCACACAGCTGAACAGGTCAGAAATATTTACATGCGGTCATTTAGCAGTGGCTCTTAACCAGAGCGACTTGCAGCGAGTACAGGGACATTCCCCCCTGAGACAAGTAGGGTGACGGGCCTTGCCCAAGGACACAGCGTCACGCTGGCACAGACTCCCAATTCCAAACATGGATTCTATTAAGTGGTTTGGAAAAGCGGCCTAGCTCGAGCTCAGTGCTGGACAGAAGCAGGAGGGGGTGAGGTCACCTTGTACTTGCTCATGGTGCTGAAGTGGTTGTTCCTGAAGAAGACTCCGAGCTCGCCCTCCTGCACGGTGGAGGTGAGCTCGCACAGGCCGTGGTACGTCAGCTGGGTGGCCGTGCTGTGCAGGAACTGCTCCGCTACGAAACCTGCGGCCGCCGTGCGGTGGAGGGCGGAGAGAGGGAGGGAGGGAGGGAGGGAGGGAGGGAGGGAGGGAGGGAGGGAGGGAGGGAGGGAGGGAGGGAGGGAGGGAGGGAGGGAGGGAGGGGGATAGGTGAAGGGGAGCGATAGAAAGAGAGGGTTTCATGGGTTGGTGCGAGGTGTAAAGTCAGGCCCATTGACAAGATTTTTCTATAGAAGCAGTTTGTGTGTGCGAGAGAGAGAGAGAAACCAGCTGAACTAGAGCCCTCCCCCCACCCCCCCCCCCCACCCCCCCACCCCCACCAGAAACATTGAGCCCCGGCCACTTGCTTCGCTTTGCTTTATCTGCTCAGCACAAAGGAGGAAATGGAGTGAAGTGCGAAGCTTATCGAGCAGAGCCCTGGATGTGGAGAGGAGGGGGGGGGGGGGGGGGTGTGGAGCAGAGCGAACGAACAACCACCAGAAGGCCAATCCACCCACCTTCCCCAGCCAGCTCACTGCTCTCTGACTGCTTGCAAGAGATTATCTTCTCCACCAGCTGGTTGTAGCTACAGTTGCCCACTGCCTTCACAATGTCACCCATCTGTGGAGAACCAAGGAGAGACAGCAGGAGAAAAGAGGGAGCGCGTGTGAGAAGCCATTTATCAAACGTGGTCATTTTCGAAAGCAATGACAAACAAAGTTCAAATAACCTCTCCAGAATAGATGAGAAAGACCATATATAATTAATATATAGATATTAAAAAACCTGTTGTAGTGGCTGTGTGGTCATGTTCCCTTGCTAATTTGTTTGTACGCTGACTAGCAGGGGGTCCTTTACCTGGGGGTCCACCAGCCAGCCGTGGTAGAGGGGGATGTCGAGCAGGTCAAAGACGATGCACTCGGGGGTGTACTCAAACACTCGCACCCCTGTGAACTTCACGTTGACGTCCAGGCCTGTCTGCAGCTTGTGGAGCACGGCCATGGCATCGCTCATGTTCTGGGGAGAAGAAAAAAACACAATGGAAAACCCCACAATGACACCTATGGTCTCGTTAAATGATTTTTGAGATCCAATCAGGGTTCTTCGTCGTGTCTCTGGGATGAGATGGAAAAAGAAGCAGGTTTGACAGAAGGAGGAGCCAAAGATCCAGGACGCTTCTCATTTCCTTCTCCATGACAAGATATGATGGACAGCTGAAATGAATCACTGTGATGCTTTTAAATGCATGTGAGTTCTGGGGGGGGGGGGGTGTTGTAACGGACCACGGTGCTGTACCACTGGGACAGATGTCTTGAAGGCCGCAACAGCCTGTGAGCTTCACAAGAGCCGCTGATAAGCACCTCATTACTTTGCAGGAGGTTTTGTGTGTGTGTGTGCACGTTCTGCATGTGTGTGTGCGTGGTGTGGTGTGTGTGTACAGTCTGCATGTCAGTGTGTGTGTAGTGCGGTGTGGTGTGTGTGTGTGCGCGACAGGGGGGGGCATCTCATTCTTCCCCTCGCTCCCGCTGTCCTTTGTTGTGAGCAGCGAGGGAGAAGAGAAATGTGAAAAACGCCGCAAGAACCGTCAGGCGTCGTTCATCCTCCCCACCGCCGGACTCACACAGCTGCAGCAGAACACTGTTCTCAGTGTGCCGCCGCCAACCAGCAACACCGTTTCACCGCCAGGGTGACAGGGGACCTGGTACAGCCTGGCATCTCAGGCCGAGCTCAGGAAGGTGGGCGCCCACTGCTCTGGCACCGCCCCCCCCCCCCCCAACCCCCCCGGCCCCACACACTGTCCTGTCCATCCAAGACCTCCTGTGTCAGAGTGGCCAAGCTCACACCCCTCATCCCCCTTCTTGCTCCCTCCTGGTGGGGGGGGGGGGGGGCATGGACACACTGGACCTGGTCAGGGGATGAGAAACCTTTGTTTTCTACTCCATTTTTAAATGAGCGACCAGGCGTGAGCGAGCGCCAAGTGACATTCGACGTTTGTCTCTCCGTGTTTAATGAAAGACGCTGGCAGATAGCCTTTGATTGGATAAAGAGACCTGTGTTACTGACACACACTTGGCTAGGCTTGCTGCCAGATCAATACCTCCTTTCCACAACTCCCTGGAAGAGAAGCTACTCAGGCAGCTTGCAGTCGGATTCTCTGTCATCCACTAACATCACTAGTTAGCCAACATCGCTAGCTCAGCATACTCTATATGAAAGCACAGATCTAAACAGTGTTACTGATGAAAGCTCATCCGGCCCTATAGTGAGTGCTCCCAAGTCTGCGTGGAACATTTGAGAACCCTGTGAGGGCGTTCACGTTCCTTTCGAAACGAGTGTGGAACCACAAACCAACCGTCTCTATTTCCAACCTCATCTCCTCTTGACAGACGTTGTGAAGCCGGTGAGTCTAAATAAAGGTATGTCTCGCAGGCTCATTCAACTTTTCAGAAATCTCGACAAAGAGTTTGTCTGTGCGACTATAAAGCGAGTAACAGTGAACAAAGGAAGGGAAATCAGGACAATAACAGGCTAACAGAACGGCCAGATGAATCTATTTCTGCGTAACTCGCTAGCGAAAAGTCGTGAAAAAGGCGGACTCCGCCTCCTCGCCTCCGTCCCTAACCCTACCCCCCATTAAGGGAGCAAGGCTGAGGTCGAGGCTGTTTCCCTGGTCACCGGCTCTGCTGCCGAGCTAGCGGCATAGCTTGCCAAATGGGACAGCGAGCCGGAGATCCATCGCTGCCCCAACAGAGCTTCTCCGAAGTCCTGGAGGCCTGGATACAAGCGTACGTGCGCACACTCACATCAACGCTGGCCTGCTTTGAGATTCAAAAAAGCTTTTAAAGGAACACCAGGAACTTCAACATCAACCAGCCGACTCTTCTCTGTCAGGGACCCAGACCTTGGGTGAAGGTACATGGACACAAACACAGCAGGGTTACAGGTTCTTCTGTCTCTTTGCGAGCGTGTGCAAGTGGTCAAATCAGCAGGTTACACACGCACGCACACTCTTCCTCCCCCTGAGCAGCCATGTCTGTGTTAAAAGCTTTCACAGATGTACTGGTTCCTTGCCACAAAAAAATCTGGAGAAGAGCTGTACTCCTCACACATTCCACACTGCCTCCACACAACACACACACACTCGCGCGCACATTCCCGCATACACACACACTCCCACTGGCTCCGAACTGAACACAGAGACATGCATCCCAAGCAGCCACAGCCATGTGAAAAGACACGATTCAACGCT
Organism: Neosalanx taihuensis; assembly: GCA_030340665.1. Classification (NCBI taxonomy): domain Eukaryota; kingdom Metazoa; phylum Chordata; class Actinopteri; order Osmeriformes; family Salangidae; genus Neosalanx; species Neosalanx taihuensis. The sequence continues at coordinate 10,822,651 of CM059295.1, read as the reverse complement.
CCTGAACGCGGCTGTGCCCTCGGCCCCTCATGTTACGCAACCCTATAGAGGGCAGAAACAGAGCTCTCAATGTAGCTCTTTACTCACCTAGCGGAAAACAACAACGCCGCGGCTATTTACGAATACGTCAGTGTTGTGCTGCTCCCATCTGGGGCTGGAACCCACTCATGCAGAAGGCCAGGACTGCTGCTACTCTATACCGTGTGAGTAAGCTCGTACTGAAGACCCCCCCCCATTACGCTGGTCTCACAGGGCAGGGAGATGGCATGGGCTCCAGGCACAGGGGAATATTTGGGGTTGCACAGGTGCCAAAAACAGGCCAGGCTCCCTGTGACGACAGCAGTGTGGTGGTGGTGGTGATCGTAATGCTGCTAGCTTCTGAGATATTCATGTGGGAACAGAAAAAGACAGATGTATTCATCTGCCGGATGAATGCATGTCAACGGCAGGATGTGTGAGACAGAGACAGACTGGATATGTAAAGCAGAGACAGAGATAGACTGGATGTGTGAGGCAGAGACAGAGATAGACTGGATGTGTGAGGCAGAGACAGAGATAGACTGGATGTGTGAGGCAGAGACAGAGATAGACTGGATGTGTAAAGCAGAGACAGAGATAGACTGGATGTGTAAAGCAGAGACAGAGATAGACTGGATGTGTAAAGCAGAGACAGAGATAGACTGGATGTGTGAGGCAGAGACAGAGATAGACTGGATGTGTGAGGCAGAGACAGAGATAGACTGGATGTGTGAGGCAGAGACAGAGATAGACTGGATGTGTAAAGCAGAGACAGAGATAGACTGGATGTGTAAAGCAGAGACAGAGATAGACTGGATGTGTAAAGCAGAGACAGAGACAGACTGGATGTGTAAAGCAGAGACAGAGACAGACTGGATGTGTAAAGCAGAGACAGAGATAGACTGGATGTGTAAAGCAGAGACAGAGATAGACTGGATGTGTAAAGCAGAGACAGAGATAGACTGGATGTGTGAGGCAGACAGAGATAGACTGGATGTGTGAGGCAGAGACAGAGACAGACTGGATGTGTGAGGCAGAGACAGAGACAGACTGGATGTGTGAGGCAGAGACAGAGACAGACTGGATGTGTGAGGCAGAGACAGACTGGATGTGTGAGGCAGAGACAGACTGGATGTGTGAGGCAGCAACAGCCTGTACCTGTTCATAGTTGAGCCGCTGGGCTTCAGAGATCTCTTTAGGCTTGGCATCTAAGATGTAGTCTCCTGTAGAGGAGGAAGAGGGAGAAAGATAGACAGAGAGAGGGGGAGTGGGAGAGAGAGAGAGAGAGAAAGCCAGACAGAGAGAGAGAGGAAACATCAAATGGCATGACGAGCACGGCTAGTTAAAACAGCACAGGGTCAGAGAGAGGAAGCAAACACCAGTAGACTCCTCCCACTCGCCCCAGATTAGATATGAACCGATTAACACACTATCTGCTCCTCTCATCAATCTGATGCATTGAGAATATCAAACACGGTTTATATCCCCGGATTAAATAAAACATACAGGCTTATCCATAAGACATACAGGCTGTGAGGATAGTGTTTAGTGCTGGCCAGCTGCCTTTCCAGTGGGCAGTAGCATGTGAGCTAAGCTAAGCCGATCTTGAGTGGCCCCGGCTAACAGGACATCGGATCACCAACCCCCCCCCTCCTCCCTCTGCCGGGGGGCTCTCGCCCAGTCGGGCCACCACCATGAAGAGGGCTGTGCGGTCCTGATCTCGGTGCACCTGTCGGCCCCTCGTTAACATTCCACTCAGCACCAGCCTGCCTCCTGCGGCATGCTTCAGGTCACACAGGCTCTCATTGTGGTGTACACTGCCCCTGGGCAAAACAAAAAGACTCCAATATATATATATTGGAGTCTTTTTCTATAATTATATATATATATAATTTTATTTTTTTGCCATTCCAGTAAATTTAAGGTTGAGTTACTTCAATAAATTGACACCCTCTCTCCACCAAAAACACAGGCAACATTTTTCAGTTCTATAAAAACACAGTGGAACATCTGTTTTTTTTTTATGAACCACAACAACTTTTCCCTTTTTTTATATATTTCTTTTTACGGTAAGTCATTTCTGGCTGTGAGTTAGGGAACAGGAAGTCTCTACGGTATGAGTGGTTCTCCATATCCTCTCCTTAACTACAGGATTTGTCCCTGTCCAGCAGCCAGCAGTCCAAGAATGTACCCAGTAGAGGCCCGTCAAATGACTGACATTTCTATGGGTGAAACCCCTTCTGGCCCCTGTTCCTAGGCCTGATCTTCCTCCAGCAGGGTTGGGGGGACAGGGCCTTGCCTGCTGGGCATCACACTGGTACTAGGGGCTGCAGATGCCCAACCATGTTTTCATCAATCCCACATTAGAAGCCCATACACTGTGTGGCTCTCGCTCTCTCTTCCTCGCAGGTCATTGTTTATGGTAGGGCGGACACATGATGTAGCGACGAGGCTAAGAATGATCTACTATCTGTACACACTGACCAGCACCCAAGTGATTCATTGTGTGCTTAGTGGTCTTAGTTACTAAACTACAGAGAGACCATGTATGCTCCAAAGTCACTGAGAGACGCACTTTATAAGGTGTAGGAAAGGGGAACAGCTCACATATCTGGACAGAGTGCCGCAGGGCCGACACGCAGCCTGTAAGGTCAGCGACGTCCATACAGGAGAAGGATGGCTGACGACCGGGAACAACAGAGAAAGTCTAACACCGATGACACCGTTGGGGAAAATAGGCCTGTGTGAAATGAAAATGTTGTGTGCCCAATTACTGCTCGTCACCTCTGATTCGCAGGGTATGGTACGTTAAGGGTTCTCTGTCAGGGGTGTTAAGACTGGGTAAAACAGGGAGCTTGCAATCAGTTTAGGGGGTCTCAAGGTTCTAGGAGATCAGGGGGCTAGATGATTTGAAAGAGAGGGGAGAAGGCATGAGGAATAAATAATTTGGGGGGGAAAAACTAGGAAAAGAAACACACAAGATTGCATTGCAGTAGAACCCATTGTATTGACATGGAGAGAGAATGGTCGATTATTATATTCGATTTGCAAGATCATTGTACTGCGCACCTAGTAAGACACTCGTTGCATTAAAGCAGACTTTTCAGAATCAGAATAATTTCCCTTTCCCTCATTTCCCATCCAATAAGAATCATTTCCCTTCTGCAATAACTCACTAGTGGGAATGTGAACAACATCCCAGTTTTATATTCACCAGTCTAATGTGAGACACTGGGGAGTGGTTGGTGCAAACTGACCCTCATTCTGAAACCTCATCTGAACAGATCAAAGTCTACCAAATTATCATGGCATGAGTTAAGGAGATCCACTTCCAAACCTAGCAGCCACTGTTGTTTATATCCATGACTGCTAGGGAGTGTTGTTATTGTAATTCTAAACGGATTTAATCCAGGTATTTACAATCAAACAACACATGTCATAATAACCAAAGGGGGAAAGTTAAAAGGCTTGGAAAATAAGTTTGCCAATCAGAACATCTGCAAAAAAGGGGGAGTTTGGCCATCATGACAGTAAGGGGGTGCTTACAGAGCTGTGGAGAGTAAGAGGACACCCCTTGTTTGACATCATGTAAACAGCCCAGTTGGGGGGTGGGGAGGGGTCTCAGGCCTGCCAGAAGGGACTGGCTCCTGTTCCCCTGATGTAAGGGGATTTCCCCGGTCCTGGTGTGACTCTGTCCTGCTTGAAGCAGATGCTCGGCTATGAGGCCAAGTGGAGCACAGGTGAAGGCCTAACCTAAAGTGACACTTTATACTTTGTTTTTCCAAGTCCCTGTCGTTTCAGAGGGACCCTACCAAAGCTTGCATTGCGCAACATTCATGGTCATCTAATTCTCCTTCTTATAAGACAGGAAACCAACCCACATGGGTGGAGAGAACTTTAGTAACAGAAGATATAGGAGCCATATCCTGTGATTATTCATGCACCCAGTAATGGCTTCCCATGCAGAAGCACTGTGGTCATAATTACAGTCCTCTGTTACTCTGTCATTAAGGTCAGACTGATCTCCCTAGCCAGTCTCTTCTACATCTCCATGACCTGCTGTGCCTCCACACCCATTGATACAAACTAGCAATTACTGACAAAGTAATTTGAATATTTGACTCCCTGACCCCATCCCGTACCGCAAAACATTGAACAATATTATTATTAAGAATAATGAGACTCCTTATCTATACTACTTTTGAAAAAAAAAAACACAACTGTAACTTTGCAAACTGTAACTTTGCCTGTCACCTCCCAGGTGAGCGTTCCACTAAATCTCAGACCAGTCTTAAAGAACAAAAACAAACTCAGGAACTGGAAGTCCACCTATGACTCACCCAGATATTCCATCAGTTGTTCGGCAGTTATGATCTCCATCATGGGCGGCATCTTAACCTGCGTATGAAACGCACATTAACATGTGGGTATGAGCTAAATCAACAAAGCAATGTGACTCAACGTCCCACTCTGGCATCTCCCACCCACATGTTCCGAGTCTGTTTCACCATAAATAAACCCCAGTCAATATGTCCTCAAAAGTGCTCTGTTAACACACTAGCGTTTGATGCAGAAAAATATGTTTACTGTCATTATGTTTCTTTACCTCGCCTTAACATGATACGAATTCTGAAAGGGGTCAGGTTTTTTGTCAGTCCCCCAAACAGGAGTGACCTGGAGCTACAGATTTGAAGCTGCACTCCATGAGGCAAACAGACCTAATTAACTGTATATACATGTTAGTGTCATGATGCAAATCAAATGAGATAAATGTTTAAGGTAAGGTATTTGCTGCCAAAAGTGGACTGTGATATTAAATCAATGCATGGCAGCAACATGATGCTGTTCTAGGATATCACAAGGACTGGCATTAGTAACCTCTAACTCCAGAGTTTGTGCATTAACATTATTTAATATTTAATCATTGAGGGATTTGGTTTCTAGGGCCTTAGCATGCCGTGGGGAGGGGGGGGGGGGGTTGACCACACACTGCTTTGGTCAAAATCAACTTCAGAATGTGTTGGGTCAATATTACCCAAACATCCCAAATCAGATCAGCCTGTGAAAACCACGGCTTAATAATGTCATCATTACCTTCCATGCAAGCAACAGGACATTCATAATAGCCAACAATGGGCACGGGCCGTTCTCGTTCTGTGTAATGATTGGGGTGTTTTCCTCTTTCCACTTGATCCACTTGATGTGGTATAAAGACTGGCCAGCGCCCCGATCTTTGGCGCACGAGCTCTTGGTTCCATCAGCTCCGTATTCGCTCTGTAGAGCTCGAGCCACCAGCCCTCTTTCTTCCAGCCCTTCGCTGTTGAGGTCGGAACTGGGGCAGGAGTTGAGGTTCGAAAAAGACTCCAGAGAATCGAAGCTCCGGGATTCTTCTTCTGCAATGCTCGGGTCACTCCCACTTGGCAAACCCTCGGATGTATTTTGATCGCTCGAAACTCCTGCTTTGGCGTTTCCAGCGTTTGATTTGTCCGGACAAATATGTGTCGGTTCTATATGCTTCATCTGATCAAGCTGTGCAGCTTCCAGTCCCTCAGCTGGGACACCTGTGTTCCTTGAAGTCGATGCCCCTTTCAAAAATGAAGTCCCCCTATCCGTTTTGATGTTGACTAACTTTGAGGTGTTTCCCTCGGTATTTCCTGTAGCCAGCAGCAGCGAGCCATGCCCCATCCCGTTACTCAACTGATCTCCAGATTCAGGGGACGGTGTCTTAGACCGATCACTCGACCGAGTATTCGTATCTTGCACTGACAGAGGCTCAAACACTTCTTGCTGGTCCAATTTGTCAACGCAAGACACGGAACCAGCAGTGGTAGGAACATTCCCAGCGCTATTACAACTAACCAAAGTACTAAGAGAATGCACGCTGTTCTCGCGCGCATCGCTCGCTCCTTTCACGCCGCCTGCCGCTTTGACGTCGCCCGTTTCTCCAACCATGGTCGCGCACAGAGAAGTTCCTCCGGTATCTCGATGCAGGTTGGCATTTTTCTCCATTTTCGGTTTACACACCGTCGACAGTTTTTTTTAGCTCAATTGTAGCTCCAGCTCCAGTCCCACAGACGCCATGACATCTCTCTGCTAGTGACGTAGTGGAGATTGTAATGGAACGTGAAACCGAAGGGGGCAGTCGAGGGCGGGAATGGCGGGAACAGCATCAGCATCAAAATTGTAAAGGGCGCAACCTGAGCAGGTGCATTAAACGTGAACATCGAAAAAAGTGCACCGTTTACATATTGTATTGGCTTATTCTGACTTGCATGGATTGGTATTGCATACTTTTTTCCCCTTTTTTCATAGTGTATGTACATTTATTGGCAGGTGTGGGAGAAAGACAGCGAGGGAGAGAGAGAGAGAGAGAGAGAGAGAGAGAGAGAGAGAGAGAGAGAGAGAGAGAGAGAGAGAGAGAGAGAGAGAGAGAGAGAGAGAGAGAGAGAGAGAGAGAGAGAGAGAGAGAGAGAGAGAGAGAGAGAGAGAGAAGGGGGAGAGAGAGGTGGAAGGGGAGAGAGAGAAGGGGGGAGGGAGAGAGACATAGAGAGAGGGAAGGGGGGAGGGAGAGAGACATAGAGAGAGGGAAGGGGAGAGAGAAAGAGGGAAGGTGATGTGATATCCATGCTTAGCCACACAGTGGCAGACCTGCACAGTAAAACGGCTGCTACTGAGCGCAGTGATCCCCAACTCTGGTCCTCGGGGCCCACTGTCCTGCATGTTTTAGATCAGCGGCCCCCAACTTGTTTTGCGCTCCCACTAACATCCCCCCGAGACGAAAACTCCGTTTTATTGAACAGATTTCCTCACGGTTTCGTTTATCATTTGTTTCGGATTTACCTAAATAAAACAACCGTTCAGATTCGGATGGTAAATACAACGCAAATTATGTCAGTATTGTATTCTTTCTGTGCGCCCTGGTCCGCGACCCGGGGGTTGGGTACCCCTGTTTTAGATGTTTCCCTGCTCCAACAAACTTAATGATTCTAATGAATATGTCATTATGAAGCTCAACAGATGCCTGATAATGACCCTTTATTTAAATCAGGTGTGTGGGAAGGGGAAAACATCTCAAAAACTGCTGTAACGTATACACCCTGCTTACCACTTCAAACCTCTCGGAAAAGTGTTTTTCTTACTCTTAAAACATGCATATTGATTTGAAATGGTCCGATTGTGCAAGGAGTTTGCATTTAAAAGGTTGTAGGCTACTGAACAAGATAGACCAGTGTTTGACAATAGGGCTAAGTTTAACCCAGTTTGGGCCCACTTAAGAGCGCCCTTTGTCAAATCACATAGAATATTTGCATAGCAGAAAGGGTGGAAAGACCCCGGTACTCTGCTCGCGCCTGACGTCAGGCCGTTGGAGACAAGCGCGTGAAAGCGCGTGCAAGCCTGGTGTGGCACCAACAGAGAAGGGCGACTGCGCCTTTAACAAGTAGAAACAGCGGAACATCAAGCGTTTGCCTATCTTGTTTACAATGAATTTCTTCGACATGGTTTATATCAAACTGTTGCTGTGGTTTTGCTTGTTTGGGAATGTCAAAGGTAAGTTTGCGGTTTTCGTTTGCCTGTCCCAGTGAGGAAACAAACCCCGAGCTGCCTGTCAGACAGCTAGCTAGTTAGCAGGAATTGCTAGTACAGTACTAACTACAGCATGTGAACTGCAAGGGATGACTGTAAATGGATGTCCAGCTACTATAGATTTATATACTATATATACTATTATTCTAGTGTTTCTCATCGCGCAGACAACTACGTGCTAGCTTCAAGCTAGTAGCTTGTTATAACGTCCTAACCACGAAACCCAACCCAGTTTCTGGTAACTGTCTATCGGCACTCACTGTGTGTTAGCCACTTTTTAACTGACGTTACAGTACCAGCCAGCTAGCTGAATACTAACATGGTTATGGTACGAAGATTCACCTTTCTTTTGCTCACAAACAGACATGTTCAAGTTGGTTTCGGTAACAAGCAACAAAACTGACTTTTATTCGGGGTATAAAGTGAGCCCAGTGTCAAGACACTCGACATGGACAGCTGTACTATCTCTACCTGTCAGTTTCTTCACTGTCACCAGTATACTGTCACTGAGTATATAGGATTGAAAGTGACGTTATTTGTTTTAAATCAAGGGTGCCATTAATCAGCTTGTTTTACACACATCTTGACTTCAAGTGGTGTGAGAGAGGTGAAGATCAATCAAGTGTGAATGTATTTCAACGGAATCCGGAAGCTCCGACTGACTGCCTGTATTTCGTCTTCTTGCTGCTGCCGAGGAAACTAGCCGCATAATCTGTCTGACATTTCATCTATCTGTCATTTCTCCGCAGTTGCCTTTATCCAAGTGACAAATATTGGATCAATTTGTTCTTGCTCAAGGGACAGTTTTCCCTCACTTTGTCTGTGTGTGTGCGCGCGCGTGTGGGTGGGTGCGTGCGTGCGGGCGCGTGTGTGTGTTTGGGTGTGTGTGTGTGTGTTTGAACACAAAGTGAGTAATTGATCCACCTAGAGCTGCTGTTATGCACCTGGAATGTTGAGCTCCTCAGTGATATCATGTTTCCTTGTCCTGTCAGGGAATCATACAGAACTATCAGTCGGAGATGAACTATTTATACAAAACTAGTAGAGTTTGATACTTACTATTGCAATTCCATCTTTATACATAGTTGTGGCTGAGCGGTGAGGGAGACAGGCTCGTAATCAGAAGGTACCTGGTTCAAAATCAGGCTGTGCCAACTTTTTGTGTCCTTGGGCAAGGCACTTCACCCTATCTGCGTCAGGGGGAATGTCCCTGTACTTGCTGTTAAGTCACTCTGGATAAGAGTGTCTGCTTAATGACAAAAATGTAACATAACAATCATGTTTGATTATTCATAGAATTGTCAGTGTGTTTATATTCCAGTTAAATGTCTGATGGGGTGGTCCAAACCATTCCTGTAGTCAGAGAGGGGGGAGTGTTGCCCAAGGACACAACATTATGTTGCTTCAGCTGGGAATCGTACTGGCAACCTTCTGATCACTAGACCGACACCCTAATCACTCAGCCGCCTCATTATCACTCTAAAACTTTTCCATGGGTGATTAATTAGTCGTTTGCATTGGGAAGACATTACAGATCAGTAATCTTCATTTACTGAAATAAATCCCAAACCGGTCTGCCTGTATTCAGAAAGAAAGCAGAATAGGAATGAAGACTTTTAACTGCCTGATCCATGTTCTGTTGAATTGCTTATTTTTTTGTGTGTCTTTCTAGATAACTTGTTTGTTCTCAGTTCAAAAGCTCTGTAGAATGATACAGGCTCCTCTCACTCTCCCATCCACTCTGTTTTCTCAAGGTTTTACAAAGAAAACTGCACCGAGTGTTTGAGAGACTTGTGACTTCAGCTGACGTGTTTTCGTGTATTGAAGAGAATTTGATAGTAGCAGAGTATATGGTGGGAGTCTCAGAGAGACTCAGCCCAAAAGGCTACTGGGGACATTGGGAATTGTGGGAAATGTGTTTTTGTGTGTGTCAGAACCAGAATACAAGTGTGTTTTTTTGGGTGTCAGAACCAGTGTATCAGGAACCAAATAGAAAGTTCTGTTATAATACTCCCATGCTTGTTAGGCAGTCATGGCAAAGCCTCTGAAAATGTGGACTTATGAAAATATATTTAAATACACCTGGATTAGGCTTCAGCTTGTTTCCCACAGTGTCTCAAGTGGACTCTACAATTTTATAGACTAAATTGTTGTGGGTTACATAAGTATAAATGCATCATCTTAGGGGAAGAATGTGAAGCATGCAGGCAGGCAGTCTAATCGTATGTTGTGCTTTTTGTTTGCCCGTTGGCCATTTCTTCCCTTTCAGTCGAGTCTCTTGGTTGGGAACTTTCTGCTTCGTCTCTGAGTGTTTATGTCCTGAGTTGTAAAAAATAAGAGGCCTGCCAAGGTCAGAAACACTTGAATTGCATTTTCCATCACTCAGTGCCACCTTTTCAGAGCCAACATAATGTAACTTAATTCTGTCAGTCTGTCCACATTGTCTTTTAACATGTAACATGTGGTTAACAATGCAAGACAAACTGCTTTTCAAGACAAAGGCATTACGTTTCAGTTCATCCCGTCTCCATGATTTGGTCTGAATGACTCAGCCTCTCAGGTTTGAGTTGGTAACATTGTTTTTGGGGGGCCTATCATTCAAATATTACAGGATAAGCCATGATTAACCCATAGCATTGCCTCATTGCATCCCAACCTAGCAGTGATGCACGGCAGAGCGACAAATAGTCTGCTTGTTGATGGGTATGTCTGCTGCTCAGAAGTGGAACAAGTACGGAAAGTAGAAGAGAAAGTAGTGTTGTTTTAGTCACTGTCATTATCACCATGTTTGGTTGCTTTTTGAGTTCCTCAACCTGCTCACTGAGACTACAGCCATGGGCAGTCATTGTTGGATTTCACTTCCTGTCGCTGTTTCCAGAAATATCATATATATAAAATATAATGTATGGAGAAATAGAATAGCAAAGGGTGGGAAATAAAACAGCTAGATCAGATTCTCTGTTGGCACTACCTGATTATATTATTATTTCATAGATGGGTTTCTCATCCCAAGTGCTCTTGTGTATTCAGTAGGTATAATCACCTATTTTTTCTTATTTAGCAGCTGTGAAACTTAAAAGCATCTATGATTTCAGGGTTGCCTGATTGCATGAATGCTGGATTATTAACAGGTAGATGTTATTTTTCATGCCCAAATATTCCATTGTACTACACGTTGGCCTTACTGCATTGACTGGTGATTTGAATAGAGTTCAAGTTCAAGCTAATGACAACAATCGGGTCTATAATGGTGCTTCAGTAACTTAACTAAGCTTTTGTCTAAACACCTTTGGTTGTTCAGTTTTAGTCTTATATAAAGGTTCAGTATAAAAGGGTTTAATATAGCTCAACGCTAGTTTCATAACATAGGTTACATCCTGAGTGATGTAGCGTGTTGCCTCGACAACCGGCTCTGTGTCATTGGTTCAACACTGTGTCAGAGGAGAAGTGTTTGTGTGAGTTCTGAGTCCTCTGGCCTGTCAACAAGACAGCCTGGATGTTACCCAGAGTGAATGGTAATGTGTGAGGAGGTGGAGTCATGACCCTTGCCGTTTCCAACTTCCAGTGTTCCTGTCAGATAGTTACCACCCTGTCAAGCTTTTCACTTCAGCCAACGAGGAAATGGGACGAATGCAAAGATGGAATCCCGGTTGCTTAGGCATTAAACACAGTATGTTCCTGGATTGTCACTGAATGCTTTGGCAATTTAGAGTCTTAGTTCTACTTGTTCAACCCTTCAACCCTGTTACTAATTAGGACACTTATTTCAACATAGCTCCATTTTTACGTAACATACATATATGTTTTTTCACTTTTATGCAGTGCTCACATTCTGATTCAGTCATTCCAAAGGTCATTTATATTTGCTGTCATAAAAGCTTAAGAATGCAGTCTTTGTGTTAACGCATTTACTGTGTCAGTCTAGCTTTTATTACACGCTCTGTAAATTACTTCCTTATCTTTATAATCTTCACACTAACGATATTCCAGAGGCTTCTCTGTCAGTGGTCTGAATTCCATTACTGGTGACTATCATATATTATCCACCCTACCTAGTATGATCATATACTATCCACCCTGCCTAGTATTATCTAATAGTACCCACCCTACCTAGTATTATCATATAGTACTCACTCTACCTAGTATTATCATATATTATCCACCCTACCTAGTATTATCATATATTATCCACCCTACCTAGTATTATCATATAGTACTCACTCTACCTAGTATTATCATATATTATCCACCCTACCTAGTATTATCATATATTATCCACCCTACCTAGTAGTATCATATATTATCCACCCTACCTAGTATTATCATATACTACCCACCCTACCTAGTATTATCATATATTATCCACTCTACCTAGTATTATCATATATTATCCACCATACCTAGTATTATCATATATTATCCACCCTTCCTAGTATTATCATATACTACCCACCCTACCTAGTATTATCATATATTATCCACCCTACCTAGTATTATCATATACTACCCACCCCTGAGGGATCTTGGTGAGTATAGGCACCTTGGGTTAGTAGAAAGGAGTGCGGTGTCTCTTCAAGACAGGCTTGTTTATTGGTTAACATAGAAAGGTAATTGGGTTTCAACAAAGCTACAATCATATGAATTTGTGTCCTAAAAGAATAAGTTGGATTTCCACCTATAGTCGAGGTATAATAGTCCATGTAAAAGACTATTTCTAACAAAGACAGTATTTGCCATCCAAATTAGGCCTGTTTTTCATGACTATCGTTGCATAATCTGTCTGTATTTGGTGTGTTAACACGTCTCAGAAATAACAGACTTGCCAAAAAGAGTCATTATGCAATGGGCCGTCTACTGTTTGTTCAGTGCATGCCATGGATGTGTGTGTGTGTGTGGGTACATTGCAGCATGTTAAATTTATTCATTTAGCAGACGCTTTTATCCAAAGCGACTTACAGTGAGTACAGGGACATTCTCCCTGAGGCAAGTAGGGTGAAGTGCCTTGCCCAAGGACACAACATCACATAGCCACAGCCGGGGCTCGATCTCACAACCTTCCGATCATGAGGCCAACGCCTTAATCGTTGAGCCATCTGTTAATACAGGCAGTACAGCAGCGGTCCCCAACCTTTTTTGCGCCAATTGGTATTTTCATCAAGTACCGGTACCGGTCCATGGCCCAGTGGTTAGGGACCCCTCCTGTAAAGAACGATGTGTGTAGACTAGCCTTGTCATGGTTTGATGAAGGGAGGTGGTCTGCGCATCCAGTGTTTCTGTTCATAGAGGAACCTTGTTCTGATGGATTGATTTCCCCCTTGTTCTCCAGTTACCAACACTTCACTTCCACCACTTGTCGCAGCCAATCACTGTGGTTCAGTGTAAACCTGCTACCGGTGACTGGAAGTAAATGCACAGAAGGGAGGCGGGGGGGGAGCAGATAGGCAGTGGGAGTAAGCTAGGCATGGTAGGCAGGTATAAAATCCAGGTAGATGCGTGCTGTCATGCAACACCAAACAATCTGGTCGTAAGTTGACTCGATTAAAAGCAGATGTGTGCTCAGTGCAGTGGAAGACAAGGTCTGGATCACTGGCACACACACACACAAAAGCACAGACTGACAAATACACACAATCGGGGGAAACAGTGGAATAGGTGAGCGTTAAAGCGTAGGTGAGGTGGGGACAGACCCCCCCCCCCCCCCCCTTGTTGACACAGTGCTGGGGCAGGTTAGAGGGGAGCTGCTATAAATCATGGGAGTGGTTCACCCCTGACTCACTCATGAGTATGTTGTAGCTGGTGTGGCCTCTTCCTGTCAGAGCCCACACAGTCTACCTGCAGCGACACAGTTCATGCTCTTCAGACTGAGAGACAGGCTGTGCGTGTGCTCGTGTCTGTGTGGTGACGAGTGTGTTTTTTCTCTCCCCATTAGTCTCTAAATGGGACCATTAACCAACCAGCTCTGTTTGAACTCCCGTAATGCGTGCAGATCACTGGTTTCTAAAGATATTATCTCCAGTGCTGGAAAGCACAGTGGTGGTCTCATATCAAACAGATCCCTTCCTAATGCCCATAAGGCTCCTAATGTGTCTTCTATTATTTTATACTCCAGAACATCTGAAATTTAAGTACTTTGGCGGTTGAAGGTTTGTGATTAATTTGCGTGTTGTGGCAAAAGTAATCCTTTTAAAACGAACCCTGGTCCTTTTGACCACGATGAAAGGAACGGCGAAGAAATGTGTTGACTTCTGGAGCTAGGCATGCTGTCCAGGGAGATTCGCCTGATCTCAGCAGTGTGTCCTCAGGGGTTCTTTGCATCTCTGGCCACTCTTTCTAAGCCTGTGTTCACAAGAGACAACCAATGAATACTGGGCGGATTATTTAGTCATGTTAACCAGCTGCGTGTGTAAACCTGTTAGGCGTGTCTGCTAGTACACAAGAGTGTGTGGGAGAGGGGGGGGGGGGGGGGGTGTAGTAGTCTTTCCCCACTGCTGCGCAAGTTCTCACTTCCTGTATATTTGGTCTTTCTTCATTTTCCCTGCTTGTAGCCGTTGGAGACTCGTCTAAATCTGCCGCGGTCTCCATGCAGCTCAGCCCCAGGCCCTCACCTTCTCCCCAAGCCCTCTCCCTCTTCCCAGGCCCTTTCTCCGGGTCTTCACCCTCCCCCCAGGTCCTCACCTTCACCCCAAGCCCTCTCCCTCTCTCCAGGCCCTCACAGTCATCCCCAGGTCCTCCCCCTAGGTCCTCACCCTCTCCCCAGACCCTCACCCTCTTCCCAGGCCCTATAGACTTATAGAGCTGAAACCAGCTGTGTCGGTCGCTCTTTGGCTCATGCGTGTACTTAAAGCTAAGCTATTGTGAATTTGCTCTTGTTTCTAAACATCCATGCAGTCTGATTCAGATAAGGCTTCTAGTGAATATTGAATATTCTCACATCTGGTCTGGTGCCTGTCTGCCTCAGTGTCTTGGGGAGGTGGTGGGGGGGGGGGGGGGGGGGGGTAAAAGAGAGCAGATGTGTAACACGGATTATTCTCCCACATGAAATTGTTTTTGCTCTGTCAGTTATTTCCCTTGTCAATCCTGTGCCGCACTGTTGTGCTCTGAGCGTTTTCCTCTTGGCAGGTACTTCATGAAAACATGTCTCTCTCCAGCAGTCTGATTGCACAGTGCACATACTCTTGGGTTGTGTGCAAGGAGGTTGTGTGTGATTATGAAGCGGTGCTCACCAGGAGGCTGTGGGCTGGACTAGACTGCTGGAGACCAGACTGAAGCACCCACCCTGACTAGAACGCAGGAGGCCTCTTTGAGCTCAATACCAGCCTGACTGGCAACCTAAATAGTCTAATGGGCAGCAGCTATGCCTGTCTATCTGCCCTGCCTGTCTGTCTGTCTGTCTATTTGCCCTGTCTGTTTGTCTGTCTGTCTGTCTGTCTGTCTATCTGCCCTGCCTGTCTGTCAGTCTGCCTTGCCTGTCTGACTGTCTGGCTGTCTATCTACCCTGTCTGTCTGTCTGCCTTGCCTGTCTGTCTATCTGCCCTGTCTGTCTATCTGCCCAGCCTGCCTGTTTGTCTGTCTGTCTTTGCCTGCCTGCCCTCCTACTTGTGACATGATTTCTTTCTAATCCAGAAGTCTATGAATAAGTGATGGCTTCCTCGCTGATGGCTGCTGATAGCAGAATATGTGGCAAGCAGCTGCCCTAAAAGCTCTTAAAAGCCTGCCGTTTCTATAGTAATGAGTCACCGGCCCCTCCCTGCCTGAGGGGGGGGGGGGGGTGAGGGAGGTGTCGGGGTGGACGGAGAATGGAGAACAAGGCACTAGGAGACAAGGTGATGATAGCGGTGAGGATGATGGCATTTAACTGAAAACAGTGACTGACTGCTTGGACACCCCCCCTCTCTCTCTCTCTCTCTCTGCTCTCTCTCTGCCCTCTCTCTTTCTCTCTCTCTCTCTCTCTCTGCCCTCTCTCTCTCACCAGGAGCACATGTGTGGGAATGTGTTAGCCACATCTCCCTCAATACCCTATTCTTTCTAATATACTCTATTTTCCTGTCCTGTTATTCCTGTCTCCCACCTGTCTCTTTGCTGTGTCACAGCGTGAGACAGAACTAGTGCTGAGGTGGAGTTCCAGCGAGACTTTGACATGTTGGAGAAATGCGTCTTTCCTGAAGAATGAGGAACAAGTTAGCAGGGTGTTAGCCTATGTCATTCCTCCACACTGCACACTCACGGTTTATGAGAGGAGAGTTTACGGTAAAGAAATGATTCTCTAGAGGTCGTTCACGTCTCAATATCAAGTCCCGGCCGCTTGTTTAGGTCAAAGTTAGGGGAATGTGAAGCCAAAAGAGAAACCTTGTCTTTTTCTGGACTCCAGATAGCTTTGCAGCTGCACAGTTGATTCTCTGGACTGTGTGATTGAGTTTGTGTTCATACACGGCCGAGTATGTGGTGTCCTGATTGAGACAGAAGATGGCTTCTGCTCTTAGACCTTTCATACTCTCTTTTTCTCTTTTTCATACTCTCTTTTTTTTCTAGCTGGGCGAACCCCTGCAGTGGTTTATTTGAATTTTTTCATCCCGCACCTCTGAAATCTATACCCGTCCACCTTTGGTGCTTTCTCACAGAGGAGCTGCGCTACTTCGTGCTTTTTCTTTCTTTATCTTTTTTCTTTTTTTGCTGTTGCTAAAGTGAAAACAGACATATTGCCAATCACAGCCACTGGAGGACCATTTCTCCTGTTGCAAATGCAATCTGGGCACTTTCAAGTAAGAGAAGCAACCCTTGAATTTCAATGGAAGCAGGAAGTACTGGACCAGATCAGATCGAAAATAGTGTTATATTCATGTGAGGGTTTTAGAAGAGAAACTTCTAGCACACAGTCAGCCCAGATGGCTCATCACCCGTCTACTCAAAGGGATCCTTGGATTATTTAAGAGAACCTGTGACAAGGATGACATCATGGCCATTTTATTAATTTGCCAATGTTTCCTAACCTCTGTTGAACCGTACAGATTTATAACCTTGGATGAGAATCAAATGAGATGGCTGCGCTGTTTAAATTTGAAAGTGTTGGTTGCCAAAGCTTTGGTAGGAAAAGCTGGAGGACCCCTCCTCACCCCTGATCTATAGTTTGACAAATTGCCATTTTACTTTGTTGGCAATAAGTTGCTTCCTGCTCCTAAAACATATTACACCAGTGCAGAGGAGAGAAAAAAAGAGAGAAAGAGGGAGCGAGAGAGAGAGAGACAGACTCCAGGCTGGATATTGGATATCTCTGATGGGAGGGCACCCCTGCTAGTTCTTCCAAATGAACAGAGTGGTGTTTGTGTCAGAAACCACCATACTGGGAGTCCCACTAGGAGGGATGGGCTGACCAGGGCTGATGGGAGGCTCAGCCTCACTCAGGGAAACTATGCAACAGGAACAACAACAGTGATGTCATTGAACAGAACGCTGCAGTGTTGATTTGGTGCGTCTCTGATCTTGCAGCGTCCAGTAAAAAGAAGAGCCGCATCTTTTACATTCTACAGAAATGCGAATGAGTCTTTAGTGGCAGATTGTTGTTGACGATGCGTTGAGGTGTAGCGGAGGGGAATGCAGTAGATCCAGAATCAGACAGCAACCACAGCGTGCAGGTGCTGCGTGTTGGTGCAGGGGGACGGCTGTCCTTCAACAGGGCTGCTATTGTTAGCTCCTGAAGAGAGGTGGAGGAAGTCACGTCTTCAAAACGAAGACAGGATGAAAGGAAAACAAATACATGACGTGTACATCCAACCCAGTCAACAACCGCAAACAGGCTGCTGTTGCTTTGGCACGGCGCCCTGTGTTAGGATTTAGTCAGCATCCAACAATAACAGTTGATATCATGTGCGTTGGTTTGGAAACCATCTTAAAGTCTTTTGGCACATCAATTAACACTGCAAACACCCCACTACTCGTGAAACATTGCACATCCGGCGGTTCGTTTTCAAGATGCACAATATTTAGCCTTTTAGCTATCCTATCTTCATTTTTGGACTAATTTAGTAAGTCAGATTGCAATGACGTCCAATGATTAGGCGTGGGCACCAGGGCAGCAGTTTGCGTCAGACGTTCATGTTGGACTTTTCATTCGTTTCACATCATTCTAAATGATGTTACTTGCTAACCATTCCAGGATAATCTAGATGAATGGGATTCTGACTGTCAGAGCCGATAGGGTGGTTTAAACCTGAGTCTGTCCCTGTGGACACAGCTAGCTACAAACCAGCTCTAATTCAATTACAGTTGTCAATACCTCCCTAGCCTATTGACATGGTTCGACAGCTAACCCGAAATTGCATTTTCTGCTCGTTATCTTAACTGTCTTGAACGCAACAACCTTTTTGTTGTTGTTTACCTAACGCTTCCTGCCTGAGGGCGGCTCTCATTGCCTAATAGGTTGAATGATGATGTAGCTACTGTAGACTTAACTTGATAACCTAGTTACGCAGCGCAGTTTGATGAATGCTTACTACAAATACCTTGACTGATGACCTCCTGCATCCCCCCCTCCTCCTCCCTGTGTTTCAGGTCAGTATAAGAACCCTCTGAACAAGTACATCCGTCATTATGAGGGCCTGTCGTACGACACGGAGGCCCTGCACAGCAGCCACCAAAGAGCCAAGCGAGCGCTCTCCCACCAGGACAAGGTCCTGCAGCTGGACTTCCACGCACACGGCAGGTCAGTTGGGAACACTCTTCTCCTGCCTCCCCGTCCGCCCCCCCCCCCCCTCCTCCTCCTGTCCTCCCTGTCGCTAACGCTAACCCTCTGCTACGGTACATAACGCGCATTCTTTAAGCACGCTAACTGACCAGCAATACCAGAGTTTAGGGTCACCCATGCTTACTGTTAGTGTGTCGTTTGTCTGTTTGTCTTATTATGGTTGTTTTGCTCTTGTACAGCACTTTGGTCGGCATTGGCTGTTTTTAAATGTGATCCATGAATAAAAACTTGACTTGGACTACCGCACATTACAGCGTCCGTGTCAGTGCTAGTACAGTCACTTGTCAGGGTTTCCACGTTCACGAGAATTCCCTCCCGGTTGAACCTTCAGCCGCTTTCAAAAGCGAAAGAAATCTCCCGAATCAGTCAAAGAATGTGTTCTGCTGTAAGGATTTAGCAGAACATGAACGCCCTTATAAGGCAACAGGAACTGCATGGTGAAATGCTACATGTCAGAACAGGCTTTCCCACACCGCCTGCTTGGGAGGCGGAAACCGCCATCGCAGGTCCTGTTCCTGAACCCCCCCAGGGAGCCGTCACACAAAGATGCTCCCTGGGAACTGAGCCACCGAGCTCCGGCATGTACAGGACTGTCTGCCGGGGGCCTTAATCCTCTTTAGCGTTCCTTCTCCAACCTTCCGCGGGGCCGCGTCCAATGAAAGATGAGCTAATGGTTATTGGTTCATTCAATTCGGCCGCTCGCAGTCTCCGTCTTGCCTTGACCTTGGCTGATGGATCTTCGCTGACGACATCACTTCCCATCTGTACGTCCGCCTGAAGGCTTATTTTATAGGGAGGGGAGAAGGAGGCTCTGTCTGTCCGATCCCTTTATCTGTTCGTTCGTTGAAATTCTTTGTTTATGGGAAAACATCCAGGTAGTTTCTCGCTCCCTAATCTTCTGTTTCTATTGCAAACGTTAGATCGAATACCCCTCCCCCAGACCTAAAGGGTGTGACCAGGTCACCCCTAAGACCAAGTCACCTGCCCGCAGACCACCAATCATTGCCTTCCCCCCTGACAGGTTTCTAGAACCATCCCTTCAGCATTCTGATTCCACCAGCTCCAATTGGTCCCTTCCCCGCCCCCTCTCCTCTTTGTCTCTGAGCAGTACTGTGCTTCACTGTGCTGGGTTCTGACCTTGAAGAGTTTGAGTGTGTGTGGCGTGTGTGTGGGGTGTGTGTGGCGTGTGTGTGTGTCCTCCCTCTTGTGTAACAGACACCGGGCCTTCAGGCAGGACTTGTCATGAGCAGCAGAGCAGCTGAACTGTCTGAAGAGAGTGAGAAACAGACAGACAGAGATAGACAGATAGACAGACAGACAGACAGACAGAGATAGTGAGAGAGAGAGAGTGAGAGACAGACCGACAGACACACAGACCGAGAGACAGACAGAGACACAGAGAGAGAGAGACAGAGACAGAGAGAGAGGGGGACTGCTTCATCTATTGTGCTAAGCTCCGGGTACTGCCCAACTCGATTCTTTAGCGAGCCAACTCCTCAATTTATCTTAAGAGGATATTTTCCTCTGAGATCGTCGGGCCAAACGATTTTATTAGCCATCAAGTCCAGTCAGCACTGTTGCCTTTCTGGACCACAATTGGCTCTAAGCTTTATGGCACCATTTCAGGTTAGGAAATATCCTCTGTTTAGAAACCTGATTCTGATGTTGTGTTGTTGTGTTTCCGGAACAGTCTGGGTCATTCAGCAGTGCCCACATCCTGGTACACGGTGGAAGACACTAGAGACACTATAGAGACTATTCTAGAGTTTTCCCTGCAGATGTTCCCAGTCATGCAGCAGTACCAGGTGGACAGAGCGACCTGAATTTCAGGCAGCGCTGGGCTCTCCTGTCGAGCGACAGTCTTAATGGCTCTCTGCTACCAGCCTGGAAGGGGGGGAAATGCACCTCCTACCCTCCCCTGGAATCACAGGCTTGAAACCCGACAGAGAGAAACAGAGAAATGGGCTGTTTTTCACCTAATAACACCCTATATGATGTGATATGTATTGCCCCTGCTGCATTATGAGATTGTTTTACCAAATGCAGTCTTCTGTTATTATTTTGAACAAAATGGTGCCACGCAAGACTGGTGGGTAGTTATTATCAGTTATTATCAGTTATTATGCAGCCTAATGTAGAGTTGTACCGTTGGTTGCAGGAAGGATGTGCAGAGGTTACTTCAAACCAGCTTTTACATTGGCCACCTCTCTTTTATTGTGAGGAGCTTAGGTTTATCTGCAAGCGCCGTGCCGCCATTAAGGAAGGTTCTCTTCCCTTCCCTTTACCTATCTCTCTCTCACTTCATCCTCATCTCTCTCTTTCTCCTTATACCTCTCTCTCACTTTATCCTCATCTCTCCCTCTCTCGTCGTCTCTCTCTCTCCCTCCCTCCCCCCATATTCCTTTTCTGTCTCTGGTGTGTGAAAGAGCCTTGTGAAGCCAACAAATAAACCCTGTCCAGTTTACTGCTAGTGGCCCAGTGTTCAGCTGTGAATGTCTGAGCCAGCTGATGGGTGTTGGAACAGTTACCTACAGGTCTACTTTACCCCACTGTAAGCTTGTTCTGTCGTTCCTGTGTTTGCTGCATGTCTAGTTACTATCTAGTTCATAGCAGAGTGGTTTTGTGACTCACCCAGCCTGTTCCGCACCCGCTGTGATGCTACAGGAATGAGACAGGAAGTGAGAATGACATGAGAACGCTTCTCAGAACCGCTATGGTAGAGCAGAGTCTGAACCCTTCTTGGTATATGCACCCTGGCCCATTCTAGAATTCATACTTTCCGATAACAGCACCAAAACGATGGAATGTTTGTTCTGGAGAACTCTGAGGATCCGTCTGTTCCAGGCAGCAGCTGGAACCTGCTGACTCACTACAAGAGCATGTGATGTAGGAGAGGAGAGACTGAAGGTGGTGGTGGTGCTGGTCAGCTGCTGCAGAGGCACTGATGTGTGTGTGTGTGTGTGTGAGTGTGTGAGTGAGAGAGAGAGATAGAGAGAGAGAGAGACAGAGAGAGAGGGACTCTCTCTCCACTCTCAGTGCTCCACAGAGCTCACTAAAAGGGCTTTTGTACACCGATGTACACATGGCCACTCCCCACGCCTGCTCCAAAGCATGTGGGGCAAGATCAGATGACCAGGGAGGGAGTGAGGGAGGGAGGGAGGTTGAATCAGAGAGGGATGAAGAGAAAGAGAAGGCGGTTTTGATGTTGAAAGAGGGAGGTATTGATGGAGGGGGAGGGCCCAGGTCCCCCCCCAGGTCTCCCCCAGGACCGTGTTGAGGAAGCGAGCTCTCCCTGTTGTATTCACAACAACACCGTGGTCTGAAGGGTCATTCCAGTTCACCATCCTCAGCCCTGTGTTGTGGCCGTAGTTCATCTGTCAGTCTAAAGCCTGACCTGACCACACATCACCCTCACTGAAACACGCCTGCCCAAAAAACAAGTCTGATTGGTGCAGACACGTCATGTGACATGACCCCATGTTGTGCTGAGAAACTGAATCTCTTTGTCTTTGGTCTTGCATGTCATTCAAACACAGTCCTTTTCTGCTTACTGAAGGGAGCCTTTTGTTGGTCCCAGAACATCAAAGTCTCTGTGTTCTCCCTGCCACGCTGTTGACCCATGATCCTTTGTGTGTGAGCGTGTGTTCTGACCCATTGTCCTGTCACACTTAGACTGGGATTACGCCCGTAAAAACCACAATGGAGCTGCATTGCTAGAGGCCCATCAGCAGCAGGTCCACCCCCTCTCCTGGGCTGCAGACCTGGGCCGCGATCATCCCTTAACACAACCACACCTACATCGCTTAGATCAGGCAGCTGCTGCCCTTTAGCCTAGCTCACAGGGTTGCAAAACTGTCCTTTCTCTGTGTGTCACAATGTTAGTTTTTTTTTTTTTTATTGTGTGTCTGTGTGTGTGTTTGGAAAGGGTGGTGGTGTTCATAACCTTGGCTGTCCCCGTGGCCCCCCAGGTATGATATCCTACCCGTGGCTTCATCTTTCACGGAGCAGTGACCACTGACAGCTCCTGGCCTCTGGACACAGGCAGGCAGTGACTGAGGGCCCGCCTCATCCATACCAGCTACCCCCCAGCCCTCCAGCTCCCAGAAGCCCCCTCTCTGTGGTGGGGGGCAGAGGGGTGGATAGAACAACTCTAGCTCAGCCCTTTAGCCAGGTGCATAATCACATCCGATGCCCATGTTGATTTGTTTAACTCATCAAGCTCGGTCATGACTGAAGCTAGCCAGTTGGAACGTAGGCCCACTATGCTATGGGAGGAGCTTGTTGATTATTTCAAAAGAATTAGTGTTGTGATTTATCAGTGTAGCCATTCCACCAAACAACCTCCCTGGTTTCGATCTTGCTATGGAACGGTTGGCTTGGTGCGTCCACCTCTGCCCAGCAGGGCGTCTGCTCTCTGCCCAGCAGGGCGTCTGCTCTCTGCCCAGCAGGGCGTCTGCTCTCTGCCCAGCAGGGCGTCTGCGCTCTGCCCAGCAGGGCGTCTGCGCTCTGCCCGCTCATGCACAGAAAGGCAACAGATCCTGCCGGCAGGTCACCCAGAAAGGCGGACGATCCTCGTTCTGCATTCCTACGTAGCCTCGTGTGTTGCAGTACAGTGAGCCCACTGCTGCAGCGGACTG
Source organism: Neosalanx taihuensis (assembly GCA_030340665.1). NCBI lineage: Eukaryota > Metazoa > Chordata > Actinopteri > Osmeriformes > Salangidae > Neosalanx > Neosalanx taihuensis. Next base: position 10,799,674 of record CM059295.1, on the reverse strand, counting down.
GACCAGACCTCTGCCCATCTGCAATACACATCCACATGATGTGCAGTGAGGAGGTAGAGGGCTACAAGGACAAGGACATCTCAGTCCCCCCCAATGCCCCCCCACCCATTCCTCCATGCTCTCTCTCTCAACTATCTGGCACAAATTAAGGACTGTGTGTGTATTTCAGAGGATTACTGGTGTATGTGCGTGTGTGTGTGCGTGTGTGTTTGTGTGTGTGTGTGTGTGTGTGTGTGAGCTTGGGTCTGTGCATGTGTGCGGGGGTCTGTGTGTATGTCTGTGTGTGTGTGTGTGTCCGAGGTTCTCTGAGTGTGTGCGGGGGTCTGTGAGTGAGTGAGTGTGTGTGTGTGTGTGTGTGTGTGTGTGTGTGTGTGTCCGAGAGTCTGTGGAGCGCGGGAGCTTTATTGGTGTCTGGTCTGTGGCAGACAGGGCCGCTGAAGGATGACCTGCCCCCTCTTGCCCCTGCCTCTGTCTGTGCACAGTTCACATGGATACATCTGAACAGTTTAATTGCTTCTGCTCGCGATCGGTGCTATTTGTCTAAGCTGCAGTGACCTGCCAAGCCTCCTGAACACTGACCCAGAATCATCAAGTCCTGGGCAGGCGGGAGCGAGCTAAAGGGAGCCCTGATAATGATCATCCAGCTGCGGATGATTCTTCATCATCCTGTTAAAAAAAAAAGAAAACACAGTTTAATTTGGATTCATTCCTGGTACCTGGTGTCTCCAGGTCTCTTCTGTGTACTTTTGAGTCATCGAGCAGAACATTTGACGTAAAACCTCTTCATTTAAGAGAATGTTACATTAACTGACTGTAAATCAGTCATCGGTGACAGTCACAACTTTAGATTAGACACACTTAAATTTAAGCACAGATATTTAACATTAGTTTAACATTTTAACATTAGTCACGCCTCAAAGTGCTAATTTTGGGATCTTACTAATTTGATTTCCTCTGGCTGGCTGGCTGAGCGTTGGCTAGTTCATTCTCATCAATGGATCTCTTCTAGATGCAGATGGGGGGGTGGGTGGGGGTCAGGCCTCAGGTCTCCACAGCCTCCCTGTGAGATGAAACGGCCGTGGCCGTGACCAGAACACCCTGCCTGACAAGGTCTCTCTCAGGGAGCAGATGAAACCACGAGGCCTCCTGGCTTCCAGCACGAATGCTGAATTGTTCCAGTGGCCGTTAATAGTGAGCGAAGATGCCTGAGTGCTTTGCGTCTTTGCCAGACTGAATAACAAGCGGACCAAGTGGCCGTAAATCTGCCGCCCAGATCACCTCGGTCGGTGCGAGGATCCACAGATCATCTCTGCCCATTTCCTCCCCCCCGCTCTCTCCCTCCATCATCATCACCTTCATCTTTCTCTACCTAGTGTGTTTCTTGCTCTTCCTCCCTCTCTCTCTCTTTCTCTCGGTCTCTCTTTCTTTCTCTCGGTCTCTCTTTCTCTCTCTCTTCCTCTCTCTCGCTCTCTCACTTTCTCTCTTCCTTCTCTGAATCCTAATCTCCCTCCATCTCTCCCTCTCCTGCCCAGTCAACATAATCTCTTCTCCTTTCTGCTCTCTCTCTCTCTGTCTCTCTCTCTCTCTCTCTCTCTGGCCATCATCTGGGTCTTCATCTTCCTCTCCTCCCTGTCCTGTGCCTCTCTCCTCCCCAGCATCCTGGGCTGAAAAGGAGATGGTGTTAGTGTGCTGATCCTGGGGAATCTCAGGGAGTCACTCTGTGATTGTATGAGGAGGCACACCAGGCCAGAGCACGCCAGGCCATGACTAGCAGGCACACCAGACCAGGGCAGGAAGAAGGGCCTGATCGGGAAACTGCAGTTGTCTCGTAGCGTAACACTGTTGGGTAACAGGGAGGATTTGAACAAACCTCAAGGTGTTGAGAGTCTAACGCCAGCGTTGTGTCACGCGTCCACACCGCTCATCCTGACAGCTGCCGTGTCCTCTCAGCTGGGAAACGGAGGGAAGGTATGTGTGTGTGTGTGAGTGTGTCTGTCTGTGTCTGTGTGTGTGTGTTTGTGCGTGCATGCGTGCGCATGTGTGTCTGTGTGTCTGTCTGTGTCTGTGTGTGTGTGGTGACAGGCCGGCCTGGGCCCTGGTTAAGGCAGCTGTCAGGCCTAGTGAGAGGCTGAGGGACATGTTGGCTGAGGTGATGACCAACATACCCGCAGCACGAGATATGACCTCTCCTCTTCTCAGGATAGCAGTGTGTGTGTGTGTGTGTGCGCGTGTGCGTGCGCGTGTGTGTGTGTGAGACAGTGCAGATCTGTAGAGAAGGTGTGACCAGCAGATTATTGAGCATTAGTACAACTGCACGTTAGGGGATTACAAGGGGATGTTTGGGGTCAGGTGAGCATCGTGACACAAGCACTCTGAAACGGTCAAAGTCAGCAGTTATATAGTGTAGTTTAGATTAGATTAGATGCAACTTTATTGTCATTACACATGTACATGGTAATGAAATGCAGTTAGCATCCAACCAGAAGTGCAAAGCAGGCAGCAGAAGCGGAATATACAGTAAGTATGTACAGGGTATTAACAATATTTTGGTAGTACAAATATACAGCTGTATTGTACAAACGTTTACAGTATTTACAGTGTTGGTATGTACAAAAGGTACTATATACAGATGTGCAAAATGGTACAGATAGTGCAAAATGGTACAGATAGTGCAAAATGGTACAGATGGTGCAAAATGGTACAGATGGTGCAAAATGGTACAGATAGTGCTGAACAGATGAATCAGGTTCTGAGGTAGAGAGGCTCCATGAGGCTAGCTGAGTCAGGGTGTGTGGGCTGAGCAGGTGACATGTCCCATGTGAGAGTGTGTGTGCCAGATGGAAGCTCTCCTGGGGCCTTTGGGAGGAAGCCCAGAGCTCCACCCCAGCTAGCTGCAGCTTTCCGTGGGCCGGCCTCGCTGCTCAACCCTGCCTCCGTCCCCCCCCCCCCCCCCAGGCAGCAAACAGTCACATGAACCTCATGCGATAGCCTACCTACTCCACTGTCAAGAGTCTTACAGCAAGAGGATTAAGGGCACGCACACACACACACTGTCATGTGCCTTTCTTTATAATCTGGGAGGAATGGGGCGATAGGTATTCAGGCGTTACTGCTGTTCTGTAACTGGATGATGCTCTGCAGATCCTGTGAGAGTGTGGAAGGGTTTTAGCTTGGTTTAGGTGCCGTTCTATAGACACCAGCAAAGTCCTCTGGGACATTACTTGTAATTAGATTAGACTGTTAGGTTAGCTGCGTTTCCATCCAGTTCAGAGTTATCACCGGGCGGGGCCTGTCTCAATCCTGCCGGGCTGCCGAAGGAAAGTATTTGCTCTGGAATGACACGTTCCAGCCAAGCCCGCCGTAGGGCTGTCATGTTTGATTTCCGGCCTGTTGCATCAAGCGGCCGTGATTAACCTGTGACAGTTGGCAGGGGAAAGACAGAAGAAAAGAAATCTCCTCCCTCAGGCTTGCCTGCTCTCATTGTTCATGCTGTCACCGTATTTCTGTCTTTCTCTTCATCATATCTCTCATATCTTTCCCCTCTCTCTCTCACTTTCCCTCTTTCTCTCTCCTCTTCCCTCTCTCTATGTCTCTCCCTCCCCTTCTTTCTCATCCCTTCCACCTCTCTTTCCCCCTTCCCTCTTTCTCTCTATCTCTCTCTCCCCTTCCCCCCTCTGTCTCAACTTCCCTCTTTCTCTCTCTCTCCCCTCTCTCTCTGTCTCTCTCCCTCTCCTTCTCTCTCTTCCCTTCCACCTCTCTCTCTCTCCCTTCCCCTCCCCCCTCCCTCTCTCTTTCTCTCTCTCATCAGTAACGCCCATTCTGGTAAATGTAAAAGGGACCCCGCCCGTCTCCCTCCCACACAGTTCTGACAGTGGGACTTCTGTCCTCTTTCATTTTTGCCTGTGGAAGTGGGAGGATTGTGTTTTATCTGGTCGATTTTGTTTCATGTTACTACGAAAGGACTGATCCCACAGAAAGGGAAGCTGGCAGTCAGTTTCTCATATTAACAAATATTCTAAAACATACTGTTACTCACCTAATGATGCCTTTGGATATCTAAGTCAAACTGCAGAAATTCCTGAATCTCACCTATGAAAGTGCCGGTGTCCACTTTTGCTAACCCCATTTAGATTTGATTTAACTTTATTACACATGTATAAATATAAGGGAAAAAATACAGTCTAGCATTCAATCAGAACCAGTTACGTACGGATCATTTGGAGAAGGTATGTACAGATTAGCTAAAGGCCGATTGGTTAAATGAGCAGTTATGTACAAACAAAAAAGCCCTATGCAGCAGCCGTTTACCTGAAATGCAACATTTAAGTGCCATGTTTATTGACTTTCCAGCCATTGAAGCGAAATGCTATTAGCCTCCACACATCCGATATGAAGAGTGAAGCCATATGGGGGATGGTTAGAAAGAGCTTGAAGCCTGTTTGTCAGGACCAAACGAGTCTGGTCATGTTCAGTGTTAGTTAACCTGAGGAGAACTGTGTGTGTGTGTTGATACCTGCAACCAGACTGCCTTACATTTACGTTTAGTCATTTAGCAGACGCTTTCATCCAAAGCGACTTACAGCAAGTACAGGGACATTCTCCCTGAGGCAAGTAGGGTGAAGTGCCTTGCCCAAGGACACAACATCACATAGCCACAGCCTGGAATCAAACTCACAACATTCCACTTACGAGACCCAACGCCTTAACCCGCTGAGCCATCTGCCTTGTTCTTCTCCTGAACAGAAATCTATCAGTCAGTGGACCCAGCGTGCTTAGCTGCTGTAGTGGAGGTGGAGCAGGCCTAGAGAGGCAGACAGCCTGTGCATGTGGATCAGGGAAAGTCATGATCATTACTAAGGAACGGCTCAGTTCCTGGCTTCCTCTATCACTGTGTGTTTCCTGTGCACTGACTCAGGGGCAGGTAGGCGTGGTGGCAGGGGGGGTTTCAGGTGAGTTGATAAGGAAGCCGTTTTGGTCCCTGAGACATGCAGGCGTGGACAGCTGATAACAGCTCCGCTGGCAGTGTGTGCTCTGAAAGTGAGAAGGATGTCACACTCTTTTTTTTTTTTCTTCTTCTTCTCCAGGAGTTTTTCTCCTTTCCCAGACGGATCTCTCCCCCCACCACTAGCCCCTCCCTCCTTCCCTCTCTCTCTCCCTCCGTCCCCCCTCGAGCCTCGCTATCCCTCCCCAAAAAGCCTCCCCCCCCTTCCCTCCTTCCCCCACAAGCATTGCCCTCCCTCTTCTCCCTACCTCCCTCCCCCACAAGCCTCGCCCTCCCTCCCCCAAAAGCCTTTCCCTCCCCCTCCCTCCCTCACCAGCCCAAACGTCCATGTTTCTCCGAGGGCTGTAATAAACTCTAAAAGTGTACGGGAGCCATCAGGATGTTCCCCTCATGTCAGGGGTGCCAGAGGGCTGGAGGGGATGACATCATCACGCTCTCCTAGACAGCTCCTCTAATAACACAAGAGGCTAGGGTGTGGATGTGGTGATGGTTGCTGGATCATCGCCAGAAGCTTGAAAAGACTTTGGTTGGGAGGTAAACGGTTCTGTTTGAAGGTTGTGCGACTGCGTTGTGCGCACGTGCGAGCATTGCGCCGGTCGGTCGGGTAACGCGAGCTCGAAGCTTGCACAATTAAAGATAATATTGTGCTCGCCTCCTCCCTCAACTCCACCAGGAGAATGAGATAAACAAAATCATTACTGGGACCTGCATGGTTCAAGTGTTTCAATCAATTCTGCAGGGCCGTGCTGTGTGTTTGTAGCCCCACAAACTGGTGAATAGAGCCTTGAGCCCGAATGATTGGTTGCTGCCCTAAGCTTTACTCTTGTGTCTCACTTGATCAAAGGCAGCATTCTGTACAACAACGTATATTTTCATGACACTTGTTTATTGAGTGTGTTGTGGGGGACTTATGGGTCTGTTCTTTGGTTCTCGGCCAACAACAAGAGAATGTGTGCTCCTGAATCAGCAGCATTGGACGCACGCATCTCTGTGTTCTAAGAATCTGCGTCAAACAGATGTAATAAAAATGATAAATATTCTTTTATCAGACGCTTTTATTCAAAGCAACTTAGAACAAGTACAGGGACAATCCCCCTGAGTCAAGTAGGGTGAAGCCCCTTGCCCAAGGACACAACAACGCATACCCACAACCGGGAATCAAACTCACAACCTTCTGATCATGAGACCAACACCTTAACCGCTGAGCCACAGTCTCCCTCGAGATATGGAACGCTGTCATCCATGTGTTCTGTCAGAGATCGGCATGCTGCACCCTCAGGAACGCACGTTGCCCCGGACTCTCAGCCCCTGCCTCTGTACAGCTTACTGAAACCGTGGACAGGATTGTCGACCAGGGATGGGGGATGGGGGGGAGGGGGAGAGGGCGTGCGGGTGCTGTTTTCCACGGCAACAGCCGAGCTATTAGAGCTGGATTCTGCCCTAGCAACAGTACGGCAGGATCAGGAGTTTAACCCGAGCTCAGAGGGGGAGAGAGTGCGGCGTGAAAGGCATTAACCCTCGCTGTCATCTTCCTACCGCTGGGCGGACACAACTACCACCCTGATCAGACCAGCCCATCTGTGGAGCTGTGGAGGACAAGTGACCACCTGTTCTTGCCCACCTTCCCCCGGGATTGGCACATGCACACACACACACAGACGCGTGAATACACACATGCAGAAAGGTCACACACGGTCCACTTGAAAGGGCCTCTCAAGTAAGGGGGAGTTGTGCTTGTAATTTCTCTGACCCACATAAGGACATTACCAAACTATATTCTTAACAGTACATGCTCACATTGTGCTTCTTGAGAACGACATAAGCCGTAGCCAGTTTCAGCACTTCAAATCTGTTCTCCTGCACATGGTTTGTTTAGTACATTTTTATTTTATGTATTTATAATGCAGTTTCTATCCATTAGCGTATTCCTTTTTAAAACCAAGGTTGATTGAATCCTCAGTCCTCGGTTCAGAGCGATTATCGTAAACCCACGCGTTCCAGAGTGGACCGGCCATCGGATGTTTTGTGTTTCAGGAAATTGTTGATAGCCAGCTTGCAGGGTTTGTGATGAAGGAATCCGTGAGGTAGGGAGGGATGGAGAGAGAGAGAGGTAGAGAGCTAGGGAGAAGGAGGGATGGAGGGAGAGAGAGAGAGAGGGAGCTAGGGAGAGGGAGGGAGGGAGGGAGGGAGGGAGGGAGGGTGAGAGAGGTATGTAAATTGAGAGAGGGAGGGAAAGGGGTAGGAAGAGAGGGAGGGAGAGCGAGAAAAGGAGGTAGAGAGAGAGAGAAAGAGGGAGAGAGGGACATAGAGAGAGAGAAAGGGAGAGAGGGAGGCCACAGTTCCACTGCGCCAGGCGTCAGAGAGAGACAAACTGCTTGTTGAAAACAGCGTGTCTTTAGACACAATGGGGATGTGAAGCCTGCTCAGTGCCACGCTGTTCTCTGAAGAGCCTCTGGGAAACCGCAACAACTTCAAATATAGAAATGGAGTAATTCAGGCGTTCACAGTAGCTGCACATCATCATGTCTCTATCTGTCTTCCTGTCAAGTGAAATCAGGTCACTTTTCCTGTCCCAGTGGAGGACAGTGATAGGCAGCTCTATGAAGCTGGTTGACTTTTCGGGTCGGTTTCTATCTAGCTAGAGGAGTATTGATACCGGGCCAGGCACAGGCCCTCTGCTGAACCAACTGAGCTGGTGAGAGAGTCCAGAGAGATGCTATCTCACCCCTGGAGGCGTTGGAGGGGGAACCCTGTTACTTCTCAAAAAGAGGAACAATCTCCCTAGCACACATCACATCCTTAACTCTGCATGAACCCCCTTCATGCTTATGATTTCGACTTGCACCTGCCACCTACCCTCCCTCCCTCCCTCCCCTGCACAGCACATCGCCTAGTCTACATAGTCTGCCTGTGATGGCTGGTTGGTAAAGGCTCACTACACATCCAGATGTGTTCCTGCCATCATCCCTCTATGCTGTCATCATCCCTCTGTGATGTCATTATCCATCTGTGAAGTCATCATCCCTCTGTGATGTCATCATCTCTCTGTGCTGTCATCATCCCTCTGTGCTGTCATCATCCCTTTGTGCTGTCATCATCCCTCTGTGATGTCATTATCCATCTGTGATGTCATCATCCCTCTGTGATGTCATCATCTCTCTGTGCTGTCATCATCCCTCTGTGCTGTCATCATCCCTCTGTGATGTCATCATCCCTCTGTCTTCATCCCCCTGTTCTGTCATCATCCCTCTGTGATGTCATCATCCCTCTGTGCTGTCATCATCCCTCTGTCATCATCCCTCTGTGCTGTCATCAACCCTCTGTCATCATCCCTCTGTGATGTCATCATCTCTCTGTCTTCATCCTCCTGTTCTGTCATCATCCCTCTAAGCTGTCATCATTCCACTGTGCTGCCATCATCCCTCTGCCATCATCCCTCTGTCATCATCCCTCTGCCATCATCCCCCTGTTCTGTCATCATCCCTCTGTGCTGCCACAATCCCTCTGTGCTGCCATCATCCCTCTGTGCTGTCATCATTCCTCTGTGCTGCCATCATCCCTCTGTGCTGCCATCATCCATCTGTGCTGCCATCATCCCTCTGTCATCATCCCTCTGTGCTGAGCTGCTCCAGTTGCTCTGTCAAGGCTAAGCGTTGTGTGGTAATTGAGTGTGTTCCCACTGTGGGAGCTGGCTGGGCAGGGAGGCGTTCAGTAATGGCTGCCTGAGTCGCTTGGTGAGAGGAATTAGCATCTATTCCAGCAGCTATCTGAAGAGGTTACTATAGGGAGGGGTGAGCGAGCCAATCGCTTCACCCCTCGTAGGCTAGGAGGTGTGTGTTGAGTGTGTGTCTGCGTTCCTGTATGTGTGGCCCCATGTGTGTGTGTGCTCAGAGAGGTTAAATCACATCCAGAAAATAAAAAAAGACCTACTTAGATGGCAGATATGAGGTTTTTCCGCTAGGTTAACCCTCGAGGATTCCAGTGCTGTGCTGAAAGGAACTGTCCTTGATGACTGATAGATTTTTGTTGACCATCAATTTGAGTGATAAAAAATGATATATAAATATATATATATGTTACAAATAAAAATGCTACTCATAAGCCCACTTGCAGACCTTGTCAGAAACCCTGGAGTGAATTGAAAGATGATTCCAGCGCACATCTTAACAAGCACACACAAGTCTCCTCAGGACAGACAGAGCTATCTAACGAGGACCAGGCAGCTACACATGAACAGCATGTCATCCTCAGTAGCACCAGGATGTCAGGATGAGGAATACCCCAGCCAGGGATCAGTGTCACGGCTGGGAGTGATTCCAACCACCCTAGAGATGGCTCCAGCACACACACACACCATCCACTGTTTGCAGGGCAGTGTCAGGGCACAGCCCGTAAGTGGAGCACTATCATTGGAGTGTTTGCACAGATTAATCATACCCACATGGAGGTTTGAGGTAGTTGGGTTGACGTTTGTTATTGGTAAACTGTTGTGGTTTCCCAGTAACACTCACATAAACCAGCAAAGGAACATCCTCTGATTTCCTCCAGGTAAACATGGCTTCAGGTTCAGACAGGCTGTGCTTATTTTCTCCTCCTGCTCTGCGTCGCTGTGGTCTTGAGCGTGCTGCCCACCTGCTCTCCTGCCTTCCCAGAATGCTTGTTAGGCTCCGATCACACACATGGGACTGCATGCAGGGGCAGTGCTACAGGGCTGGCCTGCGCTTCGTTAGAGAGCTGACGGTGTCTGCTGCTGTGGTTCCCACACCTGTCCCCCCTTACCCCCCCCCCCCACCACCCACCCCCCCACTCCATCTGTCTCTATTTGTCTGCACCATCCTTCTGTCTGTCTGTCTGTCCCATCCTACTCTCTGCCTGCCTGTCTGTCTGTCCCATCCTACTCTCTGCCTGTCTGTCTGTCCCATCCTACTCTCTGCCTGTCTGTCTGCTCCATCCCACTGTCTGTCTGTCTGCCCCATCCTACTGACTGTCCGTCTGTCTGCTCCATCCTACTGTCTGTCTGTCTGCCCCATCTTACTGTCTGTCTGTCTGTCTGTCTGTCTGTCTGTCTGTCTGTCTGTCTGTCTGACCCATCCTACGGTCTGTCGGTTTTATCTGGTTAAACAAGCAGGCCTCTCCTGCACTTCTTTTGCCATTCACCGTCTCTCCTTATCTCCCCTCCCATTGTCCTGACTGGAGTCAGGGATCCATGTTTACAGTGTAAAGACCAGGCTCCACGAGGGGAACCTTTATCGGGTAGTTACCTTCAGCAGGGATGCCTGCATCAATTACTGCTGCCGTTTGTCACCCTGCAGGAGGGAGGGGAAGGGGGAGGGAGGGAGGGAGGGAGGGAGGGAGGGAGGGAGGGAGGGGAGAGACCAAAGATGAGACTGAAACTGTGAGTTTATGATTAGGCTGCTTTGAAAACAGACTGCTGAACGAGCATGCTCAGTATTGTTCTTCAGGAGGAATCCTGGGATGTTTGTACTCTGTACCGACGATAAGTAGTCAGCATCCTGCATGATTCATCTCCACCATGTTGAAAGGAAACAAAATACCTAAAGGTTTCCTATCCCAGTGCAAGTCAAAACTAGGTTAGAATGATTTGACCTGACGCTCTCATGAGAGGTGTAGTTCTCAAAGACATGTTCTCCAGTCATTCCGTCAGGGAATCTGAACAGCTGTGGACATTAAGAAAATCACTACCATCCCCCCCACCCCCATCCTTTCATGTCTTCCAGAACCATTCTACCATTCTACCATCTGATTTAAAGGGATGAAGTTGTTGTTGTTGTTGTCGTAGCAGCTGTTGTTATATCTCCGGCGGAGGTGTGCGTTGGTGCCATGTAGCATTTCTGCGATTGTGTAAATGTTGTGTTTCACCTCTTTCCTCTCTTGTAGGCATTTCAACCTGCGGATGAGGAGGGACACGTCTCTCTTCTCTCCAGACCTGGTGGTGGACGTTTCCGGAGAGGAAACGCCCTACGACACGTCCCACATCTACTCAGGAGAGATCTTTGGTAGGTCCACAGATCAGATCGACACGAATGGTGAAATTACAGTGTTGGAAATCGTGACGAGGGCACAATGACCAGACTATAGTTACTAGGGCAACGTCGCTCCTGACCAATTAGTGTTTCTTTGTCGATGCATTTGTCTGCGTGGGCTGGTTGTGGAGTGTGTAAGCGTGATGTTGGCGTGTGCACGTGCGTGTGGGCGGGCGGGCTGGAGGGAAAGCATGGCTCTCATGTTTCTCAGTAGAAAAGCTTGTTGTTCCTGGAAGGTTTTTTATGCTTGTGTAGGATTTGTCCCCCACCCCACCTCTGCCACTCCCAGCAGAGCCCTGAAGAGCAGGAGAGATTTAAGGTTGTCAGGTCATGTGACGTGAACCATCGGCTCCGAACCAGGACAGAGACGGAGAGGTTCTGTGTAAATCTCCAGGATGTGACACCTTGTCAGTGAGATTTACATTTAGCAGACGCTCTTATACAAAGCGACTTACAGCAAGTACAGGGACATTCCCCTCTGAGGCAAGTAGGGTCAAGTGCCTTGCCCAAGGACACAACGTCATGTAGCCACAGCCAGGGTTCGACCCAGGGACCTTCTGATTACTAGCTTGATGCCCTAACCACTCAACCACCTGATTCCCCAGTGACATTTCTAGATTTCTTTCTCAGACAGGTGAAAGTTCTAGAATGAGATTGCAGCAATTTTCTTCTGCCCTTTCTTCAATGCAGATGATCATGGATGGTTCTCTGTAGTGGATAAGGGATGGCGACACACAGGAATGTCATTTTAGACTCCATTAAGGAAACCAGTTCTGTTCTAGTTAGGCTGGATATTCACATTTCACATTCACACCACCTAATCTACTAAACGGACTCATATTTTATAGCAGGTTGAAACACAGGCTACCAAGGCCGGGAATCTTTTTGAACATTCTGCTCAGTTTTCAAACAAGATGTCTTCCAGGATCCAATTACATCAATGTCATAAAAACGCATTGGCTGTGCACTGAGTTTAATTGCCAGATTCACTCTGGGGTTACTTAAGAAATAATTGGTATAGTCGGTAGATGAACCCTTTGATGAACAGAGGAAACCTTTAGGCTTTCATTTTCAAATTGAACCATTTTTTCCTCTCTCCATCTTACCATTATTTTCGGAAGTAGGCAGCTTCTAATATCAGAGAAGAAATATCCGGGCAGTCTGGTGTTCTTGTTCCCGGAAGGTTCTGATTGCTGCTGTATGAGGTGAAGGAGGTTTTCAAGTTGTTCTTCCCAGCAGCAGAATCATGGCAATCATCCTGCAGTCATGTTTTAGCAATACCGCGTGCTGCAGGCGGACAGTAATTGCCTCAACAACAAAATGCTGCAAAAGTGTAATATCTTTGCTAACGCCATGACCAGAGATGATATTGCCCAGAGATTACATTCTGGGGAACGAGTGAGCACGGCTTTGTTTCTTAACAAGAAGTCATGGTGTTTTAAAAAAAAAAAAGAAATAAGCCTGGTTGTTCATCACTTGGCGGTAACAACCATGAATCAGACACCCTCCAGTGTTGTGGCCTGGCCTAGTCCCTGGGTCTCCACCTGGCCTGGTCCATGGGTCTCCACCTGGCCTGGTCCATGGGTCTCCACCTGGCCTGGTCCCTGGGTCTCCACCTGGCCTGGTCCCTGGGTGTCCACCTGACCTGGTCCCTGGGTCTCCACCTGGCCTGGTCCCTGGGTCTCCACCTGGCCTGGTCCCTGGGTCTCCACCTGGCCTGGTCCCTGGGTCTCCACCTGGCCTGGTCCCTGGGTCTCCACCTGGCCTGGTCCCTGGGTCTCCACCTGGCCTGGTCCCTGGTCCTCCACCTAGCCTGGCCTCGCCTGGTCCCTGGGCCTCAACCTGGCCTGGTCCCCGGGTCTCCACCTGTCCTGGTTCCTGGCCCTCTACTTGGTCTGGTCCATGGGCCTCCACCTTGCCTGGTCCCTGGCCCTCCACTTGGCCTTGTCCATGGGCCTGAGGTGGGCTGCTGGAGGGTGTCATAGGAGGGTGTCAGGGAGTCAGGGAGGCACTAGGACAGAACCAGACGAGAGCAGCACACCTGCCTCTCCCATTATGTGTGATAAAAGGTTCCATTCATCCCCTCATAATGACCAGCAGACTCCACCTTTCTTCCAACAGGCCACTTAGCACACTGGAGACCAGAGCATTTCAGATGCTAAATGAGATCGTTACTGTGGCCTCTATCTCCTCAAGTCCACATAATTGGGAGTAAAGCTGGTTGGAGCTAAGGTGTAGCGGGGTGTTTAGATTAGATTCCTCTTGTGTTATCGCTATATCACTATATTAACTGTTATTTAAAAAGTTCTCTCTTGGTTGTACGCCCTTCAGCTATCCTCTGTTAGTGGGCTATAGGCAGGAATCTGTGTGTGGGGGGGGCGTGTGTCTGCTGCTCTATTATCTCTTGAACCAGGTGCTGTCTGAAGTCGAAATGCAGGAGCTGGATTGCTCAGGGCCCTAAGAAGTGCTGTGACGACTGTTAAGTTGTTTGGCTGAGAGGTTCGAGTTTGAGCAAAATCTACATTTATGAATCCACGCAAACACAACCGCGTTGAGCTGCTTCAGCTAAGTAATGGAGTCAGGAGTATTACGAATCTGTCAGCTGGCACAGCAATAGCATTATGCGCCTACAGGCATCGCGCAGGTTTCCTTAATGGAGTCAAGGTTACCAGTGTATTTGTGATTGCGGTTAGCAGTTATTATTCTCACAAATAGCTTTGCGAACATCGGCTGAACGTTCCTCCGTGTATTACTGCAGTATTGTAGCACAGCAACTAGTTTAGTTGTAGTTTATGTAGAAATCAAGGGAATCCACAGTTTGTTTGTTTTTTATCTGCGGCAAACACCTCGATTAAATGTCTTCCTGCTGTTTGTCTGCTGTGTGCCTAATGTAGTGTAGGAACTTCTCCTGGGTCCTAATGTGGTCGGGTCTGATGTCAAACAGCACATCACTGTTGATCCATCTGCTGTTGAGCAGCTCCAACACAGCCACCGCTCTCCTGCCTCAGTGTTCCCTCACAAACATCCAGGACATGGGGAGGGTGGGAGGCAGTGAGGGGGGTTGGCTGGGGGTGCAGGATGCATGCTGGGACAGCTGCGAGCGAGAGCCGGCCTTCTGCTGCTCTCGTTATCTCCGGTGGAGAGGACAGAACGAGGGAGGGATGGGGGGTGCTTCCTGGTAATACATCCAAGCTGGAGATATCTGCCTGTCAGCCGGCCCGGGTGGATGCTAGGCCTGGATCCTCTGGTTCTGCTAAACCTCCGTTGAGCCCCACAGGAAAGGAGCAACCGTGGAAAACAAAAGCTCGGAACGTTTTCGTAGCCGAAAGGCCGGAGTCACCGGTGGCCATGTTGCTTCCTCCGCAGCGGCTCCGGAATAACATCCTGTTCACCGTCTCCTTTCTCATCTCTCTCTCTCTTTCTCTCCCTCACACTCTCTCGCTTTTTCTCTCTCTCTCTTTCTCTCTCTCTCTCTTTCTCTCTCATCTCTCTCTCTTTCTCTCTCTCATCTCTTTCTCATCTATCTCATCTCTCTCTCTCATCTCTCTCTTTTTCTCTCTCTCTGTCATCTCTCTCTTTCTCTCTCTCATCTCTCTCTCATCGCTCTCTTTCTCATCTATCTCCTCTCTCTCACTCTCATCTCTGTCATCTATCATCTCTCTCTCATCTCTCTCATCTCTCATCTCTCTCATCTCTCTCTTTATCTCTCTCTCTGTCTCTTGTCATCTTTGGAAATGAACATTCGGTCAGAGAGGTGTCGTCCGTTTCCATGACAGCATCATCAGGGCGGAACTTCTTCTGCGTGTTATTGTTCGTTATCTCTGGTAGGCGTTTGTGCTGATGGGACTTCCTCTTCACGAATACAAAAATTGGAGGAAAACATTCCCGCCTCGCTGCACGTGTGCAGTACGTGTTGTGGACGGAAGTCCCCGTGTTCATTTTGGCCTAACCAAACCCTTTTGTCTTCTCCGTCCCTCCAGGTGAGAAAGGAACTTTGACCCACGGCTCGGTGGTGGACGGGCGTTTCGAGGGCTTCATCAAGACCCACCATGGCATGTACTATGTGGAGCCCTCAGAGAGATACCTTCAGGATAAGGACGTCGCCTTCCACTCTGTCATTTACCACGAGGATGACATCAGTGAGTACACGCCACCCATTACTTACATTTTACATTTATTCATTTAGCAGACGCTTCTATCCAAAGCGACTTACAGTAAGTACAGGGACAATCCCCCTGAGCCAAGTAGGGTGAAGTGCCTTGCCCAAGGACACAACATCACATAGCCACAGCCTGGGTTCGAACTCACAACCTTCCGATCATGAGGCTAACGCCTTAACACGCCGAGCCATCTGACTCGCTAGATGTCAACATGAGAAAACACAGCCCTGCCCCGTCAAAGACGTTGTTTTCCTTTCATTTCCTCACCTCCTCTGCCCTCCCCTCCTCCTTTTAATCAGAGCTCGGGGGAGGGGAGAGAATCCTGCTTGAAGTGTTTTGCATCTAGAGGTGAGGCTGAGAGTCGTCCAGTGAAAACGTTTTATGGACAACTTGTTGCCCAGTGGTTTTGAAACGGTCGCTTGTGTATGGCCGTTCTTAGAGGGGGAACATTGGAAAGCTTTAGTGTGTGTGTGTTTATGTGTGTGTGTGTGTGTGTGTGTGTGTGTGTGTACATGCGTGTTTGTGTGTGTGTACATTTCTACAGCATGTGGACTTTAATAGGGTAGTAGAATGGTCCTCCTTAAATTAAATAAAGAAATGCTAGATGCGAGGTGTTCTTTTTAGAAATCAGAAAGTGCTGTAATCTTCCTCTTCAGCCGATCTGTCTGTTTGCCATAATCATCTATTGTTGCAACTTGCAGTGGGCATGAAATTGAAAAAAAAAGAACTCGTTTGAAATGCGCCATGGAAGAACTGTTGATTACAAGCTTGTTGTTTGTCCTAGGCAGAGGGGCCCTATAAGTGCTCGCTTGCTTGTCCCTGCTTGTCCCGGGGCAGTCCAAAACCTCTTCCTAGAAAGCTCCTGTCCTACAGACAGAGCGTGTAGAATGCAGCTTTCCAGGAACAGGGATGGGCCCTACTGCTGTTACCGCTGCCTCCACCACACACACACACACGCACACTCTAGGCATCCACACACACACCGCCACGCACCCACAATTTTAAAGTCAATATATTTTAGATCAATAGCTCAATATGGTCCTAGCAGTTGTTTGGGTTAAGACCTACTTAACGGCGCTTTGTGCTTTTGGTCTTATTTATTTTTCTTTTCATTTGACGTTCTTTCGTATAATTATTATCATTATCATTAACATTATTATTTTCTTTGGCAAGAGGGTTTTCAAATATGTGCAAAGGAGCAGAGATGTAGTGGAGCAGGGCACTGCAGCAAGCGACACACTTAAAGGTCAGGGGTCAGAATGTAACCGTCTGATTGGTGCAGAGTCAGGAAGATATGCTGGTGCCAGGGAGCAAATTTGCTTCCTGAGCCACTTCTGGCTTTGGAAGGGCAGCAGCTAATCAAAGCGGAGCTGCGTCAAAGCATTCTCAGTCCACCTCCCCTTCAGGTCACCCAGGGAGGCTCCTGGACTCCCAGCCTGGAGAGAGCAGGGCAGGCAGGCAGGGAGGAAGCCACGTCGAGGCCTCCTCCTCCACCCAGCCTGCTGCGCTGCTCAGCCAGGGCGCCTCATCCTCTGATAGTGGCCCTCTCCTGCAGGCCCTGCCTACTGCAGCTTCTGGTGCAGAGGCACAGATGTGGCCAGACCAGGTCTTAAATATCACTCCCCTCTCTCCTTTCCCTCTTCTCTCTTTCCTTTATCTCTGAAGGGTTCCAGGGTGTGAGTGTTAATCCTGCCTGGTGGCTACTGAAACGTTACCCCTCCTACCTTCACACCCCCCCACCCACCCCCTTCCCACACACACATACCTTCCCTCATGTGAGGACATGTTTTCTCTCTTTTTTTTTGGGGGGGGGGGGGGGGGGGGGCGGATTTGTCTGTTTGTTAGTTTTTTTTGCTCACTGTTGAGTATAAGCACAGATGCTACCCAGCATAATCCTCTCATTCCTAGTCAGAGGGGTTTCATGGAACCAGGGACAGTACTGACCCCGTCTCTGCCCCTCCTGTCCGGTGACAAGCCGCTTATCTGACCCCCCCTTGGCAGCGACGGAAAGCACTCTGAGTGAAGACCTACACAATGGCTGCTTTGAAGCTCCCACAGCCTCGCCGCCCAATTCGTCTTTCCCTGGTGTCCTCATAACACGAAGCCAAATCCTGACCGCAGTGCTGACTGCTCGGGTCCCCTCCCCAAGCTCTGTCCCTCATCCTGCCAGTTGAGGTCACAGAACAGAGTGGTGACAGCAGCAGAGGTGACAGGGCTGGCTCTCAGTCCCTGGCAGCACACTGGGGTGAATTTGCTCCCTGCTGCCCCCTAGTGACAGGCCTTTGTGAACCCTGACTAACCTTGTTTTCGGTCAAGTCAAAGACGGTTACCGCACTCCGATGTAAACAGTGTCATACAAGGTCATTCCAGACAGTGAATTGATTTTGATACGACAAGGAGTAGCGATGCTGTGCAGTTGAAAGGTGAATTAATGTCTCTGTCTGTTCCATTTGGAAGCTGCACTACCCACAAGCTCATATTACCTTTAGTCAGTTAGCAGACGCTTTTATCCAGAGCGACATACAGCAAGTACAGGGACATTCCCCATGAGGCAAGTAGGATGAAATGCCTTGCCCACGGACGCAACGTCCTATAGCCACAGCCGGGAATCGAACTCACGACATTTCGCTCATAAGCCTAACGCCTTAACCGACTGAGCCACCTGACTCCCTAATATCAACCATATCAGTATTTTGGCAGTCTTTCACGAGACACATTCCTGGAAATATATCCAGCCACCCGTTAATGAGCGTCTACTGACTAGTCGTTCTTCCTTCCTTCTTACTTCAAACGCGCACTTCACATACGCCCTTGTGATGTTGCTTGAAGAGACTGTGGCGTGGTAACGATGAGACAATCCTCTTTTTAGGATGCTGCGTGTGAAGGACAGACTGAAGATACGACTACACATGGACAAAGGAAGGAATGAGCGACTTATTCCTTCTCTCGCCTCCCGTTCCTTGACTGTTATTTGATTAGCATCTGAATGAGAGAGTATTCACGGCCGCGACAATGTTGGCTTTCTGAGCTCCAATGAAGAAACCATTGTCAGAGGGAAGTGTATTGTGGTCGTGCTTCTCTGGTCAGTTGCAGGGTGAGCCTTTAGCACCTTTTACATTCTCCCACAGCCTTATGACCGACCAGGGCACTTTAGGATGACTCAGCGTCAAGTGGAGTCAGGCCAAACCAGTCCACCAGCCTGGAGAATGGGCCTGGGTCAGGGAAGACAACTGTTAGCTGAGGCATGAGAACTGGCCCAGCCCACAGGGGGTCCCACTGGGTAGGACAGCACTGTGTGGGACAGCACTGTGTGGGACAGCAATGTGTGGGACAGCAATGTGTGGGACAGCACTGTGTGGGACAGAAATGTTGGACAGTACTGTGTGGGACAGAAATGTTGGACAGTACTGTGTGGGACAGCACTCTATGGGACAGCACTGTGTGGGACAGCACTGTGTGGGACAGCACAGTATGGGACAGCACTGTGTGGGACAGCACTGTGTGTGACAGCACTGTGTGGGACAGTACTGTGTGGGACAGCATTGTGGGACAGCAATGTGTGGAACAGCACTGTGTGGGACAACATTGTGGGACAGCATTGTGGGACAGCACTGTGTGGGACAGCATTGTGGGACAGCACTGTGTGGGACAGCTAAGTGTCCTTTGCCTCTGGACCGCTGATGGACAGCTTCATTTCAGAGGCTTGTAGCGCCTCGGTTGAGCCATGTCTTCTCAGACACACCATGACACCCAGCAGGGCAATCCGCTATTTCTTTCACACACACGCACACACACACACACCCAGACACACACACAAGCTTCTTTCCTCCCCACCAGGGACAGGTTAGGAGTACACAGGAGTAGAACCTCGCTGCTGAATGGAGCGTGATGTGTCCTGGTGTGGGAGGGGAGTCCGCTGTTCAGCAGTGAAGGAGCTGGCCTCCAGTAACTGGGCGGGACAGGAGTGCTCTTGGCAGTCCATCTGAACTGACCCACCACACTTGTAATTACACCGTCGCAGGATCACAATTGATTCCGCGGGAGCGCTCTTGTGTTTCAATCGCAATTAGGGAGCTTTGCATATTGACCGGGAGAATGCTATCGACAGAGTCTTGTGCAGCTGCGTCCAAGGAATGAGGGTGGGGGGGTCAGGGTGAGGGTCTGCAGAAGCCCAGGCAGCATTTCTCTCTCTGGGGGTTGGGGGTTGGGGACAGGCATGTCACCTGCAGGACCTGCCTACTCTGCTGGAAACCTCTCTGATATGGGATGGATTAGATATGATTTATAGAGCTGTACAGTGTGTTGAGTGTAGAGCTGTACAGTGTGTTAGGTTGGGGCTGTACAGTGTGTTACATTAGGGCTGTACAGTGTGTTACATTAGGGATGTACAGTGTGCTGAGTATAGGGCTGTACAGTGTGTTACATTAGGGATGTACAGTGTGCTGAGTGGGTTATTCTGTTCTGGGTTTGAGCAGTAGGCTCAGGTATCTGGGCCTCAGCCAGGGGGCCGGTACCCTGGGGACAGGAGATGACTCACTTAGCCTGCAATCCTCATTAGACACACTCTCTCACACACACGTTAAGTTTTATCTCACACAGGCACACAGAGCCTCTCCTCCCTCCTCTCATTGCACCTGCTTAGCTCTACCACACAGCCTAGTTAGTCCAGCAGAGGTTTCAGGGTGGGCTGACACAGCGTGCCTCCCCTGGACCAGAGAGCCCTTCACGGGGATCTGCAGACCTTAAGCCCTGCCTGGCTCCTACCCTGGTCCAGCTCGGGGCTTGGAGCCTGATCTCAGAAGTAGATCCTTAGAACTTGAACTGAACTGTACAGGATCTCATCTTTCCCTGTAGGAGGGCTGTGTTCGGTTCGGAGAGCTGCCTGTTGGTTGGTTGGTTGGTTGGTTGGTTGGATCAGGCGCTGGGTGGGTTGGGGGGTTCCTTTACCCAAAATGCAACTTCCACAGAGTAGTAGAGCTGTGACTATGGTTGTTCTCTTCAGCCCTATAACAGTACTGTTCTCAGGCCTGTAACGGCTCTCTTTAGCAGGCCTTATAACAGTACTGTTCCCCAGGCCTGTAACGGCTCTCTTTAGCAGGCCTTTTAACAGTACTGTTCCCCAGGCCTGTAACGGTTCTCTTTAGCAGGCTGTGTGACAGTATAGCAAGCTCACTGCCATGACACCATAGAAGGACACTGCTCTGTTCTGGGTAAGGAGCAGACGAAGGTGAACGGAGGATTATTCTTTCAATTAGCGTTGGCTCGGTGTAAAGCTTTGTTCTTCCAGGGGGAGGAAGATAGAGAAGAGCGAGCTTGAAAGAGACAAGGCTTAGGGGAATGGGAAGGCCCTGTGTGAGACGCTCCCAAATTAACCACCGCTTCTCACTCCTCCCCCTGTCTTCCCACCGCCAACTGTTATTCTGAGAAACATAGGAGACGCACGAATACAAACACACACAAAGAAACAAGCAGCATCTTATCCATGACACTGGTGTTTATATTGTATTGGTCTTTTTCTCTCCCTGTGTGCTCCTGTCCTCTGGCTCATGTGACCCGCTGTCCTCTGTAACCCTGTCATCTTCTTCTCTCCAGAATACCCCCATAAGTACGGCTCAGAGGGGGGCTGTGCGGATCACTCTGTGTTTGAGAGGATGAAGAGGTACCAGATGTCTGCAGTGGAGGCAGAGCAGGTGAGCTCCCCCACCTCTCTTATCTCCCCCACCCCTTCTGTCTCCCCCACCTCCCTTATCTCCCCCACCCCTCCTGTGTCCCCCACCTCTCTCTTATCTCCCCCATCTCTCAAGTCTCACCCACCTCTCTTGTCTCCCCCACCTCTCTCTTATCTCCCCCACCTCTCTCAAGTCTCCCCCACCCCTCCTGTCTCCTCCACCTCTCTTATCTCCCTCACCCCTCCTGGGTCCCCCACCTCTCTCTTATCTCCCCCATCTCTCAAGTCTCCCCCACCTCTCTTGTCTCCCCCACCTCTCTCTTATCTCCCCCACCTCTCTCTTGTCTCCCCCACCTCTCTCTTATCTCCCCCACCGCTCTCTTATCTCCTCCACCACCATCCAGTTTCAGAACAGCAGGCCCACTTGACACCACCAATTTTCAATCGTGCTGGCTTATTTAAACCCCCCTGATCTCCAGTGGATGTCTCCTTGAGTGCACCTGCTCCGGCTTCGAGCCACAGTCAGTCTACAGCACTGTTCCTGTTCAGGAGAACATACAAGGCTGATACAAGGCTCTCTCTGGTCTCTCTCTCTCTCTCTGGTCTCTCTCTCTCTCGCTCTCTGGTCTCTCTCTCTCTTTCTCTCTCTCTCTCTCGCTCTCTCTCGCTCTCTCTCTGTCTTTCGGGGAATGAGTCACACCAGGAATTTCTCCCTTATAATTCCTCATTTTCTGGAAGGCTTCCATCTGTTGCCTCTGGGACAGAGATCCCGCCCCCCCCCCCACACACACACACACACATACACACACATCTCTACTCCCTATGTCTGCTTCATTTATATCTCTCTACTCTCTCTACTCTCTTTATTCTCTCCATCTCTGTTTCTCTCTGTCTCTCTCTCATGGTGTGTGATGCTGCTTGTTGCTGCAGGACTCCAGCAGTGTGCCGGAGGAGGAGAGGTCTTCTGGCCCGCTGGTCCTGAGGAAGAAGAGGGCCGCCCAGGTAGAGAAGAACACCTGCCAGCTCTTCATCCAGACAGACCACCTCTTCTTCAAATATTATGGCACCAGAGAGGCTGTCATTGCACAGGTACTGAGAACACACGCTCCCTCGCTCACACACACACACACACACTCACACACACATCCACACACACGCTAACTCACACGCACATGCTAACTCACACACACTCACGGTTTGTTGCGGAGAAACACTCAGAAAGCAACTGAACCATACAGAGTTATTTATTGGATTTTAAATGGGGATTTAATCAAACACCAATCAACACTACTTACTTCATATCAGGAAGTTCTCAAGTCATTAGAGGGAACATGCAGGTATGTTCTCGGCAAATGGACTATTGTGTTGTTCCACGTTATCCTGGATGTGGCTATACGACTGCGCTTTCCTCCACTGTGTTTCTGCTCCTAACCTCACGGCCGACTGGCTCCACAGATCTCCAGCCACGTGAAGGCTATCGACTCGATTTACCAGAGCACCGACTTCCTGGGGATCCGTAACATCAGCTTCATGGTCAAAAGGATCAGGGTGAGTGGGCGTGGAGAGCCTATCCTGGGTCGGATGACCCAGCCATCCTCTCCACCTGCTGACTTGAATCGCTCAGTATTCCTGATCAGTATTCCTGCCCACACTCGCTGCTAGGGCTGTGATAAACCCTTCCAGTCCTCAAGTGAGAGTCAGCTGCCATTTTAAAGTAGCAGCCTAGGGCCTTGTTCCAATTTTAAACACCTCCTGCTAAAGGGTTGTCTAGGGCTAAGGACGTGACCACTTTTTAATTGGTACCATTCCTCCGTCTCCGCGGAATGTCTTTCCTTGTCTCAAGACAACAACTTGCCGTGGTTTACCTTTGTCTCTGCGTTCTTGTTCCACGCCGTGACCTTCACGTGTACTAATCCTCATCTGTGCACCAGAGGACTGTCTTCTCTTTCCTCCCCTCTCTCCTCCTCCCCTCCATCCCCTCCCTCCTCCCCTCTCTCCTCTCCTCTCTCTTCTCCTCTCTCCTCCCCTCTCTACTCTTCTCTCTCCTCCCCTCCCTCCTCCCCTCTCTCTTCTCCTTTCTCCTCCCCACTCTCCTCCCCTCCCCTCCTTCTCTCCTTCCTTCCTTCCCTCCCTCATCCTTCCGTCCCTAATTTTCCTTCTCCTTGTCTTGTTGGGGTCGATAACGCCTGCCTAATAGCCCTGCGTGCCTCTGTCCAGATCAACACCACCACAGACGAGAAGGACAAGACCAATCCCTTCCGCTTCGCCAACATCGGCGTGGAGAAGTTTCTGGAGCTGAACTCGGAGCAGAACCACGACGACTACTGCCTGGCCTACGTGTTCAGCGACAGGGACTTTGACGACGGCGTGCTGGGCCTGGCCTGGGTCGGCTCTCCATCAGGTAGAACACACACACACTCACAGACGGTCTTACTGGAAGTGTGTATCAGGTCTAGTAGAGCTGAGCGTCTCAAGCTTTGTTCCGGAATATTCCAGACGTGAGTCTCTGGCGTAAGGCTCTCCAGTATCAGTAATGGAATCGCTCCTCTGTGAGAGGCCAGCACTGCGGCACAGCGACTCCGCTCCGTCACACCACATCTCGATGCTGATGCTTATCACTGGAACAGGGAATGCGTCTTCCACCGGGCCCTCAGAAGCACCATTAACCTTGGCCGCTGCCCCTCTTGCTCACGTGCTGTTCCATCTCAGTCACTCCTATCAGACAGTCCTCCCTCCCTCCCACCACCTCCCTCTCTCTGCCCCTTGACGAGAGACCCTCGTTTTATTTTCTGAGGCTGCGGGTGAGGGAGGAGAGATTTACAATAGCGTCTCCGCCGCACTGTTTCATTTTGAAAATGAATCCCCTTTCTTTCTTTTTTTTTTTCTTTGCTGTGGATATTTTTTTTCTCCCACCATCAGCACTTTTCTCCCTGTGATTTCCACCTCTCCCCTGGAGTCAGTCAGACGTGCAGCCTGCCTGTTAGCTTCATACTGGGGCTAAAGGCTTGTCTCCTGTCTTCCCCGCCTGACCTAGCCTCCGCAGATCTGTTGTTGGACGTAGATGCGGAGTTCAATGAAGCGTGGGGACCAACCTCTCCCTCTGCGACGCTCTCTCTCTCTCTCTGTCTCTCTCTCTCTCTCTCTCTGTGTCTCTGTCTCACTCTCTCTGCCTATGTGTCACAGTCTCTCAGTCTCTGTCTCTGTCTCTCTCGCTCTCTCTTAGTCTCTCTGTCTTTGTCGCTCAGTCTTTCTCTCTGTCTCTGTCTGTCTCTCAGTCTCTCTCTCTGTCTCTGTCTTTGTCTCTGTCTGTCTCTCAGTCTCTCAGTCTCAGTCTCTCTCTCTCTCTCTCTCTCTCTCTCTCTCTCTCTCTCTCTATCTGTCTATCTCAGTCTCTCAGTCTCTCTCTTTGTCTCTCTATTTCTGATCTCCTCCAGTCTGCTTGTGTTTGATGACAGCCTGTCAAGCTGCAGTCAGCATATTGAGGTCCAGGAGAAATCAATGGGAGCAGCCGCAACAAACACACACTAATGACCCTGTCAGAGCTGCAGGGTACCACACGTACGTACACACACACACACACACACACACACACACACACATGCCAAGGCATTCTAGAACTACCTTGCGCCTCTGAATGAATAATTCACGCTCGAATACCAGCGTCTTGAGTGTGACCGAGAGTCTAGCCTTACAGCAGAGGCTGAGGGAGGCCGCACGACCAGCCTCTCCCGGACAGCGTGAGGGCCAGACACAGGCCGTCCCACTCAAAGGTCAGGGACAAGAAGCCAGCCACTGGACTGTGGCTACAGCTCTCCAGCCGGTCCAAGCAGGAGCAGGACTTTGATTAAGTCCTGCCTCCACACCCCGGACGAAGATAAAAATCAACAACAACAAACGCTCGCTCCGATCGATACAGGCAAATTAGCAATGTTCTAAGCAGGCTCTATCGATCCGAGTAGTGTGGGGGTGGGTAGAATGGGGAATAGATCCAAAAAGGAGGGGGAGGGGGAGAAGAGGAGGGGAGATGGAGGGAGAGATGAAGAGAAGGAGACTGAGAGAATGTTGGAGGAAAGATGGTGCCCTGGGTGTGGACGTTTCAGTCTTCAGCAGGGAGAAGTGTGTGGGGGACCCACAGGAGCGTTCATTAGGCCTCAGCTCTGAGCTCTTAGGACCCATTACTGCCCTCACACCAGGGGCTCACACACACACACACACCTACACACACACACACACTAAGTGGTCATGTTGAAGGACTTGTGGGGCTGGTCTAGCATGTCTATCTCGTTGCAGAGATTTTCCACCTAAAAGGAGGTATTTAAACCTCCCTCGACATCCTGGACCACACACACACACTCTCATACACACACACATAGTTTGGGCTTTAAGTAGAGCAGGGGGTAGCGGAGGCGGTGAGCCAGACATTCTCATATTAGGATGGGAACCCTCGAGGGACAAACCTTTCCTTCATCCGCCCTCTGCTTCTGCCGCCCTCTTCATTTCTTTTTAACCGCCCTTCGCGACATCGCTCCATCTCTGCTGAGAACAGGAGCACAGCTCTGTTCAAACGAAAACTTTTACAATCCTTCTTTGAAACAGAATGCAAGAACTCCATTCCGCTTCGCAGCAAAATTGGTGTCGCGTAGGCATCCAATTCCAGCATGTGGAAGCGGGCGTGGGAGTGAGTGTGGGGGGGGGGTCGAGGGATCGAGGGAGCAGCAGGAACCGTGGCTCTGTGTCTGGTGTAGCCGTGTCCTTGAGGCAGCCTGAGCTGTCACTCCCCCTGTGGGGGGGGGGGGGGTGGGGGAGGGGGGCGACGTGCACTGCACCACCTGGCCCCCCTCCGCGGACCTTGGACTGTCAGTTCTGCCACGGCTCAAATCCAGCCCCTCATAGAGGACCTCCACCCTCTCCTCCCCCTGTCCCTCAGGGCTCAGAACAGCTCCAAATGAACCAACAAGCCCTGCCCTTACCAGCCAATCTGACTTCCTGTCGACGTATTCCAAAGCAGGCAGTAATAAGACAGGTGGTATTGATGGGGCTGATTTCCAGCAAGCTCTGGTGTTGTCCAGAGTGTGTGTGCGTGTTGCTGTGACCCCTGACCCCCTCCCCCGGCGCGGTGCTGTCATGCTGAAGGCCTACCTCGTGTGTATCCTGCTGACAGGAAGCTTCGGGGGCATCTGTGAGAAGAGTAAGCTGTACTCTGACGGAAAGAGGAAGTCCCTGAACACAGGCATCATCACCGTGCAGAACTACAACTCCCACGTCCCCCCCAAGGTCTCCCACATCACCTTCGCCCACGAGGTCGGACACAACTTTGGATCCCCGGTGAGTACTGGATTCTGGGCTTGGCTGTTCATCACATGCCAGTCTGTAACACACACACACACACACCTCACATTCTTCAATTAATGGGAGACATTGGGAGAGGGAAGGAAGAAAAATGTTGTGAGCCTTGTGTGTTTGTGTGTGTGTGTGTGTGTGTGTGTGTGTGTGTGTGTGTGTGTGTGTGTGTGTGTGTGTGTGTGTGTGTGTGTGTGTGTGTGTGTGTGTGTGTGTGTGTGTGTGTGTGTGTGTGTGTGTGTGTGTGTGTGTGTGTGTGTGTGTGTGTGTGTGCAGCATGACTCGGGCACAGAGTGCACCCCAGGAGAGTCGAAGGCCCAGGAGAAGAAGGAACAGGGGAACTACATCATGTATGCCCGGGCCACCTCAGGAGACAAGCTGAACAATAACAAGTTCTCCATGTGCAGCGTGAGGAACATCAGCCAGGTGCTGGAGAAGAAGAGAGGAAACTGCTTTGTTGGTGCGTAGGCCTGCTTGGTTTAGTATGCTGGCATGTGGATGTTATTATGGGCTGGAGGTATAACGAAGATGTGTGTGTGTGTGTGTCTGTGTGTATGATGTCTGTGTGTATGTGTGGTCGGTTTGTGTATGTGTGTGTGTGATGTTTGTGTGTGTCTGTGTGTGTGTGTGTGTGTCGGTGTGTGTGTGTGTGTGTGTGTCGGTGTCGGTGTGTGTGTGTGTGTGTGTCTGTGTGTATGTGTGTGTGTGATGTTTGTGTGTGTCTGTGTGTGTGTGTGTGTGTGTCGGTGTGTGTGTGTGTGTGTCGGTGTGTGTGTGTGTGTGTGTCTGTGTGTATGTGTGTGTGTGTGATGTTTGTGTGTCTGTGTGTGTGTTTGTCTTTGTGTGTCTGTGTGTATGATGTTTGTGTGTGTATGTGTGGTTGGTTGGTTTGTGTGTGTGTTTGTGTTTGTGTGTGTGCAGAGTCCGGCCAGCCTATCTGTGGTAATGGCCTGGTCGAGGCAGGGGAGGAGTGTGACTGCGGCTACAATGACCAGTGTAAAGACCAGTGTTGCTATGACGCCAACGAGGCTGATGGGAAAAAGTGTAAACTAAAGCCTGGTCAGATATGCAGGTCAGTACTTTACTGTTGTAGTAGTATAATACTCTATAGCACGATCATAGTGTTGTAGTATTATAATATTGATTATAGTACACTAAAACAGGAGAATTTATGAAAATCTAATGTCTTTATTGATGGTCGTGTGTGTGTGTTTGTGTATGTGTGTGTGTTCAGCCCCAGCCAAGGGCCTTGCTGCACAGCAGAGTGCACCTTTAAGGGCACCAACGACAAGTGCCGAGAGGACTCGGAGTGTGCCCACCAGGGCATGTGTAACGGGGCTACGGCCCAGTGCCCCACCTCCGAACCCAAGGCCAACTTCACCGCCTGCCACGGAGAGACCCAAGTCTGCCTGAACGGGGTGAGCAGTGTCCCTGCATCTCTCACTGAAGAATCACACACCCCCTTCTTTTTATTTTCTCTTCTGTTCCTGCTGCTCCCTGACCACTTTCTCTCCTCTCTCCTCCCCCTGCCTCTCCTCTCTCCCCCTCCTGCCTCTCCTCTCTCCTCCCCCTGCCTCTCCTCTCTCCCCCTCCTGCCTCTCCTCTCTCCTCCCCCTGCCTCTCTTCTCTCCCCCTCCTGCCTCTCCTCTCTCCTCCCCCTGCCTCTCCTCTCTCCTCCTCCTGCCTCTCCTCTCTCCTCCCCCTGCCTCTCCGCTCTCCTCCTCCTGCCTCTCCTCTCTCCTCCTCCTGCCTCTCCTCTCTCCCCCTCTTGCCTCTCCTCCTCCTGCCTCTCCTCCCCCTGCCTCTCCTCCTCTCAGGGCTGCTCTGGCTCCATCTGTGAGAAGTATGGTCTGGAGGTGTGCACCTGTGCCAGTACAGAAGGCACAGACGAAACAGAGCTGTGTCACGTCTGCTGCATGGAGAAAAGTAAGCCTGTAAAAAAACAGCCTGTAAAAAAAACAGCCTGTAAAAAAAACAGCCTGTACCAAACAAACAGCATGTACCATACAAACAGCCTCCTCATCCTGCTCTCCTTCCCCCTCTCTCCCCCCTCTCTCCCTGCAGCAAACCCCAACACCTGCAGCAGCACAGGCTCGGAGAAGTGGGTCCACTTCTTCAACAAGAAGGTCACCACTCTGCAGCCAGGCTCCCCCTGTAACGACTTCAAGGGTTACTGCGACGTGTTCATGAAGTGCCGGCTGGTGGATGCAGACGGACCTCTGGCCCGGCTCAAGAAGGCCATCTTCAACGCCGAGCTCTACGAGAACATCGCTGAGTGGATAGTGGTACGTGTCCAAGATCCACATTATACACCATGACTGGACGTTTTGAAGACTTTCTATTAAAGTGTATTGGTATGTACTGTATGTGTTGTGTGGCTGAGTAATGCTGGTTGTTTTGCAGGCTCACTGGTGGGCGGTTCTGCTGATGGGCATTGCCCTCATCATGCTGATGGCTGGCTTCATAAAGATCTGCAGTGTTCACACACCCAGCAGCAACCCCAAGATGCCCCCACCCAAGCCCCTGCCAGGTACACAACACACACCCCAAACTGCCCCCACCCAAGCCCCTGCCAGGTACACGACACACCCCCCAAGATGCCCCCACCCAAGCCCCTGCCAGGTACACAACACACCCCAAACTGCCCCCACCCAAGCCCCTGCCAGGTACACAACACACACCCCAAACTGCCCCCACCCAAGCCCCTGCCAGGTACACAACACACACCCCAAACTGCCCCCACCCAAGCCCCTGCCAGGTACACAACACACACCCCAAACTGCCCCCACCCAAGCCCCTGCCAGGTACACAACAGACATACTCACTGCTCTCTGAGTAAATTAGAAAAACCTTGAAATAACAAATAACCTGTAAGTACATTTACCGTACTTTTCGGACTTTAAGTCACACGTTTTTCTATGGTTTGGCTGGTTCTGCGACTTACTCTTTTGAATTATTTTTATATATTACAAATATTATATATCAAAATGAAATGTCTGTTCTTGGTCTCTGATTTTGTCTAATAAATTTCCCACCCAAACATGTGACATAGTCCAGTGCAACTGGTGTTTTTTTTCTTCTTCATTATGCATTTTTGGGCTGAACTTCCGGACTTAAACTCCGAAGCGACTTATAGTCCGGAAAATACGGTAGTCATTTTAGCAGACACTCTTATCCAGAGCGACCTACAGCAGGTACAGGGACAGTCCCCCCTGAGGCAAGTAGGGTGAAGTGCTTTGCAAGGACACAATGTCATGCTGACCCAGCAGGGGTTCAAACTAGCGACCTTCTAATTACTAACCCGACACCCTAACCAGCTGTGCCACATGATTCCCTGAATCCAGCCAGTGTGCAGGTGTCCTGTATACCAGAGATACGAGCTGTGTGGTGGAGCAGTGTATGACCCAGCTCTCTCTCTCTCTCTCTCCCTCCCCCCAGGCACTCTGAAGAGGAAACGAGCCCAGCAGGCCCAGCAGGCCCAGCAGCATAACCGTCAACGTCAGCCCAGAGAGAACTACCAGATGGGGCAGATGAGACACTGATCCCAGCTCTGGAGCTCTCTATGCCTTGGTTCTTCCTAGTGCCTACAGTGGGAACACTTCACTCCAAAGAGTTACCTGTACCAACCATTGCAACCACCCAACCTGCCTGCTCATAAACTTTCAAACTGGCATCAGAACTTATTCCAGGGGACCAGGTCGTCCGGTCCAGGACCTAACAAACATCCCAAGGAGCCGAACCAGGCTGTGGTTGGTTCACACAGCTTTGACAAGAAAAAATGTAAAAACAGTAAAACAGAAAAGAGAAAAATCTATATAAAGACTTGAGTTCTGGGTTAGGGACGGGAAGAGAGATGCTTCCGTTGTTCTGTGGTCTTTATCTTTTTTTTCCAGTCGCTTCTTTTCTACCGGAGCGTAGAGGAGAGCGGATGGGCACAGTGGCAGCAGCTTTCCTCCTCTCTCCTCCTCTCTGGAACCCTGCCCCCTGGAGCATTACAGTAGGACTGCAGCCACATTGGTTCATGCTACCCCAAGGACCAGGGGGTCTCATTTATAAAACCGGACGCACAGCTCTGAGCAAAGTTCCCTTTATAAATCACAGATTACCCACATGAATTATCATTGTACCCCGCCCTGAACTCACCCATTTTTAATAGTCAATGCAAAGCACCTCATGAATGCTAATCTAGTATCTCATGACCCTGGCATACGATTGTTCACGGTGAATCAAGGAGAAATGTAAAAGTACTACAGCTTGCACAGTGGCAGAACTTGAGAAAAAGTGGTAACAAGGACGTAGTGGAGCGATTGTGCAGGAGTTTAACAACTGTATTTCCAGTTTTTGACATATGATATTTGCACAGTATGAAATATATTTAGTTATACTTTGTGTTCTGCAGTTATCCAAAGGTAGGATATGTGATGTTATCCTGTATTTCATGCATTTCAGCCACCTACACTCCCGTAATAGACAATCTGATTGAGACAGACAGCGCTGAATTTGGACAATTATCACGCAGTACAAGCGCAAATGACACGGCTGGATTTAATCTTCATGATAATGATGACATTGAAAAAAACGTTATTGACTATCGCTCTTCCCACATTTACTTTCTGCAGTCTCACTACAGTAAGCTCCCGCACACTCTCCGGTCAAGTTTTTTTTAGGAAATATAAATCACAACCTTTGCGTGGGAACTGGCGTACGCACGTTTTCAGACCTGTTTTGTGCGTACGCAACGTTTATAAATGAGACCCCAGAAATAAGGCAGACATTGGGAGTGGAACAAGTCTTTTGCCAATGTATTTGTTTTGCAATCAAGGCAAGATTGAGGAGGGGGGAATCGTAATCGTAGGCTTTTTATTTTCCAAAGCACGTGCTCTTTCCACGTGCAAATTGTACAGTTCTTACAATATCGTCTTTTCTTTGTATCACATGACATTTTGATTTACCTGCTGTCTAAGATTATTTACTGTTTGAATTCACTTTCTCAGGATTAATGAAACAGAAAACATTTGTTAGGAAGGGATGGCCCAGGGATGATCTCTGGCCTAAAACAGCCTTCCTGACAAGCCAACACCTGCATAGCAGAGTCCGGATCATTCTCTGCTCTGTGGTACCTGTGTGGATGGACCTGTGTCCTGTAAGAACCAGGGAGGGATGTGTGGATGATGCTGAATAAGACACCAATCAGTGGTGTGAGTGAGATGTGGATAGAAGCCACACGGAATGTTTGGAGGAGCGAATGTGATTGGATGTCATAGTCGGAGGGAAGTGTCATACACAGCTTTCATTCTAGGTTCAGAGATGAGGTTAAATTACGCTGGAAATAGCTTCTTCTTCTTAATCATATGACAATTTTTTTTTTACAAGTCCAATCATAGAACAACCACTATATCCAACAGATGTTCATGTCTGATACTCATTTGAAAGGTGGACAGCTGAGGACGGGAGGCAGGAGGTGGAGGAGGGGGGGGTTCACCAATGCTTTAAGGGGGGATGCTGCCTGGCTAGAACCTTCTACTGCTCCTCTATGCTAGCACACTCATCAGATCCTAGCAGTCACAGGGCCTTGCCCCCATTGGCTGGGGCATAGAGGGCAGCTATACAGAGCTGTCACCCTGCCCTGCCTGCTCTGGGGACGATCTCACTTCGCTGCCCTCCTTGAATGTTGCTCTGAGCTCCCTCACACGCACAGCCAGGAAGGCTCATCTGGGGCAGGGTTAGGCTGCTCGGGAAGCCTACTCCATATCTGGCATGTTTTAGGTATGTGATTAACAACTTGCCTAATGAAGAACTTGGATGGCTTTAATGTAATTGTGGTTTTTAAGTGTATTTTGGGGGGAGGGAGGTTTCAGGTTGTTTTTTTTTTTTTTTTAAGACTCAGTTGTTGGACGAATTGTACTGATTTGCTGTGACTGATGTCTGGTTGATGTCATATCTGACAATGACATTTGTAAAAACTATTTTCAGCTCGTCACTATTCAGTCCTCCAACACCATCGGCCCTTTTGAATCAAGCGATACGCACATCCTTCCCCTTCTGTCCCAAACCAACTCCAACCAGATGGGCATTTGAAATCCTGGGATGCTTGGATGCTGGTCTTAACCTTCCACAGTTGGACAGTAAAGACACAAACATGTGCCTGCATGGAGCAGAGGCCCTGATCGCTCCGCCCATCAAGGAACCCCTGTCACTCAAAGGGGTTACTGTTCACCTCCACTCTGCCAGCAGAGAACAAGGTCAACAAGGTCAGATCTTCAGCTGGCAGGTGAGGATCCAGTCAGGCTGTCCTGAGGATCTGTGGAAGCTTCTGGAGCTCAGAGGGAACATAACTGACCTCTTGATGGCGGCGGGTTATCAAAGATGTTACCCTGACAACCATGCTTTGTGAATAGTTACTGGAGGATGAGATAACCTGCTTTTGTCGTTCTAATACTGTTGTTATATGGCTGTGTGAAAGATGAATATAGAGGTTATTATCAACAGTACTGGGTACACGACAAAATACATCTCCTCAGTAACAAACACAGAGTGATGTCATGACGACAGATCCAAGCCATGGATCAGTGTTCAATATCTTCAAGAAAGCTTGTCAGACAAAGGCAAAAATCCTCCCTTTGATTCCAAATGGTGTTTTAAGTGTTCTTTCTGTTTGGTGGGGCTGAGTGTCTGTCTGTGAATGATAAGGAATGTCATTATCCTCAGCATAAGTGATGATCCTCATGAATGATTCTTCTCTGATTCTTTTATTTTCTGTGGTATGCTTTGGGTAAGAGGTGTATAGAGAAATTCTCTTAACTAGATTAGTTCTTTCTCATACACTGAAATGTTACGAGTGATTCTAAAATGAAAAAAACATGAGTAAAATACTACTGTCTGATTTAATGTTCACTGTGTTTTATACAGTATATCCCATTTGCTTTTTCTTTTGTTATTTTTCAGTTTCAGATTAATTAGGCCTTTTTTCTTTTCTTTTTTTTACATAAAAAATGCTTAAGGTATTGTCCAAAGTTTGTGTTCTTTTTTAATTTCACGAAATGCATTAATAAAAATAGACTTGATCAAAAATACAGACCGGAATCGAGATTCGTCATTGTTTTGGAGAGTAGACTTAACAAGCCACTTCCAGAGACGTTTCCTTTGGTAAATGTAATTTTTACTAAAACATTTCATAGTCGTTCATTAAAGTGCCCAACCTTCCGGTTACTCTGTTCTCTAGTGCAGTTAAGTAACGACAATGCCGCTTCAAAATGACTATAAATAGATCAAACTCAAAGTTAGACTTCACAAATATTCAACATATTGAAGGTGAAATACACGGTATTTGGTGGAAAAAAATAGTAATTGACGATTATACAAACCAAAACAACAATAAACAGAAGAATACAAATCCAGCCCTGATTTGGGTAATGTAATGAGTCCAACTGAACCTTCATCAGTTTCCAAGTAGTTATTACATTATTATTATTATTATAAGTAGTACATAAAGATAAAGATATTTGTCCTCTTTTAAGCAGGGTGGCGTCATGTCTAGACATGGATTCTGATCTTCTGTTTTCTGCGCTTTTTGTGATTATCTTCTTGGCAACGGACGAAAACCTTTTCTTGTGAGGGTTGAACATGCTGCCCATCGTTTGTCTTGGCACAAAAGTTTGTCCTGGGGGAAAAAAAAGGTTTATAAAAGGTAAGTTAATATCATTTTTTGGTAAAAATCTACATCAGAAGACCCACTATTTTACAGCAATTCTAAATATCCACCAGAGGGCGCCAATGACCTTCAGATAATAGGCCAATCTAATAATGTGGGGGATCAGTCTTGATAAGTACGGCACGTTTTTTGTAAAATACCGATACATAAATAAAGGTTTAGAATTAAGTAGCAATTAGATAAACATTTGTATTTTGTGTCATAGATTGTTGGACTGTCCTGCGGTGTTCTGTGTGTTTTACTTCTTGCAGCCTTTGAACTATAACAACTGTATGTACAAACAGGGTCATGGTGGGTTCAGAGTAGACTATGCCCCACTCACACAGATTGAGCCTCTTTTAGTCGTGCTTTATTACACACTTTAGGATTACAGGCACAACTGTTTTAGTTCCAGTTAATCTTGTTACATAACTGGAGCCATCATTTGCATGCTGTATCATGGTTTTCTAATCTTTCCATACAGATGAAGCAAAGGCCCCCTCATGTCTAATAGCAGAGTCACTAACTAGCCCACCGCAGGACTAAAGACACACAATAAGCAGACACACTTCTCCTCTACCTGCAACCTTATAGATTATTAAATCTAGGGAGTCCGGTGGCTGAGTGGTTAGGGTGTCGGACTAGTGATCAGAAGGTCATCGGTTTGATTCCTGGCTAAGGGTAACATGACGTTGTGTCCTTGGGCAAAGCACTTCATCCTACTTGCCTCAGGGGGAATGTCCCTGTACCTGCTGTAAGTCGCTGTGGACAGAGTGTCTGCTAAATGACTAACATGTAAATGTTAAGGAGATGGGATAGATAGCTACCTCTCCTGTGTTTCTCCGTCCTTGACGCTGATCCTGCCCACAGTGAGTTGGGGGCCTTTCCCTCCACCCCCCCAGGGCATGATGGTCTGCATCTTGCTCCATACGTTCTTCCACAGAGCAGTTCCTTCCCAGCGGAAATTCAGCATCATCAGATCGCCAATGTCCTGATCCAAAGTGATCAGGAAGGTGTAGGTCTTATTCCCTGAGATCTCCTCTAAACTGAAACATGGTCAGGGAAAGTGACATAGACAAACACATAGAGAGAGAGAGAGAGAGAGAGAGATAAGTGACTTGGTGCTGACATGGTGATGTGTAAGTAATTGAAGACAGTTTGTGACTTTGTCACACAATGGACAGACATTTGGTGCCTCATTGTGAGAAGAAACGTGTTGCGTGAGCCTGGCTAGTTACACATCTTCTCCTTTTAACGACAAACACTAGAGGGAAATGGGCTCTCTCTTCATCCCTGGCCACAAGTGAATAATTCCACACTTGCACTATAGCTGTAGCCTACAAGGTCCCACCAGCATGTGACTCTGCTCATAGATGCGTGAGCCGTTCCAGATATGAAAGAACAGAACTGGAGAAAAAAACGTGAGGGAAATTCAGGGAAGCATGTTCATATGTGGTGCCTACAGCACTAAATGATTTATTCCCCCTCCTCCTCTCCATTTATAGTCGTCTTTCATTTAAAAGTCCAAGTCGGTTGCTACTCTAGATACAGTGAATGTACAGTAGAGCCGAAGGTTTCTATTCTCTACTGAAGCGATGTGGTCAGGGATGTTGTCTGTATATGTGGTGGGCTGAGCACGTTGGCCTGAGGGCAGTAAAGCAGGGCAGTCCACAGCTTTGAACCTGATGAAGTAGCGCAATACTTACAAACTGATAGGCTGCTCTTCGCTCTCCTCTTTAGTCCCGGTAAGGGAGATGGTGAGAGAGGGCTCGATCCTCTCTATCTGGTTGACAAATTGAATCCTAAATTGGTAATGGTAAACTGTTGGGAGGGGGAACGGAGAGAGAGAGGGAGAGAGAATTAGTTATGAAAGATATGAAATAGTTTTCGATGACTTTTCATGAATCAGGATTTTGAAACTGGGTTGTGGTTCAGTCAGAGTGTGAGATAAGGACATCAGCCAGCATGGTGGCTGTTACTGCAGCACAGTGAGAAACCACGTCTCCCGTTTCCTAACTAATTGACTTCAGAGGCCTTCTAGACTTAAAAAGTTTTTTTTTTAATAAAGCAGCTGTCTCAGATGTCTAGCTGTCTGTTACTACACCCAACCAAAGTTCCTCACTATAGTGACTCAAGAAAAAAATTGTCTAATTTCCTAGACTGACAGAGTTGCTTCTGTGCGATTCTTCAATCCAGAATCCACATTATTTTTCACCCTAAAATGACCCTTACTGGATGGTCAAGTAGATAAACATACCTCCCAGTATTTTCAGTAGAAACCCATATAGCATGTGTGTATT
The DNA here is from genome assembly GCA_030340665.1 of Neosalanx taihuensis. Classification (NCBI taxonomy): domain Eukaryota; kingdom Metazoa; phylum Chordata; class Actinopteri; order Osmeriformes; family Salangidae; genus Neosalanx; species Neosalanx taihuensis. The sequence goes on along the minus strand of CM059295.1, from coordinate 10,763,470 downwards.
TCCCTTTTTTCTCTTATGTTATTTATTAGTCAGATTCGGTGAAGATCCCAACGTGTCAGAAAGTCATCGTGTTTTTGTCAGAGCATGAATCAGCGATTTCTGAGGATTATGTGCGCATTGGGGGAAAAAAGCAGAACCTTTCTAGGTTCAGAGTACATGACGAACTGTACTGGGAGGTTAAAGTGACAAGGTCATTGTTCTCAGGGTTTGCGTCAGGAGACAGATAGACAGATCCTGCAGGCTCACTTACGTTTATAAGGCATGTGAGAGCGAGTCTTCAGATAAAACTTCTTACTGCTGCCGGTCCGGACTCTTTTAATGTCGTATCCCAGTTTGTTACAGCGGTTCTTGCGACAGTCTAGGCAGATGCCCTTTCCAAAGGCGTTGTCATCACTGCACCTGTAGGCCATGCTCTGCTTATCTTTGTTCAACAGGGAGTCGATGAACAGGTGGACTGAACGCTCGTGTGCACATTTCACTGACTGCTCGAAACCTGGGAGAGTAGTGGGAGAAGGAGGGGGAAACAGCCAAACCATTTAGTCCATCTCTAATTAACCACTTCAACTGGTAGAAAGGGATGAGTATCTTTGGAATTAAAGTACAGAATATCCTTCCTTCCCTCTAAAACTAGTATAATGCTTCGGATGAAAACATCTGCAAATGAACACGTATGTGTCAGATAACTTCCTTTATCATTTTCTTAGGCTGTTGTTAACAAAGTTCTACTGAAAATATGCCTGTAGACAAACCCTGCAAATAATTTATATCAGGCCATTATTTAGGGATTGATGTTGTTATCCCAGAAATAGATATGTCAGTGTTCTGTCGCGTTCCTTTGGAATGAAACACTTTCTTTTTAGGTCTGATTTGAAGCAGTCTTTCCCTGCCAAATCATTCTGTCTGTCTTTCTGTCCGTCTGTCTGCCGTCAGCAGCTAGCCTGGAGGGAGCGCTAACTGACAGGCCATGAAGGGACGCAGGTGGCTCATTAGCACAGGAGGATGACAGATTCTTCAACGCACCCTTTACTTTCATGTTAGGAGAATTTTGATGAGAGCTCCAAAAATTCTGAGCGTCACCGGATCTCAACAATAAGTCGGACCAACTCTCATTCATCTCGAATCCTAAATGAGATGCTGCTTGACACTGCTACTTCTTTGCATTCCCTTTTCGTTGGAGCGTAATTTAATTCCCACTTTCATGAGTTTTCCTTCCTACATGTAACTTACCCATGAGTCCATACTGAGTTATGTGGTCGTACAGGTTCTTAAGGTGGCATCCTGGTTGGAATTCTCCCCCGTTGGGGTAGAAGTCGTAGTGTGCCACAGGCTGCTTGATGCCCACACTCAGACCCATGCGCTCCTGGGTGAAGGTGTGGATGGCATCCACAAACTGGGCGTCATCAGGGGAGAGTCTGTCTGTGGAGGACATGCCCTCAAACAGTGGCCCTGCTGGATCCAGCCCTGGACAGAGAGAGAAACCGTGATCATAGACTCAACAAGGTTAGGGAACTAGTTTCTTCGCTTGTGAAAGCCAGGAAATGGATGGATTATGTTCATTCCTTTTGAAGGTAGCTGGACACCAAACTTGAGTGACCCTCAAACATTGACTGGATTGAACCTTACCAGTAATCCGTCCTAGTTTTCCTGCTCCTCCCAGGTAACTTCCTGCGAATCCCGAGATGTGAGCACCAAGGCTGTAGCCAATCAGATGAACATTCTTTGCAGGAAACTGGTAGTACTCCTGACAAAGACATGAAACGGTGACACAAACACGTCACAGACATACTGATAGAACCCAAGACACAACGAAACATGCTGGTGAACCATGCTTGAAGTGGCCTACAGCTTCTCACCTCCAGCCAGTGCAGCAGATGGGCGACATCCAGGCCCACAGCCCGTGTGTTTTGTGCTGCTGTGGGGTAGTGCTGATGAGCCAGAGACAGCCAGTCAGTAATGACCACGTTGACGTCGCTCAGGCTGTTCTTCAGAGCTGTAGCTAGCTTGGGAAGCCAGCTCTCCATCATACCGTCGAGCTGGAAACCAGAGAAGCTTGATTTAACTCTTGAGCATGTTTATGCATGTCTCAGCTGTTGTACTAGTCGCAAAACTCAGCGGTCGATTTAAAAAAAACTTTCGCCGTGTCATATACTACTGCTAAGTCAGCCTTCTCCTTCCTGAAGAATCTGAGTTTCTGATTGGTCCAGGGCAGGGAGAGCATAAGAACCAGCCGTACCGACCAGCCGTGTGTGATGATGATGAGAGGAAGGCTGCTGTTGAAGCCGCAGGAGGCGAAAGTGTGAGGGCGGAATGGCTGCAGAGTGCAGGTGTCGTCCATGGAATCTCCTTCTGTGTAGAGCCTGAAGATGGAGCTGGCTGTGTGGGGCCTCTTCATCCTAAAGTTAGAATGCTGCTCTGGATCTGCTACAGATACAATACAACACAGCACAAGGACAATAACATGGCGATTTACTGCACCCCATTTTGGAGGGCTCATCATTTTGTGTTCACATTGCAGAAATACAAATTATGCATACGCATCTTAGATCCTTGAAAGTATTAATCAGGTTTTGCTTGCCAGAGCTCAAAGAACCAACATTGATTCTGGGATTGATTTCACTAACCAGTAGCTTTGTGAATTGATTTTCGTTTTTTGTCAGCTGTGACAAATGTCTTGGGATACAATAAGCATGTGGGAGCAGTTTGTGGAGGTACATGCATAGAGGATGGACCAATTCCTCTCTCTTCCTCTCTCTAGTGTGAAACACATGCGTCTGCTGAACTCTTTCTGCATGTCAGTGTTTTAATGATGTTGACAGCTGACATGAAATTCACAAATAAATGCCTCTTCTTGAATTTAACCTACATCAGTTATAGTACTGTGACACTGTTTGTTTGTTTGTTGGATTGATTTAGACAACCAGGATCTAGTAAAATGTGTCCTTAGAGGCTGTTACATAACTGTCCAGGGTTGGCACTTCAGCCAAAAGAGCCATAAATGATCCTGAACACCAGGAATGCTGTCAACAAATCATTTATTTCATCCCTCTGTGTGTTTTCTTCAAACCCTAAGTGGGACTAACATGTTGGCATGCAACCAAATCCTAGTATAGAAATATTTATCTTGAAGAAAATGCACTTCATGCAAAAGGTGCTCAATCTGAAACGAAGCTTAAGCGGTCGCAACCCCTGAGCACACACGCAGAAGCGTTTGGTTAAGTTAGTTTCTGTATTTTCCTGAAGTCAGCCTCCTCCTGTAGCCATCTTAACTCACACTAACTCCCTACCACTTAGATCACTATCTTGTATTTTATATTTTGTATTATACTGCTGTATTATACTGCTTCTTAAATGTACTTTATATTTTTAACCTGCTACCATGTGTGCTGTACTGTACCCTGCTGCTGTTGCAAACTGCAATTCCCCCTCTGCGGGACGAATAAAGGATTTCATATCTTATCTTATCTTTGTACTTTAGCTTTTGTGTATTCCTGCAACCCACAGACAAGGAGTCCCAAACGAATGGTTCCTCCGCAGACACACTGACCGTGAGAAACCACTCACCTGTTCTGTTCCCCTTGATTCTCTTCCCATCGGCCAGGTGAGAAGTGAGCAGCAACACGCACAGGATTCTGAGCCTAGTCATGGTGGTGTCAACGCAAGACTCCCCAGATAGTCCCTCCAACACTCTGCTCAGCCACGCTGGATAAGAGAGTGGCTGGAAAATGCTAATAGGGAGAGAGTTCTTGGCAGATCAGAGGTAAGAGCCTTTCTGGGAGAAGCAGGAAAAGAAATGGGGTTTCAGGAAGTCAGGGGGGAGGGAGAGAGGAGAACGCTCTGTACTGAACAGAGAAAAGAACAGGCCTTGGTGAGAGGACTGACTCCTCTCCTGATTGGCTGTGCTCCCAGTTTTCCCAGTTCAGAAGATTGTGAAAGGTTGGAGGTGGACGTGGGGAGGAGGGGGAGATCAGGGGGGAGAACAGAGGAGGGGTAGAGGGACGTGGGTGTTACTGTGGGCTCACAGGAGCTAAGATATTAAATGGCCTGAAGTCTCTGTTAAACCTAAAACCTTTCATGTTATAAACAATTTAAGCTATATTGTCATGAAATGTTAGGAGTGTAGTTCCCTTTAAATTTCCATTTATAACTTGTAGACTTAGTTGCGAAAGTCAGTCACAAGGCACTCTGATGTTTCTCAATACCGCTTTTGTGTTTTAGCTTATCTTAAGTGCTGTAATCAGGTTCTTCTTGGTAACATATGTTGATTAGAGTAGGCCAAGCTCCTCACTGTAAATTAAGATGTAAGAGACATGAATTATCAGTCAAACTTTCCATGTGCCCACATTTGTACCTAGTCTATGAATTGTGACATTTTTGAGAAGAAAAAAAAATTGACCAACAACAATGAACAATCAATATGTGCTCAACTTTTCTTAAAATATGGAGACTTTGGGTAGAAAAAAAGGGTCCAAAAACTGCTTCTGGCGAATAATGTACCTGACCCTAACTGGCTTTATTTGCATTGGTTCAAATCCAGTTCTTACAACAACAAAAAACATGCATTTTGTGTCTTTAATTTAGTAAACATTTTAGAGAGACAATCTGCAATGCCAATTACTTATTTAGTATTTCCAAAGCAATAAGGTTTTGTGTTTAACCTAAATTGGACTTCTTATCCAGATCTTTAATGGAACACTGTGTATATCTGCTGCATAGTCAAACAGCAACCGCAAACAGCTGGACTCAAACAGATCCAGGGATACTTTCCAGGCTGTCAAATAAGCAGGTAAACTTCAGGGCAAAGCAAACACAGAGCACCTTTGCCTTTCTAAACACAGACATAACATGTTTGCTGTGGGCTCATGCTTGACCCCAGTCCCCCAGCGGTACAGAGGGAACATCAGCTCTGGTCCTTCTCTCATGATCATGGCCACATGCAGCCACAGTCACCTGTCACAGCGGGGGACGATAGCAGGTCACGTGTTTCCCCCCTGGAGACACCAGAGAAGAAAACGAGTTGCTAGAACAGAGGGAGAGGAAAATATGTGGTTGAAATGCCTTATCTATTCTGTATGACATTACATAACCTTTCTCAATTGTTTCCTTTTTTAAATGTTTTATTCAGTCCCCTGCACTCCGGTTGACTGAGTAGATGGTGCACTTTGGTAGTGATGCTGAACTATTTTAATGGTAGTTATTTCTGAGATTGTTTTTTTAGGTGTTGTTGATTGGCTTTGGCTAACTGTCCTGTGATTGCATGTTTGACTGCAGTATTTGTCTTGTATTTAATCAGTACAGAAAACGTGCAGCCATGACAGAGCAAATTCACAACAAGTATTTATTTTTGTAAAATCTACCTTACATGTACAGTATAGAAATTACAAAATTACTTTTACAAACAAGTATATATAGCACTTAAAATGGAAAATATTGTGTTAGTAGAAGCAGAATCAGAGAAAAAGTGGAAATCCGTGAAAGTTAGCAAAGCAGCAAAACGTTATTCTATTTCAAATAATCTCACAACAACTACAAACACATTTTTGTAAAAATCAAAACTCCCAAGGAATAAACATTAGGAAAGTTAACCGCTACATAAAGAAAGATACATTTTAATGGGAATAAAAATGAATAAATCGCAAGCTTTTTTTTGATGCCTGCGTTATATTTCTGGTTCCAAGTTAAACTACAGCAATATCACCTAATGTACAGGTGTGTTACTATAACAACACGATGCAATGATGAGGGTCTGTCGCATCATCACATTAAGAGAGTTTCTAAAATGTACTAAAATGGATGGGAAAGTAATTTCTGCACGTCTGACAAATATAAAAGTATATGAATCACAATTACAGTGTAACCATGAAGTTGTTTTAGTAGCTACATAAATCCATTTCACCACGTTCAAGAAGAGTGAGACTGTCAGTATAACACGCTACTTTCAAACAGTGTCATTTGTAAATACATTTGGCCTATGATCACTTGAATAAACTAATCTCTCAGTGGAATCGTCATGTCATGTATATACGTTCATGCAAGCTATTTAACATTTCTACTTTTCATGCCCTTCTGAAACAATTTGCCTGATGTGACATTTCCCAAGACAACTTGAACATTACATAAGAAACAAAAATGACATCACAATATTTTAAAAGCAGCACTTGTCACAACACACTGCTTTGCGCTCAGAGAGACTTCAAACAGACCAGTGTGTGGCTCATTTCACACCGATTAAGGCTGTATTTTTCTGCATCCTATGTGTTAATATAAAAACAACAAGACTGAGCGTTAGGGAGCCTGACACAGAGATGTGTGTTCTGATGAACATGCAGGGATCAAATCCTGTGTCGCAGGCAGAGGGAATCACACAACTGTGAAAAATGCAGGGATGATGTGAGGCGTGAGAGGGAACACAGTCCACAGAATCTCCCAGGAACCTAGCCAACAACTAAAAATATCCACGCTTTCTCTTCACTATCCCTGACGTCGCTGTGGATTTTATTTCCACGTGGCTCAATAATTTCCTGTCACTGTTTCTGACTGCCTGACAGCTAGGAGATAAGACAACTGGATAAAAACTTGGTAAACTTTCCACACAAATCTCCGGAACTTCAATACACAAGGTCCTTACCCCTACGGAATAAAGTCTAGTCCAGGGGTGGGTAATTCTGGTCCTCAGGGGTACTCTCCTGAAGGTTTTTTCAATGTTTACCTGCTCTAGCACACCTGATTCAAATGAACAGGTTGTTATAAAACTCTGTGGAAATCTTATAATGACCATTCATTAGAATCAGGTTTAGAATCAGCCTTCCCCTGGACTAGTCTGTATCAGGTGTTGGTCTCCTGTTGTCAATGAAAGTGTACTGAGACCTCAAGTCCCTTTGAGAAACAAATTGGATTTTAGGACTGCAGGCAATATTTACAACATAGTTTAATTTACAGATATACATATCTGTAAATTAACCTAGATTGTAAAGGAATCACAGGGATAATTTTGTTCTCCTGTTGATGGCTTGAAATCACACAGAAACATGAAGTGACAGGGCTATTTTCTAAGCATTCTTTACACCTTCGTGTGTGTGAAAGTGTAATTCACACGTCCATGCATGGCACATTCATTAGACATGAAATAAAAAATGAAAGGAGTTTTCCAAATGTATAATCTGATAGTTTGAATGTATATGGAAAATGAAAAGGGTGTTTCACTTTCCTGCTACAGTAATGACGAATGTTGAAGCCTATACTACATACATTATAACTTCTGTTATAATTGTTGTAATGACTGACAGTCTTCACAGAATATTGTAGGAGTGGTTTTGTTAATGTTCCATGAATGCTTACACACTTCACCCTCTTCAGGCGATGTGCTACGAAAAATATGAATCTGAATTTGAATTAATATAAATTTTGTCATAGAAATAGTTGGTAACAGATGTAGCTCTCCAAAAGTTCTGACAGTATGAGGTAAAGTTTTAGGGCTGATAATTTGTTAGCTGAGGGTAAAGAGCATTAGGGTTCCATAATGCCTGTCTGTCCTGTTTAACTCATGGTGATCATCTCATATTTGTCCTTGACGTTGTTCTCTTCCTGTTTCTCGGGCTCAGGATGGTGCAGCTCTATGAACAGGAAGTAGATGGCAGCTCCTACCAGACCTCCCACCATGGGCCCAGCTACCGGGATCCACCACCAACATCCACCAGCGCTGTGGACACACAGGACACACACAGGATCAGCTAAGGTACTCTGAGAGATCTCGTTAACATAGTCAAAATTAATTACACGTTCGAATTGTTTCATTGGTTCAGCTAAGTAGGAAGTCATGGGAGATTAACCACATAGTGGAAAATTGTGCGTGGGCAGTCACAGCCTGCTTGTTTATTTACAAAGGACGTCATCGTGGATAAGATGTAATCTTGGCTTCTCCATAGCTTTTCTCTCCCTCTTAATCTCCTTTTTTAGTTTACTGGTTCGCTTCTACGCATGATCTGGATCTTTGTCTCCGCCTACCAACTTCTGTATTTGTTAATTGTGCCTTAAAGTTTTGCTTCAGCTTGGCAATGTCGGTCACCTGGGTCACCTTTCAAACGTCTGCTTGAGTCTTCCTGATCATGTCCTCAGCCTTACTAAACACCTTATCCCCTCAGGACTAACGCTGACACCTGTGTGTGGGAAGGCAGGATTAGCTCCTGCTGCGCGTAGTGGTAGGAGAGACCCAGTTGAAAAGGTTTGACTGGAGTTAGCCGCTTGACCTAACCTCACGCATCAGATATGTCTGAGCAGACCATCTTTACCTGCTAAGCATCCAGGAAGTGCTGCAGCCAGACTATAGGATGGAGGCCATTTGTGGATTAAAGACTAAACTAAGGTGATTTGGCATGAGATCTGGCCAGACAGACGGGGACAAACACTACGTCAGGTGAAAATGGCACCAGGCCACTGTTGTTCTTCACTTACTACCATGCCTGATTACATTTACATGGACTGAAAATCAATTTTTCCTTTTACCTCATCCAGTTCCAGCTGACTACACTATCCTCATGGTTAAATATGATCTGGGACTAGGGAGATATTGCTTCGACCATATTTTAAAAGGTCACATTAAATCAGCTTTGACATATACGATAAACTGTGTGCATTAGAGAGTCATAATCTTAAATCTACGCATGTAATCCTATATGAAACATCTGGTGGGCTGTGCTATTTGTGAGCGTGGTGTTAAGGAATTAAGTCAATTACTCTATTTGACCTGTAGCAGTTGGTTCTAAAAGCACCTTCTACCAAGCAGACCGACCTAATAACAGAACACATGTTCTATGACCCTGTTCTGTTACAGAGTTTAGCCGCCTTGCTTTGGTGAATGTGTCCAATCGCCATAGGGTACCGCATGCCCTACTGTTGGTAGAGAGAGACGTTGAAAGAAAGGGTGTGTGTAACGACCACAATTGTGCCCTTTCAGTTATAAAGCATGGAATATTTATACATGCAGAATCCTCCATCTCTCTCTCTCTCCATCTCTCAGCTTAAAGCTTTCTCCAAAATGCAGGGGATACACAGTGTTTTTGAAATATTGATGGAGGGTTCCAGCAGAGCAACATTGGAGCAACTGACACTGCTTCCCTTCCTGGAGGAGAAGAAAAAGGAGGCCAGGTCATGTTGGTGGGTTTATTCATATCTGCTGCTCTGCTGAAGGCTAGCGGTATAATGTGCCATGTAGCTCAACTAGACAGCAGGCAAGCCGGCACGATTAGAGTGGGGCTTTCCTGTCACACGCATTCTCTCTCTCTCTCGTTGCCTCTCATCTTCCCCCTCACATTTTCCCTCTCTCTCTCTGTCTCTCTCTTTCTCACTCTCTCTTTCTCTCTCTCTCTTATCTTCTGTCCCCACCCCACCCCCCTCTTTATCGCTTTTTTAGAAGGGCAATGAATCTTTCACAGCCGTACAGTACATGAAGCTGTGTCTTCTACACACACAACAGATCTGAGGCCAGGCTTATTGGGATTCCATTACTCCCTTCTGCGTCAGTGTGAGGAGTTTCAAAGCAGCAGTACCTGAACACTTCCACACCCCAGCCGGCCACGGCAGTGAACAACCTGGGGGCCAGGTCACGAGCAGGGTTGATGGGGTAGCCACAGTTCAGGCCCATGGACACCCCGATGGCCATGATGATCAGACCAATGCAGAGAGGCTCCATCCCTTTGGGAGCACCAATGTTCTTCCCATCAGTGATGGCCAGGATGCACAGGATCAAGGCACCTGTTGCGATGACCTGGGAGACAAGCACGCTTATGTTAAACAAGGTGGCCTGATGTGACATGATTCACTGCCATGTCAATACATCGAACACGAAAACACCAAATGTATATATGAGTATTTCAGTGGCATTGTTTGCTGTGAAGGATAGCAAGTGGAAGTCAGATAGAGGTAATGAGAGTGTCTTGGTTTAGTTCTGAGCATTGCGGTGACCTGTGCCCTCCATTCTTTTGCCTAAGCTTATTAAAAGTTCTCGCCGTTTAGAGATAGATGAGGCAGCTTTGGAGCTGTTACCATATGGCTGCATGTAGGGATGAGAACCATGTATCGAGATCTAGATTTACATCTAGACAAGTCTTCAATCAAATTGGCTCCAGAGTCACTGCGGTAATCTGAAAATGTTTACACCTATTAAAGGGTTAAGGATTTCTCTGATTATCTCATTGAGAACACGATAACTCCCCCCTACCACACAAACACAGCCAAAATGATGTTTAACAGACGCGCGCACTAGGCATGCTCAGCTCTTGGGTATTTCATACAGATGGTCTGTTTACAGCCCACGTAGCCGTACTATAGCTGGCAACAATACGCATGTTCACTAGGGATGTTTATTTGCATGACTGCACTGAAAGTGTGCTCAAGCGTGAACGCTTATACTATTACACTTTATCTGACGTAATCCACTAGAGAGGAATACAGTACTCTCCGGTTTGAACAGTTCGTTCAATGAGGAACATGGTGGGATTAATGAGCTATATGTGTGATGTATGCAAGTTATATGTGTGATTTGTATGATGTTTTTCTTTTCTTTTTTTACCTGATCTACGAATCCGTTGAGGACTGTGAGGTGTGGGGCAGGGTAGGATGCAAATATGTTAGCTGTGGCATTTGCCCCAGTCACTGACAGAACTCCACCCGTGTATTCCATGAGAGCGTCTGTTGAACCCATACAACCAAGTTAGTCACTGAGTGTTTCAATATGCTGATGGGAAATCATACCGGAGCGAAGCGTTTGGCAATAGCACTCCCTAAATGACTCTTGCGTTCACAAATATCTCGATCTATAGTTTCCATTCACCCAATGACTTTGACTTCACCCTGAATGACACACAAAACACGCTAGCTAAAAGGCTGTGTATAGAGTGGTCATGCTGTTGCTAACAGAAACAGCGATGATGACAGTGACCCCAAGTACCACTCACCATAGTACAGCCACTCCCACTCGTAGTACAGCCATAGTATAATTATAGTCCTTACCATAACACAGCCACAGTATAACTATAGTCTTCACCATAGTACTTCCCATAACACAGCCACAGTATAAATGTAGTCCTCACCATAGTACTCCCTATAACACAGCCACAGTATAACTATAGTCTTCACCATAGTACTCCCCATAACACAGCCATAGTATAAATGTAGTCCTCACCATAGTACTCCCCATAACACAGCCACAGTTTAACTATAGTCTTCACCATAGTACTCCCCATAACATAGCCACAGTATAACTATAGTCTTCACCATAGTACTCCCCATAACACAGCCACAGTATAAATGTAGTCCTCACAATAGTACTCCCCATAACACAGCCACAGTATAACTATAGTCCTCACCATAGTACAGTCCATAGACAGCACACGATCCAGCAAAGGCTCCCAGAAACTGAGCCGCCACATAGATAGGGAACTTCTTGATGGGCAGTTTTCCCAGGATTACCATGGCCAGAGACACAGCAGGGTTGACATGGGCTCCTAGGACAAGCAGAATGTGTTAAAATCACTAAAGAAACATTATGGTCTATTAAAGTTTATACTTTATTGCTTACATAGATGGACATGTCAAGACAGTTTAGAGTTCAATATCCCCACTGAGGGGACAAATAAAAGATTATCTTATCTTATCCGTCAAATATGACATTGCTGTTGCCACTGGTGAATAAAATCAGTTTCATTTAAATTAGTTTGAAATTAAACGGAAGGATCAACACCGTGTTCTTAGCTGTGATCTCAGTGTTGGGGGGGCAGAACTGCTGGGGAGTTTGACTGCCCTTCAAATGATTATCCCCAGTCCAGTTCAGAAACACTGTCCAGAACAATCAGCTGAAACAGCCTGTCTGAATTAGGCCCGACGTAATCTGTCAAGGAGATCTGCTTAAGACGCTCATAAACTTTAAGTTAGCAGGGGGGGGGTGTGGACCTCACCGTACCAACACCACGCGGGGGGTTCATTTGCTCCCACTGTTAATTAAAACTTGGGACGGCGCCAGTGAAAGCATCCAGGCTTGTGTTTGTCTTTGAGGCCTGCCTGAAGCAGGGTCGCCTCCACATCTGCCCCCGCCCTCCTGCCCCCCCAGAGAGCCATGCCCCAGTAAAGCTCATTAGTCCAATACCTGTGATCATCATCAGAGATGTGGCAGGATAGTGTGGAGGCTTCCTACCGTGTAACGACCCCCAGGCCTGAATGGCCCAATCATGCAGCAAAAGCATTCTGGCTCGTCTACTATCCAGGCTAACTGGAAGAGGAGGACCTCTCCTCTATGCTGATCTTGATGCTTGTACACTGGCTGGGATCCAGTGACAGGAAGTATGGAAGTACACTCCTCAAAGAGGGATGAAGAGACACCCTTTCTAGTATTAGGGAGTATCTAGTCAGAGAGTCAAGTGGCTTGGCGGTGAGGGAATCTGGATGGTAATCATAAGGTTGCAAGTTTGAATCCTGGCCGTGCCAACATGACGTTGTGTCCTCCAGCAAGGCACTTCCCCCTGCTTGCCTTGGGAGGAATGTCCCTGTACTGCTCATGCTCTGGATAAGGGCGTTTTCTAAAATGACTAAATGTAAATATAGTATTTCCCTCAAATAACTCTCTTGCTTGATGCATTCTCTCAAGCCAACAGTGTGGCTTTTTTAAGATGAGCTATACCATTCAATATGGCTCATAAAACACACATATTAGCTGGTTTGCCAGTGTTCAAACGATCCCCCGGGGGGAGTCATTAAAGGCTAATCAGAGCAAGGCTCCTTTATTTCCGAAATGTGATGGAAATTACCACCGCTTTTTAAATGAGAATCTATCATATCATTACGTAACGCATGTGTGTGTGGGATAATGAAACCTTTGATTGCTGCTTTAAATGCTCTTCACCTTAGCTAAGCAAGTCCTCGTAAGGAGTGGTGACATTTAGAAACAATTCCTCCTCGTCCCTCTGTCTAACATAGCTGGCTCTCCTTGCTGTAATGTAGGACCCTACACTTCCTGCCTTGTAAACCCAGCCTGCACACCTCCATACTTTGACACTGAGAAGCAGCCGAGCAGAACAGAAGTGTAATCAACCAGTAAGATATGGTTTTTATCTATAACCTGTCAACCCCCTCTTTCACTCCTACCTACTGATGCGTGCATCGAGTACAGCCAACCCCCTAAACTACAGTGTAAAAACTGTAGTAGTACCGAATGGCAGACTAACACATCAATATTTCTACAATCCATTAATGTATAACAATGTCAGATAGGAGATGAGAAGGAAGTATTGACCTGTGATCGCATGGGTACTATTTCTGGGAATCAGTGAATGTGAACTCTCAAACAGCCAAAGCCCCCAGTGAACTGTTTATTTGCCATTGGTAATGTCCGTGTGGCTTGGCCAGACATCCATTGTTCAAACATCCCTGCAAAGTCATGCCGCCCCATCACATGCAAACAACGAAGAATGGCCTTTGAGTTCTTCTTCTGGTTCAAGGTGATAGGAAAATGTTGGACAGAAAACAAGTACGCTCCATATTAGTCCCTTGTGTATTTGTGGCCTTCGATGAAGCCAGGGGCGTTGGTAGACATCAAGCTCTACTGGGAGACACTCTCCTTCTGATGTACCTGTATTTTCTTCCAAGCTTTAAATGCACTACTCAGCTATAGAAAGTCCCCCTTGCTTAACCCACTATACAACAGCTTAGGGACGAAATGTTGATATCAGTTTTGGCAGCGACATCAATAATTAATACAAATGTGCACATTTTGGGGGGATCCATTTGAGCGCAAAACCTGTTTTTGGAGCTTGATGTTATATAATTTTGGTCAAAAAAAGACGGTCAGTAGGCCTATAATTTAGGAACTTTCTTTCGTTTTGTAATGTCTTCTTAGCCTTAACACAATTCTGACTTGACCGTCTATGTGACCCTGTAATGGGAGGATGTACGTATAAATTCTTCACCACTCCCTCTGCTGTAAGTAGACATGATAAGGCATTTCCCCCACACCAAGGCTAACCCAGAGTTCAGATTATAATTGGAGGATATGAGGTAGAACAGTTGTATAGATGAGGAAGGATATGATTAGTAAAGTGTTCTCTCCCAGAAGCATATATCCTCTCAACACATAATAAACATAAGGGAAAGTATGTGGACACATTTACACCAAGGTTTTTAAGGTTGTCCCCCCTGAACGTACACACTCTACAAACTCTTTTGGATTATTCTAGTGTGATTTGAACCTGAATCAGCCTGTGCTTGAGGTATGTTATTCACCTGACACTCCCCCAGCCATGTAGACAGCCATCATCACTCCCAGAGTGAAGCCGATGTGGATGGTGAGAGGCTCCCCCAAGGCCCCCTTACTGAGGACTGTCTGGGCCACGGAGCCACACCCGAAGAGCTGGAACACAACACAACAGACAGAGGAGTACACAGACACAGACAAATGCGCACACGCATACACACACAGCCACACAGACACAGGCACACAGCCACACAGGCAAACACACAGAGATAGACAAACACACAGACACACACACACAGAGACAAACACAGGCAGACAGACAAGAGGCAGGAAAATACACACACAGACAGATAAGGACAGGGACTCAATAGCAAAAACGCATTGGCTGAAAGAAGAAAGACTTCTTGTTTTGAAATTCTTAATTATGCCCATGGTAAAACTGGTCTATTCTACTGCTTTCATTTTTAATTAGGAAGCAATTTAAATCAATAGGACCTCCCTGTCCCTTGTAGGAATTCCACCGTGGTTGCCCCATTTTCCGATGGAAAACAATGAATCATCCATTTTCTTGGTGACAAAACGAGTCAATTAAAACCAAAGTGTTCAAAGAAGGGCGCCCATCCAAAAATAGCTGAACGTGTTGTGGAGACAGGATTGGTGCATTAATGTGGTGCCACAGACCCACAGAGCCGCTCTAAGCTGGTGATGAGACTGAGCTGCAGCAGCTTTGAGCTGGGCCACTCAGATACAGGTGAACCCTCCCAGGTGAGCAGTGGACTGCAGAGGGCAGATAGGAGGAAAACCAGCTGCCCTCGTTTAATCAGCATGGCCAACTTCATGGCCCTAACAAGACAAATACATACAAATCATGTCAAATGTTGTGTTTGCAATAGTGACTAGTGGACCTGAATTGAAATGTGGATGTTGTCACAGTCTCCCTGGTTGTCAGAATATGTTGGTCAATTCACATTCTTGTCTCTTGCATGCTGCACTTTTTGTTGTTGTTTCTATTTTCTCTCATATGAAGGCATTAAACAGAAATTGTGAGAGTACATAAATTAACATTAAACCATTGATGGACGTACTAATAAATGAGACATGAGCTAACTAAGAAACCTAGTCCTGATGTGTGTGTGTTCTATGTATTCTCCACATATTACAGGTTATAGACAGGATGATCCCATATTATATGCAATGCACATGCTAATAGGCGTGTTGTGTTTAATCATGTGCTCTTTATTTCAAAGGAAAATGACAACCTACCACTGTGTTATATCCCTCACCTGTCAATTTTGGCTTTTCTATTTTCAAAACGTCTAAATTATCACCCAATCACTTTCTATGACAGAATTATGGATGAGCACATCAAAGAGGATGCAAATTTCCATCTGGATTTTTTTTCTCCTCAGCAGCTAAACATATTTATAAAAACATATCAATTATGTCAAATCAACTCCCCTGGGAGTGTTTTTGACATCTTATTACTATGCAGAAGCTTTAGACTTGCTATGAAGTGATAGCCAGATGATGGGAGCAAGCGCATATACTTACTATTAATACAAATATTCCCAGAAACTCCGCCAAGAACTCTTTGATGATATCCCGCCTCAGGGCACATCGCTCCTTTATCTTCCTCTTGCTTTCTTCTTCCATTTTTCTGCAGTGGACTGATGTCTTACTCTTGTTAGTAGAGACAGTTGACGAGTGTGAGCGTGAGTGTCTAGAAGCTTATAGGATATAGACTCACCCTCCTCACCCCCCCCCACCCCCCCCCCTCCCCTGGTCGCTGCTGTCATGTGCGCTCCTTTAATCTTTTCACCTCCAACAATGTTGGTACTCATCCACTCCAGGTGGTTTAGGCAACTCCTTTGAATCGATCACTTACAGTCACGCAATATTTTTTTTCTTTTTCTAGGGGAATCGGAAACTCTTCATTTTGACATTTTCTATGTTAATAATAATAATACATTTTATTTATATAGCGCTTTTCAAGGTACTCAAAGTCGCTTTACAGACAATAAAATCATCATAAAAGTTTCACATTAAAAACATAGTAAACATTGACATGGTACATTCATCACATATTAAAAGCAGTTCTAAAAAGAATTAGGCTGATTGCGATTCAGGCCCACAGCTGAACGAACCAACATGTGATTCGATAAGAGGAGCTGATTTGAATCGTTTAGTTGTTGATCGGTTACTTCGATCGGTGTGTTTGTTTAATTGGACTTCATTATAGGAGGGTGTGATGATGAGCCACACGTTGGTGTATTTCCCCGTTAAAAGTTGTTGTTTCGAGACTTAAATAGGCCTACATCAATTGTGAAAACATAATAGGATAAAACACGAAAACATAATTACACACCCATATTAGTGTGGTGCACGCAGAGGTGCAAATCAGGATAGGTCAAGGGTCATACCAGTACCTGCCAAATTTCGACCCTTTCACGCTTTCTTACAATTCAGAATCTTGTATTAAAATAATGGTATTTCTTCATGTCTTTTCTTTAACATTTGTTAGAAAGGAAAACACTGTGTTGCCTTTGTGGGTTTTTCCTGTGAAAATATTTCCACCTGCATCTCATAGCTGATCTTATATGATCCTGCAGTCTACCACTGCCCTCTTCTGAGTGTGTTGCGTTATAACGCTATAATGTTGGGTCATCAGAACACTTTAAGAAATCAAATCAGTTTGATCACTTAATGTTTGGGGTCATGTTTTGGTCAGTATAACAATTGCACTCACGTTGGGACCATGTGTGTGAAATCCTCCACTTTAGGTCTTGACCTGGGCCAGAATTTCAAATAATAATGTCGCCACACAAACTCAAAGTGCCTTTATACAAAAACCACCTTGCAGAAGCGTATGGGACTTATTTTGGAACCGATTCCACACACACACGCGCACGCACACCAATATCTTTACGAACACTTAAACAAGGACTCTGAATTGTAAGAAAGCGTGAAAGGGTCGAAATTGCCTGGTACTGGTATCCCCTTGACCTATCCTGATTTGCCCCTCTGCGTGCACCACACTAATATGGGTGTGTAATTATGTTTTCATGTTTTATCCTATTATGTTTTTTACAATTTATGTATTTAAATCTCGAAACAACAACTTTTACCGGGGAAATACACCAACGTGTGGCTCATCACACCCTCCTATAATTAAGTGAAACCAACCTTGACTTTTTTAATAAAACGAACATTAAAAACGGTGCTTCCTTCTGTCCAGCAGAGGGAGCTCCGTGACAGGAGTCACACTCGCTGCGATGTGGACCGTCACGCTACCACGGTAGTTAGTTTGATTTGCCTTTTCGCTGTGGATTTTGGATTTTTAAACGGAGAGGGGGCAGGTATAAGATGAGAGATGCTTCGTATGCATAGATCAGTGTCACATTGTCAGACAACGTCGTGTTTGATGTGAAACAGTCACTTTATAAAGTGTCACCCATGCTGTGATAAAAAAGACTCACGTGGTGATGGACAGAGCCCCCTCGAGGGTGAATTAAAAATATTCCAAATATCCTCGTCTGTTTTGTTTGTTCTGTTGGATTATGGCGTTAAATGTAATTAGATTAAAGTATGATAACTGGACTGACAGAGTTATCCTACGCCATACCAGATGCGAGCGATTTATAGGCCTTTTTATGAAATTATCGAAATTGTAATGATTGATTACAGATTTTTTGGATCAATCAAATCAGGGTTATTGTGTCTCACATTTATTATTCCATAGTCCTATCATTGGCCGTGGGAAATGTGCAGGTTTAAAATAAAGATCCTTTAGTGAGGAGGCCAATTGAACTGGAGACTAATTAAGACGCGATGTTCTGTCGGGATCCAGGATCTGCTTGACCATAGACTTACATAGGCTACAGGTAAAGAAAATCAATAGGCCCTGACTTAAACGTTGAAAGTTATAAAACATTTAGAGGACAGATAATCCGCGTGGCTGTTGACAGATTCAGGCAAGCCAACCTAGTTTAGGCCTTAACCTTGAAATGTTAATAACCCACAGCCACAACTCTTTACCAAGGCTACCTTTCACCACACCTCCATCGAGGTGTTAGGATCTGTGTCATTCCGGTCATCTGCTGAGACCTGAGCTACTTCAAGACATGCTTGAATACTCAGATGTTTATTGAGACGTTGGGTGTTGAATGGTAACAGGGAATTATCACCACAGGAGAGATCATTTTCAGCAGACTGGAGGAAATCACGTGTTATCGCAGTTCCACTCAAAGAAACCGGGTTATGTCGTCTTAAGACCTGGTGTGTGTTGGTTATAAAGGGTGAAATATGCGTTCTAGACCTGAATCTGTTTGAAAGAAAAACATTGTGGTGCTCTCGGATGACATATAGACATGACACAATCTAGACATGAATAAATACTGAAATATATTGCTTTTATGTAACATAATAAAATGTGGGGGGGTGATTGTTAAACTTGTACTTCGTACAATTCGTACTACGTATTTCAACCAAAAAGTAATGTACTATTTATTATCCCATCTAGTCATCGAAGTCCATTGTTTTAGTTTAATTTGGCATTTTGGCCATTCTAATTCGTTTCTTAGAGAGTGACATGTGGGAAGATGGTGCTAGGATGCTTCAGGGAGGGGTTTGAAAGTGCTTCTCTGCTGTTCCGTGGATGGTTGGTTTATGTAAATGCTGGATTTTAATGATATCAGGAGGACGGCCCTGTTCTCTAACCCAATAAAAATGGAGGCGCGGCTGACAGCAGGTTATAAACACAGGAAGGATCCCAAAGTCCCAATCAGATTTCTATAGGAAAAAAACCAAGACACAACTGAGTAACCAAGGCAAGAGACACGATGACATCCAGTAAGATCGAGATCCCTGCTGAAGTGAAGCCTGATGCAGCTGCTCTCATGGCATCTCTCCACCTCATGCCTTCACCGGTGCCTAACCCGGAGATCCAGCACACCAAGGTCAGATGAACAACTTTACCTGTGGGACAAACTGTGTTGAATGTGTGCTAATATCGTCTTGGACTTTGGAAGTCGGACCACAATAGTCATGTACTTTTCTTTTGTCGATAGTTGCATCATTTAAATAGTCTATCTGGGAGCGCCGGCTTTGCGCAGGTGATTCTTACTGATCTTGAAAGTCTTAACATTATATCATATTTTATTGGGGGTTTTGTTACTAAAATCTGGTTTCACAAATGACTTGAATTCAGTTCAGTGAATTCTTCCCTTAAACGTACTTCTTACTGACTTGCAACATAGTTTTAGCCTTTGATTAAAAAAAACGTATCAAACGTTGACTGGTGTATTAAAATGACATCATTTGATAACAGGGAGCTTCAGTGGCAATTCAGTCCGATTTCATCTGATTTAGCCTAATATTCGCCGAGCTAAAGTTTTTATAGACTAGGCTACTCATACCTTACTTGAAAGCGAGTATTACTAATAGCATTAGGCTGCAATTAAAAGTATATAAAAATAAAAGACATGTAGCCTATGCAATTAGATCATAAAGTGACGGCACCATGTCAATCCTTTTTTCAGAAACGCCAATAAAATAGTGTTGTTGAGTAACATACTGTTTATTTTTAAAAAAAAATCGCTTTATTTACTAGAATTATTACCATGCCAAACACATTATCTTGAACATGTGTCTGCTGATGTGACAAATACCCAAAACAGCCTTTTAAAAATAACCATGGTGTAGATTACTTCAAATTACGTGTTATCAATAAAGACTTAAATATGTCAAAATAGTCCATTTTTTTCTTGTTTCACCTATCCCGTTCAAACTTTAAATTATTCTCACGCAGGGCCTGGTTATCTTGACTGCGTTTACATTTATTCATTTAAGCATTAGATTTGGCATTTATTTGGTTTCTGTGAGGGACTTAAACCCAGCCGGTACCTTAACACTGGTTAAAACATTAATTAAAAAAGGCTGAAGAAAAATAAATAAATAGGCTTTCCAATTTGTATAACCCAGCGGTTCACAAAACGGTTCATCTGAATGCGACTGAAAAATTTAAGGTTTTAACATTTGCTTATGCAAATTAAAACGAGACACGAACCTTTTGGTCTTTTTAGGTCTTTGTCCGTGTGATAATTGAACTATTGCGCTTTTGGCAGATTTTATATTATTAATTTAAATGCGTTTTATATTACATATTGCAACTGGAATTATATTTAGTAGTGGCTCCTGGTGGCTTCTGATCTGGCTGTTTCATTCAGGTTAAACACTTCTGTCTTGATTGTAAAGATCAATTGTCGACACAAACACACAGTTTTATTAGTTATTATAATTCTATGTTTTTATTACTGCAAAGTTGAAAAGATAAAAAGCTCAAGCACACAAGAGTTTGCAAGTTCATTGTTGTAATCGCTGTGTATAGGTACCATGTTCTAAGTGCAAAGGCCACTTTGTCCAGGTACGGTTTCAGAGCTGTAAAGCAAACTCTAGCCTGAGATCAGAGCCTTTCCCCTGTCTGCCTTACGTCCTAACTCAGGCTATCAGTGATCCCTTAACCTTCCTCTATTCTGCAGTTAGTACCATTTAAAAGAATGCTTGAGCACGAAGGATGGGCCCTATAGGAGAAATATTTCGTGAACACAGGACTTGGCGAATTAACCCCCAGGAATTTGGATCATCCAGTCCCTGACGGTTTAGTGGACATAGGGGGGTAGGAGGGCTCTGATTTATGGGCACCCCTGACGCAGGCACTCCTCACACCCTGTTCCCGTTCTCTCCACCCCACTGCCTGCTCAGGGAAGGGGGGGGGGGGGGAGGCTGCTCAGTCCTTGACTAGACCTCAGAGAAGAGCTGGCCAGCAGGATAGAAGATGAGTGTTTACTTACATCTCCACACTCTCCTCCATGTCTTCTAGAGCTGGGTGACCTTCCCTGTTACACCCCACTGCGAGTCAATGTGGGATGAAATGAACATGGCTTTGACCAAGCTGCTTACACAATAGATGTCTGAGGATGTCTTGGAGTTGCACTTTACATTTTGTTCCTGGCGTGTAGATTTGAGCTGATATCCAACAAGTATGACGTAATCACACCTGTACGCTTATTTTTTGTGTTACTTTTATCGAATACCCTTTTACTGTTACACATCCAATGATAACTGATCAGGTAGCTCAATGTCATCACCATGACTGTGCATCTTAAAGAAAGATTATGTAAAACGACTATTTTTGAATGCGACACAAAGGTTAGCTCTCGTGTGTCCATGAAGATATCCCTACAGATATGCTAAACGATCATTACCTAGCAGGTTTATCACTCTGCATGTTTTGCACTTCGATGTCAGAGAGGTGTTATCACCCTGCTCGATTGCCCCTTGTCCCTTTCACCGAGGCATGAACTGTTTGCGGTCAAAGAGACCTTTGTGTGAAAGTGTCAGTTAAACTATCGTCCTCCCTGCGTGTGTCTCCAAGGGATGGTGCAGATCAGGGGGACTGTGTTGAATCGGCCGAGGTCTCCCTGTGCTTTGTTATTGAAAATGCCACACTTTTCACACCCCCCAGTCCCTCAGTTACTACTGCCTTAAAAGAGAAGGTTCCGCTAGGTTCCCTGTCTACCCTACCCCCACCATGCTAAGCAGAGGCTGGGAACCAGCTGGGCAGACTCTTAGCCTATGTGAAAACTCTGTGTTTGAATGGACACAGGAGAGCAAGAGAGAGCGAGCATGTACATGTTTGTGAGGTAGTGAACTAGCCTGGTAGGACCACGGAGGAAGCCATAAATTAGCCTACCCTGATGGGTATTTATTGATGTTTTTCCACTTTTTTCAAAGAGAGTGAGAGAGAAAGAGAGGAACGTTGTATTGTTTGGTTAATTCGCAGACAGAGACAGCATTTTGGGGGGTTTTAGTGTGCGTTTTTATTTATTTATGCATGTGTTAGGTAATTAGGTAAAAAACTGTCCGAGCACATTATTGTAAAGGATTGTACAACTTGGTCATCAAACAGTAACATATATATATATATTAGTGTTCATGGTATGTCATGGTCATGGATTAGTGTTCACTTTTATTTTATTTTAATTATTGAAACTAAACTGTATTTTCATAACAGCAGCAAAGTTAATGGTAAACTGAAATGAAACCTGGCTAAATATTAAGCCACGTAGCGGTGCTAATCTGACATATACACATTAACATAGCAGCATAACATCTGCCATAAGTGCCCTGCTGTGTCTGGTTCCCCTCCCGGTGATGAGTTGAGTTTTCGATGTTTATTGGCATTACTGCACTTCAGCTACAGGAGCTTGTCTAGAGGGAACTGCCTGTTGAAGTCAAGGGGCGTTTTGTAAACGAATCTATGAGGAGACGTCCAGTCAGTGAGGATGAATGAAAGAGGGCCTCATCAATCTGTCACTGATTGAGATAGTACAGATGGAGGGTGGGGGCTCCCCAATGCTAGGTTCTGTCCAGCAGGATGTAAGTTATAGCCCTGCCTCACTGTGTGGGTCAGTGGCCCTGTCTTGCCAGAGCCTGACCTGCAGCTCTGGATTTTTTCACTTCAAAACCTCCATCTTACTGCGATCAAGATCAAACAGACCCCAAGGTAGGGGATACTGTGAGAGTCCGTGATTTATCACGACCAGCACAGCGAGCATTCTTTTTCTCTTTTTTTTTTCCTTCTTCTTTTTCCTCTCCTCCCTCCTTCCTCTTCCCCCCTCTGTCTCTCACTCACACTTTCACCCGGCCTCTATCACACATGGTCACAGAAAAACAGTAAAACACACTCCACACTCCTTGATTGTGACAAGGCAAGCCGGCACTGCCATGAATATGTCTGTTGGTGTGAAACGGCTGTTTGTGCAGCGAGTGTAAATTATGGAGTGAACGGAGGAGTCAACATCATGTCCCAAGTCTCTTAATCACTGTTTAAGGATGTGTGGTGACAGGGAGGTTATCCCATTAACTTCTTTACCTTAAGACTTCAGTCTATTTGACAAGGAAGGTGTAAATCCTTATGGTGTCATTGTGAGAAACTATTGGCTGCATAAATCCATTTAGAAAAGCTCTGTTCCCCGGGGAGCCTAGGCTGCACCAGGCGTTGACTCTCATGTCCACAGGCCTTGCTTTGCTTTACCACAGCTGCACCACTAGTTGATGGAGCTTTTACCCAAGAAGATAAAATAGTCCTTCCACTGGAAAACAATGCAATTTAATTATAAAATGATGTAAAACATGTAAAAAGTGTGACTGCAATCAATTGATCTAAATCTTTATGAAAACAAATTAGCGTGAGTACGTTTGTTGATGTTATCATAAAAATCAACAAGATGTTGGTTCATTTGCTTTATAATTTACAATGCAAATAAGAATAATTTTTTTCAGCTTACCAATAATTACTTTAATTACAATTTCGCCTTCCGAGAGACCCAAGAATGCTTCGCACAGAGTGAGGCACAAATGTCAAACAGTCTGTGCATTATAGGAACCACTGAATTAAACCGCTTTGAAAAAAAACCTACAAAAACTCTTATTTTCCACCAAACGCTCGCTGAAATGTTGTTTCTCATGTCATGTTGGAATGACGGGAGAGTAGCTGCCCACACACAGACCAGACAAAGACATTTGCCAGTCTGTGACAGCAAGGTCGCCCTCTCCAAACCCCACAGCGCAGGGTGGCATTGTCTCTGGCTGTGTGAATGGAGAACACGAAGGGTGTGTGGTGTCTGACATGTGGAGAGAAGTGGGGGAAAAACACCAGCTGCTCTCCAGTTTCACATGCTCTCCACTTGCTTGTAACAGTAGTAATTATAAATGTCCTGAAACAGATCCAGAACACAAAGGAAACAGAGGTCCTGCGATCGAAAGGGATATGAAACTTCCTGTGCAGACATGGGATGCAGGTGCCCAGTAAGGATTCGTCTGGCTAAGGAATCTTGGCCTGTTGTGTATAAACACATACAGTATATGTTGCATCGCCCCCCACCCCCGCCTCCTTTCAGAAAATCAACGAGAAATGAGTGCCATTAAATATTCCTGAAGCGTGTGAGCCATGAGAAGACGCTAGCGGCCAAACAGATGTTTTGCTGGCTGCTGTGAGTGCTTTGGCATCCCTGCCCTCCCTTGCTCCCCAGTGCCTTTCTGTGCAGCCTCCAGAGAGAGAGAGAGAGAGCGAGGGGCAGATGAGAAATTAATCAGCTTCACTGTTAGTCCGAATTCACTGACTATAGGAACATTACTCAGTGTTTGCAGATCGCCCCTGTGTTCCTCCTGTTCCCATATGTTCACACAGCCTTACACAAGAAACAACCACTCTATCCTTCATTCAAAAGATATGTGGACTATGTCAGTATTGACATAGCTGTCATATGAGTCAGGCTTTTGATACACTTTGTAAACGATGCGATGTGACCTGGGACTCGGAGCATGTATCTCATCATCAGACTCGCACACAGCTCCATCCCATCATTTTATCAGCCAAATAGACAAGTTCTGTCAGCAGCGCAGTGAGATTGACAGCTTTAACAGAAAAACATGGGGGTTGCTAAATGTTTGCAGCTGTTCTGTGGCCTATGCATAAAGTGTTGACCTATCTGCAGACTGTCCAGTTCCCATCCGCGCCAGCTCTCCTCACTGGAACAGGATCAGATGTCTGTGTTGCACCGGCAGCTTGTTTCCTGCCAGCTCTCCCTGTCTAATACCAAAACGGCCTGCGTGTTTACCAAATAATGAGAGACCGGACAGCTGTAAGCTTTCCCCTTGTAAACAGCAATCGATTGGTTTTGTTCACTGCAAAAGTTCGGATGGATGTTTTAAGTTCTGGTGCAAAGGAAAGTGGGTTGGAAGATATTTCACAGGGTGCTTCTTTACGGCCTGTTAGTGGTAGAGTGAACATAGTTGTGTGTACATGAAAGATTTTATGTTGCTAGACTTGATTCACTTTATCGGGTGTTGGGGGCGTGGGATGTATACATACTCCAAAACTAGTCATTAACTAGTCATTAACCATAAAGTGTATAAATATGGTCGTATTGATACAGATCAAAATAACCAAATAAAACCAGTGTAAATGGGGAATGCAAGGATTCTACTCAGAATGTGAGAAAAAAGTGGTTTATTATAAAAAATATATAAATATAAAAAACTGCTCTTTTGCACTTTTGTTGTCACTCAAATACTCCCCCTCCCAATCTTAGTCTGTTTTCTAAATGAATCTAAAAAAGCAATTTTAAGAAAAACCTTAAGAGTTGATTTACTGCTTTTCCTTGTCGTCTTAATCAAGTCTCTCAATGGGACCAGACAAAGGTCTAACAGCCCCTGGAGTACAGAGAGGACTCAGCCATACACCGGCTGATGTTTGTCCTTTTCTGGCCATGATTTAGATGGTGGCATGGAGCACTGCTCCCCTGCTTTACCCTCTCTCTTTCTGCGCTGCCTTGTGTGAGGGGTTATGCCTTGCATAAAGCTACCCATGGACTGCATTCTTGCTCAGACGGTTGAAACTGTCTGGGCTCCCCTGATTTAGGGGCGTTCCACTACAGTGGCCCCTATAAATTTCAAAACTAATTCCGTGCTCTGTAGGGCTTTCTGTTTTTGTAGCAGGCCCTAGGCTCCTCATAGTCACTGACACTTTTATGAAGTACCCTTAATGAGAGTCAGATTAAAGGTGGCCTCGGATGGAAGGCGCCTGAGAACACTGGGCCTGGATCCTCTGTGAGGGTGAGTATGTGGGAGAGAGAGAGTGTGCCTGTGTGTGTGTGTGTGTGTGTGTGTGTGTGTGTGTGTGTGTGAGAGAGAGAGAGAGAGAGGGAGAGAGAGAGTGTGTGGGAGAGCAAGAGAGAGTGAGTGTGTGAGAGAGACTGTGTGTGTGAGTGCGAGAGAGGGAGTGTGTGTGTGAGAGACTGAGTGTGTGTGTGTGTGTGTGTGTGTGTGTGAGAGAGAGTTAGTAAGAGACAAGGTAGTGGCAGTGTTGTGAATTTCAAGAGGAAGAACAGGCTGATGCAGATATAGGAAAGCAGTATGACTCAGTATGTACAGTATCTGTTCATGGCCTGAAACAGAACAGGTACAGACCGAACAGGTACAGACAGTACAGGTACAGACCGAACAGGTACAGACAGTACAGGTACAGACAGTACAGGTACAGACAGAACACATACAGACCGAACAGGTACAGACAGTACAGGTACAGACAGTACAGGTACAGACAGTACAGGTACAGACCGAACAGGTACAGACAGTACAGGTACAGACCGAACAGGTACAGACAGAACAGGTACAGACAGAACAGGTACAGACAGTACAGGTACAGACAGTACAGGTACAGACCGAACAGGTACAGACAGTACAGGTACAGACAGTACAGGTACAGACAGAACACATACAGACCGAACAGGTACAGACAGTACAGGTACAGACAGTACAGGTACAGACAGTACAGGTACAGACCGAACAGGTACAGACAGTACAGGTACAGACCGAACAGGTACAGACAGAACAGGTACAGACAGTACAGGTACAGACAGTACAGGTACAGACCGAACAGGTACAGACAAAACACGTACAGACAGTACAGGTACAGACAGTACAGGTACAGACAGTACAGGTACAGACAGAACAGGTACAGACAGAACAGGTACAGACAGTACAGGTACAGACAGTACAGGTACAGACAGTACAGGTACAGACCGAACAGGTACAGACAAAACACGTACAGACAGAACAGGTACAGACAGAACACATACAGACAGACACCACATACCTAAAACATCAAAAATGAGTTACTCCTGTGAGTAAAGCAAGGCTCTTGTAAAGAAGCCAGCTTGTGGGAGTGGTGAAGGGAGGTTTGAGGGGTGCTGATGTTTTGGGTGCTGGGACTCAGTATGGTTTCCAATCATGCCAGCATTTTATACCGGCCCTTAAGTAAACACTTCTCACAGTTTACAGCCAATTAAATTGTACTTAGGTCTCTAAGTTTACGTAGGTAAACATGTTGGAGAGTTTAGGGCCCAGGGCCACGGGACACTTGAACCCAGCTTTCAGATTTGCTCTCTGTGTGTCTTCCCCCCTCACAAGGAAAAGGATGGCGAGAGCAAATGTATATACAGAGGGATTTAAGCCAGCAGATGTTTTCTTAACACCCCATCGATCGTACCGAGCGACAGCCTTTAGAGGTCGGTACGAGGCCTTTAATCCGAGAAGCCGATCCAAACACGTCAACAACAGAACTGAAACATCTTGTATTTATGTAAGTCGTGCATTAGTCATAAGTCATGTAAGTACTATCAGGTCACACCTTGCGTTTTTTGGGTCTGTTTGCGAGACCCCGTTTTAAACATCTGTTGGTGACTTTAGTATCAGACACACTCATCCACTCCTTGGAGATGAATCCCGCTTTTGTTATTTTAAGTAAACATTTATTTTCTTTTCGGTCTTTATCGAGCTTGAAAACGCCGAGTTTGGAATCCCATGCGGTTGTATAACGGACGGCTTGCTTTAACGCATCGCAGAAACCAAGTGCGGCACGTGTTTTATGATCTCGTAAACGAGCAGCGATGTTGTGAAACGTGTGTCTGTGTGCGACTGAAGGAGGGAGGAGTGTGTGTTGTCTGATAGGGATTTATCTGCCCCCACCCCCTTTGTCTGGAGGTTGGAGCGCTCCCACGAGAGCAATACTGGGCAGACTGGAATCCCTGTCCAGATTTCCCCTTTTTCCATGTTTCAAAAGATCGAAAAAGGCTCTAGAAGGAGGCTTCTCTCTCTGTCAACTGTTGGCCCTTAGTCTTGTTTTAAAATGTATAATCACCCGCCATTATTAGATAGTTGACAGATTCATCCATTTAAATGAATAAAATACCATAGAATTCATTATTTATAGACTTGAAGGATTTAGACTTTGACTCCTGAATTTTCTTCCAGGGGCCCCAGAGTCTCCCCTCTAGTAGGTGTGTGAGAGTAGCTTAATGCACCGTGCAGAGCCAGAGCCAGTGTTCTGCTGCTGATAGCCCCATCATGGGCCTCATGTTCTGTTTACTGAGAGTTCTATCTTTTCCTCCCTTCAGCTCTTCCTTAACAACGAATGGCAGGACTCTGTGAGCGGGAAGGTCTTCCCTGTCTACAACCCAGCCAATGGCGAACAGATCTGTGAGGTCCAGGAAGCTGACAAGGTAAAACATTTATTTTTTAGTTAAAAGTTAAAAGTAATTGTCCAATTCATTTTTGTGCATTCCTCATTACTTTATCTCTCCCCCCTCTTCCCCAAAATAAATACATGAATATAAATGTATTTTTTACCTACTTGGGTCTTAGAAAATATGTTTGTTAGTTAGGGCTGCTCTTGGGTTTTCCCACACAAGTTTTCTAGCACCTATGCCGTGGCATCCTCCCAGTCATTCCTTATCCATGTGCGTGAGGTGTCTGTTCAACAAAATAAAAAAGCAAACAGGCAGCGTTTAGTCTAATGTGGTTTGGTTCGCTTGCTGTTTCTCCTCTTCTCTTTCACTTAATCTGCAACTTAAGATAAGATAAACCTTTATTTGTCCCCCAACTTTGAGTGGAGCAACTCAAACTCAAACCTTGAAGCTCCTAATGATAAATTAAGAGAATCCTTTACAACTGGCCGATTATCATTAACCTCAGTTGCAGTGGAGTAAGATGCAAGTTCACACACCAAGGTTGGGTCCTTGAGAGGGGTTTGTCACCCTTCCATCCCCTCTCCTGTCTCACCTTCTCCTCTCCATCCCAGGCTGATGTTGACAAGGCGGTACAGGCAGCCAGGCTAGCCTTCTCCCTAGGATCCGTGTGGAGGAAGATGGATGCCTCCGAGAGGGGCAGACTGCTGTCAAAACTGGCTGACCTTGTGGAGAGAGACAGCGTCTACCTCGCCGTGAGTGGATAGACTAATATAGTACACAATCTTCTACAGAGTCTTTGTAGTGTGGTCTTAAGTAAGCTACTTACTTACTTACTTAATGTCAAGCTTTCCTTTTAATACAGTTCAGAATAAAAAAGACCCCCTCCTCTCCCTCTCCTCTCCCTCTCCTCTCTCTCTCCCTCTCCAGACTGTAGAGTCCATGGACAGTGGGAAGCCCTTTCTTCCTACCCTGTTCGTGGACCTCCAGGGGACCATAAAGACACTTCGATACTTTGCTGGATACGCGGACAAGATCCATGGCACCTCCATCCCAATGGGTATGATCCACTCAGCCTTCTCTTCCAGAGCTGCAATGAATGTGACATTCATAGGACGTTCACACATGCAATTTTTGAAGTCCTGCCCCTCGGAAGGAGACAGAAACAGGTTGGGTTGGTAGCTAGGCGGGGTTCGTCTGAAGCGGACACAGAGACAGTTGGAGGATATTGGGGTCCTGGGGTCCTGGGGAACAGGTTGGTCTCTTGGGGGTCCCGGGTCCAGGGGAGATGAGTCGTGGGCAGGCTGGGAGGACATGGAGGACAAACAAATCTGCTTCCAGGGCAGTTCTAAATCTGAAGGCTAAAATCCACCCTCCTGTTGAGCTGCCATCCGAGCCAGGCCAGGGATGGGGATGAGATAGGTGTGTTTAAAGAAGGTTGGGGGTTGGGAAGGAATACTGACTGTTCAGGCTAATTTAGCCATTTGAAAGAATGCTACAGGGTGCTTAGGGGATCTGATGTCACTGAATAAACCTAAGCTGTGTGAGGGATGGCTTGGGTAGGGTAGTGAGGAAGCTCGATCTGGGGCTGAGGCTGGGACATGGACCCACCTGAGGGGCAGATGGGGGTCTGCTGCATGCCTGGTGTGAATCCATATAAGTCATCCACACTCTGTTAACTCACATAGTTAGGGGGAGGGGGGTTTGGGGGGGTTGGCAGCAAACGGCTTTTCAAGAAACGGCTTGGACAGAAAGTCAAAAGGGATGTCTGATATCGTGAGACCGGCTCTGTTGTCCCTCTGTAATACCCTCCTTGTGTTTCTAAGTCAAACCACTGCCTCGCTCAGATTTGGTCTTAAGCTTCGTTCCAATCCATAGTAGTATTACAGAGCAAACAAACAGAGACGGTTCATGTGTCCTGGCTGGGGTGGAGTCTTCAACCGTGTTCTTATCTGGCCACCAGGGAAGATGAAGAACCCAGTGGCCTGCCAACCCCTCCCCCCCCCCCCCCCTCCTCCCCCCCACCTCCCCCCACCCCCCTTCGACCTCTTCATTCTCTTTTTCCATGGCTCCGTTTCACCAGCTGAAGCCTTCGGCCATCCTGTTCTCATGCACATCACAGAACTCCGCTGTACCAAGTACAACAGCTCGGTTTCCTAGCCACTAAAATACCATTTTTTTATCTGTAGAGAACAGATAAACATGGCACACCCTCAGCAAGTATCTCCTTTTGCAATATTAATGCTGGAGGACTGAGACTGGATTACCACCTCAACAGAAACTGTTCTCTTGGACTCCAGAGTCACACACACACACACTTACGTCTTCAATGCATTTTTGTCATGTCTTGGTTTGCCAGGGGTCACTTTTTGCAGTTTCGAACATCGTCTCATTTTTTAAATCCAACCAAAATGATTTGTCTTGGGTCGCTATGTTCCTCTGACCCGACCAACATGATGAACGGCGACGGATAATGTATGACACATGTTGATTACAGGTCTTTGTTTGTTTTGTGCTTTTTTTGTTGTTGCTGCAGATGGAGATTATCTCTCTTTCACTAGACACGAACCAATCGGAGTGTGCGGACAGATCATCCCCGTGAGTTAGACCGTTTGTTTTTCTGCTCAGATCAGACTTCTCAGGGGACTTATAAAGAAGCCTCCCTTCCACATCTGCACTGCCTCCCACCCAGCGAGGCGAAGGAAGCGTGTGGGGGGTTGATGGGGGGGGGGGGGGGGGGGGGGGGTGAAGGGAGGGGTGGAGGGGGGTGAGCAATGGATGGATAAAACACGAGTGTTGGATGCATGTAGCTGCACAAGGAGGTTTGGTGGATTAGACGTACCCACACGCACACACACACACTGCGCAGGTTCCCGGAACTCTCGGCCCTGCTTATCAGTCAGTGTACATTTGGGTAAATCCACTGGCAGACCCACTGAGAGTGGTGGAGAGAGGAAAGTAAGGAATGGAGAGAGACTAAAGAGAGAGAGAGAGGGGAGAGGAGGCGGGTTAAAGTGAATGAAAGGGGAGTGAAGGACAAAGGAAAGAGCAGGAGTGGAGTGAGAGACTGGAAAGAGGGGGGGACGAAAGAGAGAGTGAGAGAGAAAAATGAGATAAAGTGGAATACTCTGAAACCGAACAACAGTGGCAACAGGTCTAAAACAGACAACAAAAGCATTCATTTGGAGTCTTGATTTTCCTGGTTCTGTAGCTCAGGACCAAAGCACCAGAGAGAGTAAACAGACTGCGAGAGCAGAAAGACAGACCCAGGAACAGGATCATGTAAGGAGGCTTGTGGGTCTGACCTGAAGTCCCTCTCTAGTCCGTTACAGAGTAGAAACACAGACCTGTATAGTGTAATACGGTACCAAGCATTTCACGTGTTGCAATCTCCCTAGTCTACTCAGGCTATGATGGGAAGACTCAAAAAAACAATACATGGATCCGTGTGAAAGTGTGAGTGACTAATGGTGATGAGTTATTGAGTGTTAGAGAGTGAGTTAAGGAGTAATGAATGCCCAGTATTTCAGCTGTGTGATGCCTGTTTCCTGTGTGTGTGTGTGTGTGTGTGTGTGTGTGTGTGTGTGTGTGTAGTGGAACTTCCCCCTGATGATGACAGCCTGGAAGCTGGGCCCTGCACTGGCTTGTGGGAACACTGTGGTCATCAAGCCAGCAGAGCAGACCCCGCTCACCTGCCTCTATCTGGGGGCCCTCATCAAGGAAGTAAGGCCCCAACATTGAACCACAACAGTGTACACAAACACTACAACAAAACCAGTTCTCATATTTATCTGTCTAGTTCATTTGTTTAAAGTTCAGTACAGTATTGTATCATCATAGTACGGTAATATAAATTGTAAAGTACAATTAATATAATAGATTCATAATTCATTGTCATAATTCAGTAGTTTCATACAGTGCAATAGTGTGCGATAGTAATGTACAATCGAATAACATCAAACTGTATTATCAAAGTACTGTACTGCATTATCAAAGTACAGTTAGCACGGCGTTGTACAGTATTGTTTACGTTAAGTACAATATAATACAACCCAGTCCAATATCGTCACAGTGCGGTACAGTATCTTTGACATCCATCTGTCAGTCGGGTGAGAGCTCAGGGAACACTTGTGTCATCTTCCTTTCCTGTTCCCTCCTCTGTTCTCTCTTCCTGCTCTCCGTCCTCTCCCTCCCATCTCTCTTCTCTGAAGTTCTCTCCGTCCTCTGGTGTGTTACTTGCTGCTAAGGTTGGGTTGGGTCCGGATTCCCCCACACTGCCTGTGGTTTTGCTTGGCTCTGCTCGTCTTCTCTCCTCTAATGCTTGTTTCCTCTCATATTGTTTTGACAGGCTGGGTTTCCACCGGGAGTCGTCAATATTTTGCCAGGATATGGTCCAACGGCAGGAGCGGCGATCGCTTCACACATGGGCATAGACAAAGTGGCTTTCACAGGATCGACTGAGGTAATTGTTTTAACATCAAAAAGTGATTGACAGGTCATCCAGCCTTCAGTTGGATGTGGCTCTTTGTTGTCAGTCTACCACAGCAACACTGTGACCATGTGCAGTGCATGCGAGAGGCCTGTGTAATTTGGGAATTTGGTGTTCCTGGATGGAGTCTAGATGACGACCAAATGGGGTCTTATAAGAGCTGCTTGCCCTGTCATTAGTCTTCTCAACAGGGGACTTAGAAGTGATTTGCTGTAAGCTTCACCATACTCACTTACACACACACAAACACACACACACGCCCACACCCACACCCACACACACACACACACACACACACAGACTGCACCTCGGCCAGCTTCATCAACCTCCCTATCTCTGTTCCATCTCGTGCCATTATGGGCCACCTCATGCACTCCCATACAAGGGCTCCTTCCCTTCTGTTAGAACTTAGGCTCAGAGGTTTATAAGTGTCCAGCTGCTCTAATGAGTAGCTCTACAGAACCTTCCAGGACTACAGATACAGTAGAGCTGTCTATCAGGACAGGAGGAGCCTTTAACTCACACACAGAGTTAATAGCAGCTAAAAGCAGTTAACAGCAGCTAACAGCAGCTAACAGCATTTAAAAGCAGTTAACAGCTAACAGCAGCTAGCAGCAGTTTCCCAGAACATGAGCTTTCACAGACTTCAAGTTCCTATCGGAACGAAGCACATTCCATTGAATCGGATCATCAGTTGGAATGACGACGGATTCTATTTATGTAGATCGTTTTTATAAAGATTAATTCCGACAAACTCTTTCCACAGACAGTAAAAGCAACCATGTTACATCTCAATCCATCCACGTTTATATCTCACATGTAGCTGTCGTGAATGAAACAAGGTCTTTGTGGTGTTTAGAGTATCCTAGAAGTGGAGGAGCCTGCTCTGCCTCTGGGGGGAGAGAGAGTGCCCTCCAACCTAACAAACAGAGACGCGTAACCAAAGCAAACACCAAAATATGTAACTGAAAAATGCTAGTTGTAATCAGTTACGTTTGACATACAGTAACATGTTCTGGGATGTCTTAAATGTCAGAACCGTTCCACTGTTGCCGATGAGACGGATCAAGTTCATGACATCAGTAAGTCCTGGAGAAATAGACGCTTGGAAGGAGCAAATCAGTGGAGGATCCAGAACTGGTGATGCAGAGAGGCTCAATAGAATCATGCAATAAGAATGGAGATAATAATGCAGGAGAGCAACAAACACACATGCACGCGCACACACATACTTGCATGCATACATGCATACCACATGATAGTATCACACACACATAAACATTTTCCTGCCTTTCCCTTCTGTCCTGTCATCAGTGGTTAGAGAACATTTCCTGTAAAAGAGGCACTTTTTCATTAACTGCTTTTCTTAGTAGTTTCCTGTGATCTAGAGCCAGGTGTAGAGCGAGTGAGCTGGAGAGAATGCAGACCCACAGACAGTGAGTCACCTGGGTGACTGTCATGTGAAAGGTGGAAGAGAGGGGGACAGAGGACACAGCATCCCCACAGAGGAGGGGAGGAGAAGGGGAGGGAGGAAGGGGGGGACAGGGGAGGGGGAGACAGGGGAGAGGAGGGGGTGGGGAGACAGGAGAGGGGAGGGAGTGGGGAGACAGGGGAGGGGGTGGCCAGTGGCTTGTTCACAGGTGCAGTGCTTGTGGTTTATACTCATAGTCATTCCCATTCACACACGCGCACACACACATCTTCACTCAGCGTGTCATCCTCCCTGAGTGAACACACGCAAATGTATTAGTCAGCTCTCCTCCTGAGCTTTCCCATCCAAAGCAGGGAAAGCAGAGCTTCAGAGAGAACCAGAGAAGTGGCCAGCCGAGGCCGACACGGTGCCCCCCCCCCCCTCCCTTTCACAGCTGCTGCAGGCAGGCTGAAGCAGAGCACTCAGCAGGCCGCGCTGCTCATTTCCTTACACACGCTAACACAGCTCAGCTTTATGGGGAGTAGCAGCATTCCTGTGTTAAACATCCTCCCTGAGAAGAAATCAGGGGTTTGCAATTTTCCATTGGACAGGGTGGAGGAGGTGGACTGGGTGGAGGAGGTGGAGGAGGTAGACTGAGTGGAGGAGTTGGAGGGGGAAGACACCTCAATCTACTCCCCTCTCAGCTCTTCTTTCTGTCTTGTGGAAAACCAAATAGCATGTGTCAGCGATTCCTGGGTAGACAGGGTGATGTGTGCTTGTTTGTTTATGAATGTGATAGCTGCTGGGTTGAGCGAGATTCCCAGGACTGCGCCTATGTTTTAAATGATGGTTCGAATGAACGCTGTGTCCCATCCCACAACAACACATCAGAACGCCCAGATCAGACCGGCTGGGAATTCTCAAATAATACTTGCGAGCAATTGGTTTTCCTCAGAAAGATCACGCCCCGCGTTACAAGAGCATTGCTGTTAAGACGGGTCTCAACTGTTGGTCTGCAGGGAGGGGATGTGGGGGGGAATAAAGACTTCTCCATCTGAATTCACATAATGGGGAGAGCAGCGTTACAGACGAGGGGAAATTGTGAAACAAAGAAGCGGAGCGGGGAAAGCTCCATGCTGCTGTATGATAAACACAGCAGCTCTCCAGGTCGATCCATTAAGGGCCAACCCAGGCCCGTTTCCACCAAACAGCAACACTTCTCACAGCTTGCAGGGTACCTCAACCGACCACACTCCCAGGCCGCCACCCACACAACTTCCTGGTTCTTTCTGTTATTTGTTAAACGAGATGATGTTCGCTTGCTGAAGCATCGTTTTACTTTCCTGCTGCCCCCCGTCCCAAGACTGTGATAGGTATTTCGTATGTGTTTGCTGCACTTGGACCATGTTTGGACCTTGCTAACCAACCTGCGAAACGCTTTTAATGAGCTGATGACACTGCAGCCCTGAGATTCTGTGAATAAAACGCAAGGCTGTTTCCTCTTCGCCAGGTCGGTAAACTGATCCAAGAAGCAGCTGGGAAGAG
This sequence comes from Neosalanx taihuensis, assembly GCA_030340665.1. Taxonomy (NCBI): domain Eukaryota; kingdom Metazoa; phylum Chordata; class Actinopteri; order Osmeriformes; family Salangidae; genus Neosalanx; species Neosalanx taihuensis. The sequence goes on along the minus strand of CM059295.1, from coordinate 10,727,702 downwards.
TAACCTGAAGAGGGTAACACTGGAGCTTGGAGGGAAGAACCCCAACATCATTTTCGCAGACGCCGACTGTAAGTTTTCAGCCCCAATTTTAATGAGTTCCTCCCGTTTACCTGATCCTCTTATAGGTGGGAGATAGAACACAACACTGGCGTTCACAAAGACTGCTTGTTTCCCCGTAGAGCTCTGCAGAGTCATATCTGTCTTGTAAGACTGGCCCCTTTGGTATAGTGAGGTTTGTTTAACGTGTGTCCTATTATCTAACCTTGAGTCTGGGGGAGTCGATGGGTGCATGTGGAGCTCTGCTTGGTACTCAAGCTTCCCTTCTTCCGCTGAGCGTCGTGGGGCTTTGAAAACCCCTGGATGGATGGGTCTCATGTAAGCTCTAAGTGGCTCACCAAACAGGGGTGCCGGAGCTTTCAAATGCTTTCAGCAGCCATGAGAGCGACTCCCGAAGGCCCGTAAATCACGGGAATGGAACCCGCCCCGGCCGCCTGCCTCAGCCGAGACCCATAAATCACCGGGCTCTGTTAACCCCTCGAGCGCCGCTCCAGGGGACCATCTCTCAGGTGTCGGATATCAGACACATGGCGAGGGAGAGGAGACAAGGCAAACAGGGACGGGAAGGGGTATGGCATCGAGGGGTTTGACTTGATGTCGACCTTGTGAGCTGTAGACTTCCTTGATGGTTCAGTTCGATTTTCCATTAACTACCAAACACTGTAGGGAAGCCCATTAAAAAAATCAAACGGTGACAATGCATATTTTCTCACTTTTGTGTCATTAAAGAGCTTGCAGATAGAGAACTGAGTTTTCCTTCCTCCTCTTCCTCCCCTTTCTCCCCTTCCTCTTCCTCCTCCTCTTCCTCCTCCCCTTCCTCCTCTTCCACAGTGGATCTGGCAGTGGAGCAGGCCCACCAGGGAGTGTTCTTCAACGCTGGCCAGTGCTGCACTGCAGGTTCACGTATCTACATCGAAGAGCCAATCTACGAGGAGTTTGTCCGTCGCAGTGTGGAAAGGGCCAAGAGGAGGGTGGTGGGAAGCCCCTTCGACCCCACCACGGAGCAGGGTCCGCAGGTGAGTGACCACAGGCCCAGTAGGAGTCATTGAGTGCACAGTCAAACTTCATGTTTCAGTAGTTGTCGGTCTTTCAGCGTTCTCCTTTCACTTTCTCCATTGCTTCACAACCTCCTCTTTTGGCTGTCCTCCTACCTCATTCCTCAACATCTTACCCCTCCCTCCCTATTCCCTATCTTTCCTCCTCCCCCTTGGTCTCTTTTTCTCTCCTGCACGCTCCCTTACATTGAGTCATTTAGTAGATGCTCTTATTCAGATAGACTTACAGCAAGTACAGGGACATTCCTCCAAGGCAGGTAGGGTGAAGTGCCTTGCCCAAGCACACAATGTCATTTGGCATGACAGGGGTTTGAACCAGAAATGGTTCTGGTCACTAGCCCTATTCCCTAACCCCTCAGCCACCTGACTCCTCTCTATTTATCTACATCTCTCTGTCTCTATTTCTCTCTTGCTCTCTCTCTCTTTCCCATGGCCCTCAGATCAGTAAGGAGCAGCAGAGCCGCATTCTGGCGTTCATCCAGAGCGGCATCAGCGAAGGAGCCAAGCTGGAGTGTGGCGGCAAAGCTCTGGGCCTGAAGGGCTTCTTCATCGAGCCTACCGTCTTCTCCAACGTCCGGGATGACATGATCATCGCCAGAGAGGAGGTACGGTGAATCACTGTGGCTCACGCACTTCTGGAATGACCCTTCCTCTTCCTGTTACTGTAATGATGACTGATGCCTTTCCTTGGAAGGTTTACACACTCTCCTATCTGTTTTTCCACCCACATATCGAGTGCTGCGGCACTAAAGGAGAACGTCACCGTGGAATCCTTTTGAGCCGCAAAAGCCACATCTTTTGAGTTCAACTGCCTTGCTTCCTGTTTGCAGATATTTGGACCAGTCCAACAGCTCATGAAGTTTAAGACTATCGAGGAAGTGATTGAGAGGGCCAACAACTCTGATTACGGTCTTGTTGCAGCTGTGTTCACCAATGACATCAACAAAGCCATGACCATCTCCACTGCCATGCAGGCGGGCACTGTCTGGTGAGTGGTGCTTATTGTATTCCTAGTGAGTTTCGATTGTGTAAACTACCATCACCATCATTATCATCAGTACAATCAGGCCGATCACGTTCTACATCGTCATTATCAACCTCATCACCATAGTCCTTCCAGCCATCTGTCGAAAAGATGTGGCCTTTAGTCCACTGTAGTGGCTATTTTATTTAGAACTTGGGTTTTACTGATACATACTGTTCAGCACAAGATTTTTACTAGTCTTGACAACATCACTGTTGGACATCATCAACGATTACACAAAGTGATGGAACTCCTTGGCTGATGTGAGATGTATGTTCTGTGTATTTCCCAGGATAAACTGTTTCAATGCTCTGAGCACACAATGTCCATTTGGAGGGTATAAAATGTCTGGCAACGGGCGGGAATTGTAAGTATCCTTCCCTGCTTCATGTCCCACTTAAAAAGCAGGACTGCAGCCAAGTTAGTATTAATCTGAACTATGTGCTAATATCAGGACTTTGTCAAAGGATCTAACCTGACCTAGTCTAGATACAATGAGCTTAACACCTAATAGGTTACAGAACTTCCTAATGCTGCAGTGACAGTAACTTCTGCTCATGTGCATTTTTACAGAGGGGAACTTGGTCTGATGGAATACTCAGAAGTGAAGACCATCACGATGAAGGTGGTGTCCAAGAACTCCTAAAGCAGCCATAGGTGTTGTTGGTGAGAAGGTCGCCCTTCTCTGAGGCTCACCAGTCACCATCTGCGGTGGCAAAACACACTAACTATCCTATAGCCATTTCCATTGGTAACAGGCTGTGAACACACACTACCAACTTCATCCACCCCCCTGCGTCCCCAACAACACCACCCTGCCTGTGGCCAGTCTGGTGTCCTCATGTCTCCGTCCAGCAGTCTTCTTATCCACCCCACCCCCCACCCCTCCCCTAACCACACTAAAGCACTCGGAGAGAAGATGGAGAAGGTTTGTTGATGGTTGTGTACAACCATCAACAGACAACAAAGATCCACACCTCCGTCCCTGCCGCTCTGCAGTGCCAGCACTCAGTGTAATGTGTTGTGAGGCAGCATGGTTGTGTTGGGCTATCATCATCATTGGACAACCTCAGACTCTATGTATTATGGCTTTGGTCTACCAGGTAGCATTTCATTAAGCATATCAGCTCATTCCAAGACCACTGAAGTTTGTGACCTCAGATAAGTATGGAAGCGTCCATTTAAACTTGTCATTTTGAAATTTGATTGTTGATTTCTAATTTTTCACATCATGATTTTGTTGGTACTTTTACCACTTAACACTGTATGTCTGCCTTTGACCGACGTAAACCTGAAAACAAAGACGTTAACCTCTTACAAGCTTTTAACGCATACCTGCTAAAAAAAGAGGATTAAGTGTATTTTAAACATAATGTAACAAGTCCTCATTGATGTCCATTTATGTTCATGTTTATACAATGATATACTATGAAATTATAAGATATAAAAATTGACCATAGATTTTTTCAGTAAAAACACTTTTGTTTTCTCTACAACTGACTCTTGTATGTTTTTAGCAAATTCAAAAGGAAACAATATACTAGGATCTATTGCAGGGTAATTTATCAAGGCTGAATTTCCACATTAATGTCCCAACTATCTTAACTCACTGTGCACATTATAGCTTGGATATTTCATGAGGTCGTACAATTTACTGTTCCGTTCTAGACAGAGATGACGAGAGATAGGAAAGTCACAGACAGCTTCTCCTTTCCTGCTTAACAGTCAACAGGATCAAGGCTGTTCTGCCACTGTAATTCTTGGAGGAAAACAAGATGAGTTTCCTTGAAGAAGCATTTGGTAACAGTCTTTTTGAAGTCTTGGGAAAACACAACTAAATCAACAGTTGAATTCTAATGCATTGTACGTATGAAACCACACCGTGGATGAAATCACTGGTAATGGTAACATTACAGACTTTTATTTTACATTTATGTGATTCTATATATTTCCGAAGGTTAACGTATTATATATTTGTTCATCTTCACATGAATGTTAGTGTAATCACCTATTGGTGATCTATTGGGCAGACCTGCGAGGGATCTCTGGGAAAGACGACATTATCTACTCATTTGGCCGGCACAAAAGTTAGCAAACAAATGGTACATTTGACATGCCAAATATCCAATAATAAAATACAATATTGGGCTCAAGAGACCAATGAAAAGGATTTAGGAATCGTATTGTTGGAGGAGGGAGCAGATGTGACCACCCTTCACTGGAGCCCATCCCTTGGCAATTGTGAAATGTCAGGGTATATTTTCCCACATTCTCCTCCCTGTATATGTGAAGTCTTTCCAAAGATATGATCAAAAAGAGACCTTATAAAAGCCTCGTATTTTCAGAGTGGGGAGTGTTTCTGCTATGAACAGACTCTTTACAGACAGGGATGTTCACCCTTACAAACATTCTCCCATGCAAACAGACAGGGACATTCTCCCATGCAGACAGACAGGGATGTTCTCCCATGCAGACAGACAGGGACGTTCTCCCTTACAGACAGACAGGGACATTCTCCCATGCAGACAGACAGGGATGTTCTCCCTTACAGACAGACAGGGACATTCTCCCATGCAGACAGACAGGGATGTTCTCCCTTACAGACAGGGACGTTCTCCCATGCAGACAGGGGTCCTTAGCCCTCCCAGACTGATCTAAACTGATGTTTAGATCTTCTGTCATTATTGGAAACAGAAGATAATAGTCTGCCTCTTCTGCAATGCCGTGTTCTCACAGAAGTGAACTAATCACTCAGCGAGGTTTGTCTCCAAGTCTGGTCTAAGACTATCTTCATCAAGGCCTTCATGTTGAGAGATGTTTTTCATCTAGCCCTCTGCTGTGCCAGGGTGCATTTTAGTGAGATGGATTACACCTCTGTGTGTGTGTGTGTGTTTGTGTGTGTGTGTGTGTGTGTGTGTGTGTGTGTGTGTGTGTGTGTGTGTGTGTGTGTGTGTGTGTGTGTCGGTGTGTGTGTGTGTCGGTGTGTGTGTGTGTGTGTGTCGGTGTGTGTGTGTAATGAACACTCACAAAAGAGAGAGAATGTGCAGAGCTAAGAGTTTGAAGGAAAGGTCTGATCCTTCTCACTGGAATGTTGTGCAACAGTTTCTCTGCAAGTTCTCCCTGTCTCTCAGAGTATGAGTCAAGGCTCATTAAACTATCGCTTCCCCCAAAATCTTAACATGGTTCCTTTTAACGAAGGATGTGGAAAATATAATCATTCTGAGACTTTCCTACAGGGCTTCATACAGAAGCGAATGCCATGCTGATGAAATATTTCAAGTTGATTAAGACTTAGTGATGATACAGATAAAGAATTTACCCAGCAGCGAGCCTACAAAGGAAGTAACAACTTATATGTATTAACAATTTCTGTAAAAAATAAATAAAGTGTTATGTCAGTCTTCAGTTAGTTCAGAACTACACTTTGAACTATTTACAAACTTACAAACTATGCTTGTAGACTAAATGTTAGCCTGAAACTAAGAATAACGGTTGGATTTCTTGTCAGGTGCAGTCTTCTAATGATTCATAGATTCGTGACTCTGGAAATGTAATATGAAACATAAAATACGTTTTGCATTAAGAAGCGTTATCCTTAGAGATTGGTCAAGCTTTTATGGGACAAATGATGTACGGGTTGATTCACACGATGTCTTGGAATCCCTCCAAGGTTAAGTGGTGATCCTATATCCATCAACACTTGAATTGTAATATCAGTGCAGTGCACTACGCATTTATTGGAATGAGCACTTATGGTGTCTGATAAGTTTCATTCAGCAACCATTACCCTATGATCCTTTAAATGACGGATGAGAACCATTTGCATATAACCTCTCCTTCTATTCAATAGACTGAAAGATTCATTATGGCGGTGAAATTACATAAATTCTACCAATGACTCATAACTTTCCAAAGAAGATAATTAGAAGAATGATCTATGGATCGTCTAGGATTTACCAAATAGATTTCGAGACTAATGCAATGTCCCATTCAGGTCTTAAGAACCTAAATGAGATGGTGACTTTGCAGCCTTAAACGTTGCCATTTATCATCATCAAGGTGAAAGGAGTCTGTATTCATGTCCGAGACATCCAATGTGATGGGGACAGAGAGTGAGGCAATCACAATGGGCTGTTCCATGTTCTTCCTCAAGGGGGCGACCCCCAGCCCCACTCTGTTTGACTACATCTTACCACAAGCTTTATATGATGGCCAAAAAGGGATTATATCACACATAATACAGGATGATGTAAACAGCCATGTATTGACACATTACATCTAAATTTAGAGAGAGGGAGAAATCTCTAGTGTCTAGGTCATTTTCTACAGAACATATAAGGCATGTCTCTACTTCTCGTTCTCACTTTCTGTGACCTCTCAGAGGACACACACATTGCTTGCTTTGTCCAGCAGCCATTCCCTGACACTGTTTAACTTTGTTTGATACTGTACATGAGCACTGTCATACTGATCCATTTTAATCTTGACTTGGAAAACATGCAGTACAACACAATTCTACGAAGGTGACATCCTCCATTATACTTCAGCTCATGCTAGTGTTGTAGTAATTGAAAATACACTAAAGTATATTTTCAATCAACAGGAGTTGATTGACAGTGACAACAGCATACTACTCAGTAGAAGTCAATGACATCTCTCAATCAGATGTGCCTAAGGAAGAATCTTGTCTCATCCAGAGGGTGTGACAGAGAGAGAGAGAGAGAGAGAGAGAGAGAGAGAAAGGGGGAGCAAGGAGAGATAAAGATAGATATATAAAGAAAGAGAGAAAAAGAGACAGATAGAAAGAGGAAGAGAGAGAGAGGAGAGAGAGAGAGAAAGGGGGGGAGCGAGGAGAGATAAAGATAGATATATAAAGAAAGAGAGAAAAAGAGACAGAGAGAGAGAGATGAAGAGAGAGAGGAGAGGGAGAGGAGAGATGAAGAGAGAGAGAGAGAGAGAGAGAGAGAGAGAGAGAGAGAGAGAGAGTTTAAGTCCATCTGGGTCTCTGCCAACGTGACGCTAACCTTTGCTCTCTTGGTTTGGGAGTTAGCTAGTTTTCTCTTTCCTCTGACATCACTCCTCCGAATCCACACAATAATAATAATACAGCCCCAATTGCATGACATGACTGCTTCCTTTAACGTACATGGGAGAATTGCGTAAAAAAAAAAAATCCCTCATGACTACGGCCAGACTGCAGTTTGGAGCGAGAAGCACAGCTGGCGTCCATGAGAGAGCAAGTGGACGCACACATTCCAGTTATGGATCTGGAATAAAAAACATTATCCTTGGTAAGAATTCTCATATACTGGCAGCCTGTGGCGTGAAACCCTGCTGTTACAATGGCAGCCATAGCATGACTCCTCCAAATTGTGTTCTTTAATGTCAATCTTATCATTGACAGCTAGTGAGCTGGTGCAGGAGTCCTACAATGCGTCACTGAGTAGTGACAAGCATGTGTTTTTTATCTTGCATCGCACACACTATAATTAAGACCATGCATTGTTATCATTAATTACTACACAAAGATTATTTATAATAGGCTCTACCTAGGTTCTACCTTCAAATTAGACTAACATTTGAGTCTGTTTACTAAATGTTTTATTTTACAAGTGGAAGGGATTTTACTTTGACCAAATTGGACCCTCATGATGAATTAAATCGGCCATTAAGTTAGCATCAAGGCTTCAGTCCACACAGCAGTAAACCTTAGTGATCTCTTAAACTCCTGTGTCTAGTACACAAACCCCCGGGGATTCTGCTTCTATGAATTAAAAGTAAATTACTGTTTGAAATCAGTGCTTTTCGTCTCTAGGTCTCAGATCTTAATTTGTTGTTGTAGGCTATTTTAGAAATATGAGCCAATTGCTAAAGAGCACATAAAGCGGACAGAGAAAAAAAAGGCACCTTGTGTGATTTTTTTTAATGCAAACCAGATGTGTGGCAGGACCATAGAAACAGGTGATGATAGCATTACGCTGGGATTGCACACAGATGGAGAAAGAGCTGAACCTATTCCTGTCTAGCTTTCGGGGTCATAAATAAAGATTTTTTGTGTGTTTTGAAACGATTTCTGCGTGATCTGGGCTGGACCAAGTCTTGGTGTTGTGCAAACGAGGAGGGCCAAAGGCCTGTTCTCAAAGCTCGAATCTTTTGACAGGCAAAACAAATCATTCCTCTTTTCTTTTTTTTTTAAAGCATGTCAGTGTTACATGGAAGATCTAAGAGTGTGTGTGTGTGTGTGTGTGTGTGTGTGTGTGTGTGTGTGTGTGTGTGTGTGAGAGAGAGGTGCTTGTTCTCCAACTGAGCATCCACACCTCTTCAGAGAGGTGGATTAGCTCACCTAGCCAAGACTTAACATACATGGTGTGACATCATAGCCCATGCTGTTCCCTTTCAATTGTGTGTATGTTTGTGTGAGTTTGGGAGTTTGTAAATGTGCACACAAAACATTGCTTTACCAGAGCATGTAATCCACTGATTACTTCTCTACTTTCACCTACATTTACATTTAGTCATTTAGCAGACGCTCTTATCCAGAGCGACTTACAGCAAGTACAGGGACGTTCCCCCCTGAGGCAAGTAGGGTGAAGAGAAGCCTAAAAACACAACGTCATGTTGGCACAGCCAGAGGTTCGAACCAGAGACCTATTGAATACTTGCCCGACACCCTCACCGCTCAGCCACGACTCCCTTCACCTCCATGCGGTTCCAGTCAAACCGAGGGAGATGAGTTCAGCCAGCCGGTGTTCCTGTTTCACAGCCCCTTGCATGAAAGACGCTGGTCTGCTTCACGTCAGGTGAAATGACTGCTGAGGAGGGAATGTCTCCAGCAATCAGCCTTGATGAGGCAGCCGCTGGAGCTGTCCTGGGAGACAGAGGAAAGCCACTGTACGTGTCAGCCTGGCCGAGGAGCAGAGACAGACACTGAGCAGATCCCTGTAGTCAGGCAGGCAGGCAGGCCACCCCTGAGAGACGGCTAGTTAGCTCAGGCAATTACACACATCTCCCAGGACTGAGGAGACGCTTGAAACACAGACCCCCCCCCCCACCCCAACCCCCCCCAAAACCCCCAAATTGAACGTTCCCCTTGTGACCTCACCCTTGCGGGTTAATGGTTGCATGTTATACACATGAGCACCGTCTCTAAGACGACGAGAACATCTGCAGTGAAACATTGAAAAAGTACCCACGGTAACACGCTTGATAACTGAATATGGAGTTTTATGTTTCAGTCTTCGAGTCTCCTTAAAGATTTTCTTTCATAGTCATAAAACATTCTCACAACAGTTCTGGGCAGATAGAGAAACTTAGAGCGGCTTACGGTGACGTGATCTGCTGCGAGAAGACACGTTCCAATCAATCCTCAGAGCTACCTTAAGAGAGCACAGCTGGAAGGCCACCGCAGCCACCAAACCCCCTCCCTCTCTCTTCCCCTCCCTCCCCCTCCCTCTCCCCCTCCCTCCCCCTCATGTCACACACAGGTGTAAAACCCTACAGCCGCCGGACCTGCGGGCTGAATCCTCAAGACGGCCTCCCAAATGGGGCTGCCCCATCTACAAATTGCCAGAGAGCCAAGCCATTTGGGAGAATGGTTGTTGATGGTGGTGCACTCGTAAGAAAGTGACACATTGCCCCAGCAGGGCTCCACGGCACAGCGCGTCAAAGTGAACGCTCTTAAATCATCACGTTACAGTGTGAAATGATTTATTGGTGCCCGTTGCGGAAAAACATTATCCAGGGTTCGGGTTAAAGATGCTCTTCTCTGTTTTATCTCACGCATTCTGTAACATGTTTATACAGCTGGATCGTTTTATTGGAGCAATTGAATCAAGTTATGATCATGGAGCTTAAGTACCATGCTCAAGGGTATGCTAGCAGGGACACACACCTGTCAGAGCACTTGTCTGCTCTATTTCCCAGCATTCAACTTTATCAGGCTAGGTATCAATGTAATTCAACTGGACATGAAGTCTTCATCAAACATTCACGCGAGCCATCCGCAAAACATCGAGCTAATTCTCAAGTTTTCAATGACTTGAGTAGACAGAATCTCCTTGGCTAGCACAAGGCATACACGTGTTCTGTTGTTAAAACGTTCCCTCTGTCTGAGACTGAGGATTAGAAGCCGCTACTGCGGTGGAGACTTTCATAGACGGTCTCCACGAAAGGACCTAGGCATGTTCCTCTCGACAGCGTAAGTAGAACTCGCTCCTGAAGAGATCAAGGGCTTCTCCTTGTCCCAACAGCCACACATTCTCTGTGACTCATAATGGCGTCAGTGAGGATGCTGAACCACCTGACCTCCCACTCCTGCTCTGGGAACACACACACACACACACACACACACACACACACAGCTGTCTGCAACAACACTAATTGTGCCTTTTCCCTCCCTCTGGACACAGCAGATGCACTTGTACATTAAGTCCTTTTTTAGCAGACGTTCTTATCCAGAGCAACGTTCATTGTTTCCACACTCATTCCTACAGAGTCGTATTAGAGTTGTTTAGATATCACACACACTGCAGGCAGCTTGGATTGAAAGACTCGATTTAGCCTTTCAACAGTATCTGTTTTTCTATCTGTCCATCCATCCTTCCTTATCTATCGGTTTATCTATTTTATAATCTGCCCATCCATCCATCCGTCTTCGTCGCAGTGAGTACTGTTGATTTGTTGAGCTGCATTTGAGAAAAATTCCTTCTACTGTGGTTGCGTCTGTTTTACTTCAAAAGTAAGCAGAAATTATTCTCAACATGAAGAATCATGTATCAGTCAAGGTTATAAAACAAAGGGTAGTGCCTTGTTGGACCCACAATGAAAGACAATTTAAATAACACATTTTATTTTAATGCAACAATCGTCTCAATGTAATTTGACATCAAAGCTGTTTATATTCTGTCCACATGATTTACAATCCGCCATACCTTTCTTCAGAGAAAACAGCTGTGAAGCTATAAAACGAGAGGAAATTGGATTCGACAGTGTTTTTCATTCTCTCATCCCCCCAAAATAACATTACCTCGGATTTCCCATCTCTGACCACTGACGAGGAATGGCCAGAGCTAAGTTTACAACTGCAGATCCTCACTTGGAAAGGTGGCCAAGACAAGATAAAGAGAATAAATAAACAGTCGCTGGCTGCATCATCTTTCAGTGAGTGCTAGAATGTCCTGCCTCTCAAATCACTGGAATAGAGAAGTCTGGTTAGTCCTGACAACTCTGATCTCTTCCTTCCACAACTAAACAGGCTTGATAAAGTCCAGCCCAGCTTTGTACTAGCGGATACACACACACACACACACACACACACACACACACACACACACACACACACACACACACACACACACACACACACACACACACACACAGACAGGCACACACACACACAGACACACACACAACCACACACCCACTCACACTCTTTCACACCCATTCACATCCACTAATACATTGACACACACTTTGAACCATATGTTTTGTTATGTATGTGCTAAATGTTACAAGGTGATTATCAGGAGAGGTAGGTCAGTGCTCTTTGCCCTCTGTTTAGTAAGAACACCTTGACTGTTGTGGCTCTCACAGACTTCCTTGAACTTCGGTGGCAAAAGGCCTCCTTATTCCCAAGCCCTGTCAGCAATGTAACCATAGGCAACAGACGTCCAATCAAACAAATTTTTGGAGTAGGAAAACAAACAATAAAAATATGAGACATTTTTATCATTGTATCTTGGAGGCAGCTACACATTCCCCCTTATTAGGGGCTTGTTTGCTTTCACAACTTTGCCTTGATACAAATCATGCAACATTTTACTGCTCCGAAAACATCATTTCTGTGGAGGCTCTTTGTGTGCCGAGGGTGTTTTTAGGAGTCCTGTTCAGAGGAGGACTGAAACAGCCGCTCTGACAGTGAAGTCGTACTGGCCAAGCTCGTTAGCGGAACACAGCTTGGCTCTTTCAAATTTATGAGAAATTAAACACAATGAAATAACTGATGAGGTATTTGATGAAATAAATGAATAGCCTGGCAAATAATGCAATGATAATGATATACAGCCTATGTGATGTAACACTGCTAGACCCAGTATGAGCCCTTGCATGGCATTGTGTGTTTGCATCGTAACAGCAGGGGGGTCTAGGAAGTTAGTCTCATTCTTCATCTCCCCCTTTTCTTGCCTAATAAGTGCGAATGCATTAGTGAGCCCAATGCATGGGGCAGTGTTTGGCTCAAGTCCTCATTTTGAGGGAACCAAAGTACCCACGTTTCTTTTTTCCCAATGTTCCCAATGTTTTTTTCTTTCTATAGGTCTCCAAGAGGCTGGGTTTTACACTGTCTACACGCATTACTCCCATCGCCTGTTGAGGGCTGATCCTGTCAGCCACATCTTCCCTGCAGCAGGGCCACCCAGTCTGGACATGCCTCCGCCATGGCGTCCCTCTGTGTGGTCCTCACAAAAAGACAAACAGATAGACGGAGGGAAGCGCAAACGGTGCCAACGAAGAGAGAGATGTTTCTGAATCTGACACTGTCATTTCTCCAAAAAGGGAGAGGGGAAGGAACGGAGGGGAGAGGAGAGAAGGGAGGGAATAGAAGGGGAGAGGAGGGGAGAGGAGGGGAGAGGAGGGGAGAGGAGGGGAGAGGAGGGGAGAGGAAGGGAGCGGAAAGGAGAGGAGGAAAGAGGAGGGAAGCAGAGGAAAGAGGAGGGGAGAAGAGGGAAGATGAGGGGAGAGGAGGGGAGAGGAGGGAAGAGGAAGCAAGAGGAGGGGAGAGAGGAGAAGAAGAGGGAAGAAGAGGGAAGATGAAACAATGAAGCCACTAAACAAAGAGGCCATACCGTGAAAGCTAAGAGAGGCAGAATGTTTCTGCCTAAAAAAGATCGGATATTCAAGTTTTTTTATTAGTTTCCGTGATAATGAATTTACATGGTAAAGGAAACTTGAATTTCCCAGAAGGAGTGAGATTTAAATCTTCACTTTCGTGTGTTTGGTGATCGTAGCTAGATTGATCGTTAGATGGAGTCTCTTCCATCCTTGTAATCAGGTTGGTTTGCAGTTTTCTGGAAGAAGGACGGATGTTTCCGGAACAGATGCTGGAGACCACGGGGGTGAAGGTGAGGAGCAGGCAGCTGGGACAGATTAATGCAGGCCACTCCTGTGATTTACACTACATCAGGCTTCAGAATGGGGAGGTAACTGCAGCAGAGAAATGCTGTTTCCAGCAGGGGACAAGTTGCCCCCCCCCCCCTCTATACGAGGCCTTCAGCTGTTGGCAGACACTCTCTGAAGAGTGTTCTACTGAACTGATTAGTCTCACAAACACCGTGAACCATCAGTATTATAGATTGCAGGTGATAAACGTTACCTGATTTATCCATGTTCAGAACAGACATCTGTGTCTCTTTACCTGTCTGCCCCTAAATAAGTGGTCTCCTATCTGGAGTCAATCTAAACATATACTGTTATGCACATGCCCTAAAATGACTTGCTTAATGAAAAATGATGCATGTATTTACACTCAGATGGGAGTGATTTGTTGATTTCCAAACCAATATGTAGTTTCTTGTTTTACCAGGGTTTAAGGAATACTGCGGTCACCAAGGGAAGACGGGCAGAATGGAAGATCCTGGGTCAACAGTAAAGGAAGAGGGTGGTTAGGTTCAGGTTTTTTGGCTTGATATCTTTCTCTGGGGAGGAAAGTGGTTTCCATGGCCTGAGATGAAAGGAAACACGTAGAACAGGATTCACAATCTTCAAGCCTGCTCCAGGTTGGCTGTACACCTTAACACCAGACCTTGGAACTGAGAAGAACGGAGGAGACACGAGAGACATCCGATCTATGAGCTGATCTCACAGAGGCACTTTTGAAGCCTTGTTTCCAATTCAGCCCTAGAAGTTTCTGTTTTGAAGGAATATTCTGGAAGCTGGGTTCAATATCTGTGTAGCTTTCCTCCCTTGGCTCTTCAGACCCTCCTGCCCCACACACACTGCTGCCACGTCCCATTAACCCCTGCTAGCCTGCATCGCTACTTTTGGAACTGTGTTCCAATCTCAGTCTGGTCCATCATCAACTGTGTCGCCCACTTACCATGAAACCTAAAAAATGAGAATGATTAATGACTCATATTTCTTTTTTTATTGGCCCTGGCTCAACTTTAGCAGATAATCATGACTAACAGAAGAGGTTGGGAGAAACTTTGGAAACTTTGCATGACAGTCTGGATGAGAGCGACTGATTGTGTACCTATGGGAGATGAGGCCAAGTAGGATTCACTGCTGTAGCTGTGTGTCATAAAACTATGTCTGCTGACGCTGTTATCAGTCTGGGATCCTAAAGTCAGCCACCTTGACACCAGAAAACAACTGTGGGATCCAAGATGCTTGGCAAAGCTGCGTGAATGAGAGACACTCTTGGGAGCAAATCAGGAAACCGAATATGAAGAATAATTGGGCCGTGACAGTGACATGGGTGATAATGAAATGAAGATATACTTAATCGCCACAATCACACTGCTGGAGGCTGATGTCATACAGAGGCTGAGCCAGAGACACCACCTGTCTTCTGGTAGCAAACCCCTCCCCCCTTTTGTGACGCTGTGTCACGCGAGCCATTTTTTGCTTCCCGTTCTTACATCACTGCAGTACGTTCAGTAAAATCGCTCCGACCAATAATGGTCTCATGCTTGCCAGGTTCAAATCCTAAACATTTTGTACAACAGAGGAAAGCTACGTTGGTCAAGCCTTGACACATTGGGATGGAGAGTTGACGTCCAGTAAAAAATCCTCCATTCTCAGCCATCCAGAGTTGCTGATGTCACTTCCAGGTTGTTCTTGTGCGAGTCCCGTCTTGCTGGCTGGCCGGTTTGGGGCGAGGAGAGTAGAGTTGAGCGATGAGAGGGCCTCGTGTGGCAGGACGTGTTTTTCTGGGCAGACTGCAAGGAGTCGGTTTAACGGTTGGGGATTATAATTTAACAGCCTCACCACACAGAACCTCTATGCTCCTGGGAGACAAAGGTGTTAATTTCACGTCTCAATATGTTTTTTGTTTGTTTCATCACTGACATGTTCTCAGCCCTAATGTTTCACCGATGACGGACAGCCAGGTGTTTGATCTGAGACATTATGGGGAATTTCCATGCTTTTCTACACTAACATCCACCAGCACACCTTTTACATGTACATATAGTCATTTAGCAGCCTTTCTTATCCAGAGTGACTTACAGCAAGTACAGGGACATTCCCACTGAGGCAATTAGGGTGACATGCCTTGCCCAAGGACACAACGTCATGTTGACACAGCCGGGGTCCGAACCAGGGACCTTCTGATGACTAATCTGACACCTTAACCGACTGTGCCACATGACTCCGTACTTTCCCTTTTGATAGGTCAAATTGTGAAGTTAGAATCTCAACATCACACGTGGCAAATCAGGTATGAAAAAAATGTAATTGAAACTCATGAATGAACCTGTTCATTTTAAACTGCAAACTATAACCCATAAGAGTTTTTTTTCTTTGTTTTTCCGGTGCTTCCATGTTATCTGAAGGTACTGCCTGGCAAGGTGAAGGCAAATGAGTATCATCAGCTTTCACACCACAGATGTAAGGTCATCAGCCAACCAGCCAGCCAGAAAGCTGAGGGTGTGGACAGACACTGGGAGTAGAGAAGATATAAAAGAGAAAGAGTGGACAGTTAAAACACCCTGTTTAAGCCCCATTGTCTAACACAGATGCCATTTGTTCTTCAAAACTTCAAGTAAAACAAGTCCACGTCAAATATAAAATAAGCAAGTTTGTGCTGGAAATGTAAAATGTAAAATGTAAAACCGAAATCAAACCCAGGATGAAGACATGATGGCAGCAGGTTGATAATTCTGTTTGATGGCTGTTCATGTGGACCCAATATCCTGTCTCTTAACCTCTAGCCTATTCATCCGAACAGGCACACACACACAAAAACACACAATTACACAAACACACAATGAAACATATGTTTCTTTCTAAGATGCTTTGCAATGACAAAATGTAGTTCTCAGTGGGTTAGAGGGCAACAAACTTCAAATGCCTGGGCAATAAGCGACAACAGTGCTTTACCAGTCATTTGCTACGAAAACACTTCCCTGCCTGGCCTCCCCGCCCCGCAGCCTGCATTCCCCCCACTGTAAATCATGATGAAATGGCTTGCAGGTGTCAGGATTAAAGAACACTCACACAGGACCTCCAGCCACAGCCACAGCTGGCTGGCTCCTTTTGCCAGTTCCTTCTCTGCTATTTGTTTTGTTTTTGGCAAGATACTCTCGTCGTATCAGGGCCCACGACGGAGGAAGTGCTGAGCGGAGAAGAGGGGGGCGTGATTTGGGAGGGGGGGCGTGGGGTCAGAGGACAAGGTACGGGGGTCGGGGTGCAGGGGGGGGGGCGCTCCGTCAGAGCCTGCTCTCAGTTCTGCAGGCAGGCCGGTGAGTAAGGGAGCAGATGTCCCCCCTTTTCCTGCCCTCTCAGGGTGTTTAGAATACCTGCCTCCTCCGGTTAAACAACATAACCTTCACACGTCCCTCGATGTGCGAGCCAACCCTGGCCCTGTGCCAGAGGCTCTGGGATCAATAAATGCCCCAATCAGGTCTCTGCTCAAACAGAGACAAACAGAGCAAAACAGGATTCGGGGAAAATGACATGTTATCGTGCACGATTGTTGCACACTGCAGTGGACTGTAAAACTGTAAAACCAATGGTGTGTATATTATATCATTCCAGTGTGAATCAACTTTGAGACGATCTAGCTTGAACCTATGCTAGAGAAACCATTCATATACCTGACAGATAAAGAGCGAGAGAGAGAGAGAGAAATAAAGAGTAAGACAGAAAGATACTCATCAAGAAACCTTGCCAGAAAAACGTAAACACTTCACTAGATACCTGCTCCTTAAGTATTGTCGTTGCTGCTTAGTGCTGCTGACTGCTGTGATTGTGAGCGCAAAGTTTGGCCAGCTTTGCTCCTCGTTGGAGGAAAACCACAGCATTAACCGAAGACAGCTTTGGCAGTGTGGGAGAGGCCTCCATGCAGAGCGATCCATTAGAGTTCCTCACTAAAAACTCTCTTTGACACACTGGTGAGACTGCAGCTTAGGCTGGACAAGACCAGGAGAGATGTTGATGTATTAAGAGGGTCAACTGGGACCGGTACTGAATGCCAGAGGGAATTCCATGCGCACAGTGTAGGGTTCTCATCCTCGATATGTCGTGAAATGTCACATAATCTTTAGGTCTGTATTATCCCAGGCCTGCCAAGAGAAAGAATCATATTGAATCACAGAATATGGTGTCTTTGGCGCGCGCCGTGTTCCTCAGCGATTACATAAGAGCTTTGATAAGTCATTAAAATGTAAAAGAAGCTTTTCCTTTCGACCCACCCACCCTAACCACAAAGCTGAGCGAAACTGAATGGTTTGGTGGGAAGAAGGGTTAGTTTACAACTGCGTCAGTGAAAGAGGACCCCACAGAGCAGGCTTTATCCACCCGCCGCTTTTGCACAGAACCCAATCTCTCGGACCACTTGTACCCCCTTCTTGAGCTAAAGAGGAGAGCCGGTCGGGGAGACAGGGCAGAAGAAAGCTCTCATGCGGCTGACTCGGTAATGGCCGTTCTGTTGGGAGCAGATTGATAGACAATGTCGATGAAACATAAGAACTCTCAAGAGCGTTGCCAAGGGGCTTGAGCGAGCCGAGAGCCACTCGCAAGCATCGCTGACGATGTTACCCCAGTTCCCCGTCCACAACTGAGGGGATACCCTCTGATATTGGACAGGGTCGACCCGTGGATCCTTTCCGGCAGATTTATTTCAGCAGCAGATGTAAGTTTAGGATGAATTGTCCCCTGTAGAAATATGAATCCTTCAAAGCCTGAAGATGATGTTGTGTCGTTAAAGGTATTTCAATAACTGTCAATCGGAGACGTACAGTATTTCTTTTGTGGAATGGAGGGAGATAAAGATGAAGATCTCTCCGGAATAAAAACTCTCTCACTTCCCCCCTTGGAGAACTGATGGTGTTAGACACCCTTTGATCGTCGTCATTTCTCATCTTCCTGGAACGTCTTGCACAATGCCGTTCACGAGGCTCTGAGGAGCGTCACACGCTGTCTTCAGAGAAAACTGCATCTCTGTGAGTCCATTACGGTTCTCCACATGGAGGAAAAGGGATATGAGAGAGTGAATACAGAGGCCTCGGTGTGAGTGACAGCACCTGTCTGAGAAGGCAACCCAAGAGGCATGTAAAACATGTACAGGAGAGGACAGGATGGAAGCTCTAACCCTTCCTGATCCTCGGAGCTCTGCTTTCTATTAACCAGCAGCTCCGCGGTACCTGCAGGGGCTGGGGCAGGGAGGTACGTACGCATCAGGCTAGCATGACCAGCTGCAGCTCCCTAAACGCTCGCCAGAGTGTGATGCATTCTCCGTCAGTCACGGTCCTCCTTTTAATTTTGTTTTGTTTGGTGCTAGTGGAGAACAAAGAGAAGCAGAAAGATTAACAGACTTTAAGAATTTCGTTTAAGTGAGTTGGTGGATAACACTCCGCCCGCTTACAACCGAATCATGAGACCTTCCTTCCATAACAGGAAGAGTGCAGCACTCCTTTCCGTCCAGTTTACCCTCACTGTATTTCGGTAACACGTCAAAAGCGATTTTGGTGGATAAACAGCTCGTTATTATGTATTTCAACCATCTGTCTGTGGGTGGAAAATTATTGGTAATGACCTTCTCGTGGAACTCTTTCTTTAGCCAGGTTCAACCCTGCTGACGTGGCTAACGCACACCTTGAGCCATCCAACGCACATCTTGAACCATCCAACGGTCAACTTCAACAATTTTTCCCCCCACATTACCCAAACCATGTGGCACTGCAAGTAAGATCTGTGAGTCTTCAACAACAGTGGTGACAGGAAACATTGCAGACCACAGTGTTCTTCCAGAACAATCCGCAGACAAGATGAAGTCACCAAACCTGCCAGGTATTGTTTGAAGCGGATGCTGACTTCTCTTCTTTCCACCTCACATGTTCCTGAACACGCCTGTGGTGGCTTGTCCAGATGCTTTCAACAATAATAACAGTCTAATAGATTGGGTTTAGATATGTTGTTGGAGTCATACCAGAACAACATCCCAACAACATTAACAGACCATGTAAAACTCCCAGAACCAGTACTTTTTCACTACGTACATTTCGCTGGAACATTACTTACAGTACTACACAACTCAATAACCTCTCTATATAATTCTGTGAACTGGTTATTATCTTCCTGGTACCATATCTATCCAAATATATACCAATATACATTGGTAACTGAAAAACTGGAAAAGTCATTTACAGTGAGCAGCATTGTTCCACACAACACAGTAGTTGTAAACTGTGTTCAATAACTGCAAATTAAGCATCATCTTTGACTATTAGTTCAGACGATCTGGAGAACATTATGGTAATTCATGTTTGGATCGCGTCTTGGCCTTCATTGAAGAAATATGCTGTGCTCTTAAGATTTCAGACATGGAAGTGATAAAATAAGAAAGAAAAAAGAGAAGCTTCCTGTTTTTCCGACAGAGGCTTTCAGAGCAAGCGAACAAGGAAACAAATAAACAAACAGACAGACGGATCACCACACCCTCTCAGACTCATCTGATATATCCCCCCCTCCCCACCCCCCCTCATCACCAGCCATCCTGTGGAGCCATAATCGTGATGCTGACTCTGCTCTCCAACACACTCCCTGCCGCAATCAAAACCTACCAGGCCCCCGGGCTCTGAGGAGGCTTGGCACGGACACCACATAGGAGCATATAAACAAGCCTGTAGTTCCATATAGAGGCCCTGTAATTGTTATGAGGTGGGTTAAGGAGAATTGCCTCTTTTTTTTAAACTGGAGATTTTTTACTACTGTTGTAAGACACAAGGCCCAAAGCAGAACTTTAGTACCACATGCAGCATAGAACCCAAGTTCTTACTGGAAGGCCTGTAAACTGACAGACTCCCTGGGATTTTATCAGCATCTTATCAGATAACCTGAGACATGAAACATGGTGCTGTAAATATCTGTCTAAAAACTCAAATATTAATTAATTTAGAGAACTGACACGCCGCATTTCATTTTAACACTTGACACTTCATGAATAATGGTGGCAATAAAGTTATTTGGCATTTGAGATACTTTATTCCATAACTGTACAAATGAAGTGAGCGCTCACGTTTGACAGTCTTCCTTAAGTAGCTGTACATTACTCCTGGTGCATTTCACAAATTAGGCAGCATGATTTCACTGGAACAGAATGAAAATAATGAAAAACAGAATTACACTGTGTTTATCACGCCCGTTTTACTGACAGTGTAAGAATGAAGTCACATAATAAATGGACCAAGCCAAGGAGTTAAAACCTGGTATTCTGGGTCCTGAATACCATAACTGTTGCTGGCCAGAGTCAACAGAGAACAATGACAACATCTCTCATGTTTTCTCATCCAGTCCATTAATAAATATACTAAGACATCCCATGTTTCTTCTGTCAGTTTGAATACAATCAGGTCCACTTTATTTTCTTTTTTTTATATTGCACAAACTTCAAACTGAGACCTGTGCGTCAGGACGGCTAACTCTAGGTGGCTTTGCTTGCTGTTGTGCTTTGCTCGATTGCAATAACCCAATGTAATTCCAGTGCGTAAATGATCTGGGACCCTGAAGATATAGAAATCACACATAGAAACCCATGGTTCAGATGATGAGATGAAATGGGTGGGTGGGAGGGAGGTGGGGTGGGGGGGGGGGCAAGAAAATATATAGACAAAAGCACATTGTTGTTGTTACATTAATCTGGATACAAGAATGGGAATTTTCCTCCTCATTATGACCAAGCTGCTGGGCAGGAGGCTCTGGTTTCTCTCCCCTACCGTGCCCTGGCACCCCCGCTGCATCCCCACGGAGACGGCTTCCTCGGCCGTGATGAGCTTTTGACAGGTCTCGAAGCTGCCCGCTTAATGGCGTGCCAGGCCCAGACGTGGGGCGGCCAGGATGCTGGCAGCTTCTTGGCCCGCTCCGAGCTCCGAGTTCCCCGGGCCTCGGCCCCCCCTAACGCCTTCCCTTCTCTTTTTTTTTCTCTCTCTTCCCTCTTGCCTTTCCTCCCTGCTGCCTCATCATTGTTATGCAAAAGTTCTCCAAGCAACAGTGGTGGGAGTCCTTGCTCCAGCACAGATGTAGGCTGTAGATTTCATACAGGGGGGAGTGTTGTTTTTTTTTTTACCCTCTCCCCCTCCTGGTTGATTCATAGATGTGGATCCCAGAGAGGTGGCCTCAGCAGGTGTTGGGGCTTGTGGTCCCCTGGGGGCCACACAGGGGACATCCACCCTGCCACCCACCCACCACACCTCAGAACAGCAGGGCCTCTCTATCTGGAACTGAACACTATTATGTCACTTCCCAACTGCAAATGACAGCTGACAGCTGTTCTGTTCCAACAGGATTCATTCATCCAGTCTGACACCAGTTGCACTTACAGGGCATTGATGGGGTCTCGTCATCGATTTCCTGAGAGTTCTGTTATTCTCAAATCCATTAAATTGGCTATTAAGTAATTGGCTCGTTAACACTGTTTCAAGTGAAGCATATGGAATAACAAAAAAATATCTCATCCACAACTGAAGGTTGAACATAACAGTGATGAGCCCTTTCCTAGCTGGTCTCAGGATGGATCTAACTCCATCATCAAGTTTGCAGATGACACCACAGTGATCGGACTCATTAATGACCACGATGAGTTGGACTACAGGGCCGAGGTTAAACACCTGGCAGCATGATGCACTGATAATAACCTGCTCCCGAACACCAGGAAAACCAAGGAGCTCATTGTGGACTTCAGGAAAGAGAAGGGAGACACGCATGACCCCGTCCACATCAACGGGATGGCTGTTGAACGTGTCTTCAGCTTCAAGGTCCTGGGATCCATATTTCTGATGACAACTCCTGTCTGGTTAAGAAGACCCAACAGTGCCTCTTCTTCTTGAGAACACTGAAGAACCACCTGTCTGCTGACATGTTGGGTATTTTCTACCGCTGTGCGATTGGAAGCATCTTGACCAACAGTCTGGTATGGGAATTGCTCTGTTGCTGATCACATGGCACTGCAGCAGGTGGTGAAAACACATCATAGGGAGTGCACTTTCTGTTATTGAGGACATCCAGAAGAAGAGATGTCTACGTCGGGCACACAGCATTCTCAAGGACTCCTCCCATCATGCCCATAGTCTCTTCTAGCTGCTAACCTCCAAAAGGATCTTTACTAATCTATATATTTTTATTGCCCCAAAAAACTGCTCATTTAACCAATTGGTATTTAACTGATCTGTACATAATTTACACATCTAAATTACAGTACTCATCTAAATGATATGTAAATAACTGCTTCTCTTGCCCTGCTTAATGGATGCTGAACTGTATTTAGTTTCCTTGTATTTAAACATGCGTAATAAAGTTGAATCTAATTTAATCTCATTTAATCTAACAAATTATTAGGTACTAGAAGATTACAGTAAACACAGTGGTACTACTGCCATCTAGTGTGGAAAAGTGAAGGCTACATGCAGAAAATAAAGAAGAAAAAAAAC
The DNA here is from genome assembly GCA_030340665.1 of Neosalanx taihuensis. Lineage (NCBI taxonomy): Eukaryota > Metazoa > Chordata > Actinopteri > Osmeriformes > Salangidae > Neosalanx > Neosalanx taihuensis. Next base: position 10,704,924 of record CM059295.1, on the reverse strand, counting down.
ACTGTTGTCTATCTGCTGGAGATGGTTTGAATACACCATCACAATTAATTCCAGCCACCTCATCTATTTTCCAGTGTGATCAGGGATACTGCTTCTGTTAGGTAAACATTGTTCCAGGCAAAACTAACATAAATATATCAGGGCAGAGGCTTGAGTCACACACAATCATCCAGAATAGACAGATATGGATATACAGTATCTATGCGTGCCACGACACAGATGCGAAGGCGTGCACATGCTTTGAATTATCTTCTCCACTCCATACGCTAGTTTGTTTACAGTCATGGATGAAAATTACAGCTAAAATAACTGTAAGATTATAAATAAATAACAGTGCTGTAGTGAGGGGAATATTTAATGTTGGCCTCTCTCTTGGAGAGAGAGAGAGAGATTCAGCCAGCTCTCTCTCTCTCTGTGGGTGTGCCTTGATAGCATCAACACCAGCCATGAAATTCAGCAAAATCCTCTTGTCTACATGTGGTGTTGATGGCAAGACAGCTGCACACATTTGAGGCCACGCATGATGACTCCTCTTCTGGAAGTCAGTTGGAGAATGTTGGCCCCCAGGCTTGGACAGTGCTCGGCCCCGGGCTTGGAGAGTGCTGGGCCCCGGGCTTGGAGAGTGTTGGCCTCCTGACTTGGAAAGTGCTGGGCCCCGGGCTTGGAGAGTGTTGGCCTCCTGACTTGGAAAGTGCTGGGCCCCGGGCTTGGAGAGTGTTGGCCCCCTGACTTGGAAAGTGCTGGGACCCGGGCTTGGAGAGTGTTGGCCCCCTGACTTGGAAAGTGCTGGGCCCCGGGCTTGGAGTGTGCTGGGCCCCTGACTTGGAAAGTGCTGGGCCCCGGGCTTGGAGAGTGCTGGGCCCCAGGCTTGGAGAGTGCTGGGCCCCGGGCTTGGAGAGTGCTGGGCCCTGGGCTTGGAGAGTGCTGGGCCCCGGGCTTGGAGAGTGCTGGGCCCCAGGCTTGGAGAGTGCTGGGCCCCAGGCTTGGAGAGTGCTGGACCCCAGGCTTGGAGAGTGCTGGGCCCCAGGCTTGGAGAGTGCTGGGCCCCAGGCTTGGTCTGGTGGCTGTCAGAGGGGCTCAAATACCTGGTCTGTATCAGAGAAACATGATGCAGCACTACTGACACTTCATATACAATCCACGTCATCATTACAGTGTGTATGGCCAGGTCAACAGTTGGATCTTCATTTCCATAGAAAACAACAACAACAACAACTGTATGAGTTTCACCTATACCGAAGGGTCAATGAACAGACCGAGAAGAATGTCTGGCTCTGCTATCTGCATCACATGTATAACCCTGTGAAAATGCAAAAGTAACACAAGTAACCAACAGACACAGACTTTTTCTAACCTGCTTCAAGGTACCTCTTCCACACATAGGATCTTATTATGAAAACAAACCTCAGGCAGATATCACAGAGTGGAAAGAACCTCAACTGCCTGTACACCAGAAAGAGAAAAACATATTGGCGTGTACAATTCATCAACAAGGCACATATCAAGATAAAACATGAATTAAACCCCCCCAAAATCTGGAATGTATAATTCAATTTGGACCTGGTAAGAAAATGCAGAACAGCCACTAATTGGAACGAGAGATAAACTGAAACTCTATCTGAAGAATGCTTCTCAAAGCAGCATTATTTCATATCCCTTCTGTATATATCTAAAGTTATGTGCTTTGAAAAAAGGACGACAAAAACATAAGTGGAGTGAATGGAAAAAAGCAAATGACCTCACGACTGTGTAACCTGGCAAACCTAATGCTACGATTCCTCTGGGAGACCAGATTGAGTTTAGTGCCAGTCTATACATCATATGTTCACTACAAGACTGAGCTGAGGCCGGTCTTTGAAGAGGCAGTTTTGAAATCATATGCCATTTTCCCTCCCAAGTCCAAATTATTCCTCGTCCCTGGAGACGTGTGATTTCGGACTTGCAGTTGGAGTAAATCACTTGCAGACTACCTCATGAACAGTTTATTAATCTGAAGGAAGGGGTGTGGGATTCACCACAAGTATAAACAACCTCCAAAACTAACAACTTAAAGACTCTGGCCATAGGACGCATACTTGGATCCAGCTCAGCCATATCAATGTACTTGTGAGTGATAGAGCAGGCCGGATACCATGGAGAAAAGCTGTAGGGGGAAGAAAGAGCACCCCATAATTGGTAACAGTCTCCACATTTATGTAAGCAAGGTAGGCCTTAATTAATCCCAGTACAGGGAAGATCCTCTCTGCAGCTCGCTGACATATTTATTATTGGACGTCTGAGCAGAGTCTTTCTGGAGTCCATCAGACACTATGTCTAAACACACAGCAGCCAGATGGTGTTCTTTTTTTCTTCCCAGAGCAACTCCCACCAATGCCTGCAGCAATTACCAGAGGTTATCAAGGAGCATCAACCACTAAGCTCTGACCCACGTGAATTCTGCCTCATTTCCCACCACCCTCCACCGCCCCGCCCCCATCCCCAAAGTCCACCTCAATCTCTTCTCATTTATTCCCCCCCCCCCATCATAGGCCTCTAAAATGTTCAGTTACACATTCAGAAAGACTTGGATAGATGTGTTGGGAGTGGGCATGGCTGTTTGGGAAGAGGTTTAATGTTGCTGGCACTCCTTATCAGCATTAGGAAAGTTGAGAAATGATACTTGCCATATGTCACGTCAGCCTGCTGCCATCCCATCAAAGTCTGCTATTACCACCAGTAACACGATCCAAATGCAATCCAGATGTATTTCAGCCATTGGGCCGATTCCATCAAGCTTCGATATTTCACTACCCTTATATTAATCTTCTAAAGCGTGTCAGAGATTTCTCCACTGATAACTTCACAGGCTTAAACGACGGCTGAGTCATCGCTCTCATCAAATCAGAGCAGGGTTAACCAAACATTCTGCAGGAAGATGTCAGCACACCGGCTGATCTCTGCCAGCAATTAACAATCAAGCATTAATCAGAGTACTTAAATGGAGATCTAATCACAAGATGTAAAGAGACCATTGTTGTATACAAAAAGTAGTTGTAAAAAAATATTTATTTCATTAGTCCAAAACCCATAAGTACATAATATCATCGGTTTTCGGTTATTTGGATGAATCAACCCCATGCCTCGCAATACGGTACAGCAGCCTCCAAGTTTCACATTCTTTTGTGTGAAGGGATTTTACAGGCAATCCTTCTACAAAGCCACCAGATGATCAGTGCACGAGTCTCACGCAGTAAGGACCCTAGAGGAAGTGTGTCAATGCTGACACGGCACAAGTGACAACTCTAAATCACTGGAGATTAAAAAAGGCCTTTAACCAAGTCTTTCAATCCCTGAGCTTCAAGTCTGGAACACCCACAGTGCTGGTCCTCACTTTGCAACACGTTCCATGAGCATTTCCTCTGAGGCTGGCTGCTTTTGTACTGATAAATCCCTCCTGGCCCTGAAGCAGGGCCCAGAGCCTGTCATCTCAGGGTCAAGGGTCAGGCACTGGCCCCATCAGGATTAGTCCTCGTCGGAGTCTTCGTCGTCGTCGTGAACCTCCCGGTACACAGGCAGGGGGCCCCCTTCAGGGCTGTAGCTGCCCATACTGATCTTCAGCCCGTCACACAGCTTTTGGGCAGCCATCTTGGCCTGAAGCTCCTGGAATCAAAACGACATTGACTGAGCAGGAGCAACACTTCACAAAAAGCTACCTGACCTCAAAATGCAGATACAGTTGTGGTCAAAAGTTTACATACACTAGTGAAGATCATGTATGCCATGGCAATATAGGGTTTTCAATAAACTCTACAACTCTTATTTTTCTGTGATGGAATGATAAGGAGCACATATTTCTTTGTCACAGAAAACATTCATGAAAAATGGTCCTTTTACGAATTTATTATGGGTCTTTTGAAAATGTGTCAAAATCTTCTGGGTCAAAAATATACATACAGCACCTTGAATTACCAATTTGGTGATGTAGAAAAAGTTGTTTCAATCCAATTTGCTTTTTGGCATGGCCTCCTAACTTCTTACGAGTGATTATGATTGACTCCAGCTGGTGACTTCTTTCAGTCCATGTAAATAGGGCTTGTTTGACACATTCACTAGACTCAGCCAGAAATACTACAATGGGAAAGTCTAAGGAGCTCAGCACGGATCTGAAAAAGCGCATCATTGACTTGAACAAGTCAGGAAAGTCCCTTGGAGCCATTTCAAAGCAGTTGCAGGTCCCAAGATCAACTGTGCAAACAATTGTTTGTAAGTATAAAGTGCATGGCACAGTTGTATCATTGCCACGATCAGGAAGAAAACGCAAGCTATCACTTGCTGCTGAGAGAAAATTGGTCAGGTTGGTCAAGAGTCAACCAAGAACCACCAAAAAGCAAGTCTGCAATGAGTTGGAGGCTGCTGGAACACATGTGTCAGTGTCCACAGTCAAGCGTGTTCTACATCGCCATGGGCTGAGAGGCTGCCGTGCAAGAAGGAAGCCATTGCTCCAGAAGCGGCACCTTACGGCTCGACTGAAGTTTGCTGCTGATCACATGGACAAAGACAAGGCCTTCTGGAGGAAAGTTCTGTGGTCAGACGAAACTAAAATTGAGCTTTTTGGCCACAATGACCAGAAATATGTTTGGAGGAGAAAAGGTGAGGCCTTTCACCCCAAGAACACCATACCTACCGTCAAACATGGTGGTGGTAGTATTATGCTGTGGGCCTGTTTTGCTGGCAGTGGAACTGGTGCTTTACAGAAAGTAAATGGAATAATGAAGAAGGAAGACTACCTCCAAATTCTGCAGGAAAACCTAAAATCATCAGCCAGAAAGTTGGGTCTTGGACGTAGTTGGGTGTTCCAACAGGACAATGACCCCAAACATACATCAAAAGTGGTGAAGGAATGGCTAAATCAAGCTATAATTAAGGTCTTAGAGTGGCCTTCCCAAAGTCCTGACTTAAACCCCATAGAGAATATGTGGACTGTGCTGAAGAGACAAGTCCGACTCAGAAAACCAACAAATTTAGTTGAACTGCACCGATTCTGTCAGGAGGAGTGGTCAAAGATTCAACCAGAAGCTTGCCAGAAGCTTGTGGATGTCTACCGAAAGCGCCTAATTGAGGTGAAAATGGCCAAGGGACATTTAACCAAATATTAACATTGCTGTATGTATATTTTTGACCCAGCAGATTTTGTCACATTTTCAAAAGACCCATAATAAATTCATAAAAGAAAAAATTTTCATGAATGTTTTTTGTGACAAAGAAATATGTGCTCCTTATCATTCCATCACAGAAAAATAAGAGTTGTAGAGTTTATTGAAAACCCTATATTGCCATGGCATACATGATCTTCACTAGTGTATGTAAACTTTTGACCACAACTGTATATCCGTCAACATGCCAAAGCGCACGCTATGTCGATGTCATGTCAGAAGAGCGCACGTGTAGCCGTGTTTCTTTACGACGACGATGGCTGCGTGCACTCGAACCGTCGGCATGCGGGGTGTGCGGTGTGCATAGCGTGTGTGTGCGTGTGTGGCGTGCAAGGCGTGTGTGTGCCTCTCACCAGCTGTTTCTTGGTCTGTTCCTGCAGCAGACAGGCTGACTCATGCAGGGACAGCATCTGAGCAGGGCTGTGGTGCAGAGGGGGAAGCCTGGCCGCCGTGATGTCATTCAGGTGCTTCCTGTCCCGCTCCCTCCGGGCCTCGGCGGACAATGGAGACGGAACAAGGCCCCCGGTGGACGAACCGGGGGACAGGGACCCTGAGGGGGACACGTCGGCTCTTGGCTGTAATTTTCTTTTGATGATAGAGAAGAGAGAACTTTGTCAACATATATCACTTCCTCATAAGTTACAAAAAAAAGCCTATAAACGTTCATCTGGAACTTTCATAATCTTTCTAAAGAACTCCGCTATGGAAAGACACGCTCCTTTAAATGCACAACAAAGCGACGCATACTCACTGATTAGGTTTGAACTTGTGCTTTTTTGTCACAGGGTTCTTTTCATTCTTCTCCACCAGCACCAGCCAGGGAGTTTTTTTCAGTGGCTGGCCTCCAGGGAAGGGGCTAGCGTTAGCTACAGGGCTGTTGGCTCCGTCTCTGGAGGATCCACTGGAACCCACAGTAGTGGGATCAGACAGGCTGACCCTCTGCAAGGCCTCGGCTAGGTCACTCTCTTTCGGACTGGCAGAGTTCTGAGGGAACCCAGCGTTGCCAGCAGGACTTGTTTCTATGGCTACCGCAGCACATCCATAGGAGGCAGTGTTGTCTTGTTGGCTGGGGACAGTTCGCTGGACATGGGGTGACAGGGGGGACGTGTCCATGTCCTGGATCCTCCCCGAGGCTGCGTCTCCACCCTGCCGGCTCTGTTGGGACGTTCCAGGTTGGTTGAGGACAGAAGACGCTCGCTGTGTGAGAGCCTGCTGGTATTTGGATTGTAACTCTGACCTGACAGATGCCAGCTTGACCTGTTTACTTTCTTCTTCTTCATGGTTAAGCAGAGCAAGACGAACTCTCTCTGCGCAGTCTAAGATCTTTCTACCTTTGTCTGGAAGGGTCTGTATGAAGCGCCTGTGAATAATAAAAGATAAATCAGTCAATCTCTTATCATAAATCCATACTTGACTATCTTGCAAGTCATTCAGCATCCCCAATTAGACCAGGGGTGGGCAATCCTGGTCCTGAGGGCCACTGTCCAGATGGTTTTACATCTTTCCCTCCTCTAGCACACCTAGAGCTTGATAACGACCTTTTCATTTGAATCAGAGGTGCTAGAACAGGGAAACACCGAAAACCTTCAGGACAGTGGCCCTCGAGGACCAGGATTGCCCACCCCTGAGTTAGACACATAACTTAAGAACAAGACTAGTTCATGTTAAATCGAATCGCTGCTGATGTTACATTCTCAAGTAGTTCATGGCACTATGATGCTGCTAAATTGTTTAAAATATCCAATAACAGTAATGTAGTTACCTACTGGACTCACTTGTTGGACAGTAGTTTCTCTTGCCGTGACAGCAGTTCACAAAGCTCTTCCCTGCTCTTGTTCCTCAGATCCCCTAACTGTCCCTGACGATCCGTCCAAGATGACGACATGCTTTCTTCACAAATAAACTTTTATAACAACTTTATGCCGACCGAGGTAACGTTTTTAGGATATCTTACAGATGGTTTAAACATGTTGCCATTAAGACAGGGTTCATTAGCTGGAAAGCGTCAGCTAAATGAGTGTTTATGATGAGCTACTTCGTTCCTTTCATGGTTGTTGTAGACTGCGCAGACATGACAACCGGAATCAGGAAGTGACGACGTTTAAACGCGCCTATAATTTTCAATTTAGTAATTGTTATTATTGTTATTCAAATAATAAATAAATATAATCTGAAAAGACAATTGTGAAAAGACAATTTGTTATTAATGCAAACCGGTATTTTGTCAAGTGCATAATACAATTTGAATTCTACCTTAATGACCACGCCACACTAGAACGAGCATACTCGTGAATCGACAGTGCCTCCCAGTGTTCATTCTGGAGACTGACACAAAATAGGTCTCAGACAAAAGGATTCACAGATGGGGAAGAGTTTAATTAGCTTCTTTTTTATTTTTAAGTACATTGGTTAAAACAATTCACTGGATATGTCTCATTCAGAAAGGCACATCATAGAGCTCTACCTTCTTAGTTCATCAGCACTCTTCAATACAGTCCTGGCAGTGTAGACAAGATCTACTCATTTAGACTTTATGCAATTAATCGGCTCAGGAATGGCAGTTGCTTGAATAAATATGTAGTCCTTTTTTAGGCATATCCACCCATATTAACTTAGGTAATATTCATTTATCAGGAAAAAGTAACTGATTCCCTCAACCAATGTTGGGTATCATGAAGCAAGCAGTTAACAAAGGCACAATAAAAGGTGTACATGGTGAGAAGGAAAAAAATGTATGCTTGATGAGACAAATTGCAGAAAAAATATATAGTATCAATATAAACCTTTACAAACATGAAAGTACATTCACTGTCTTTTTCAATAGATTTTTAAATATATTATATACAGATTATAGCACTATTTACAGCCTTTACAGAATAGTCCCATTGTGATTTACAAAGCAGTGCAAACTGTGTTCCACCCCAGATATCAAACAATACTGTATGATTAGCTATTCTATATTAATCTTAGCTGTTATCTCCATTAGTCTCATGAAAGGAGTGTAGACACGACTGGATCTTGTTGGAGAGTAAGGTGGGCCTGAAATCGGCTTCTCCTCACTGGAGGCTGTGTCTGTGGTTTGGACTACGATGTCTTGGTCGGGGCCCGACTGCACTGGGCTCAGAGGAGCAGATTCAGACGTTGGGCTTGTCGGAGTTCCACGGATCCTTGGAGGATTGTACGCCAGGGTGCGGCTGTACTCGCAGGGAGTGTACCTCAGTAAACTAGACTCTAGTCTGCTGGGTGGAGGAGGGCCTGGCTGGTGTGTTGTGGAATGGAACTGGACTGATGGGGGCTGAGCTAGAGTGTGCCTGGATTGGAATTGTGCTGGGGAAGGCAGGAATTCTGGGTTCACATGGGGAGGCTGGAGATCCGGCTCATCCTCGCCCCTCATCGGCTCAGGTCTGTGGAAACATGATCAAACGTGGCAGTGAATAGTCCCTCTTGGAGGGTTGGCAGACACAGAGGAAGAAGGTGTAGGTGTTGGTGATGTTTACCTGGGGAGCAGATTACAATCCACTCCAATCTCTCTGGTTTGCACTATCTCTCTCCGAGGATTCTGTACAGACATAAAATACTTCAGGTTGTCTTCTAACTCATTATTCTAGGAAAAGAAAAAGATCAGAGAGGACAGAATCAGAACAGATCAAGGTACTAGCGAAATGAACGAGATGTCACTTTGAGTGTGAAAGTAAAATGAAGTAAAATAAAAGTACATGCAGACCAACAGAGAGAGTTCATGACCAGGCAACACTAAACCACACTACACTGGTCCACCAAAAAACTACGCCACACCGTACTTCCACAACAAATTTGATAGGCCACCATGTTTTTTTTTTACCTCACACTCCACAATAGCGATTCTATCCAAAAGCTCTGAGATGAACATATCCTTCTGTGCCACTTTAGCTCGTAACGATTCAACCTATACAAATCCAGGGATGGGAGGGGGAAGAATCGTGATCATTAAAAAATAAACAGAACGTTGCGTTTTTTTTGAATGAGTGTTCTGATGTGTGGGTAGATGGGCTGCACCTCTTCTATCATGCCTTTGACCTTCCTCTGTTGGCAGAAGACCATGTCGTTCAAGTGCTTTATCCTCTCCTTGAGCTCTGAAGCCTCCTCTTCAAGCTGCTCAGACCTGAGGAGACATAGGGAGTCTGTCAACTCTTTCATTTCACCGGGAATCACACAGTACGTTTATGATGGGGATTCCTATTGTACAGTTGTGATTTTCTCATGGGTTTTTATTCGTACTTCTTGGAAGATGATGAATTTGTCTTGTCTGTGAGTTCCAGAGCGTGAAGCCGTTGTTCACACTCCTGCAGTTTCTTCTGAAGATGATTCTTCTCCTGTGACGATCCCAAAGGACAACATGTCATTGTGGTGGATTTTCACTGAACGTCCTTCTGGGGTATTGTTGTGCAGGTAGAACTTACCTGTCCCATGCAGTCCAGCAGACGCTCAACCTCACTAATCCTCTGGTCCCTCTCAGCGATCTTGGCCTCTAAGATCTTCGCATTCCTAGCTGCCTCCTCCAGTCGCCTCACATATTCATCTATTTGGGCCTGTAAGATTCAGGTTAGCTAGGATAATTATAAAGCATCATGTTGGACAAGTTTGTTTTTTGTTTTTTTTACTAGTAGAGGGAGTATACACGTTACTAATATTCCTAGTCATGCACACTGACACATTACCCCTATAGAAGATAGAAGCTGCCTTGCTTTAAAACATTACCTTAAAATGAAGGCTTAATATACCTTGACAATTTCATATATACATACAGTATATAATATATAATTTTAAACGTGTAGTAAAAATACATACATAAAAGCATTTAACATCAAGCCTTCATTGCAGGTTATTTGCATGTATGTACATAAATGTAAATTGTCTATAAATCACATAGCCAATGTTGTGTACCTGAAGGTTCTCGATCTCCTCTCTGTGTTTCCTCTGCTCCTCCCTCAGTCTCTCCTCATGCTGTTTCTGCAGCCTGGCTGTCACATCCTGCACGACCTGGCTGCTGGCCTGCTGGGAGGTCTCCACCTGCACGCCACACAACAGGAAGTTTAGACAAAGGATATATGCTCACATCCCATCCCACAGCACAGTGAAAGGCAGAGAGCACAGTGTGAAGGGTCAGTGTTGTCACTTTGTAAATGTCCCTTTGTTATAGAGCGTGTCGTGCTTGGTCGAGTCTGAGTTCACATTTCTGGAGTCGTGCTCTGCGACACAGAAAACCGCGTGCGTGACCTGTCACTCATCGTTACATGAAATTCAAGATGAATGTCCACAAATCAGCGGCGATATCGAGGCCCATCAGTTAGAGAAGGAGCACCGACAGTAGAATAACGTTGGCTGACTGAATCAAAGCATGATGCAAATGAAATCAAGCACAGAATAAGGAGACTGAAAGAGACAGAAAATGATTTCACCCTGCAGTCGATGATTCAATGTTAAAACTGAAAACAGATTATACTACTTGAGCAATGTAATGTATCTCATGTTAGGGACCAAGAGGTTAACCTCAAAGTCAGGATCATCCCAACACATATACAGTGTGTATATATATATAATTGAATTGTTGCTGTATTTGAATTAACTTGTTTGTGCTATGTGGTGTACGTCTGTAACCACACTCGCATTGTATGTGTTGTTTGTGGCAGTCTCTCTGTCCAATAAAATAATTCCCTATGGACAAACAAAGTAATCTTGTTGATCTTGTTGTATTTAAAGCTATATTATAATGAAGAACTCAGGACAATTGACTGTGGAACAACCAGCCCCCCCCCCCCCCCCCCCCCATTTGTTGGTTGTTTCACTGCCAAAAAGTATACAACCTTGAGAGATGCTGATAGCATCTTTAAAAACAAGGCTCCGCTATGTGAACATATCTCGGTGATAATACATGATGTGCTTCTGATATGATCACCAATGGTGAGAATGTTAACAATGAAGATCTGAAAGAGGTGTTTGATGAATATGACAACACCACTTCCATCTGTGTCCTGACTAATGAACTAAACTTGCACCTGGGTTTTGACTTAATGAACTTGTCCAAGGTTGCCCAGAAGACTGTTGACAAGGCAAGGAAGATCAATCACAAATACATCCAAAACACCCAAAAATGTTTTATATCTTATTCCTGCTGACCTTGAGGTTCAGAGCCCCTCTCTATACAGTACATTTGTCCAATATACCCATCATTCAGTTAAGGTATAAGACATCCAACTATTTAGCGGGAAAAATGGATTTCCAGTCCATGGAAAAAACAGTTAGCCTACGTTCAACACATTTTCACACTTGAAAACCCATGAACTTCAGATTTACCGCTGCTGTGGTTAGGAAAACACCTGAATGCAAGCATGGCACTCCAGTCTGATACGCAGAGCCATAAGATGCTTCTTCTGCTGTTCATTCAAAGGTTTACATATCAGAAGAGGTGCTCAAGGTCCACAGGGTGTGTGAGTGCAGCGATGGGACGTGTGTCTTATCACCTGTAGTTTAAGTGTGCGGTTCTCAGCCTCTGCAGCCGCCAGCTGTCTCTCCTTCTCCCTCAGCTTCTCTTCAGTCTTCTCACAGGAACTGCGCAGGTTCCTCACCTCATCGCGCCTATCTACGCGGTTCTGGCAGTTCTCCAGGAGAGATTTCTGCAAAGGAACCTACTTTTCATTCCTCAAACCCATCCAGAACATCATATCATAAAAAAGTCACGTGAGGACAGAAACAGAGACGTTGTTGTGTCGTTCAAAAAAATCAACATTCTAATTCAAAAGCTTCCTGATTGGGTCACAAGCCACTGCAGAGAGGCATGTGGTCAAACCGTGCGTGACGAGTTCTCAGATGCTTTTTACTGAGATGGTTCGCTGCCTGGCCTGTCTGTGAGTGCTGTACCTGCAGTTGAAGGTTGGAGGATATGAGGGAGCTGTTCATCTGGTCGAAGCTCTCCATGGCGGCTGTTCTCACCCTCACCTCAGCCTCCAGACTCCGCCTCTGGGAGTTTGCTGCCTGGAGACACAAGCCGGAGCGATCATACCCCCGCACATCTATTTACGGTTTAGCGTCTAAAAAATGGGATTCAAAATGGGAGACTTTTACTGGCCTTTTCAGTGTAGTCGTACAGGATTGTCTTACCCTGATTTCTTGAGTTAGTTTATCCATGGACTGTTGCATGCCTCCAAACTGGCCGTACATACGCTCCCTGACCTTTTCCAAGGAGTCTCTCACCTGTGGGAGACAGAGACGACACAGGTATGAAGCCCCACATCCTTAGTGCTTCTATCAGGCTTACATCAAATCCATAGGACGTGAGTGGTGACTGCCGTGCACTAGCAAAGCTAATATGCAGAGCAGAGCTAGCAGGAGGACCGCAGGCCCCATCTCTGTTGGTTTCCAGTCCTTAACGAGAATCATCCCCCCACTCGCCCCCTCCCCACCACTCACCTCCTTGATGTACCTCATCTCATCCCTCAGGTGATTGACAGACCACTCGCACGCCATCACTTCCTGTTGTTTGTCGGAGCCTGTCCTCTGCACCACTCCGTACACCTTGGGCCCTGGCTGCTGCGCCGTCTCTCGCACCCCATTGGTCACCGCTCCGAGGTGCTGAGGGAGACAGGATCGCCCCGCTCAGGTTTCTGAGGCACACTCCACTGGGCCAGACTGTGTGGGTGTGTGCGTGTGCCTCTGTGTATGTGTGCATACGTGCGTGTGCCTGTGTGTGTGTCTGTTTGTGTACCTGCGCAGGCCTAGGTATTTCAAGTATTGCTGCTGAGCAGTCTAATCTGGAGGTTGGGGAGCAGCGACTACAACAGCACAGGGTGCAGCGAGGGTGTCGTGTTTCTGCAACCCAGTACACCAGCTCCTCATGTCCCACTTTTGTCTGGCTCTGAAACAGGGCCTGAAGGAGCACAGGTGTGTTCCCACACTGACAATTATATCAGCATCGAGACGTACAAAGGGGGGGGCGGGCAGGGGGGCGTCACTGTATGTCGTTTCTAACCTGAATCCATTGACTTACGCAGATATGGTTTGCCGTCTGGCTGATAAAAAAAACTGTGAGGTGTTAATATTTGATCAGTTTTGTTTTGTGAATGAAACAATGCGTTCCCTAGACTTCGGATCGGTCATTCCATCTGCGCGCGCTAGCCTACACTCACGCATCACTGGTCTACATTATTTAACAACCCTGGAGCCTGCACAATGACCTTCCCCCAAGACACAGAACATCATGACCCTGGGACAGGAAATGAGTGCCTCTGACTGGGCCAGGCAACATCAACTCTGTGAGACTGTACTGTACATTATGTCATATCGGCAGAAAATGAAAAGCATTGACCTGCCTTCATGCAACATGTTTTTTACAAGTGTGTGCTTGAATGACAGAGAACTCTGAGGGTGGAAGCCCTTTGCATGAACCTTGAATGCAGTGAATTTGTGTGTGTCATAAGGAGACTTATATCAGTGTTGTGCCAGGGTGTGGTTGTCTACCTGTTCAGGTGACTCCCGGCCCGCCGGTCTCTCTCTCTCGATCAGGCCATTCTTCTTGCGTGTCCCATTGACGACTTGTTCCTTTTCTCCTCCCACTTCCTGTTGAGAAACAGAGAAACACACAGTATCTGTGTCAATGCATGTCCTACAACTCTTTGTTTGCTGTCTTCTTTAAATTACATTTACACAGAAAATGTCATTGCTTGCTATTTCCAGGAGAGGGGAAACAGCGGGGAGAGGAAGGGAGAGGAGGAGGGAAACAGGGGGAGAGGAGAGGGGAGGAGGAGGGGAACAGAGGGCAGAAGGTAGCAGTTCTCCTCCTTAGGAGATAGGAGAGAAAGAACTAGAACAATGGCTCCAGTGTTGTTTCATGGCTTTCTGTACTGGATATAGCTTTCTACACCACACAATCCACAAGCAGTCTGACATTATGAGAGCTCCTAATTGGCTCTGTGAATTCAACAGATGGGATAGAAGAATTACCCTCATTATGTTTTAATAGCTGTGTAACACAATTCACATCAATCACAATGAGTTCACTATGGCAACACCGCATGCATATATTTTATACTGACCATGACCGAGCTATTTGAATGTTTGCAGAACTTGTCATATTTCTACCAGAATTTTTGACTGAAGTTCAAACGGTGACCATTAATCCACTTCACATTGTGCCAAAATTACTTCAACTTGGTCTCAGATACTCCTGGAAAACCATCTAATGTGACCATGGAAATGAGTTTGAAAGATCCCAAAAGTAAAGAATATATTCGGGTGTATTCGGGTGGTTAGAGTCAGACTAATATCTACTTTCACAGTTGACAGACTATCAGTGAGTGTTATCATACATAACTGTCTTATGTAAGACCAGTTCCGCAGACTGAAAGCCTATCCTCAGGACAGTTTGTCATGTAGAAACTAATTTGACATTGTAAATATTCACTGGATGGCGTTCACTTTAACGACACTGTTCTTTGACTAAACCGCTTGTGCTGATGAAAGCTCTGTGACTGCAAGCACGAAATTCTCTGAAATATGGCCGCTCCAGACGATCTCATGCATGGTGCTGGAGCAGATGTCTCCCACCACATCCAGTCTGATGTCACTGACGGTCCGTTTCCTGACAAGTGTCAGGTTACAGGACACACCCTCCGACATTTCACACCGAGTCACTTTTTTGTTATTGTTTCGACTGAAAGAGAAGAACTTTGTCAGACGTCTTGGCTGTTTCCACCCTCCTTCACACAGCCTTCTGGTTTTTCTTGTCTTAATTAGCAGTTCTCTTCTGTCTTGTTGTTGTCACAGGGCTCTTAAGTTTCATTCAATGCCATGTTTCATTTAAGTAACTAACATAGTTGCGCATGCTGTAAGGGAGTCGCCTTTAATCCAACTTCTGCAGAACATGAGAGGCCACTTGATGTTGCAAGGGCTGTTTGAAGACCTCGCAACCTCACTTCAAGAGGCTGTACGGGGCCTCAGTTCATGTTGACATGGGGAATGTCTTATGTCCCTGTCGGTTCAACGTTTGATTTATGTAAGGCTAATGTGACAACAAGGAGAGGTTGGGACACTGAGGTTACCTGCCCTGAGCTCGTAGCATGTGTGCAGCCTGCTACCTGAGGAGGTGAGGAGAGGCGTAGGAGGTTCTCTGAGGAACCCCTTAACCCCGTTCTTGACACGCTCATCATTTACACTGCTGGTCTGTAGGAGTCTCTGAAGGCAACTGGCTGTGATGATGAATGTCACGTACAGTATGTCCTGCTCGCTCCAGAGCGTTTAGTCTTGTTAGCGCTAATCTGCTCGCTAAGTGGGCCTGTCATGCAGGGGGGGGGGGGGGGGGGTGAGGGGGGTACAGCTGGCCTCCCCCTCACTCCCCGCACGCAGACACCTTCCGTGTTGTGTCGTCTGCGAACACCTATGGGGCCCTCACTGTTGGCACCTGACTCCTCTGTCCGCCATAACCATCACATTGGTCTCTCTTTTGGTCTCTCTTCCACAGCTGGACACAAACAGCCAGACATTCCACAGGCAGACAGAACATGAATGTCAGGAAACAGGAAATACCATTTCGACCAAAAACAAAAAAGCTTTTGTTTACTACGGCTGACGATCTTTCACACTGGTGAAGCTCTTTACTAACAGCCCCACGACCAGACACCAGATCAGAACGTTCACCACTAAACACTACATGTTAAATACACTATTTACAGTGTACAACATTAGCCGACTTGCTATCAGTTGAACTTTGATGGTAGGCACAAGGGTGGGAGAGTCTAGATAAATAACTGAAATATTCCAGGCCAAGGTACACAGAGCATGCAACACTGTTTTCTGTCACGTTCCGGGCCTCTCAGGAATGGCACCCGGCCCTCCCAGAACCTCCACACAACACCACCCTGAGATGCTTTTTCACCATCTGGCATCTCCACTTCCTGGATCTCAACTCCATTTAAACAGAGTGATCCTACACGGTAAACATGATTCTACTGCAGCTCTCAGTGTAGCTCAACACAACCGAACTGGTTGGTTATGTGTATTGTTGGTCAGTACATTACCAAGTCACCTCAATAGTTTTCGAAGAGGTCAAAGCACTGATCAATATTTACTCAATACACACACAACCTAGAGCTTAGACACGATGTATGTTTCATAATCTAGAAACCTGCCATGTTTGAGGAGTATCAAGGTGCTATGATCAGTGACTGATGCTCTTTTGTTAAGCTCTCTTGGAAGTGGCTTGGGGTACAAGCGTCTGCTAAATGAATAAATGTAAAATGTAGACACAAGTGCATGCGATTTCCATCTCACACGTTCACAAACGTTTTTCACAGACCACAAACTCGAAACAGCTGTGTGTGTACACACCCCTGTGAGGTTCCAATTGCGTAACTGGCCCAGATAACAAAAGAGCCATGAATGTCTGTTGCTCCATACCTCAGCAGTTCTGTAATGTACAGTCAGTGGTGTATTTTAACACCAGATCAAAGCATTACTTTTTGCCCACATTCACACCTGTCCACCATCCATGCTTTCACTGACTGTGTGAGTGCCGTGTTTACATGAAGTGAACACACTGAAAGGCACTGACCCTGCGTGACAGTGGAAGAAAGCCGAGATAGAGAAATGATACAACATTGATTACACGGAGTTGGTGTGTTCATGTGACGGTGTAAGTCTGTGTGTGTCTGTGTGTGTGTGTGCGCGTGTGTGTGTGTGCAGGTGTGCGTGTGTGTATGTGTGTGTCTTTGTGTGTGTGTGTGTGTGTGTGTGTGTGCAGGTGTGCGTGCAGGTGTGCGTGCGTGTGTGTGTGTGTGTGTGTGTGTGTGTGTGTGTGCGTGCGTGCGTGTGTGTGTGTGTGTGTGTGTGTGTGAGAGACACTTACCTTGGAGTCAGTGTGGGTGCTCTTGGTCGCTTTCTGTCCATTTCCCCCAGAATGCAGCGTGAGTCTGAGACGACGAACCAACCTCTGATGGAAATAACAGACAAATACAACTATGTTTCTTACAGTGAAACACCTAATCTGATCCATTTGTATTGTGGTTCTTAAGGTTAAAAACGGTTTAAACATTTGGAGGCCATTGCACCTCAACCACAAGCACAGAATTAATTTCCAGTGGTTGAGAAACCAACCTTTCTACACTGTAGATTTGTAGCATTGATGGTAGGAAACACAAAATACTCAGGTGCTTGAGTACCATCACCTCTGCTAAGCTCCTGGGATGCATCCCATAATGTATTGGTAAACCTTTTCCAAACTTTGTTTATTGGTAAATCTTTAGCTGTTTGTAAAAGGACGATGGCAGTATTTATCAATGAGATCCATTAGCCCCATGAATGCATGGTATAAATATACAATACATTAATCCTTTTTGATGCATTAAGTTCATCAGACTTGAGAATGAATGTTCATGACACTGAGATGTATTGATAGACCTGATTAAATATACATAACAGAATTGCCTCCCAGGTGCCCAGCTCTTGTTACAGATTTTCATGCGTTAACACGCCTCACAGCAAATGTGCAACTTATCATTAAATTAATCCTGAGGTGAAGATCTTTGGGAGAAAATGGCACAGGGTATTAAAATAAGAGAAGAGCGTAAGAGGAGAAATCATGGAAAAAGAAGAGGTGAAGACAAACTAGAATGGTCAGCCAGTTTCCCAAACAACAGACTGACAAACTATCTATGCTGTTACTGTGATAAGAAGCATGCAGAGTAGAGAGAGGAGAAGAAAGAGAGTGGAGAGGGAAGGAGGGGTGCATTCCTCTTGTCCCAGGACAGAGTCCTTGGCCTCTTCCCAGGGGATCATTTACCTCACTGGAACAATCCGGAGAGTCTTCGGTGGTGGTGGTGGTGGTAACCACGCTTGATGAGCCATAGCGAAGCATGTCTGACTCTTCCTGTCCAGTCTCTGCTCTCTCTCTCTCTCTCTCTCTCTCTCTCTCTCTCTCTCTCTCTCTCTCTCTCCTCCTCCTCCTCCTCCTCCTCTCACTTACACGCCTTCTTTCTCTTCTTCCCCTTCCTTTTCCCTTCCTCTCGTCCTCTTACTCTCTTTCCGGAGGACTGTACAAACTCACTCAGTCACCACCTGCCCGCTGCTTCAGCCAGGGAGAGGGAAAAGATAGCGAGAGAGAGCAGAGGGGGATAAAGTTTCACTCCGACAGTCCAGTGCTGGACTTCCCTCTCCAGTTGATAAGGGAAAGAAAACTCCTCAGCGTGTGCTTCCTTGGGGCGTCGGTCAGGGTGTAGCTGCTGCTTCTCTGGTCACTCCCCTCTACACTGGAGAGCTATGCTGCTGTGTCAGTCCTGGATGACTGCACCTGACTCCACCTGGTTGACAGGGCTGTCAGTCGCTCAGCAACCACTATGTCCCCTCCCCCTTCCTCTCTCCCTCTCTCTCTCTCTCTCTCTCTCTCTCTCTCTCTCTCTCTCTGTCTCTCTCTCTGTCTGTCTCTCTCTCCCTCTCTCTCCCTCTCTCTTCCTCTCTCTCTCTCTCTCTCTCCCTCTCTCTCTCTCTCCCAACTCTCTTCCTCTCTCTATCTCTCTCTCTCTCTCTCTCTCTCTCTCTCTCTCTCTCTCTCTCTCTCTCTCTCTCTCTGAGAATGTCATCCCATCAGACCTGTTGGGCCACATTTCAGTTGGGCCTAAGCTCCCTGCCTCAGCCTTGCAGGGCAGGTGCAGCCAAGCCTTCCAGGAAAGGTGGAGTACACTTTAGCAGGGGGTGTGGCACAGGGGGCGTGCATCGGCGGGGAATCTATGTGGCTATCTGTTTGTCAGTGGCTTGACTATCTCAAGGGAATAAATATAAATGTGCTTGCCCTTTATGTTGAGTTACACCAGGAGACGGAGTCATGGAGCACTTAATTGTTTAGATTCTTTCATGTGTAATATGCAGGGTGGTCTAAGAGACCCACCTCTCAGATCAAAAGACAAACCCATTCATTCAAGCAGACACTGGGCTAGTTACACCAAAGAGGAGACACATCCATTTCACTTCATGCTGGGTCAAAAGCTTAACCAAGCAACACTGCTGTTGGTACTGTAGAAGATAGATGGTGGATTATAGAGTTCAGATAGCGGAGTGCTTGTTTAAACTGGTCATGTTTCATTAGGGAGGAACCAGGACAGACAGTTTGCAAATTTGAGGTTTCAGAGTTGTGTTTTATCATCTGAGGTTTGCTTTGACAATCATTGATGCTGGGAACTTTTACTATTCGAACCTCCTGAGCATCTTCTTGAGTAAGACAGGTTCAGAGACACACACAATGGCTGAGTAAACTGAGTATCCTAATAAATCAAGGCAGTGGCACATTCCAACACACCTCTATCATATGTCATGTTCCTGGAACGTGACCTATCATGTGCGAACACAAACAGAAATATGTGATATTGGGATACAATCTGTCAAACACACATATAGTACAAGAACTGGTAAACACACTCGATACATTATAATACTATACAATCTCACGATCACACCATTAGAAAGGCAACCACATCAAATTGAAAATAATTTGGGGTACTGAGTATAAACAGAATCATTGAATTGAAACTTAATGTTAGTAATACACACCAAAAAAAGAACATGTGGAAAATTATATATCACAATATCTTTTCAACCATCTTGCAGTTAATAGAAGGAAAAATGTAAAAACAAAAACAAAAAAAGGAAGGAAAACAAGTGTGTGGTCGGCTGTGTACTCAAGCTTGGTTAACCAGTAACCAAACCTCAAACAAACTTTTGTGTTTACTTCTGCAAACCACAATCCATGCAAACCTCGATGGGACAAATTTATTAGGCCATATTAGAAAAAACATGAACATCCAATAAAATCTCTGTTCTGTTTTATAGTCAGTATAATAAAAGTCAGTCAGGCATACTGATCTTTTTGTTTCCCGTGGACAGAACCCATTCACAATACTGTTCTGGTTTACACCAAGCTGGTTGTAGAAGAACAACAGGATTCACATGGCGGGAGTTTGTACAGGCTGAGATGGAGAACACAGCAGAACGTAGCCTCCAGGAAAGCAAAGTGTAAGACCCAAATATTCCCCCGCTTTAGATCTTGTCAACAATATGTTAAACCAGCTTGTAATTTTTTAGATCCACCTCCAACACATTATGAGTTCATTTGTGTTTGTTATTAATCTCAAGTCTGCCAGGCCTTACCTTACCTTACCAGGCCTGCCATCTAACTTATTTGTTGATATATATTTAGGCACACAGTTCTCAACTCTGTCTGTTGGTTTGGAGTGTACTTGTGTGAGTGTTGTTGCTGTTGTAATGAAAAACAAAAGGCTGTTCAGAGATGCCATTTCTCACCATCAGTATTTATGCATTGTGTTTACCTGTGTTTTGGAAACACTGTGTGAGAATAGCACCTTTCTTTTCTACGGGTCAAACATTATACTGCATGTTCCCTAGTGATGGACTGTCAATGTCACAATGATGCCTTTGTGCAGGTATCACTGAAACCTCTTCAGATCATGGCCAACTGGTTTTTGACATATGTTACCTTATCTGATGTAAAAACTGAAAACAAATAGGTGTGTTGAAAGCAAATTAAACTTGAGATATAACAGGGAATTATTTAAATACGTAGTTGAGAAACTAAAATCTTGTCATTTTGGATATGCTATTAGCTATATATATATATATATATATATATATATATATATATATATATATATATATATATATCGTTTTTCAATCCTCATATATCCTCCTCTTGACGGTCAATAGACCTATGTTTCAAAGTGTGACTGGATGAAAGTTATCCTGGTTATACAGAGTGTCTTCTCTTGAAAATGCCCCAATTTGTCCAGTTAAATAAGCAGAATGTGCGTTATCTTGTCCAACATTTCACTATTTCCACTTAAGTAGCCAACGATTCGCTGAACAACCCAATCAGTTCTCATACAATGCACCGGGACACAGTTGGAAATTAAGATGTCAGTTTGTGGCGTTAGTGACACAGTCACACACATTCTTGGTATTACAAGGCCTTCAGGGATCACCTTCAGGGCGCTGGCAGCCTAGCCGCATGCTCACACAAAAAAAAAAAAAAACAGTTCAGAAGCTCTATTCCTAAGAGCTTTGATGTATTTTGTACAGAAGCCCTATGTTGCCCACATATCATTGAAACAGTGTTCACTCACTATTGCCTCGACACAATATTACTAAATATGCCACAAAAAAACACTGTTCAGTGGGGCAATATCTTGAAATGTATGTCCTATGTACAGACAACAGCTAGAGGGCAGCAGAGCATCAATAACGTTCACTAAAGTCAAAAGTAATATAAAGTGTAATCAGATTCAATTGTATTGTCATTACACAAGTACAAATACAGGGTAACGAAATTCAGTTAGCATCCAACCAGAAGTGCAAAACAGGCAGCAGAAGCCGGATATACATTGAGTATGTACACGGTATAACAGTATTTTGGTATAACATAATGTTTCCAAATAAAATATAACAGCTTAAACATATGGGTTAGGTTAGGGTCACCTATTTTTCTCAAGTCTGTGTATATACATGGGAAAATAACATATGTCTCTCACAAGTCTTCAAGTTGACAATCGTGACGTCTGAAAGTTTCAAAGATTCAGAAGCATGACAGGATCTTACTTCCATCTATCTCCATTATTTTCTCCCTCCATTCACTCTGCAAGAGTGGTCACTCGGCTCCTCCTCCCAGATCCCCCTCTGCAGAGCCTCCACTGCAGCTCCCCCTGTGTGGAAGCGGGCTGGGCCTGCCCCGGCAGAAAGGGGGCAGATGATCCCCTCGCATTTAAAAGGTTGATTTGTTTGTTCTCTACAGAATAGCTACAAATGCAGGTCACGGCCTGAGAACAATAGCCAACCAGCCTCTATAGGAGGAGAAGAAAGCTCTTTCTTTCTCCTTTTCTTCTGCTGTACTCAACTGTAAAACAAAAACAAAACAGTATAGAGAATGTGGGCATATCGCTTAATGCAGCCAGTCTTTCACCCCCACATCTTGAGGCCCTGACTGAAAACAAAAGATCAGTCATGCTGTCTTCCTTCTGAGACTGGGCTCTGCAGCGTCAGGTGTTGCTGCTAAGGTCTGACACAGGATACAAGGACTTCAACAAGGACTCCTTCATCCTACTGAAATACAAATTAAAGATGAAGAACTTGTATTGACACAGCTGCCTGAGCCAGACCAAATATAGTCGGGAAGGAGTCAACTTGTGTAGCATCCCAGACAGCCGTGACACAGAGGTCAAAGCTTTCATCTCATATCCTCTAACACTCTTCAAAGTGGCTTATTGGTGTTTATTCAAATAGCATCAGATAACCATTAGGAGACAGCAGTCAGAACAATGCACAGAGACAACAGTCACGTTAGATTAACCACAGGTAACTTTATTTCTTTTAATAGGGTTTTGAGTCTCAGAAACACACAGAAAGATTTGTACAGAGGTAGGCAGGATTTCTTCTCAGTTAGTAGAGAGAGTGTGTGTGTGTGTGTGTGTGTGTGTGTGAGAGGGGATGTTAGGCAAAGCCCTGCTCATTCCATATCACAAGAGCCTTAGATACCTTTAAAACCCAAAAGACAGTGCAATTCATCACAGTGTAGCCAAAACGATTGATTGTCAAAACAGTTCATTTGTATAAACTCCCTCATCGTCTAGAATTGCATAATAGAGGTCAGTTCCCTCTCAGACAGGCACAAATGTTCATTACAGATCCAGGTACAGCATGGCAACAGTTATCATACATTTGCATCAAGGCACATGTCAAATACACATACAGGAAGTCCAGTAGAAGTTCATTATACAGCAGATAGACAAATTATAGTATATTCAGTATTAACACTGTCTTGTTCAACACCAGAAACGGTAGTAACATTTATGTTGCACAGTATAAGGTTTGTTTGTAATATAACGCTTTAATAAATCAAAAATACATTTTTGTAACAGGAATATCTATCCACTGTAGATATTAGACAACAGAGTGTTGGAGTATTGTTATTCGAAGTTCTGTGTGAGATGAAATTTGTATTTCAATAACAGAGAAATACTGCAATGTTTGGTGTCCTTGAAACAGGTGTCCAAGTCTGATATCAATACAGATACAATATGAACAGTTTTATAGTGCTCTTATTATGATGAAAAAAGTTGTAATTTTGTACATTTAAAAAAATATATGATACAGTAGTGTGTGTACAGAATCCCTCATTCAAAGTACCCTAAAACATATTGCCCTTCATTGTTTTAGGTCAAACCAACAAAAAGCTTGGCATACAGAATTGTATAAATTTGAATTAAATGTCTTCATTGGGAAGGTAAATACGTGATTAATATGCAGATAATTATTTGTAATCATGGTTGCCATTCGATTTGATAAAATTCAATAATGCAAAACATTTAAATAAAATCTACAAGGGTTTTTACTCAGATCTGTTATGTGATTAGAAAATAACTTCAACAAGGCATTGGAGCTCTTCCTTTCAGGAGACATTCGAAAGATCAACACTGACGTCCTTCATGTCTAACCGGTCGAGACAAATCATAGTAAAACCCACCATCGCTAGACGTGCAATAATTAACAAGAGCTCAGGATTAGGAACACCAATCGAATCAATCATTTACAAGGCGGCGCAATTACATGTTAACCACGTCTCCTAGGAGTCTGCGCGCTGTGGAAGGAAGGGCAATTATGTCGAGCATGATCCCATAGTTGTAGCTATCACCCCCCCTCCCCAAAATCACCAGGCCAAACAGCCTGGTCTGTGACACGTAGAGAGGTCAGTGCAGCAGGACGCTCCGCTGCAGACATCCAGCTCTTTCTCAGCACAGCCAGGCGTTGTCAGTGTTTGCTTACAGAGTGTAGGTAGATATGATGTTATCCTGACTAGAGGAGCGCTTGTACCCAGAGGAGCTGAAGTAGGTCTCTCCGTCTGTGCTGATGTCGTCTTCGTCGTCATCGTCCAGGTTGTTGAGGAGCGGGGCGGAGTTGCTCTTCCGTCTGCAGAGAGGAAAGCGTCACCTTGAGTTAAGACACTGGCTGTGTTGTTGGGTTTATCGTGGCTAACTTTAGGCATGGCACAGTTCCAGACTATTAGCATACTAATACATGAGCATTTTTTTTCTTATTTTTTTTTTTTTCTTGACTTGGGTTCATTATTTTAGTAAAAAAAAAATCTTCTGTGTTTTGTATGTACTGTATGTGAAGCACCATAACAGTCTGAACTAATAGCTCCAAGGGGATTCATGTTAAAAGCGCTGAGCTAAAATAGCTCAAGATTAGCGTGCTGAACATTGAAATTGAAAGCAGTGTGGCCATGCAGCTATTATAGAGGTTAGCAGTGTTGGTCCTGCGTGCGTCGGGGAATCGGACCTCATCTCGCTGCGCAGGGTTTTGAGCTGGCTCTGGAGCTGCTCGTTGGCCTCCTGCTGCTCGTCCAGATCTCTCTGGAGCTTCTTCTTGCCGTGTTCCAGGCGGTCGATCTCCTCCTCTGCCTCGTCCATCTGCCTTTTGAGGGCCTTCAGCCGCAGGTTCAGCTGCAGGAAGACGGAACACGCCGGGTTAAAAAAAGGACACAAATACAGCACGTCCTAGGTGCCAGTTCATTGGTATGGTCTACGTAAAGCAGGGTCAGCCACCACCTGAGTCCTGATGTGTTTTTTTTGTAACAGGTGATAGTGTGTGTATGTGTGTACATATGCGCGTGTGTGTGTGTGTGTGTGTGTGTGTGTGTGTGTGTGTCCCCTCACCTGGTCCTTCTGGTCCTGCATGGAGTGATGTTCTTCGTCCAGTTGCATCATCATCTCCTTCACCTTCCTCTCCAGCCGGCGGTTCACCATCTGCATGTTGGAGCGCTCCCTGTGAAACACCACAACCATCCCTCAGTCCGGCTCCACACTCTCAGCACAGAACGTAGGTTCAATCCACTTTTACATGATGTTTGGTCGATATCAATGTTGCCATACCATACACCCAACGTGACTTGTGTAATATTGCTAGTGACCAGAGGAATGTCCTGTACAGAGTTCAGTTGATCCCATCCAGTCAAGCGAGGTTAAATACAACTGGCCCTGGTTATTGTAAAGGTCAAACAGCTCTAGTTAAGTCTGTCTGTAAGCTGTCTCCTAATAGCAGCCGTCATGTATCTATACTTTAACTTACCTTCCAGACATCATAGACCTAATAATACGTAAGCCGCCGAACTCCATGACCCTCCTGCTCAGAGTAACTCCTTCCTTCTCTACCCTGCCCCACCTCTATTCTCCTCTCCACCCCTCCCTCCCTCCCCTGCCCCACTGCTCCTCTCCTCCCTCCCTTCCTTCTCTCTCCCCTGTCCCACCTCTCCTCTCCCTCCAGCCTCTCCTCCAGCTCCTGGATGCGGTTCTCCAGCTGGGACACAAGGCCTTCCTTGTTGGATTTCTGGGAGCCCTCCAGATGGGTCACTCTGCTCTTCAGATCCTTGTTCTGAAGAGGACAACAGTGGAACAATAAGACATTTCCAGCCCGTCTACCCCCCCCTGTGGCTCAGTTTCCCTCATTTCATTCTTATAACGGAGAAAGGGACACGGAAATGAAGATGTGGTGAAAGTGAATGGACCGACAGAGACAGAGATGGATGAGGTAAGGGGAAGCTGAATTCCGAGTTTTATGATTGTCCGCAGTTGTTTTCCTCCAAAGAGACCAGATGACACAGGACTGTGTGTGTGTATGAGTATGTTTTTTTTTTGTGTGTGTGTGCGCGTGCATGAGTGTGTGTGTGTGTATGACTGTGTACCTGTCTCTCCAGAGCCATCTTGTCACACTCCACGTCCTGTCTGCCAGCCCTCTCCTGCAGGAGTTCATTTCTCATCTGCTCCACCTGTCAACCAGAGTGGAGGTACTGTCATCAGCACGCTTGCAAGCCTTCTGAGGCGCCCATTATTATCACACTCCGTCTGGATATCTGTGCCAAGCAAACCCTTTGTTCTGTAAGCCTAGCTGTGCAGTCATTGTTAAAGGCCCTCAAGGTTAAAAAGGGCTTCAGTTAATTACTGGTTGGAATGTTCTTGTTTGGTTGCATCGCCCTGCTTTTAAAACAGCACAGGTAATGTGTTGGAGAAGGATCGCGTATCATTTCACAATTAGTAATTTTCGCAGACGCTCTTCTCCAGAGCGACTTAGAGCAAGTACAGGGACATTCCCCCTGAGGTAAGTAGGGTGAAGTGCTTTGCCCAAGGACACAACATCATGTTGGCACAGCTGGGGTTCCAACAGGAGACCTTCTGATTACTAACCCGACACTCTAACCCACTGTGCCACAACATGGCCACAGAATATCGGTCATATCCTGGATGGGTTGATCCCTTTGGGTGCCAGAAATGCACTTATGCTCGGCTATGATTTCACAGCAGACGGGAATCCTAACTAAAGTTTACACAGGAAGAAACTTTAGCTTACAAATTTCTTTTTTTTCTTCTTGTTTTGCGCAAAGGTTTTGCTGTTGAGGGAGAGTCCAAACTAACCTTCTACTAACTGGGGTGTGTTTTACACAGCATGGAACACAACCCAAAAACAATAACTATTAAGGGTTATGAATACTATCACCCCTT
This sequence comes from Neosalanx taihuensis, assembly GCA_030340665.1. Lineage (NCBI taxonomy): Eukaryota > Metazoa > Chordata > Actinopteri > Osmeriformes > Salangidae > Neosalanx > Neosalanx taihuensis. The sequence continues at coordinate 10,678,154 of CM059295.1, read as the reverse complement.
CAAAGAAAACCTCTTCCTCACAAACTTCTGTGGAGAAAGTTCTAGATATCATTGTTCATTGACACTTACAGCCTAGTTCAAGAGGGAGGAGCTTAATGGAAGCAGGTGAAAAAGACAACTAATCAAAAGTGGAGATGGTTCTTTTTTGAGGGGTGGAGAATGGGTGATATTTTATGCCAATTAGTGGGTGACAGCGGGCTGGTCTGATGAACGATGGCCCACATAACTGGTGCGCTGGTTGCAGTGCTTGAGGGAGCTGAATCAGCAGACTGGAACATCCAGCCAAACTAATGTGCTTTGTGAGAGACGGCAGTAGGAGAGAGGGGAGATTACTCTCATTTAGACAGGAGAGGAGCACCTGGTGCCAGGAGAGACGCAGGTGCTCGCTTTGCCTCTGCAGATCTCTCCCCCAGACCCCCATGCCCCCCCCCCCCCCTCCCCACCCCCGCACCACACACACACACACGCACATCCTCGTAACCCCATACAACCCCACTCCAACTCCAGCACCGCTGTTGCCTAGGCAACTTACCTTGGCCCCCGTGTTGCAGCCGTGCTACAAAGCCACTCTTTCTGAGAGCCAAGAAGTGCCCTTGATAGGGCAGTTCTTGGCTGTTCTCACCGCTCATTCAGTTCATTCTCTGTTCTATCCAAACTTTTAGGCGGTATCCATTTTAAACCATAACCAACACAGAAATACACAACGGTAAAAGCACGGAACACCTCTCAACACTATCAACGCAGAAGACAATGAGAATTCCTCATAAAGAACTCCACGTACCCCCAAGATATTACTTAGCAACCTTCCAAATAAACACAAAATGTTCTCCAGGAAATGTGTTTTATCTGAATCGGACTCCATCCCAAAGCCCGTCGACAGTTTCTCCAACAGGGGAAGGAAGTTTAAAAAAAGTTTCCCCCAGATGTGTCAAAGTATGACCAGGCACAAGGATTTGATGTATTTTCCTGCCGCACATTCACGACTAGCTGAAGCCCAGATTCTGTAAACTTGAGATGTTTGGCAGCCTGCATGAATTGGCTGAGGCGCTGTTTTAGGGGCTCTTTTGTGACTGAGGCATAAAAATTGGATAGGCGCTGTTACACCACGAAGGCAGACTGCCAAACTGACAGATTATAAAAGATCCTCTTACAATGCAATAACCCCTCTGCTCTCTCATGAGCAGAAATGAACTGGAGTTTTTGGACCGCTGATCAGCAGAGAGGGAGAACCACATGTGTGTGTTCAGACTACGCGTGAGCACGCACACACACACAGTCAGGGCATTAGTGCTGTCAATGGTGACAGGATATGACAAAGCACAATGAGGAGACCCAGTTGTCATATTATGCCACATCACTGTAATCCTTCCCAGCCACAGTCTGAAGACACCACAGCAGTTTCTCTGTATAACAATGATGTTATGGCGTTATGGAGGGTTACATGAAGTCTGAAGTGAGTTTGAAATTGAATAAGGCTCAACAGAGAGGAGTGGATGAGCGTAAGGTCTCTCACCTGCTCCCTGCCTCGGTCTATCCTCTCCATCAGCAGATCTCCACTCTGACGCTCTTCATCCAGGTCCATCTCCAGCTGGGCGATCCTGTCCTGCACAACACAACATGGGCCAAGGCACCGTTTATGACTTCACCAGCACAGTACATTTGCATTCAGTCATTTAGCAGACGCTCTTATCCAGAGCGACTTACAGCAAGTATAACGACATTTTCCCTGAGGCAAGTAGGGTGAAGTGTCTTGCCTAAGGACACAACGTCATGTAGCCACAGATTCCGATCACTAGCCCAGCGCCTTAACCGCTGAGCCACGAGACACCCCCCCCCCCCTCCCCGCCCCCACGTAGCAGCAAAAGATGTTTAGAGGTATTTTGACCTGACATATCACATCTGGTGTTACAACTTCCAGCCAGTTGAAAAATGTTTTTCTGGCTTTCTCTTTCCCTCCCCCCCATGTACCTCCAGGAGTTTCAGTTGTCTTGACTTGTCGTCTTTAGAATGGGACTTGGCCTCGGCTTCCAGCTCCAAGTCGTACACTTTCTGTTCCAGAACTTTCTCGTTCAGCACTGCCTCATCGCGCTCCCTCTTACACTGCCTCAGGTCCTCCTCCAGGTTGCACAGCTGCACAATACACACACACAGACACACAAACACGTATATATAAGACAAGAAAGAACAACAGAACGATCATCCCAGAAAATATCTTCATAACAGTAGAAAATGACAATTGGTGTGAGTATTCCTTTGGTTCCACTCAATAACAACTTCAGTATTTTATTACTAGTATTTTATTGAAGCTTCAAAATTACTTTGGCACTGTAATTTTAACAGTGGCAACAATATGCCACCTACAATAAAGATGAAACTGTACCGATTCCAAAAACGTTACATTGTGAATAATCAATGCACTGTGTAACCAACGGCGTCTTCAAAAGTGATCTGATTAATGGCCAACTCACTAACACTAACAGCAAGATGAGTGAAGTAATTGTTGGTTCGGAGACTGAAGGAGTGAATGAGATACAGGCAGGAATCTTCAACGGTTTGAAGGAGGCCAGAGTGCAGTGTGTGTGTGCGTGTGTTATAGGGTGGGACAGACTAGGGATCTGACAGCAGCTGGAAAGCTGAGGAGTGTTGGGATCGTTGAAGGGGAGGAAGTGGAGTCAGTCAGTCCAGCTTCCACAACAATGACACACACCACCCCTTCCTGCAGTGAGACTCAATCTGAGCATGCAGATTACACTAGAAACACCCTGACTGACACATAATCAGGAAAAAAACTCTCTGACTCACAGCTTCCGATAATATAACTAACATGTCATTTTATTTAGCTGGTTGAGCTTTGCAGAGACATGATGGAGACAATGTTTTCAGTAGGCAAAATACATCCCGCCCTTTCTAATTCAAATGATTCACTTCACCCGTTCCCATAATCAACAATAACATTCCCCGCATTCCAAAGTGCTGACAAGGTCAAACTGCTCAAAAGTAACCAATCAGGAGTTAGCCAGGGTTACAATTACATTGTGTGAAGAGATCTTACTGACTAAGAGGTCATAGATAGACTGAGAAAATAAACCACAGTCTCTGAAGTACTGATGGGAGAGTTTGGGGGAGGAGATAACTGTCCTAAAATGAGGTTACAAAGCAACCTGTGGAATTCCAGAAACCTTCCTCTCAGTAGCAATTTCTAATCCCATTTATGAGACTGATGTTAGACTGTGATGTTAGACAGAGTCATGTTATCATCTGAGCTTCAGGGACATCTTGTTTAAAGAAGAGTCTGATTTAAGAAGAAATTTAACAGTTCTTCTTTCCAGGCTGGTTCCATCTCTTTATCTGAAACCACACGACCCTGTCGGAGCACAGACTGGTACTACCCTGTACCAATCCCTGTCTCACCTCGCCTCCTGGACCAGTTCGGGTCATAGGGTGGAAAAAGGGCGAGGGGGGTGGGCAACATTCCTTGGGCATGTCATCATCATTGCCCAAACCAAGTGGGGAGGGAGTTGGATGGGATAACCACGCCACAGTGAGTCAGAACAATGGATCATCCCGTCATTGTTGTGGACGTTGGCAGACGAGGGACATTTGTTTACCTCTTCCTGCAGGCTCTTGGTGTCAGAGCGGGACTTGTCCAGTTCCTGGCCTCGCTCCCTCAGCTGCCTCTGCAGCTCTGACAGCTCCCGACGGTTCTTCTCCTTGTACACGTCGATCTGCTCCTGCAGCTCCTGGGTGGACGACTGAGACGCCTCCACAATCTCGCTCATCTGCGGGAGAGGGAGGGGAGAGAGGGAGGGAGAGGTAGGGAGGGAGGGAGAGAGGGAGGGGAGAGAGGGAGGGGAGAGAGGGAGAGAGGGAGGGAAGGGAGAGAGAGGGGAGAGAGCGAGGGAGAAAGAGCAAGGGAGCGAGGAGCAGTGAGAGAAAGGAGTCAGGTAGGTGAGCAGAATTAAGCATCTAATCAGAAGGTTCCGGGTTCGAACCTCAGCTGTGCCAACATGATGTTGTGTCCTTGGGCTAAGGCACTTCACCCTACTGGCCTTTGGGGAAATGTCCCTGTACTTGCTGTAAGTCGCTCTGGATAAGAGCGTCTGCTAAAATGACTAAATGTAAAAGGGAGAGAGGGGTCGTCCATTTTAAGGCCAAAGTGTGAGCAGGCGTGGAAATGTGGCCGGCAGCTGATCCACCCACCTCTCTCTGCAGTTTCTCCACTGTCCGGTCCAGCAGCTTTCTCTCATCCTCGATCTCGTTCTTGGTGTTCTTGAACAGCTCCTTCTGACATCTCTCCTCTTTCAACCGTTCCTCCAGTTCTCTGTGGTCATGGGTCAGTTTGGTCAGGTTTCTCTGTGGGATAAAGAGTTCATAGAAACGTTGAGACACTGCAGAAGTGTGGTCAAGGTCACCTGCACCTGTCCTTTAACCGTGTGGTCAAGGTCACCTGCACCCATCCACTAACCGTGTGGTCAGGGTTACCTGCCCATCCTCTAACCGTGTGGTCAGGGTTACCTGCACATCCTTTAACCATGTGGTCAGGGTTACCTGCACATCCTCTAACCGTGTGGTCAGGGTTACCTGCACATCCTCTAACCGTGTGGTCAGGGTTACCTGCACATCCTTTAACCATGTGGTCAGGGTTACCTGCACATCCTCTAACCGTGTGGTCAGGGTTACCTGCACATCCGTTAACCATGTGGTCAGGGTTACCTGCACATCCTCTAACCGTGTGGTCAGGGCACGGTTGGCACGTGACATCTCCTCCTCCTGCTCTTTGATCTCAGCCAGAGACTCTTCCAGCTGTTTCTTCTCTTTCTGTTGGAATGAAGAAGCAACATGAAGCAAAACTGTAAACGTAAAAATGTAACCAAAGAACACTCATCCTCTGGTGCCTGGAGGTTGACCCCACCCCACCCACACCCACCCCACCCCTCACCTCCAGTCTTCCGACTCGGTCTCCCAGCTTGCTCTCCTGCAGTTTGGCCTCATCGATGATGCGGTTCAGCTTGGCCACCTCGTTCTCCAGCTCTTGCGCCCGCTTACGCAGCCGCTCAAACTCCTGAGTGAGACGCCCCGCCTGGCCCTCCACCGCACCCTTGGCTGCCTCCACCTCGGCCTTCTCCCGGCTTGCCGCCTCGATGCCCTGAAGACGAGAGGGAAGGTTCAGCCACCGTTTACCACAAACCACACCGGCAAAGGGGTTGGGGGTGGGGTCAGTCCACCATGAGCAAAAGATATCGCACAAACCACCCAAAATTATTTTTGGGTATGAGACAAAACCACCAGTGAGTCTTCCTCCTTCCTCCTTGCACGATCATATTCCCTAATGAAACACGCTAGCGTTCGTTAGCGTGCTCCTGTTTGGACTTGGCAGCCTTTTGCAGAGACAGTGTGAAAAAATGGCCCTCTATGGTTTCTCCCTTTGCCTGTTCTTTATGAATAGCGAAGCCTGGTCTAGCCTGGCTGTGTAAGAGACGCACAGGAGAGGGGGACAGACGCTCATTTAGGCAGCTCTCTGAACTGACTGCATGACACCTCCCAGCTGACAGCAAGCAGCATATCTCTCCATCAGGGCCCCAGGCTAGGCTTTGCATAATTCCAGCAGGTAGCATCTTTCAGTATCGATGATGACACGGCTGTCACCGAGGGATTTTCTTCACTTCCTGGCTATGACAGCTTCGACAGACAGACTGCAGACTCGCGTGCGTGTTTTTGTTTCAAGAACAGGTTTAACCGGAAAGCGGGTTTGTCTGCTAACTACAGTGAGAGAGCCTGCGTTTTTTTTTCTCCAGGTCTTGAAGATAGTGTTATCTACAGTGCTGTAGACCAGTTCTCACACTACCAGACATCCATCTGCCCCCTTCGGTCTGGTTCAGATAAATACCAGCGGATTACCAGTACTGTCGCTCATAAGGTACATCATTTAATAACTGAAGGTGTGTTACATTGATATTTATTCATTTAGCAGACGCTTTTATCCAAAGCGACTTCCAAGAAAGAGCTTTACAAAAGAGCATCGGTCACTGGTCATAGCAACGTGATAGTCCACAGACATAGAGGGTTTATAGATTATGAAACATACATTGTGAGAAACCAATAAGTGCCAAGGGTAGAGCCATAAGAGCATTCTGCCGAACAAGTTACAATTATAAAGCAAGTATATCCAACAGGCGGTAGTGTACCCAGTGTTGTACCCAGTGTTAGCAGGTCAGCTGTTCCTATCCTGCCTTCCTGCCTTGTACATGGTGCAGCCACACAGGTTTCTAGTGAGGGAGAATGGCAGCTTCCAGAAGGATATGGAAACAGTGGCAGACTCCTCTCACAGTACGTACATACACACAGTTCCACACACACACAGTCCCCCCCCCACACACACACACACACAAAGGCCCTCCCACACACACACACACAGTCTCGCACACACACACACACACACACACACATACACAGTCCCACACACACAAAGACCAACACCAGACACAGGAGTCCAGTTGAGTTCCTGACTCACTGTTTTCAACTCTTGGTAATGAAACCATGTGTGAATACCAGAGAGCTACTAGAGCAGAATAACTATGACAGCATCTGCAAAGAGCAGGTATGGAGTTGAAGGTCAACTAAATACGAGTGAGTGAGGGAGCGAGCAAGCGAGCATGATATTAGGTTTGTGGTTTGTGTATCTCTCTCCAGCTCTACATTATCAAACTGTCGAGCCACTGTGCTTTGAGCCCCTGCGGAGGCTCATTGGCAGTCGTCAGTCGGTTAGGAACATTTCAACCAACATTTCAGTCCAAAGTCCCTCCCTCCCTTATCCTTTTCCACTCCTACTTCCCCTCAAGCCGGGCCGTCATTGGAGGAGCTGCCGTAACGCTCACCAGCCCGAGTGTGTTTGAGCCAAGGTGGGGAGACAGATCATTAACCACCAGGTCTCCAGTCCCTCCTGGATCTACCCAGGCCTGTTATCTCCCCTCCCCCACTCACGGCCACCCCCCCATGCCTGTCAGGGTCATGTGGGCGCAGGGAGGAGCATGGGTAACCCCACCCCCACCCCTCTCTACATTGACATTTAGTCATTTAGCAGAGGCAAGTAGGGTGAAGTGCCTTGCCCAAGGACACAACGCCATGTTCGACACGGCTGGGAAGGGAGGGAGGCAGCATACTCAGGAATCAGCCCCACTTCCCACCCTGAGTTCAGAGAAAAGCCAGGGCTTGAGCGCTCTGGGTGGGGGAGGGTGGGGTGGGGTGGGGTGGGAGGTGGGGGGGGGGGGGGGGGGGGTTGGAAGAGGGGGCAGAGCAACAGAGCTCCGGGTGTTGGAAATTCACACAGGGTCTCTCGGCGATCATTGTTCTTCGTGTTTGTCATTTTATACAGGCTCAGAATAAGCCTCCCTGCGAAAACAATTGCGCTGGGGGTTGATTTTCAAGTTCTCTTGTGTACTTTTAAACTGTTTATCTATAGTCAAGCATTAACCACCATTGTGCTGTCTTGGCCCTAACGATGTAGTGAGTTATGCGAGGCCCAGTGTGAGGCATGAGGTCAAGCCCCACCATGGACTCCCTCTACTCACAGAAAAACACAGAACTCCTGCTGGGTGAGCTCTGGAACTTGGGTCTTAAACAATGGAGGTTCCAGATATTCATCTGACAATTGCAGGGCATAATAAACCCAGCATGGTAATCCCCCCCAAGCCAGCAGTCTCACTGCAGACATTTATATGTACATGAATGTCCTCTGAGAGATGGCAATCCACTTAATCCCACTCTAAATCCATGAATCCTCCCCTCCAAAAAATACAAGTTTAATCTGACTTTTAACTGAATCCTAAAGCACTCTCTTCTCACGGAACCAAACCTCATCAAATTAAATTCGCATCACATGCTTAACCACGTTTTATTTTATTAACTTCACCCATCCTGTCCCATAGCTTAGTTCCAAACCTGACCTTTCAACCCTGACATGGAATCGGAGTCATCACACCAGACATCTGTCATTACGTCACATGATATTATGAAAGAAACTATAAACAGTCTTCTCAGTCAACCTTGGGAAACACAACCTGCCTGACCCCCACACACTGACAAGCAGTTACAATGTTCCAGCAACAGCCTCTTATATAATAATAATAATAATAATAATAATAATAATAATAATAATAATAATAATAATAATAATAATAATAATAATAATAATAATAATAACTAATTTATTTACTTCTATCCAAAGCGATTTACATTAAGTACAGGGACAATCCCCCTGAGGCAAGTAGGGTGAACTGCCTTGCCCAAGGACACAACATCACATAGCCACAGCCGGGGTTCAAACTCACAACCTTCTGATTATGAGGCCAACGCCTTAACCTGCTGAGCCACCTGACTCTATATGAGATGAGGTTTTAGGGACTGACTGTCAGATCCAGACAATAAGCTCTAGGTACAGCACTGTCCTTAGCTAGTGTTAGTACTGGGCCTTCTACGGCAGGCAGGATGCTGTCAAACACAGGATTTCCTTCCATGTGCAGCTGCAAAAACACACCCCAGCAACATCACACATGGCGCACATGACCAACGCTGACCGCAGCCAATACGATGGCTTTTTCAACACCATGCCGAATAGTTCATCGCAATCGAACTTCGTGTCTTCGACTAAACCGCTTTGATATCCAATGAGATAGAGCCGTACGGATGAATGCCCTGCGACTTTAATGCTTTATCCCCGTGTAACAACAAACATGGGCTAAACTTTAGGGTGAGATAACCGATCTTCATTCTAAACAAATAACAAACCAAAGTTGACCAAGGTCACTCGGGGTAGGGCTCATTTCCTGTCTGGTATCAGGTTTGCTGTGTTCCAACACCACGCACTGCATCTTGGAGGGAATACCTCCACAGTTCAAGCTCTTCTCAGTCAATAGGTAGTGAATAAGACCTGGTTTGTTTCGCCAGCATGGAGGTATGTGTTACAATGGCTTAGCTCTTGAACAAAAAGGCTCACAGACCCAGGTTTACCTGGTAAAGACAGGCCTTCCGATGGCCTGAATGAGAGGCCGCCATGGAAATTAAAACGTGAGACATAAGAAACACTGGCCTCTCTCCAGGCACAGTAAGAAGCCGCCAATCAAATTTTGTCTTGTCCTTCGGGACATGGATAGAGAAGCCCCTTCTTAAATGGGAGCTCTATCGCGGCCCCAAATAGAGAGAATGAAGGGGTGTTTGGGTTTAATAGGGAATTAAATAGGCCAGCCTAGTGAAAAGGCTGCTACAGAATGTCTATGAGGGACAGTGGTCCTTTGTGCTTAAAAAAATGGAACCAGAGCACTAACGTTTACTGTCACAAAAGCCTCAAAGCCTTCACAAAACCTGTCATGACTGTGTGTCAGCCAAAGAGTCAGGAGTTTCAAAAGAGTGGAATGGGAAGAAACTGTAAAATAATTCCTGGGTACCTTTGTGAATTAAAATTGTTGATAAAAAGCCAACCGGGTGATTATAACATCAAAAGACCATTGAAAAATATTTATATCCAAGGGGGAGTAGTCTGAACAGGAACATATTTATCTTTTGTTTTGAGGTGGGGGATTTGGAAAGAATTGCTCCTTGAGCATTGCAGAGCAGGGTTAGTGTTTAGTGACAGCACTGCGTGTGTCACAGGTGACATTGAAGTCACCTCCAGAATAGAGGACTGGATTATCTGGTTCTACACTGTACAATCTACCCACAGAAAACAACTATGGAATCCACTCTTCACCAGCAGTTGAAATCCTCACAAAAAAGGGGGGGGAATTTAGTATCACTGTGATCAGCTTCCACGCTGTTCAGGCCCAGCATGAGCTAAGTAAACCTTTAACTTGCTACCTCTGGTTCTAAATCCTTCATCAGTCCCAGCCTAAACACCATGACCCGCTCCCCTCACTCTCCTGAGGGGATTTGTGTGGAACCCTGGGCTCCCACCCCTAAAGCTCTGCCTGCCAGGTAGCCACGCAGGGGGAACAATAGGCACAAGAATCCCAGCCGGAGCCTTCTTTGAAACAGGCACGACTCTTGGCATGGCAGGGGAACAACATCTCACTCCCTGCCCCAAACAACCTGCACTCGGCAGGCAAAGGCCAGCACAGAAGTCTGCCCTTACCGAGCCAGTGATAAACAGCGTTAGGATTCTAGAGAAACTCTTTGAGGGAGTTGGGTGACTGAGTGGTTAAGGCGTCGGGCTCATTATTGGAATGTTGCAAGGTTTGATTCCCGGCTGTGGCAACATGACGTTGTGTCCTTGGGCAAGGCACGTCTACCTACTTGCTTCAGGGAGGAATGTTCCTGTACTTGCTGTAAGTCGCTCTGGATAAGAGCGTCTGATAAATGACTAAATGTAACTTTCCATCTCACTATCTCCGATAGTGTCCTAAGACTTTTGAAGGAACTCTTCCAGCAGGGAAGAACACGTTCTTGATAGTAACCAGATGACGACCCCAAACTCTGCACTTTGGCAGCAACGCAGAACATTCCAATCTTTTTTCTTTCCAGATGATTCCGTTCTCTCCTTTTGTTCCTCCCTTCTTTCCTCGCCCACTGACTACCTTGTCCACTGCCTCCCACACAGATCCCTCAATTCCCTCCCTTATTTCATTCCCTTCCTCCCTCCCTCTCTCCCTCCCTTCCAGTCAGAACCTGGCCAGTACCTCTGCGCTATCGGCACCTGTAGAAACACGCTGCCTCCCGTGGGTCTTGACCTCCAAACAGGCCTGAGGACGCGCTAACCCGGACGCATGGCTTCAACGGTTCTCACACAAACACTCCAACTTACACAGAAACTAAAACAAGGCGAGGACCCGTCCAGCGGTGGGCCCGAGCCCCCCCAGGTCTGGGGTGGGGTGGGTTGGAGATGAGTGAGACATGAAAGAAAGCGTGGTGGGGGGGGGGGGGGGGGGGGGAGGGATACGGGGCTGTGAGATTGGTCCTGTGAGTAAGAGATTGCGTAGGATAGCATGGCGGTGAGAGAAGTTGTTACTCGGAGCTTTTGGTTAGGGGTGTGAAGATAATGCTGATGAGCAGAGCTGGGTGTGGGAGCAGGTTGTCACAGGGCTCTAAAGAAGGTTCCGGGCATTAATAATCAGGAATGTCTGGAGTGGTAGTACAGAAGAAGGCCCCCACTTGAAGACCCCCTCCACCTCCACCCCCGCCCGGGTCAGACCTGGGGATCTGGAACCGTTTCTGCTACAGGGCGGGGGACAGAAGGGTCTACAGGGTAAACATTCCCCACCGTCCCAGTCCAGAACATTCTCAGACACACCCCACTCTCCTTCTCCAGCTCTCTCTACTCACTGCACCTTATCTCTGCACAGGTTTCACATTCCTACAGGTTACACTGTGGTCAATTTCCCAGCGCTTATTTCTTATTAATCTATACTGTATGGTTAACATCCCAAGCACCGTCAACAACTTACGTTTTCCATTGAATTCCAGACATATTACGGTTCAATAAAAACCATTTAACCTTCAATCTTAGTGACAAAACAAGCTGACCAACCTATTCAGAGGCCTGTCCATGCATTCTCATTCAGCAGCATACTGACCCACTTATTCAGCAAGTCCCCACCCCCTCTGCCATCATTGTAGGGAACAAACTCATCATTCATCAACTGAGGTCCACATTGACCCTGGGCCTTTCGGGGTACAGAAAGTGGACAAATCCTTCACAACTCAGGAACGAGTGCTCATTAGATTAGTGACGGCCCGCCACTGCAATTACCCAGCAAAAGAAGCGATTTAGTGCTCCAGTTTGCAGCCTTTACCGTGGCAGAGGGTAACCCTATCCAAGCTAATGTCATGGCCGTACCAGCAAGCGGCTGGGATGCTGGATAGATGAATTAAGAGGGTGCGTCTTCTTCTCTTTTTTTTTTTACCAGGAAAACACAGGGCAGCAACTGGCTCAATATCACACACACACACACACACACACACACACACACACAGGACCATTATTTACTCCTTCCAGTCCAACTGTCTATATGTACATACAGCATACACTCCAGGTATTCAAGTGTATTATGAATAAACAATTGTACTGTGTCAGTCAAGTGGCTGTTGGTATTCTACAACAGTGTAAACTCTTTATTTTCAGAAAACGCCTGAAACAGAACGTCTTCTAAATATTAAGTCCCTCAAGAAAAACAGCAAGGACACAACGCTCTTTAACTTGTTTACAAAGCGCTGGAGGTAAACTCCAAATGACTAAACCCAGGAATCAGGAATCGTCTCTGCTATGTACAGGAAATGATGTCAATGGCTGGACTGGACCCCCACCAGAGCAGGAGGAAGTTGAAGACAAGGAGAAACTTCCACTCCGTGAGACAAACAGGAAGCTCTCTTCCCCCCCTCCAAGGACCCACTGTTACCTCACTATTGTCTCTCTCCTGCCCCCACCTCCACCCTCGCTTTGCCCCCAAACTCAATTGCCCTGCTCTCAGCCATGTCAAAACAAGTCTTTATTGGATTGTTCAATCAGCCAACACACTTAAAAATGAATAACCTATTATTTTGTTAAACAGACACATTGAGAGTATTTCCTCAGTAAACACAAAAGGTGAAAGGGACACAATGTAAACAGCTTTTCAATACTAACAAAAGAGAGACTTATACAGCTGGTGGACAATGAGAGGAATTCAAATTCAACGTCGAAGCACAACTTGTTAAGCCCGAAAGTAAAAGCTTGGCTCTGGCTAAATCACCTCTATTGTGTCAGTTACAGTACTAAAACTAGAGTCGCATTTTAAAGTAAACTTTTACAGCTGGTGGAATGTTACGGATAATTGAACTTCAAAGCCCAACTCGTCAACTTTCAGTGCCAACACGTCACTTGCTCAATCCAAAACCCATCCTCAAACCAAACACTTGAACCCCATGAACAGTCCACCTGATCCAACAATAATCCACTGCACATTCTGAGACTGGGTTAGTCTGGGTGAGGGCAGGGAGGACGGGGGAAGGGGAGGGGAAAGGGAGGGGAAAGGGCGGGGAAAGGGCAGGAAGGGTGGGGAGAAGGACAGAGGAAGGGCTGGCTACCTGCTTGGCCTCCTCCACGGATGTGTGCAGCCTGCTGATCTCCTTCTCGTACTGTTCCCTCAGCTTGTCCACTTCCTGGTCGTGCGTGGCCACTTCCTCCTTCAGCGCTCCCTTCAGAGCGGTCAGCTCCCGCTCGCGCCTCCTCAGCACCTCCTCCTGCTCCTCTTTAGCCAGCAGCACCTCCTGCAAGCCTAGCTTCAGCTGCACCAGGTCCTACGCACCAAAAAGGGTTGACAGACAGAGAGCGTGGCCTGTGCTGTTATCGCTGTGGAACAAAAAGCCATGCCTACGCTAGTGAATCTCTCCGCCAGCGGGCATGCCAAGCTGGGTGTCTGCGGCTCGGCTGGGCCCTTTACCTCCATCAAGGCTTCCTTTTCCCCGTCCGACGCTGACTTCTTGGCACCATCAAGCTCGTCATGCATCTCTGACAGCTGGTCCTGCAGATCCCTGATCTCTGTCTGGTACTGTTCCCTCTCCATCTTCACCTGGAACAGCCTGGCAGAACACACAGAGTCCGTCACAACACACACACACAGACACGTACACCTGGCACACACACCATCAACACAACACCTGCCCCCCTCATTCACACATAGGGGTGCAGCCAGCTGTGTTGGGCCTGAACGCCTGTCCTCCAGACCACAGGGCTTAAGATGAGCACCTGGGTCCTGGAGGAGAGAGATCCCCCCCGGCTGCAGAGAGCTGCAGCACACAGGGCGTTCTGTGTGGAGGTATGGGGGATCTGGACCCAGGTGGATGGTAATTAAGGCAACAGCTTCCCACCATATGACATGAACCCTTTCCAGAAGAAGACAGTCCATTACTGAACCATCTCAGTCACTTGTATGTAATATGTCTGAAAGGAGTTGAGTGATTCTATCTCCCTCTCTCTCTCTCCATCTCTCCCTCTTTCCATCTCTTTGTCTGTCTGATTCTCTCTCTCTCTCTCTGTCTATCTCTCTCTATCCATCTCTCTTTCTATATCTCTCTCTGTCTACCTCTCTCTGTCTACCTCTCTCTATCCATCTCTCTCTTTCTACTTCTCTCTCTACCTCTCTCTGTCTACCTCTCTCTGTCTACCTCTCTCTCTGGTTCTGCTGGAAGCCTCCATGTCATCGGGTTACGGGGGGCGTTGGGACTGACAAGGCCTCCCCTGTCCGGCAGCCTCCCTAGGAGAGACTATCCTCTATTGTGATCCTCAAACGCAGCATCTCAGGGGCTCAGCAGATTTGTCCCACGTCAACAGTCATTTAAAAAAGGTAATAATGTAGGAGACACTCCAGCCCATCTCTTTGTGGGTCTCCTGGCTGTACATGACAGGCTAGAGAAAAAAAGGGGAGAGTTTGGAGACCACAGCAGATCCAACGATAAAAACAGAAAATCTATTTTCAGCTGACGCTGGGAGCCTAGATGGGAGAACCTGGAATCAGAGTGGGAGCTTTCTCCTGATAGGAGACGTAAAGCAGGGGATTATCCCTGTGCGCTGGTTTCTTTAGCGGAGCTCCGTTAACCTGTTGCCCCCTTCCCACCACAGAGTCTCTGTAAGCCGCCCCTACGTCGCCCCCTCCCTCCCTCCCCCCCCCCCCCCCCCCCCCACACACACACACACACACCACCCCCCCAGGCGTTCACAGGCGACTCACTCCTCCAAGGTGTTGCGGAGCTCAGCCTCGGTTTTGGACAACTGTTCCCTCAGACGGCGCACTTCCTCCTGGCTCCTGTCCACTTCCTGCTGCAGGCTCCTCACACCTGCAACAGCCTGCTCCTGTGCTTGGGCCAGAACCACCTGCTTCTGAAGCAACCACACACGTGCATGCACGCACACACACCGCATCAACACAAACACACAACACACACACACACGGGAATCTTAGTGAATACCATCACCTCCAGGGTCTTACTGGGTGTCTGCTGTTCTGCTTAAGCTATCAATTAGCCGCAATAGGATTTGTTTATCTTAAGAGTCAAGGAAAGTCCTCCAACCATCAGCAGACAGAATGACCCAAGCTCAAGGCTAGAGCAGTACACGTTATGAGGCTACAGGTTATGATGTGATTGGTAACAGCTCGTTTTTTGGGGGAGGCAGCCGGTGACTCGCGGAGATGCTACCTTTGCTTGCCCCTCCAGCTGTTGTTTTAAATCTGTGACTTCTTTTTCCAACTCTTCTCTCTGCTCCTGCAAGGCTTTGGTCTGAACAGTCGAGTCTGGAGACTGGGAGGGAACAGATATCAGATAAGACGGCCTGCGCCTTCTGCAAGCACAAAGCCAACAAGCTATGAGCTCTCACAAACGGATGGTGCTGAGCTCCATCGCAGTTCCTGTACTTTGCAGACGACAGTATGTATTACTGTAGAAAAAGACCAGGCAGACTGGACGAACTTTCCTTTTCTAATACCCTTCTGCTGATGCTCTGATTAACGTACAGATTACGTAAGAAGCTGCACAGCAAAGTAAACACAGCCTGGGGGGTTTGTATGCTTTGTATGCAAGCAAAATCCTCAGAGCCCAAGATAAGAGGCTCACTGATGTAGCCTGTTTGTTGAGCCGTGTTACAACCCTTGTCCGGGGTTCGCCTTACTTTGTTGTCCACTTGAACGCTTCCCGCAGCACGCGACTTCAAGGTCTGGATCTTCTCAAAGACCAGGTTGACCTTCCTCTTGGTGGTGTCATCGTTATCATTGCTCCTGCGGACACACACACACACGTATGAATATGGGTAAAGACCTCTCTTTACTGTGTGTGGTGGGTTAAGGACTAATCCTTGGCTGTTCCCAGAACAGAGCAGCTCTCTTCAGGGGGCCAGCGAGGATAACGCTGCTTTGATGTGTCACCTTGCGACCCACTCAACCTCATTAGGAGCGTCTATTAGGAGGCACATGCAGAGGAATGTGTCTCCTCCTCAGGGGGACTCTGGGCTCGGGGGTGTGCTGCTTGTTCATGAGAGCAGGGAACACCACGTCGCTACAACCTGGGCTGGAGTCCTAAGGTTGCATTCCATTGCACTACCTGATAGAGGGCACGCCCCCCCCCCCCTCCTCCTCCCCCCTCGCCTTCCTCCCCCTCCTCCTCCTTCTTTTCTTTCTCCTCCTCCTCCCCTTTCTCCCCCTCGTCCTTCCCCTCCTCCTCCTCTACCCTCCCCTCCCTCCCTTTCTCCCTCCATTTCTCCCTCCCTTTCTCCCTTTCTCCCTCCCTCCTCCCCTCCCCTCCCCTCTCTCCTCCCCTTCCTCCCCCTCCTCCACCTCCAGTGGGTTTTCATTAAACCTTTCTAACCTCAGATGGTGAATGTTTGTTCCTGTGGGCCTCAGGAGTATGGCTCCATGTCTGTGTTTCCTTCCATCTGTGTTTCCTTTACCCTGACCCCTTGACCCATGACCTGTGACCTGACACACCCAGAACAGCTTCCTGGACTGGCTGGCCTTAACCAAAGCCTGCAGGAACTGAGTCACTTCAGACTGAACACTTCAGACTCATCCATAGAAGAACTGGTTTACAGGCCAGACAGCATGTTTGAGATGTAAAAGTTTAGATAGTTGAACTTCAATGAGAGGCAGGTTAGTCTGTCTGGGACTAACGAGGAATCAGTGATAGCTATAATTGGCACATCATCATAATGGACATGTTCTGTTCAAACATGCTCGCTTTAAGCTCACTCCTCAAAGCCCTTTGACCTAGTCCTCTTATAAAACCCTGTCTGTTCCAAAGGATTGCTTTTTGCTCACACTAGCTGGTGCCTACTGTCTATCTAACACCTCACCGGACCCTTACAGTATATAAACATCCCATTTCACTCAAATACTCTACTGCATTTGAGATGTTCCCCACTGATAACTGCTATCTTTCCTCAAAATAGTTTGAAAGATTTACAAGCGTGAGGTCAGAGGTGACCATCTTGAATCAGGTGATAAGCAAGCGCAGAATTTCTTCCCTACATTCCTCTGCGAGAGAGGGGGACATTGTTTGAGAACATTTACTGAGTTAAAGAATAAAGGAATAGAGAGTGGTACTCCATACTATGCTAGAACAAACATCAGGAGAATGAATCACACAGCATGGATATGGTGTTCGGGAGTATAAACGACTTAACTTCAAAGCATAAATCAGATCTGAAAAAAACACGCTCCTACACTGCATATTTTGGGTGAAGATTACGCCACACTTGAGTTTGAACAGAACCTGAATTTTCAGTTCACCCCTTGCTGCATAGCTGTAGAAAGAGTCATGACAGTAAAACTGCATGAGATTCTAGCAGCGTTTTCAATGACCAGCAGAGATCTAGCGCTATCCTTGAATCCCAGCCAGAGATGCTGTTTACGTTTCATAGCCATGGTAGACGTGTTCATCTGTAGAAATGTGAGCACCAGGACCAGTAAACTGCTAGCAACATCAGTAAAAACTCACCCATCCTTGAGGTAACTGAACAAAATCTGTTTGGCCGTCTCTTCATGTGTTTGTTGTGAAAGCTCCTGTTGACCTTTGAGAAGGTCTGGTGTCGCCTGGGTGCAAAGAAAAAGAATCAAGGAACAAACAGTTGACATAAATATATTTACTTATAAAGTTATATTTACTTAAAAACTCAATAACTTGGCAGTTAGCCAACATACGGTTCCGTATGAGTAAAATACAAAACCTAAACCTAAAACACACATTCTTTCAACAGCTTTGTGTACCTGCACATCTACCTCAGCAGTGGACTTTGTGCTTGTACTGACGGCTGGCTTGGATAGAGATGTCGTCGCTACACTAGTCAGAGTCTTAGGGCCTGACGTCGAACTTCCCTCCTTCGCTGCTTTGCTGTTGACGGGTAGCGTGGAGGAGCGACTCTGGGGCGCCTTGTAGCCCTGGATGGATCCCACCCCTTTAGAAACAGTGTCCTGAGGGGAGTTTGGAGCACTGATGTCCTGCATTGGAGCTCTGGCGCTGGTCCTTCCCTCCACCGCGGTTACCCAGGAGTCGATACTCCCCTGTGCCTTCTGCAGGCGGAGCTGGGAGGGCCTCAAGACGTGCTCCGTACACCTGCCCTGGCTCTTGCTGAACTCATCCAGGTAGTCCGACTCTCCTCGTAGGCCGAAGGGCAGAGCGCTGTCCACACTCCGCGAGCGCTTGCGGTCTTCCGGGTTGATGCGGTTCCGCCGTCCCGCCCTGCCTCTCCGCTGATGGCCGCCATCTTTGCCGTCAAACTTGTCTATGAGCTCGTCCACGCCGGGGATGGAGCCTGTGTCTATGTCTCGTCCGGTACCGGGTAGGAAGGGGATGTAGCGGCGGTTCTTGTGGCGGTTGATGGTGTCGGCGTACAAGGCCTCCAGCTGGTCGTCAGCCTTGGTGGAAGAGCTGGAGGAGCAGCGGGAGCGGGAGGAGGGCTGCAACACCGGGCCACTGGAGTCAGTTCTGCGGAGGGGGAGGACATCTGGCTCCAGCCGGCTGCGCTCCAGACTGGAGCAGGCACTGCTAATAGTGCTGGGAGACCTGCAGGTCTTATCAGGTTCACTGGGGAGGCTTGAGACGGCTGAGGGCTGGGGCACAGGCAGGCGCTGAGGCTGATGCTGGGATGGAGGAGGAGACTGAGATTTGGACTGGGGCTCGGCGACCTGGGCTTGGGTCTTGGATTCAGGTTGGGGTGGGTTAGCTTGGGGTCTTGACTGAGGCTGGGCTAGCTTGGCTTGAGGTTTAGTGAGGGCTGGCCTGGTCTTTGAAGAGGGCTGGGGCTGGGTTTTCTCTTGTTGGCCTGCGTCTTTCCTCTGGTTTGGGCTGGGTGACCTTGCTTGAGAGACTACAGGAGAAAAGGGTCTAGGAGAGGAGTCTTGCTGGCGATTCCCAGTCTCAGCAAGGGGCATTGGGCAGGAAGGCGGGCTGCTGTAACCATCCAGACTCAAGGTGTTATTTTCTGGGTCGTAGGGTTTCAGGATCTCCGGATGCTTCTGGAAGTTCAGCAAAGCAGATGACTTCTTCCCCTGGGGGTCTGGAACACCGTTCTGAGGGCCACCTATTTGCTTCTGGGACCTGTACTCCACAAACGGGCTTTCCGAGGCACACTCCCTGCTCCCTCTGAAGTCATACTCATGATAGTTATCGATAAAAGAGCCATCAGTGTCTATGTACCCGTTGCTGTTGGGGTTGGCATAGGGGTGAGACCCACGGTCTTGGTTGTTCAGAACCACGTAGGGGTGGCCGTCGATCCCCTGGACCCGGATGCTGAGGCCGTAGCTGCCCCCTCCATTGCTGTGAGGCCTGGAGGTGCGAGAGGCAGGCTGGGTGTAGCCCTGCTGTAGAGCGCTGTTAGGAATGCCAGAGACTCTGTACGACTCCATTAGGAAAGCAGAAAGAGAGGAAATCTGTCTCTCCAGATTAGGCCCACCTCTGTAAACAAGGACATAATCTGGTTATTAGGCAAAAAGGAGAGGCCATCAGATTAAATAATGTCAGTGAATGTTTCCAACTCCCACTCTGTCACGAATGAAAGTCTAAATCCTCACAATATTTGATTACGTCACATTTTTTTAAATTCTCCTCCTAAACAGTTTTGTTTTTCTAGCCAGTAGTTCCACAAAGACCAGTCTGGCAAACTGTTCACCACAACTAACTGCCAAGTAATGCTGCCCACGTCCGAAGTCTGAAAAGATTTGGAAAAGACTAAAAGTAAGTAGTAAACTAAAAGTAAACTGAAAGTAAACTATCAGCTCACACCTAAAGACAAGTGTTTAGAGTTTTTAGTCACAGCCTAGTCTCAGACTATCACTATTTACAAGACTACATTTTTGTATGCAATTTTTTCCACATCATGCTCTTAGTCTATTGGTTGTTGATTGTGTTACGTCACTTCGACTTCCAAAGTCTAGGAAAAGACTGACATGAAACAGTGCAGATTACTACCAGCGCAGATTACTACGATCAAGATGACGGGAGCGAGCCGTGACTCCAGTAAAACTCCTAGATTTACTAAAGATTTACTAAAGACTTTCAGTTTTTAGTCGGGGAATGTGAAAATTGTCTGGTGTAAGCCCAGCATTAAGGAAGTGACATAGGTAGGTGTACTAAAATAACATAATAAAGCCTAGTTTCCACCAACACACCAAATATGCAAAAGAAAAATTCACATTCCATGAACCTACAGCAGCCTGTCAACAAACACGACTACATCCCATTCTGAAAAGGTCATGACAGGTGTTTGTGACTCGTGAAGGAGTTCCACATTACTATCTTAGAGTCATGTGTTTATAATTACAGATGCGAAGTGGGGATGAGTTTCTCATGACTGAGGACAACATCGTTGATAGTCTGCGCAAACAGGTTTAACAACATGGTGACACACTCTAAAGCTAACCACATTTTACACCCTCATTGACAAAGAGTCCATGACTCAGTGTCTCAGAGAGAGAGAGAGAGAGAGAGAGAGAGAGAGAGAGAAAGAGAAAGAGAGAGACAGAGACCATGTTAAAGGAAGATGGCTGGACTGACAACACATCTGTAGGCCCCTTTGCGGGGCCAGATCTGTGGAAAAGTACACCATGGGAAACGTTGCTCTGGATTGCAAAGGGTAATAAACCTTCAGCATGTAAGGGTTATAAACCGACGGCACCACTATTGTCGTCTCTATACAAACCAAAACACAGGAGGCTAACGGGTGTTTATTGATAGGTCTGCTGAGGTGCTATCCTTAGCCCTACTTGGGAGGGGGGTGGGGGGTGTTCAACAATGGGCCAGAGGAGAGAGCCGCTCACCCTGGGAGACAGAAAATGGTAATATAAGCATCAGGAACCACCATGTGTTTCTTCGGACAATAGGATGTTATCAGGGGCCTCCGTTGGCCTGCTGATAATGTCCTATTTTCCTTCTCTAACAAACAAACAAACAAGCATATCCATCTTGTTAGTTCCCTGGTGTGGGAAGGACAGGACAAACAGTGACAAGGATGGACGGCTACTGATAAGGACTTGAGACAAAAGGCTGCCATCGATAATGTCCAACGCTAAAGACATGCGAGAACCAGGCTTTTCAGTGAAATCCTCAGGTCCAATGAGCATGTGTCTAGTTTGAGACAGAGCTGCAGACTCCTATCACAATGCGAGCACCGTACGGGACCAGGAGAACAGGAAAGATGCAACAGGCACTTCCTGACTCATCTATCAATACTCGGAGGGGCAGAGCGTCATACCTCCCAGCCTCTGTTAAGGACAGGACAGAACAATGAGGCCAAGTTCAAACATCTCCACAAGAAAAAGCCGCAGTAGAAAAAAGAACTGAAAGAGAGCCTGAAACGACACAATAGCTTCTTTCACTCAAGTATCGCATGTATCCAACACGCACAATCTCTGCGGTGTGAGCGCAACGCTTTTCCTCTCATTGTGTTCCTCACTGCTGGGGAGGAAACGGTGTATCTGAGCCAGTTTCTTCTCCCATCTGCCCCCCCCCCCCCCCCACCCCCTGCTCCCCCACACTCCCCCCTCTGCTCCCTGCTCCACACCACCATCCTCATCAGAGCAAAGGTCAGAGAACAGAGAAGATAGGATGTCAAGGCCCCGTCTCTGATCTTTCTGGGGAAGGCTGGAGAGGAATATCTGGATGCACACTGGCAGGTTTTCTGCATCATGGCTGTCCTGCTATCACACCACACAGTTCAGGACCAAACTAGACAGACCTGAGAGCAAATCAGGACACAACTTCATCCCAGATTAAATGTGACAACGTGAGTTGATATAGTTATTAATTTGTATCAGACCCCTGCACTTTTGAGATTACAGCATTCCTAGTCTAGTGACTACAGTACTAGTTAGCATTTTCCCCCTTCCTTTTAACAATTTTCAGTTAGTTCATAGTTAATTACATCAGCTAATAGGTTGAGAAGGAGAGCATATTTTCTTAATGTAACTTGGGTTAGTCATACACGAAACCGCTTTCTACAGAGGCGCAGGTGTAACTGTGACTATACGCTTAAAAATTAAAATCACCCGAATCGATCAATTAACCACAGCGACCATTATATTATGATAATAGTTTTGGAATTATTTGGTCATAAAAATACAGCAATCATAGCTATAGCCAATTCTACGAAAGTTTGTAAACTTTTGGAGTATGAAGCCTGCCTCTTGATGGTTTTCAGAAACACACAGTTCAACAGGTGGTTCAATCCACGGGACAATATACATTGTAAACCATCCAATAGTCACGATCTTGTTTTTTACTTCACACTTTATATAAATCCTTCCATGTTCACAACTTCAGGAGGGTAACACAATTCCCACGTTCTGTCACTTCGAAGATTATGGCTGGGATTATTGGTGCAAGAAAAGTTCAAGAAAAACAAATCTTACCGGCGTCGATATTCGCTCAGTATGTAAATAACTGCCGTTAAGTAGCCTTATCGCTGACAATTCTGCGATTTATGGAAGTGCCATAGTCGCCAAAGTTTTCCCAAATTAATTTGTTGAGCGTCTTATTCTGTAAATCAGCACAGTTTAGAACGACGCCTAAAGCGCATCTAAGCCCCGCCCCCTGCTAAGAGCGACGCACACCCCGCCCCTAAGCCCCGCCCCCTGCTAAGAGCGACACAAACCCCGCCCCTCTGAGAGCCAAACGCTCTTTCGCAATCTTAACCCAGCGGGACTCGGTTAACCTGTTTGACCATCGATCCCAAGATTGCGACTGTTGTTAAATTACACGGTGCATTAGTATGCGTCACGAAAACAAGTCTTTTGGATCAGTGAAACACAAAAAAATCATACACGAAATAATTCCAGTGTCCAAAACGATCGATGTACATTATTACGATTCTAAGGATGATTTGTAAATTTATGAATGACAAATGTTCTGGAATAGATATAAATATTTAACTTTCAAAGACTACGGTTTAAGATAACCAATGAAAAAAAATTCTTCACACTGAACTCAAAGCTTTTATTTACGAGACTAATTTTGTATGTGTGATATGCAGATTGGCTACTTTGCTAAACTCTGACCGATAGCGTCATCTTGTGGGTAGGCATGACAATGTTATTTTGCGGTCAAATCTGTAAAAACTTTGCATTTACACATTTTCCGAAGATGAATCTAACAATGATCTACTGTATCTGGGATGTTCAGAGATAAAATACTTCTTTCATTTCGTATTTGTTAAAATGCCATTCTGTTCGACTCCAACTTTACTAGACCTACTTGTATTTGTCTGGGATAAACCCTAACCCTAACCAGAAGCTCACTTTTCAGGTTAAATGGTGTCTGATGATGCTATAGTTTTGATCTCCTTTACTTGTTTCTAGTCTTAAGACTTTCTTTCAAATTAGGTTCACTGCCTATGTCAGTGATTTACAGTTGAGCGCAGTTAATCCTGACCCGAACCATAACAAAATCTTCCTTAGCTCGAATCCTTTTCATCTACTGCAGTTTAGCAACAAACAAAAAATAATCTTTGTCTCTTCGACTGATATGAACCTTTAAAGAAAACATGTCCTTGTTGCAATACACACTGCCAAAGTCTATGGCATTGAGCATACTCACACAAGGACATGAAAGAATTTCAAAATCAAAGTCCTTTCAAGCTCCTCATTGGGGAGGACAGGAAAGGGCATCAGCCTACATTCTATTTGAGGCCCCAGCTGCCCCCTCGCTCTTTGTTGTGGCCCGCCGTGTTTTCATTTCTGTGTTCGTGGGAGATGGAGTCCTGTACGGCGCAGCAGCCTTTAATCTGAGCTCTCTGGTGCTGCATCGTGTTACAGCTAAGCACAATGGGGGCTCTGTTCTCTACTGAGGTGCCACAGCTGGGACCTTCGAGCATGCTCAGTAGAGTGCGCTGTCTGACCCTGGGTGAGAGGAACTGCAGGCATTTTGGAGTGGCGGTGGAACACACAATGGATGTAGAGCGAGGTCATGGTCAAGTTTGACTTGTGAGATTGTAAAGTGTGTTTCTGCCTGCCTGTCTGCCTGCCTGTCTGCCTGCCTGTCTGTTGTGTAGCCTTTGTTCTGTGTTTAAAAACAACAACACTTTTTCATGATATCATTGACAATTATACTCCACAGTTTGTGAATCATAATGGCTGTGAGATGTGATGAATAATAAGACATTGTGCTTGTTGCTTGGAAACTACTTTTATGTTCCCGAGGAGAGTTTCACCAGTGGGTTATGTGGGACAAGGAAGTAAACTGATTGTTTATATATCCAGTGTATGCTGAAAAATGTGAAGTATGGGCAAACAGACAAAGACAAACAAACAGACAGACAGACAGAGACAGACACACATACACACGCATGCACACACAGGCACACACCCACAGTCCGATCTTCAGTATGGCAGTAGGCCCTTTGGTTAGACTCCAGAAATGTGAGCCAAGATCTGTCCTTCAGCAAGCCCACCATGTCTCACTCACAAACAGCCAGACCCACAGGAAGTAGCTTTCAAACATGGTGGTCCCACTCTTGTAGAAAACATGCTGACCGCAAATAAATGCTCCCGGGCATGAAAAAAGTAGATAGAATAAACACATACACACAGACACACACAGACACACATACACACATTATTATTTGTATTTTACACTCTTTACCCCATCCCAAATATTCTACTCTGATATTACCAACTTTTTATATTTGAAAGATGACAGTCAAGGTTTACTTTTTTTATATTGTTGCAGTCAGCAATTTCTCTTTAGATGGCCACCTCTGCCAGAGCTCTAAACTTGGATGGAAACCTGTAAGAAAACAAGGACTATTCTTCCACTCACACATTCAGGGAGGTGATTTACTGCAGATGGTCTGAGAAAAGCTCTTGGATTTAAAGCCTGTCCTTTAATTGGACAAGTAGGGCTGATTTATATGGATGACTTCTCCATGATTTGACAGTCAGCAAAATATATTAGTCATCCAAAATGTTATCTTCATAATAGCTTTGCATTAATGCATGGAACCTGTTCATAGTTTTATTTAGGAAGAAAGAAAAATATGTATACATTTCAATTTGAACCTGATCCCCTTTTCCCCATTTATTTTATGTTAACAATGTTAATGATTGCAAAACATTTCAAGTCCAAAATTATTCAAAAACTACGGCAGTTGTGCACTGCTATCACACTTTATTAAAAATAGAAACATATATTCCATAGTACTTTTCATACAGTCTACAATGGTCCACTGCAAGTGTTTTAAAAAATGAGTTAACATCCTAAATAACACCCTCGTACTTGGTTCCTGGTTTGGCCTGGATCCACAGTAGAAATGTCTTCTGAAGTCATGATCCATGAAGGAAGGGCAAGTTTTCTCTCAGGAGCTTCTGTGAACAAACTATGATCCCTGAGTGCAAACTAATGCACCCCACCAGCACATGCCTTTTCATGGTACACTCACAAAACTGCACGAAGGAACAGAACAGAAAAAGATGGAGAGACAGACAGACTGGTGCACCCCCCCCCGGAGAGGGAAATAAATCCACAAACAATTTTCTTAAAAAAAGATGGCACATTTATTGCTACATAAATGTTATATACATATTGTGATTTCTGTTTACAGGGACAGAAAATTCGACTTCTCAATGCTGGTTTTTGATGTGCATCAACAATACCTTGAACTGTTTGACACAATAACTAATCTTTTATCAACCAACAATGAAATCTGAAGATGGACAAAGATGGAGAGCACACCTTCAGGAATCAGGAGCTCGTACAATAGCTCAAACTAGACTGCGAGCTACAACCTTACTATGTTCTCAGGATGCTATTTGTAATTTTCCGATAATAATAGACAGGTTATGGTAAATAACCATACATATTTACTATCTAACATAGTAAAATAAAGTAAGAAACTTTTTACTCAAAACTTTCGATTTCAAAAATCTAAAAAGAGTAATATTTTGAATTCAAGAAATGTTCTTACAATATTGTTGTATAAAAGACTAATAACTACATTGAAAAATAAGCCAAATATTTTTTTTCTTTTTTTTTTCTTCATATATTATACGAGGGAAAGCATCTGGGAATACAGCAAAGTCTAACAAAGCCAAGAGAAGCAGGCAGAAACACACAGAAGGAAAAAAAAATGGGAAAATGAGAGTAGGCAGTGACATACATTATAACCTCAATCAAAGTCTGCCAACAACATGAATACAAACTCATGAATACTGAAATGAAGAACAAGGCCACAGACAGTCAGAAAGAAACATGTCAAGAAGAGATCCCAAGCTCATCACAAATAAGTGTTGTTGTAATATGAAACCCTTGGGATGGTATTCAGTGGCATTGTTTGTTCTAGTCCTTTTTTCTTTACAGAATACTGGATGTGTCAATCTTGTTTTGAGGGCAGGTGATAATGGAAGACAACATATAAATAAATAAATGGAATATAAAGCAAGATTTAAGACCAAAGGAGAGTTAAAAAAAACAACAACATGCACACAAACAAATTAAATGGGTGACCAATGTTCTTTATCCTCAAACGTAAAAAGAAACAAGGAACTCATGCTCATAACTGCTTTCGTTTAATGTGGCACCAGCCTGCAGGAACATTTCAACAACGTGAATTCATGACTCTAGTCCAGCCATTAGCCTTCCAACCCCACACAGAGGCTCACTGTAGTTAAGTACTTTACTGCTTGGATCAAAACAGAGCCGATCTAAATCACTTAAAAACCTTCTGATACTTCACATTAGACATCATATGCTTTCTGACGAAGCCTAGAGACATGAGTCGTATACAGTTACAAATAAACATATAAATTGTGATTATTCAGAATAATGCTCTTTTTGTTACTTTTATTTCTTTTTGTTGACAGAAAGAAAAAGAAAGCGTTACGTTCTTTCAGGCCAGGTGTTACTGTGGTCATCGTTTGATTTCTACTTCTTCACTAAAATATAGTCTGATGAGACGGCACCAACCAATCACAAACAGAAGAAACTTCAGGAAGTTCCCAGCATGACTACGGCTGTCCAGCTAACCAGAACCCATATACTAACATATATAAAAAAACACATCAGAAATATGCTTACATTTAACACTATATGGCAAAAGAATCGATGGGCAGTGAAGTCCCTCTTTTCCTTTAGTTAAGACACTAAGAAGTATGCAGGGAATGCTACGGTCTGTGAATAGTTTGCTCTCTGAATCCGACTTGCTCGCTAGGGAGATTAAACACGATAAGCCTGTAGCTGACTTTTCAGGGAAAACTAAAGTTTGCCACAGACCTGTCTCCTTCCACAGACACTACCGGCGTCCGAGATAGTGTTCTAGGGCCTGTAGCCCTCCTGGTTAGATCACCCCACTCACGGTCGGCAATCATCCAATTCAGTCACACAGAAGACTGAACCCACTCCGGAGCTGGTCGTTTTGGTTATCCATGCTGTTCATTGCGGAACGAACAGAAATAAATATACTTAAGTAACATCTCTTTTTGTTAATCTTTGAGCGCTAGGAAGCGCCTATTATTTTGTAGTTGGGCATAAACATATATTAATTTGCATCTTTCTTAGTGCCTGAGTATGATTCCCTCAGATCAGACTCCCACTAGACTGGCTATGCTGGAGGGCTGGGCTGTGTGAGTGACAATGGCAAACTGTAGATTAACCGAATAGCCACAGGGTTCTTTTCAAAGCAATTTTCATAGCTTTCCCTTTAGAAACATAAACTGTATAGTTCAGTAACATAATAAATAGAAAAAAATGAATACAAAACACACAAAAAAACACAAAAGAAAAAAATACAATTGCTGTTACAATGCATTCGTCAATTCAGTTTAGGCACAAGGCAACTTCCACATGGGGGGGTGGCGGGGATCGCGACAGTCTCTGATTGTTCAGATGCGACACGCTGCTTGCAGACAGTGATATGTGCTGAACTTTTTCTAGTGGGTCGAATTTTGCTGAGGGCCGCCACTGGCAGAGACCTGGACGCCGGCTTGTCTTCAATCTCAGGATTGTGTTAGTCTGGAGTTTAGCTTCAAGTGGTCTGTCTCCTCCAATTTGTGTCACAAACTGTGAGTCCTGTCTGCCATTGGGAAGCAAAGTCCCCAAATCTTACAGAATTGATCTGGATCACTTTGATCTGCAAGGCAACAAACAGGAATAACATCAGAGATGGAGCGACAGCAGTAACAACAACAACAACAACAGCACAAAGCTATCCAGCGACATGTATGTCAAGCGTGACGTGAGGTCACTATGGCATTAAGTATTTCCAGCTGGGAGTGGCTTGTTTGCAGCAGTGACTGAAGCAGCTTCCCTGGTGGGAGAGTGTGTGGGTAGAGGACAGCTGTACCTGGAGGCTCCTCACAGGTGTCCCATGGGGTTGGATGCGTCTGTGAGGCTGGGGTGGACCGCTGGATGGCCTTGCTGGGGGTCTCCAGAGACCCCGGACACCTTCTCCTCTTCCCTCCTCTTAAGGCAGGCCGCTTTTGGGTTCAGGTTTCGCTCTGCGGGGGTGAAAATAAGGGACTGAGACACCGAACTACAAACAATGAAACAAAATGCAGCACTGTTCACCCTGACCCTCTGGCAGGTATCCAGACATTTCCCTCTCCTTCTCTCTCAGCATTGCATTCCCTCCCTTTGCTCACAACAACACCTTCTGCTTCACAAAGGCGTCTGAACTGTCCCTGTCTTGTGTGTGAGAGAAAGAGAGAGAGACTAGAGTAGAAAGAGAGAGAGCGAGAGAAAGACAAAGAAAGAGAGCGAGCAATAGAAAAATGAAAGAGCAAGAGAAAGACAGCAATAGAAAGAGTGATAGAGCCAGAAAAAGAGGAAAGAGAGAGATAGAGCGGACGAAAGACAGAGACAAAGAAAGAGAGAGAGAGAGAAAGACAGAGAGAGACAAAGACCCAGTGAAAGAGAAAGAGGGGGGTGAGAGAGAGGAGCCCCTAACCTCGGACTTGTTGTTCCAGGCTGAGGATGACAGCCACGGCCTGGTGGAGGATGAGCAGCTTGGTCTGGGGCTTCTCGCTCTTCAGGTGCAGCTGACACATGCGGCCCAGCTCCTTGAAGGCCTCGTTGATGTCACGCACCCTCAGGCGCTCGCGGGCGTTGTTGGCCATCCTCCTCTCACGCTCTCGCTCGGCCTTCTGCTCCGGGTTCAGGTCCTCGTCCTCATTGATGCTGCTGCAGGCGGGAGAGAGAGATGGAGACCCAGAGCAGGTGAGACCCAGAGAAGGTGAGACCCAGAGAAGGTGAGACCCAGAGAAGGTGACACCCAGAGCAGGTGAGACCCAGAGAAGGTGAGACCCAGAGAAGGTGAGACCCAGAGAAGGTGAGACCCAGAGAAGGTGAGACCCAGAACGGGAGGCAGGTCACCTTTCTGCTGGGGAGAGATCAATCAGGTGCCTGACTCCAATGTGTGTGCGTGTGAGTGTTTGTGTTGTGTGTGGTACCTTGTCCGGGTGCCTCCTCGGGGGGTCTTGACATCTCTCCTGTCGCTCTCGTCATCTGACTTGAGGTCGTCAGAGGAGTGGTTGTCGTGCAGGTCCTCCTTGTCTTGGCTCTCCATCTTCAGCTCTAGAGCAGCGGCCACCTGGCCAGCCAGACCTGCAGCCAGACCTGCCACAAACACACCAGCATGGCATCTCACTCTGCTGAACACACATTACATTTAGCCGAAGCTCTAATCCAGGGCGATTTACAGCAAGTACAGAGACATTCCCCCTGAGGCAAGTAGGGTGAGGTGCCTTGCCAAAGGACACAAGGTCATGTTGACACAGCCGACTGTGTCACATGACTCCCATATGAGATGAGGTCAGTCAGTTTAAGAAGAGCATCCAATCACAGGCTGGTCAGAGGGAGGTGCAGGGTCTCACCTCTGAAGGTTTCTACTTGATGGTTGAGCTCTGCACTGGATGTGGCTCCGCCCCCTGCCAGGCCTCCATGGCTGCTGTTCAGACCTCCAGCCTCATCACGCTGGGCCCCGCCCTGTCAGCACAACACCCAGGAGAAGGAGGAAAAGGAGGAGGAGGAGAAGGAGGAAGAGGAGGAGGAGGGGGAGGAAGAGGAGGAAAAGGAAGAAGAGGAGGAGGAGGAGAAGAGGAGAAGGAAGAAGAGAGGGAGATAGAGCAGGAAGAGGAGGAGGAAGAGGTGAAGGTCAATCAGAGAGGAGGCTGAGTGGGAAAGTGTACGAGGACATTTTGAGAGACTTGTTTGTAAGCATTCCTGATGATTGATTTCTGCTGATTTTCACTTTAACCAACAAGACTAACTAAACATGAATATATATATATATATATATATATATATATTTATCAATCTGCCTCTGTTCTCAAATACACTTTGCTTGGTCACAGTGTGAAGTGCATTTCTATTTTAATATGAGCATGTGACTCTTTATTCTAATTCAAGACACAAACAATACAAGCTATTTGAAGCCTAACCATTTCCCTGTTTTGACTTCCACATTCATGGTGAGCCAGGCTTCTCCCGCCATTCCAGACCACATGCCCCCTCCTCTCCTCACCACATGTTCCCCAGCTATCTGGTTTCTTTTCGGGGAAGGAGGGGTGTGGGGTGGCCGTGGTGGAGTTGGGGGTGACATCTTCCCCTTTTCCTGTGGAATGTGATCCCTAGTCACTCAGTCTCTGTTAACCCCATGCCCCCCCCCCCCCCCCCCACCCCGCTGCTCACCCCACCCCGCTGCTCACCCCGCCCCTTCCTCTCCTCCACCCCACGCCAGAACGCTAATCTCCACTGCTCTCTCAACAGGTGTCCAAATAGTTCTTTGTCTAGAGGGGGGTGGATCGGAGCTGGGGTTCTGCTCGGGGGAGAACGCTGCCATTTTCTTGACTAGGCCCTGATTATCATACAGCTGAGGGTGAGAAGCACGCTTTCCAACCATTGACGTCTCCTGAGCTGCTCAGAGAGAGGTGGGGAGAGGAGGGGGCGGGCAGGGGGCGGGCAGGGGGCGGGCTGAGCTTAAGCGTGGGCCGGCCTCTGTGGTAGGCTGGATCTGTCTGGGTGTGAGCTCAGCTCTCTCTTGCAGAACAAGCTCTGTGTTGGTGTAGACACAGCAAGTCCCTTCGCTGTCCAGCTCCATGTTACAGCCCACCACAACCAACACCCTAGAACTGGTCTTCTGTAGCTCCACAAATGCCACTTAGGAATGAGAGAACCGCCGATGGGCTTCTAAAAAAGCTATTTTGTTACACACCAGGAAATACAACCAGTAGAGTCAGTAGTACAACTAAGTAGCCAAGATCAGAAATGTGAATAAAACATGGAGCACCATGCTCCCATTATCTTCTGTCTACAGAGATCTCACCATGCACCTCCTAAAAGACAAATTTACAATACATCTGAAACAACACTTTTTTTTGGGCCAAGGGGACATTGGTTAAGTGTCGCTGGTTTTAGCAGAAGCAGCGAAGACCTCAAGTCTAACTGCGGTTGAACTTCTGTTTCTGATGAACTTCAGCACAAATCCTTACAAACTCCATCACAGGTTCTAGAAGCTACCGCCAAGCGGGTAGCTTGTTTCCAGCTCAGCCAGAGCATGCTGAGCAAGTTCCTGTCCTTGTCCTCCTTTGTACCCAGCCCCCTCTCTGAGTGCAGGGAGAAAGTTTAATCAGAGAGAATCTTAATCCCACCATGTCAGGATTCATTCAGAAAAATGTCACCACCAAAATATGGCTCAAATGATTTCCCCCCATCACCTTAGGGATTAATGTAGAACAGGCTTTCCACTATTGCGACTTCGACTACAGATGTGCTTAAACCCTGTTTCCTTTTCAAACTGAAATAGCTGAGATGGAGGATGCCGGAACATAGCAGGGTTTTGCTCTTAAAGACATGCATTCTCCAGTTTCCCTGGAGCCCCTGTCTGCGTTCCTCCCAGGACTTTTCCGCACCAACACTTTCCAGACCAACGCACAGCCTTCTGCCTGGTGTTCTCATTCACTCTTCAACGTGGTGCCTTTCTCATTGAGAGAGGGGTCCTGAGCCAACCATTACACACATGGAAAGTATGTGAGTATAAGTTAAACTGCTCTCTGTGGAAAACGGACCGCAATTTTTGCACATGGCAGCGACCCATTTTGAACAGGTGGTATCTGAGCAGGGTTTTATGGTTGTTTTTGGAGAAGCGTAGAAGCCAAGCTATGCACCTCTTCGTTAAGAAAATAAATGAATGCTCTCCGATGGTCGCCAAGTTCAGTCCCCTAAACCGAGGAAAAACTCCAGATCCTTTCCCCAGAGGAAAAAAACGATGTTCCCCTTGTTCAGAGTAGCTAACTCATACCATCGCTGTCCGACTGCCACCCAACCCAGAGGCAGGAAAGTTGGCTCCGATGGCTGCGATTGGTCCGTTGTGTGCTTGTCCCAGCAGGCTGTGGATGTCGCTGGGCAGAGTGGCGGTGGAGCCCACAGCATGGTTCCTCAGGACGAGGATGGCATCATCCAGCCTGTCCAGACGATCCTCCATCCTAGACTGGAAGCACCAAAAGGGATGAAGAGAAGGGGGGAGGAGGAGGAGGGGAGGAAGAAGGACAGAGCAGCTTAATATAAGCACATTACCCAGCAGAAATTGAGGACACAGATTTGATGGTGTGGTCTTGGGGGGCGAAAGGGAAAAAGGACGACACCACACGGATAACAGACGCAGAAAAGAAACAATCAGAGACGATCATAAAAGGCATGGAGTTGAGCCATTTCAACCTGAAGTGGGGATGAAGGATGTATTCAGAGCAGTGCTTTCATTTAAGTCTAACCACAAAAAAACTGAGTCCCAGTCATTTTGAGTACCATGACTATTAATTTGGTATTAAGCATCTTATGACTCTCCTAAGCTGATTAGTACAAGCTGAAATGGCAAAATAGAAATGAACGAAATAAATAAAAGAAAAAAATGAAAACGTAAAATCAAATGAAAAAAATAACAGAAGAACACAAGCAAAAAAAAGAACGTTGAACGGCAAATGCATGTAAACTAGGTCTGGCTTGCGAGAAAAAAAGAAGAAAAAAAAACACAGGTAAAACCAGGTGTTGAATACAGGATGGGTAAGGTGAAGCCTGGTTCTAAAGGCAGGAGTACCTCGCAGACATCCTTTAAGAAAGACATAGCATCCTGGAGATGCTCATGAAGCTGCTGGTGAACTCTGCTTTTCTGGCAAAGTCAAACAGGAACAGGAAAGCATATGAGAATAGATCATCATCACTGACACACTTAGAGACACCAATGAGATGGACAGAAGAACACAGGTAGAAAAGGAAAGAGAAAGAAAGAAAGAGGAAAGGAAAGATAAAGAGTCAGATAGAAACATTTGATTTGGCAATGACCTTTGACCTACGGGCTGGTATCACACCCTTCACACCGAGACACTCAGTCACTCACACTGAAGATCCATGGCACACAGAAGCAGTAGGTACAGTAAATAAAACCCCCACCCCCCCACCCCCAGCGCTCTAATGTTGTGTCTAAGGCTGTCAACGAATATTCTATATTTGAATATATATTCGAATATGAAAATGTATATTTGAATTTTAAAAAAAACGGCGGCAGCAGGCAAGACTGTTTGTATTTGGGAGAAGAATCGCGACCTTAAATTTCTTGCACAAAACTTTTAATCAACAATCAGCATTTGTTTATTGTTGTCGTTCATTTAAACCGCTATGCGCAGAGAGCGCGACAGTGCGGGAGAGAAAGAAAAAGTGCGTGTGTGCGAGCGAGCGAGAGGCCAAGGTCTGCGGTCTTGGCCATTAGTTCATCTACTTGTGTAGGTAATATGTTGTTAAATTAACTTAAATATACTACCCATACAAGTAGTTATGTCTCGTATTATTTTGTCCTGTTATTGACGTGCCTAATGCGCAACCGGGAAACTCGAATATATTTGAATATATTGGAATGCATGTGTGAGAAATATTTGAATATTCGTCATTTTTTTGCAGCTTTGACAGCCCTAGTTGTGTCATGGGTGTTGGGGTAGAGGTGAAGACTATTTCCTGGCTGAGCTGTGGTCCCAAGACAGCACAGGAATCCTTAAACAGTGGTTCAGAGCAACAGCTGCCAAGCCCCTAACCCCCAGAACTCGAACCCCATCCCCCCCACTCCACCTATCCCCACCCTGGACCGCTGACACTTGGACAGATGGCGGTGGACAACCCCCCCAAACCCCACAAGGGACGGGTATTGTTCAGCACTGCCACCCCCACTCCCACCCACTTTCTACACCACATTTGTCAGGGAGAAATCTCCATGTAATGTTACCCTGCCCTCCAGAGAAACCCATCTACTGAGAGAGTGTCCATTAAAAGGTGCCCAGCGTGTTGTGGGTGGGACCAGACAGGGGCAGAGAGGAGACAGAGAGGACCTTACCAGTGAGTGCAGAGAGTTCTCGTAGTTCGGAGATGAGGGGTTTGGGCCCCCAGCTCTGGACCACTGGTTGGTACCTGGAAGGAGGCAGACAGGAAAGGAGGATCCTGGTTAATCAACAGACATGACCCTGTCAACACGACATGGCTGATGACGGAAAACTGCATCCTGTTCCTGTCCGCTGAAACCTACAGGCCACCGGGCAGTCACAACACACAATCACATCCTGTCTGCTCTCTGCTGCTGCTCGCTGATGGTATTGTCATCTTTGGGGGTTCGCCTACATCATTTCCTGCCGACCTGGGCTGCATCCTGTAACGTGAGACAGCGGGTGGACAGCTTTAGCAGCACACTGGGACCTGCGCTACATCCGCTCGTTAATGAGCTAATGGCTAAAAATGCCTGGGGAACAATGTGAGCTTTGATAAGGGCCTGCTGGAGATGTCTTTCCCTCACAGAGTTCCTCCGTGGACAATGGTCGTCTCTCCAGAGGACTAGAACTTTCCAGTATAGAGCAGAGAAGCACTGATCCACTGAAAATCTTAACCTGGTCTGATATGAAGAAAATTTTATTGACATTCTTAGCAACCAATCACATGCCGGGGCAGGGTAATACGATACATGAAGACCAGCAAGCTTCTTGGAATACCAGAAGAGCCAGGAAGACACTGAGTTCTGACTAAAACTTTCCGTTCAAAATTCTCAACATGACTGAAACAAGGCAGCTAGAATACAAACAAATATTCAAAAGATCAAATTATTCAACAGGATTCGCTTTGTAGAAAGAAAAAACCCAACTTGGATTTGAATCAAGGGTATGCTGAAACACGTGTGGATGTAATTACAATCAGTACATAAAACTTGCTCAGTAAAAAGTGTCTGATTAGGCCCAAAAGGAGTGTGAAATCAAAGGAATTCACATCTGCTCTTCAGATAGAACATTCTGGTCCAGTTCCTTTACCCCAGATCCACACAGTCCACTATCACCGAGCAAACACAGTGCAACATGCGGTAATGCATTATGCCAAGCTCGTGGTCTATAATTAAACATCGTTTGACTGTCCTTAATGGACTCTGACACTAAGGAAACGTCCCAGGTTCTTTCTATTAGGCTGCGTTAGTGAGCCAGGCTGTGGGCTGACAGTGCTCAGTCTGGTCTCCATTACACTGAAGTCATGCCAAGCCCAGCCCAGCCCACATACTGGAGCAGAGCAGAGGAGAACAGAAGAGAGGAGGGCAGAGGAGAGAAGAGGAGAGCAGAGTAGAGGAGAACAGAAGAGAGGAGAGCAGAGGAGAGAAGAGGAGAGCAGAGTAGAGGAGAACAGAAGAGAGGAGAGCAGAGGAGAGAAGAGGAGAGCAGAAGAGAGGAGAGCAGAGGAGAGAAGAGGAGAGCAGAGTAGAGGGGAACAGAAGAGAGGAGAGCAGAGGAGAGAAGAGGAGAGTAGAGGAGAACAGAAGAGAGGAGAGCAGAGGAGAGAAGAGGAGAACAGAGGAGAGAAGAGGAGAGAAGAGGAGAGCAGACGAGAGCAGAGTAGAGGGGAACAGAAGAGAGGAGAGCAGAGGAGAGAAGAGGAGAGCAGAGCAGAGGAGATCAGAGGAGAGAAGAGGAGAACAGAGTAGAGGAGAGCAGAGGGGAACAGATGAGAGGAGAGCAGAGAAGAGGAGAGCAGACGAGAGCAGAGAACACACCCCAGCACAATCTCCACACAGGGAGTGTGTTAAGGTTACCTCTCTGTTTTTCAAGCTTTTCGTCAAAAGACGAATGAGTGGACCTAATTTTCAACTGCTTCTCCCAAAATATGTTGACGAGAGAGCGAGAGATAAAGGGAGGGAGGAGGTTTGTTTAGGACAAACGTTAGGAAAACATATTGCTTGGACCTTGGGGTACTGTTTAGGGTTGGACTTTCCACAGATTCATTCTCTCAAACAGTGACGCACATTCACCCAGCACCCCAGCACCCAGAGAGCCTTGCTCTGCACACACCATCTTGGAAAAGCAGACTTTCATTAACAGGCTATTAAAAGCTAGTTTGGCGCAGGAAATGAAGGGGCCTCAATGTTGTGCCTCAGATTTCTCTCTGGTGTGAGTCAGGCAAGAGCCTCTCATGAGGCTGCAGCTGGGGCTGGGGCTGAGACTGGGGCTGAGGCTGGGGCTGGGGCTGAGTGTAGGGCTGACACTGGTGCTGGAGCTGAGAATAAGGCTGGGGCTGAGGGTAGGGCTGAGACTGGTTGCTGGGGCTGAGACTAAGGCTGGGGCTGAGGCTGGTGCTGGCTTGTATGATGAATGAGTCTGGCCTCTGTTGTAGGGCCAGGCTAATTGAACACACCAGCCTGGATAAATAGGCTGTATCTGTGTCTAATCCTAATGAACAGATGGGTGCATTCTAGCTTCATCCGGACTTCAAGCCAAATGATGCCCCAGCCTTCATTTAGAATCTCTCAGTTATACTTTCTGTCATCCAAGTTTCCCTATCCAACGGCTGTAACTTTGGGGGTGGGGGGGGGAGGTTGGGGGGAGACGGGGGGGGCGACAGAGATCGAGATAGATCCTCTTACAGAACAAAAACAGTCCACACATATACTCACTGTCATTTCTTAGTGCCACTACACCTACACAAACCACACCCCAAATGACTGTGGTGTCAAGCCTCCAGACAGAGGCGTCATGTGACAGGCCCGTGTTTTGAAGGGCTGGGGCCTGTCTGAAGAGCCAATCCAAAGACAGAGAGAGAGAGAGAGAGAGAGAGAGAGAGAGAGAGAGAGAGAGAGAGAGGGATCCCCCCTGTGGGAGGCCGATAGGGGCCACCTCATCAGCTGAGTCACGACCGCCCTCCCTGCCCCCTTCTGTCAGACAGATGAGGCCCCTTTGCAGCCCGGTCTGTGGGGGGGGGGGGGGGGGGGGGACAGCTGTCCACGGGCCAGGGCAACAGCTGAGGTCGAGGAAGGGGGGGGGGGTGGTACGTGGGGACAGCTGCCGTCAGTACATCATCACATGAGGGGAACAACTGCCCACTAAAACAACACACCGGGACGTCCCCTCGCTAGCCGCCTCTCTTTCTCTCTATATCGGTCAGCTTCTTTTCTTTCCTCACCTTCTCTCTCTCTCACTCTCTCTCCCTGCATCTATCTTCTCTCTCTCTCTCCACTCTCTCTCTCTCCACCTTCCTCCTCTACCACATCTCACAGACCACGTCCAACAATTTGCCTTGAGCTCCTCGTTCACCAAGATACGTAAACATCCCCGATCCTCATCAGTAAGAGACCTGTCTGTCCAAACTCATCAAAGCCACAGAACCACAGTGAGGTCAGTGTTTCCTGCATGGACAGAGCTAGCCTAGCCTAGCACACTGTGCGGCTGGGTTATTAAGGATTGACTTAATCTGAATCTACAGAGCCAGACTGGATTAGATGGGAACCTGTGAACGGATGCTTAACCTGCCCTTCCAGAGGGGGCACTGTGGGTCATTACTGTACCTGCAGAGGAGGCAGCACCTGCCGTGACGGTCAGGGGCGAGGGAGAGTCGGCGGGGGTCGATGGGTTGGATGGAAAACTACTGCTGGTGTGGTCGGGAGAATAAATCTGAAAAAACAAAACAAAGAGAAAGAGAGATGGAGGGGGGGGGGGCATTGGAGAGAGGGATGGAGGGAGACAAAGAGAAAGAGAGAGATCCGTCAGTACGGCAGCACATGCGACCCTTGGAAATCCCGACCTGACGTTTCTCCATACTTCCTGTTTTATTGCCTGTGTTACCATCCTTCAGCCAGCGCCAGGCCCAAATTGTCTCATCAATCCTGGGGATTTAACTACCAGGGAGCCCATAAACATGCTCGGTGCATACATATGGGCCTTTAACTGGGAGCGGGGGCCTCAATAAAGCCAGAATTCTGCGTTAAACACAATATTCCCCCTGACACCATAGAACCAGGCTCCTTCCCCACCCCCCAATTTGGCCACTAGCTACTGTTGTAGCCTCCTCATCACAGCCCTCACTGGAACTAGAGAGCGAACAGGAAGAGCACTAACACCATCACAGCTACCATCACTTCTGACAGGGGGAGTGAGAACTAGATCTTCACATTCTAATCTAATGAAACCACTGGAACAAGGCAAGGGAATTTTCTTTGGCTAAATCTCTCTTGAATGCCATGAATATCCCTCTTACCGTGTTTCAACAGAACTCCAGTATAAACACACAGTGTTGCTCTAGATAAGAAGGGGGGGGGGGAGGAGGGAGAGAATGCTAGTCAGAGTGAAAGAGAGATAGAATAAGACAGCAAGAGGGAGGACGAGAACGAGAGAACGGGAGAGAGTGAGGCCATTTTTAATCCTTCAGTTAAATGGGGTGGTGTGTGTGTGTCTGTATGTCTGTGTCTGTGTGTGTGTGTGTGTGTGTGTGTCTGTGTGTGTGTGTGTGTGTGTGTGTGTGTGTGGTGGAGGTACACCTCCCCTCATGGTGACTTCCCCCTAACCTGAACCTTTGCTCTGGCAGAGACGGTCTCTAATGTACTCTCTATCCTCCATTTGGGAGTTTTCCGGATGTCAATCACTGGATCATAGTAGGGGATGAAGTGACTCTGCAGCAACGCAGATTACATCTTTTCAACTTCCTCTGGGATTTCATTTGATTAGACAAATGCTGGATTAAAGAACACAACACATCTCCCTTATTCTCCCTCCTTTCATAAGAGGATATATGGTGCTATAACTGGAATGCAGAAAAACCCGGGTATTAGGGTTCGATTCCAATTAATTAGCACAGACAAACAGGAAAATCCAGCGGGATTTCTGTTCGAACTAAGGTTCAAATTGCACTCCAGCATTTGGCGTCTGAAAATACTTTTTTTTAGATTCTTCACTATTTATAACCGGATTTAACACCGTTCTTGCTCTGTATTGCAGTGTAACACAGAACGCCCGGCGAGGACTGAGGTTATTGTGTCTCTCTGAGTTACGTTAAGAGTAAAAAACCAGGCTATTGTGAAAGTGTGTGTTTTAACCTCGAGGGATTTCATAACTCCTGACCCTGCGATGGACGGCGCTCTATTCATCTCCTCCGCAGCCTCTTCTGCCGTATTCAAACGGCGACACCGCTAATTTTGCCCACAACAAACGAGGCTCCGCCCCCCCTCATTGGTCATGCTCCCCTAGGGCGGCGGGGGGGCCAATAAGCAGCGCCGTTTTTTTCAAAGGGCGGAGGACAAAAGGCTCACAAAGGGAGGGCCTGCAGAGTTGAGCCACAGCGGTTAGAATCCCCCTGCCCCCCCCGCCCCCTCCCCCCACCACCTCCCCGCCAACGCCTCCCGCAGCCCCGCCCCTCGTCTCAGCCTCGGCCCGACCGTGTCCGTTTCACTGCGGCTTTGTCATGCTAATAGGATTGAGTCTGAGAATACAAAAAGACTTAATTTGTGATTATCACTCCCCCCCCCCCACACCTCCCTCCACCCTCCTCCTACCCCCCAGTTCACCACCACACGCACTGTATCGGAAGGGAGTACTGGTGAGACCATCCACTTCCCAAATGGAAAGCCACAACAAGGCCAGACGTCCTACTTTTATTTTCCCTCGGGAAGAACTTTCGAATGACTTTGTTTTCACGATATCTGAAGGTCTTTTGCTGGGCTTAAAGACACGGTGGTGGGGAACAAAACAGGAGCGGTGGAGGGGAGAGTCAGGAGCTGAACGAAAGGCCTTAAGTCCACAAGAGCTGCTGCTGGACCCCAGAAGACGGGGAACAGAGTCAGACCTACTGCACATCCAACACTCATGATGCGTTAGAGGACAACACAAATACCGAGGCTTGATTATTCAAACTGGGGCGTAATCCATAGGCTTTGGGAATGTTTTTTTTCTCTCTTTTTTTAACGTACAATTCCCTTTCTTGTACACTAAGATTAAGACCACAATTATCCAGGCTTAGGCCCAAAACTACTGCAAACATATCCTCTGGGCTTATTTAATCAGCGTTCAGTATAGCACTTAATACCCCACAGAACCTGAGAGGTCTCAATCTTTAGAGAGAGAGGGAGTCTGCATTTACCACAGAAACAAAAACACTTTAGTTTGACTGTAAGTCTGGGTGGGCGGACATTACCAGGGGCATTCACACACTGACAATGGACCAACATGGACAGGGGAAGACCTGGTAGGTATTCCTCATTGTCAATATGAACCAAACTGATTATGATAACACCAGTGGGCAATTTTAGGTGGGCTGGGGATTTGCCACTGTTTACATGTACAAACAAATGGGTTTTTAACCCCAAACAAACATCCTCTGGAGATTTTCACATTTTGTTCTTCATCCTAATCTCCTTTCGCATAACTCTCTTGAGCACCAGGCTGGATTTCAGCACCAGGATGTAGGGGGGTGGGGAGAGGGGGGAAACGGGAGGGAGGGTGGAGTTGGTCAACTTACCGAGGCCAGAGCTTTGCCCAGCGCGTCTCCAGTCTGGGAACCTCCGCTCGCGTTCCCCCGATTTGTGGCAGCTACGACAACAGAGAAGCAGGCCTTCATAAGACCGAGCTTAGACACAAGAGAGCCAAGAGAGGTCACACAGCCCTGCACACCGGCCATACGACTGCCTGACCCAGTGACACGACAGGCTACGCGTTCATGTTACATGCGCACAGATTACAGCGTGATTTGGGTTTGTTTTTACATAGATCCATTTTAAGCAGGCCTCAGGATTTGAAAGTCCGCACACAAACGGAGAACTTACCCATGACTCCCTCTGGGGCGTTGACGGGCGGGGTGGGGTGTGTGGCACTGACGAACGGGGAGGTGCTGGCGTTACCGCGATGGAAGCTGGACATGGGAGGAAGACTGGCGTTGATGTCGGTTGGAGAGACCGAGTGTGGAGGGTAGTTCTGAAAAACACAAACACACAGGACGCCCCGCTGGCCTCTTAGTCCGGAGCGTTCCCTGCTGTCCTTTCACTAAGGACTGATTTATGACATCATTTTACCAACGAAGTTCACATTAACAACATAATGCCAACGAAGAATAATCGATCGAAGGGAGTGAGACAAAGAGAGAAAAACGGTGAGAGAGATGGAGAGCGAGAGAAAGACAGACAGAAAGAGCGAGTGAGAGACAGAGAGATAGACAGATAGACAGAAAGAGAGAATGAGAGACAGACAGACAGACAGACAGACAAAAAGACAGAATGAGAGACAGACAGAAAGAGAGAATGAGAGACAGACAGAAAGAGACAGAATGAGACACAGACAGAAAGAGAGAATGAGAGACAGACAGAAAGAGACAGAATGAGAGACAGACAGAAAGAGAGACAGACAGAAAGAGACAGACAGACAGACAGACAGGCTGACTGAGAGTGAGACAGGACAAGCTTTGGTCTGACAGCAGCTGCAGCCACCCAGTGACTCCCTGACAGCCACAGTCAGCAGACAGAGCAGATCAAACACTGATACAGGGTCAGCAGTGTCCACACAGATAATGACCCAACAGACAGCAACATCAGATAGAGAGATAGCAAGACAGAGAAACACACACACACACCACACACTCTTACTGAAGGCGCTAGTGTTGTGTGTGTGTGTGAGTCTTGGGGATTTGAGGGCTAGACTACCTCAAGGTCTGGCTCCTGATAGAACACACAGTCGCACATTCAGCCGAGCCATGTGCAGTTCTATAGAATCGAATTTGAATTCAGTGTTTATTGTGTGGCCAGCAGCTGGGCGTGCTTACCAGACGCTCGTGCGAGTGCAGGTTGCCGTAGTTTCCAGACTGCGGCATGTGAGATGACGATCCTCCCAGCATTCCACTATAGCCAGGCTGGCTGATCCCATTGGAGGAATTCCACAGGTCCGAGGAACTGTGGGTCCCGTCTACTGACACACACACACGCACACATCAAGGCAAAAATGAGAGCGATTCAAGTCTGTTTTACGTTACATACTGATCCTCGGAAAACAACAATGTGAGGATCGTCCGGTTTGCGGATCAGACAGCTAGAACTGAGAACAGGGATCACTTTCTTTCAGTTTAGGGCAGGGGTCTCCAATCCTGGTCCTCGAGGGCCACTGTCCTGACGGTTTTAGATGTTTCCCTGCTCCAGCACACCTCCACAGAGCTTGATAACGACCCTTCATTAGAATCAGGTGTGCTGGAGCAGAGAAACATCTAAAACCTTCAGGACAGCGGCCCTCGAGGACCAGGATTGGAGACCCCTGGTTTAGGGAGTCAGAGGGCTGAGTGGTTGGGGAATTGGGCTAGTAATCAGAAGGTTGCCGGTTCGATTCCTGGCCATGGGCAAGGCACTTCACCCTACTTGCCTCAGGGGGGAATGTCCCTGTACTTGCTGAAAGTTTCTCTGGATAAAAATGTCTGCTAAATGATTTTTTTTTACCAAAACCCCTAAAAAAGGAAAAGAGTGAATTCAACAGGCTTGAGGCCCGTGATGGAACCAACACAGACGCACGCAGCTTGATGATGAGCGGTAGGGGACAGAGAGAGGGGACAGAGACTCTCTACAGAGTTCAGCCCCTCTCCGTACAGCATGGGTGTCCAAACCTGGTCCTCGAGGGCCGCTGTCCTGAAGGTTTTACATGTTTCCCTGCTCCAGCACACCTGATTCTAATGATGGGGTCGTTATCAAGCT
The DNA here is from genome assembly GCA_030340665.1 of Neosalanx taihuensis. NCBI lineage: Eukaryota > Metazoa > Chordata > Actinopteri > Osmeriformes > Salangidae > Neosalanx > Neosalanx taihuensis. The sequence continues at coordinate 10,635,229 of CM059295.1, read as the reverse complement.
CTGTGGAAGCTTCATCATGACCATTCCTTAGAATCAGGTGTGCTGGAGCAGGGAAACATGTAAAACCTTCAGGACAGCGGCCCTCGAGGACCAGGATTGGACACCCATGCTGTACAGTCAGGAGGTCACCCCATAGGGGCGCGTCTGGGGGTCAGGGTCTAGAACCGAAACACAAACCAGGCTGTGGACACAGCTGACATAACACCGGGATCCCAGGGGATACAGAGACATCGGCCCTTCAAAGAGACTGGACTCTCATCCCACACAAACACAAGAGCTACAGGAACCATGTAAGGGTCATCCGTTCAGATGAAGAGTTCACATAGTTCGACGATAAAATGGGATACGCTGGAGAGAGCACCAGAGTACGGTGTTTTTACGATCGGGGTGCATCGTCGCTGTGAAAGCACGGTATGCTGGAGATCAGGCAAAGATGTTCAGGCTCGCTCACCAAAGTAAGTGCTGGCGAACATACTGCTGGGCGGTTTTGGAGGCGAATACGATGGGGAATCTCTGTTGAAATCTTCGGAGTTGGGAGATGGTGCGTACACCTGCCGGGAGAGAGAAGAAAAACAACAGCGGTTATTAGCGGGGAAAAAAGAGCAACATGAGGCTGAGGGAGCGTGGCTGTGTTCTGGGACCCTTCCAACTCATTATCCTCTCAGACGCTCTCTCTCCACAGCAGCTCCAGCATAATGAGAAGGTTGGATGAATGAGTGGACTACTGCAGAGGACCTGCAGTGTCTGGGCTGCCCTACACCCCCACCCTCCTACACTGCAAACGGCCCTGACATTAGTCAAACAAACCAACTCTGCCGTTTGAAACGCAAGGCCCGAATTTGCCATCTTTTTAATGAGTGCCGCGCTCAAACTCAGAATCCACCATGCCATTCGCAGGGCTCCGTCGCACAGCAGCTGGGCTCATTTGGAAGGTTCCAGGAGGGAGGGAGGGAGGAGTGGATTACAGGGGGTGTTTGCATTTCAGATCGTCTCAGCTCTTAATGGAAGTATAATGACATTGGCTCACACGCTTACAATAAACACTACGCAAATAACTCCTCGCCAAAGGCAAATATCAAATGAGAGGGCAGGGACAAAAATGAGGCTGAGTTGATTATTTCTTTTGGTACCTGTGAATGGGGGGGGGGGACTGCAAACTGCTGTGCAATGTCTCTGCCAGGCTGGGCACAGAGATCAAAGAGACTAGAGGCCAAACACCAGTGATGTGGTCTCTTACTTCATCCCCTCCAGATGGGTGGAGGGAAAGTGGGAGGGAGAGAGGGGGAGGGGGGTGGAGGAGCGGAGGGAGAGAGGGAGGGGGGGAGCAGGGGAGGGAGAGAGGGAGGTAGAAAGAGAGCAGGAGAGGGAGGCTTTTGGGTAAACTCCCCAAGTCACAGCAAGGACAGGTCCCTAACCCTAGCCATTGCCTGGCAGCACCGATCACCAGCAGTCCTGTCAACCCTTCCACCCCACACTGTACTCTAAACACCTGCCGTTTAAATTCACTTTTAATGACCTAACAGCTAAGGCTTGGCTTTGCATGAAAAAGAAAACTTTAAAAGGTGTGTGATGCCATTGGATATCGCGCAAAGCAAATGGAAAGTCGACATGGTCAGTGTCGTTTTGAAAAGTTTATTTTCCCTTTAGTCGCTGAGCAGGACGCAGACAGTCACGTGCGCACACACGCACGCACGTGCCTGTACACCAGCACAAAGAAGCACATGGGCCAACAACAACACTTTAAGCACCAAGTCAGCTTAGCCAACACAAGGCCACGGGGTCTTGCTGAGCGAGCGCTTCCAGGGCCGCCTCATTGGCTGGGCGTTAACTTTAGCACCCTGGGAAGGGAGGGGCTCTCTCTTGGGTGCGCTGACTCGCACATGTGACCCGGGGCGTGGGGCGTCCCGTGGCGATTCCAGGTTAGCCCCACCCTAGAGTGCAGGCTTTGTCTACGTCTGAGGCCTCTCTGGGCAGCATATGGCAAAGGACAATGCTAATTGTCTCCTTTACTCTGGGCTAACCAGTCGAGGCATTAATAAAGCATCTCTAACACAGGGAGCTTCGCTCTGCCAGGCCTCTGGAGAAGACGGCCCGCCTGGGTTTCCTTTTACCAGGACGGTAATTAAGGAGCCGTCACTCACAGAAACAGAAGGTTCCGGAGGGTTCCAGCCCCGCTAGCTGGCTGGGGGCCTGTTGTGTGAGTTAGCCTTGCTTTGTTTTGAATTTTCCTATCAAAGAGAAACCCTACATCGACGCGTCTTCTTCTGAAGTGAATGAACTCAGGGAAAATATGAACTTTAATTTACTTCCAGCCTCATTTGACACTTGTGGTCGATCCTCAAGTGGGATGGCATCCCTGGACATTTTCTTAGTTCCAGTGGTGTGGTTGTCTGGATGAGGGCAGGGATCTCGTTCCTTCTAACCAAGACTTCTTGAGTCTCTCCACACCTTCCCACTCACCTCCCTACCTGGGACACCTGCCCTTCATCACCACCAAGGAAAACAGCACACAGAGAAAAAACATTCAACTGTCAGCATAGCTATCGACCAAACGGAGGAGGAAAAAAAAAACAACTCCTTTGATAACAAAAATCCTAAATACTTTAGATAGAAAAAAAAGCGAGAAGGAAGGAACGAAGAAAATCACAAAAAAAAGTTCAAAGCGTTGGACTGCAAATGACAACAGCCTCCTGTCTCTGCGTGTCAATATTAGGAGCCAGAACCATGCCTGGGGGGCATTTCTTTTAAAGTCCACATTTAACGCACTACTAAAGGCTACACACATCCAGCTCCGACACAATGCTCCCCCGTTCTAACAACCTTCTGCCATCCTGATGGGACACGTCCAACATCTCCAGTCTGCTACCAGTCAATGCTTTCAACAAGACGCTTTAAGCCTCAAGCTTTTCATGCAAAAGGCCCCCAGATTTAGAAGTCGAAGGGAAAACAACTTTGAAAGAGTTGAGCTGTACTACCTGATGATGGAGGTGATATGCTGTAGCCTGTTTAAGGAAAGCTGTCAGTGTGCTTGCTTGAATCTCAGGCCAAATGCAGTCCTTTTCTCGGGCTGTAAACACTCATTTCATATTTCCTAGGGTGAGATGGAACACATTTTCCGGATACTTCCTAGCCGAAATCCTCATTGCACTTGAGGGATATTAGCCAGAAAAGGCAACACCTTAGATAAATATACTCCACCCTTCGAATACTCTCAAATATTTGAATTCTATAAAACTTGGGCAACTTCTTTTTCATGGAATTGGAGGAAACACAGGAAATAAAACACTTCACACACCATAAAACTGAAATCAAAGACTTAAAGGCCCTTGCCAATAAACTAGTAGTCACACTACATTCAAACTTGTTAATGTGAGTTCTGGTGACAGTTTTTTGGAGTTCATTGTAATTTCCTGGTATTTTCACCACAAAAAGATGGCTTGAAGAACTTGGATATTAGTTATTTACTGACTTCTGCGCATCATAAAGCTCAACTTTGACCTGCAGTGCCCACATGCTCCCAATTTTCTCCCTGTCGTTTCCTGTAATACAAGCCTGGTACGAATATAAAAAAAGATCAAAGCGTTCTGTTCTGTGCTTAAGGAACAAAGGCGATTGTGTCCTAATGGAATATAAATAAGTAAGCAGAGTTAGCTACCCTCATAAAAAACAAGACCTGTACTGTGATATGAAGTCCTCAAGTTTCAGGGCTGGAATTAACCATGTAGAAAAAAATAACTGTAGTTACTGTAATAACTACAGTATAAAGAATACCTCCAACGTATTAAGCGTAAACAAAGTTAGACTGTCAAATAAAGGAATGGTAAGAAATGCAGAAATGCAGCAGGGAGCAGCTGTGAAAGAGGCCTTTAAGAGAAGCGGTGGAGCGTGTTGGTGTAGGAGAGAGGGGCTGTTTCAATGGGCTCTAAAGAGACGTAGCCTCTCCACACCAACAGGAAACACAGGGCAGGTCTCTCTCTCCTCACGTCTCATGTGGTTTAGCAGAACACCAGCAGCCCCTGTGAGTGTCGACACCTCCCCTCTCTCCCCCACCTGCCCCACACAACACGTCTAACGTCGCAGGAAACGCCGCCTCACTCCAGTTCAGCCGCCGCACGCATGCACACGCACACGCTGACACGTAACGGTAAATGGAGTAAATACAACGCATGCTCTCGAAATACACACGCGCAAAGAACGCCAGAGAAAACCCTGGAGTGGCTTTGTGAGAGGTCCAGGAATCACGTTAGATTCAAGCGAAGAATGCCGATGTGATTAAAACCAGATGGAGGAGCAGCAAAGCTGGTGCACGGACCTCAATCTGCAAACAGGAAAGTCAAACCTCAACAGGCAGCCACTCTGCCTTAATCATTCCCAGACTTCAACTTGTTATTATTTCAAGCTAAGTCTCGGCGCTGAACCCGACCAGCCAGTACAAATAAATGCAGTGCTTCAGAAACGACTTTGTTCTGTCTATCAGACTAATTCGATCTGTCTAAGAACTCACATTCAACCTTATATCACGCAGATCGATTTACATGAAAGGGAGACCTGACCTGCTGCATTTTTCCAACTTACAAACTATTTCAACATTTCTCTGTTTAACAGGGGGAGTCCTAAATATGGCACTGACTTTGATGAAATATACCTGCTGAAAGCAGAACTCCTGACACTTCAATCAAACAGTAGAGGATATGAAAATAAAGAAATGTTTTCTGACACACAGCAGTAATTACAGTTACATAATATAAGGTAGGTAAGGTATAAGACAAGTATAAGGCAAGTGCACACACACACAAGCAGAGAAAGAAGGACCATGGTAAAGCTGTGCTGGCCAGTAAGACCCGACGCTGTACAACTCTCTACCCAGGCTCATCACAAGCCCACTTTCTGTCCCACTCTCTCTCTCTCTGGCATGCGTGCAGACACACACACCCAAACACACGCACAAACACTCACACACGAGCACACACACACATACTCAGACTGCCACAGAGAGAACCAAGCACTCACCGATTTCCCGTTGTAGTAATACATTAAGGAGTTGTTTCCCATTCCAGGGACAGGATACGCACAATACATGATAGCTTCTGCAAATGCAGCGATGACTCAAGCAACAGTACTGTTTCAAGTCTGCTCCCTAGACATACATCCAACCCGCTCAAAGGGGACTAATTCTTCCAGTCCTGGCCCTCCACACATGGATCTACTCAGAGGGAACTTATGCAAAGCAGGACCGAACCATTCTTCCCTGTGCGGAGGGGTGTCTGTGAATAGGGGAGGGGCAGATATGGTTCCTCCCTTTAAGCCTCATAAGTGCTGAGGCAAAGAGGAAGAGAGTGAGGGGGAGGGAAGGAGGGAAGGAGGAGAGGGAGTAAAAAAGATAAAGGGAGGGCAGTGGAACCAAAAACAAACGCGAGAGCGGATTTAAAGAGAGAGAGTAATGTCTCAGAGCCTAGAAAATTTGAGAAAGAAATTAAAAAAATCTGCAAGGGAACACCAACAAACTGATACTAAACCATTTGCTTTTAGGCAGGATATTGTTCACTTGGATTCCTTCAGAAGCAAACAAGCGACATGTATGTCAATAAAAACAGGGATGTGGTTTTCCTTATCCTGGATGGGTTGAGCTGATTTCATTAGTGTGAGACTGGTTAGGTGAGTTTGGTGAGGTTGATCTTCTATCTGTCTGAATCTAGTAACCTGTTCCCACACTCAATAAACGGGCAATTATCATTCACCTGGGACAGCAAACACTCAGAACTTTGAGAGTATAGGAGAATATGACTTTGACAGCATGCCTGATCTAAGTTAGGATAGTTAAAAGAGAGAGTGAGATGGAGAGAGAAGAGAGAGAAGGAAGGAGGGGAGGGATGATGTGGTGAAGTATCTGAGCCAAACGTGTACATCTCCTGTCAGTGTTTCCATAGAACGTTTACATTACAGCTGATGTTCAGTGGGACCCACCGACATGAGACTGGATGTTGTCAGGCGGGGAAATACTTCAGTGTGGTTCTGACGGTAAACAGACAGCCTGTGACAGCTGCAAGACACTGGACTGTGAAGTCAGGCAAGAGGACTGGGACGGTCTAGTTCTTACAACCCCGGGTGGGAATAGCAAAGACCAGGAGACAACCTCTCGCTGAAGAGATGAGAGGAAAGAGGAGAACTGAGAACTCGCCGACGGGATGGAGGAAATAGAGCCTAGCAGAGGAGAGCAGGAGAGATTTCTGACCCTGGTACCATACAGAGACACTTTAAATCCACTCCACCCAGACTCCATGGAGCCTTTCATGTCTGCCACTGGCCGCTTCCTGGACCAAACAGTCTGCGGACTCATTCAGAGCACTATTGTTGTAAAAAAAAAGATGAAAGGCCCCATTTTTCAAGAAAAAAAATATGACAGTTTATTATGTTTTTCCTTTGGTACTATTATTATTTATTCCTCTTTCTTCTCTGGGATTCTTTTAAACTCTTCCAAGGCAGTGGGTCTACATGCTGGTACCACTTTATATCTGGAACCGTTTCAAGTTGATGCTTTAAGGAAAATTGCCGTGATAGAAGTGTGTTTGAAGGATCCAAATAGCAACAGAGGACCAGGCTGAGGGAAAAAAAACAACATGAAAGCTCAAGGAAAATGAGGAAAGAGAGATGGACACCAAATTGGTCGAAGAGCATCCATGTTTTGTTCCCGAAGAAAGCGTACGGCATGCAAATGGCTTAGAGAGCCATATCTTCCTCATCTTTCCAAATGGTTTGTTTGTAGTACACCCACACACATACATTATTTGATAACATCTAAGAAATACTCAGTATGCAGTACTGCTCCTCAGTCATCAGTACTCTGCTGTGCTGTCCTGAGGTAAAAAGTAAGCCTTGTAACTCATCCCTTCCTAAAAGCAAGCATAAGATCTTGTGATCCACTGTAGACCAGTACCCTGACTCCACCCTACTCTAAAGGGAACTCAGTCCCACACCAGTCAGCCTCTAGATCAGGGGTGGGCAATCCTGGTCCTTGAGGGCCACTGTCATAAAGGTTTTAGATGTTTCCCTGGTCCAGCACACCTGGAGCGGGGGGGAGGGGGGGGGGGCGGGGGGTTGGGTTGTTATCCAGATCTGTGGAAGCCTCATCATGACCCTCATCACCCATTCATTAGAACCAAGTGTGCTAGAGCAGAGAAACATCTAAACCCTTCAGGACAGAGTCTGAGTCTGAGAGCCAGAGGGGAGAGAGTCTATCTGAAACCTACTCCAAGTAGGCCAAGCCTTTAGCTCAGTGACCAACCTCGCACCTCGAACCAAAGATCCACCTGTTTACGGAACCCTCCAGAGAGCAGCCTCGACGGTTGGTTACCGGGAGGCTTTTTTGGAGCGATGACGAAGATTCCGGAAAATCCACACGTTGAGGTCACCTCGCATCTGAGCTCACGCATGGATTTGAACCATGTTGTCACGAGACCTGGGGATAGCTTCCTGTGAGAAGCTGGGCTTTCTACAGTGGCTGTGGCAAAGTAGGGGGGGGGGGGGTTGCAGCGAGGGGACTCTTAATCTCGGCTGAAGCCCCCCAGGAGGTGTTCACAGAAGGAGCCACACACACCCTCTCCTTGTCTCGGAGACACATTCCCCCTTCACATTGCACAGATGATTTACGGGAGCAAAGCGCTGACGAAGCAGGGGTGTTTCCTCATCGGCTGGCTGCTCCAGTTCCAGACAGGCCACAGACCTCCGTTTGAGACGTTGATGAAAGTGGAGCTACACACCAGTTTCTTCCTGCTCCTCTTATTTCCCTAACGCTTTGCATGTGCAGAGCACTGAGGTGTGCAGGGGGGTGGAGGGGGGGGGGGGGGGAGTTATTTATAAAGTAGGCTTTTCTATGTGTGTGTGCTCTGGGTAAACACACACACTCACATACACACACACACACACACACACACACACCCAAACACGCATCCTATGGTGTAACTGCCACGCTCTAGGCAAGTACAGCACGGCAATTCTGTCTTGCCTGTGGATGAACTGGGCTGGCTGACTGCGATGACCTCACACCCTGACGCAAACGACCGGCCCACCCAGCGAGTCGCTCGGACGGTGCAATGCATCTTGGAACTACAGACGAGATAACGAGCAACAGTTCCCTGTCAAACCCTCCCTATCTCTGACGACTGGCCAAAACACTCACTCGCTCATCCAAATAGGATTTTAACGACGGATCACAGATACGGTCCACCCAAATTTGTTCAAATTTGAACTGCCTTTGTTGTTCTAAAACTATATAGATGTATCTCCCAGTATCTCCTACCAAAAAAAAAAAAAAACGACCAAGCGCATTTCTGGGGTGAAGGCAAATTACTCTCAGTGACCCCCATTCAGTGATGTATGTTTATACACTAGGGCTGGGTGATATCATTTATAATTATAAATTATAAATTATTAATTATAATTATAATTACGATTTTAGTTTATGCGGGGCCTGTAAGCCAGTAAGTATTAGAAGGGCCAGTATGTTTGTCTGGAGGTCAAACTAGGCCTCTCTTCACACCCAGAACCCCCACATCACATGGTCAGTAGTGTGTGTGTGTGACAGTGTCTCATCCTTACACACAACACTCTGTCGACTCAAAGGGATCGACCCTGCTTCTACCTTCAGCCATGCCAGGATTCGCCCCATCATTTAACCAATCAGCTGGCAGTGGATCCTCTGAGTGTCCTGGAGGTGATCCTGCTGTGCTCTCTGTCCCTCTCAGCACAGTCACCGGGCTGACAGGGGTCCAGAATAGCGTGCGGGGCTTCCTAACCTAATCATGGCTGATGGCTGACAGAGGCCCCTGCTGTGGCTGCCAGGCCATCTCCAGACCTGGGTTAACAGAGCGCCCTCACGCACGCCAGCCCCGCTATAAGTCATTTACAGCAGGCCCGGAATGCGAGTAACGACTTTAATCTGTGCATTAATTCCTGCTCTCTGTTCTTGAACTCCTTCTCCTCTCGGGTAGATGAAAGCAGAGGGGAGCGGTGGCTGGTGTGCGGGTTCCTTCATCTCTGTGTCTCTCGGTGTCAGTGGTCAACCTCAACGAGCAATAGATGAACCCCGGGGGGGGGGGGTGACAGCTCTTACTCTGCTCAGGATCACGCCTGTTACCTATCGAATCAGCCATCTGATGAGCTCATCCCACCCCCACACACCCACCCCCACCCACCTCTACACATCAGACCAGGGCCTCTCACGCTGCCCCCTGGTGGCTGTAGTAGCTGGGCTGAGACCAGCAAGGACAGGGAAACTCCACAAATGGGTCGAATATAAAAAATAAACAATTACAAAAAAAAAATCCCACTCAAAGTCAACTTAAAAACCCAGCACCATAGTTTTATTGCCCGACCCTGAAAAAGAATGATGATAAACCTACGTTTGTAAATGACAACGATAAAGTACGCGCCTTCAAGCGCAAACCATTGGATTCATTCGGAATCATTCATGATGTAATTCATCATTTGGATTCACTTTAAGCTTCGGAAGGCGACAGACCCAAACGGTCACAGAAGCCTCACAAAAACAAGCTTGTCGAGGGACACGGATGAAAGTGGAGGTTAAGCAAGTCATCTGAGACTGTGAAATAACAGACAATACTGTAGCACACATCATAGGAGGCTATGCAAGAGAGCCCACATGAAAGCAACACATCAAACAGGGTGTGTGTTGCTGTATTTATACCAGGCTTTGCTGACGTGTTTCATCCCCAGGCACGTCTATTCACTAGAGGAGCCCTCCTCCAGGTCCTGACCTGCCGGGCTTCAAACAGAAAACAAAGGAGACGTCGTTTCCTGGCTGCTGTGTCTCGCTCCGCCTGCAGGTGGCTGTCTAAGCAACATCCACATAGGGGGACAATGGCGGAGGAAGCTCACACACACACCCACACACAGACACACGCAGACACACACACACACGCACAGTCACAGACAGCAGGGGAGTCGGAGAAAGAGGAAGAAAGAGAGGGGATGAGAGGAGAAGAGGGAGAGTGAGGAAAGGGAGAGGGAGAAGAGGGAGAGGGAGAGAGAGAAGAGGGAGAGTGAGGATAGGGAGAGAGAGAAGAGGGAAAGGGAGAAGAGGGAGCGGGAGAGAGAAAAGAGGGAGGGTGAGGAGAGTGAGGGGGAGAGAGAGAGAAGAGGGAGAGTGAGGATAGGGAGAGAGAGAAGAGGGAGAGGGAGAAGAGGGAGGGGGAGAGAGAAAAGAGGGAGGGTGAGGAGAGGGAGGGGGAGAGAGAGAGAAGAGGGAGAGGGAGGAGAGGGAGAGAGAGAGAGAAGAGGGAGAGGGAGAAGAGGGAGCGGGAGAGAGAGAAGAGGAAGAGTGAGAGAGAGAAGAGGGAGAAGAGGGAGGGGGAGAGAGAAAAGAGGGAGGGTGAGGAGAGGGAGGGGGAGAGAGAGAGAAGAGGGAGAGGGAGGAGAGGGAGAGAGAGAGAGAGAAGAGGGAGAAGATCTCCTCTTCGTGTCATTCACTCGACGGCACCGCAAGGCGAAATCCTGTGCGTCGGTCTCACACCCTGTGGCCAACTTCCTCTCCTCTCCCAAGTCTGTCTGTCTCCCCACTGAGTGTAAAAGCTCCCAGAAACAAGGGTGTCGGAGTGATCTGTCAAAAGCAAATGACGTTTTTTTGTTGTTGTCATTCACAGCCAGGGTTCTCGTTTGCAAATGTCCCTGAAGGAAGACAACACTCCCTCTTCTCTACACCTCCTCCACCCCCCCCCCCCACACCCCCCCACCCTCTGCCCGCCACTTTCTTCTCTCCTCCAGCCATACAGTCAGCATAGCCAGGGAGGAAATGTCACATCAAGCCGCTGAGCCTCTGACAAGGGTGCGTAAAAAAAGCCCGGGCTATTTACACACGCGCGCACAAACACACACGCATACGGACGCCTTAGCAAACACGCGCGCGCGCACACCAGCCGTACCCTGCGAGCTACGCGTGAATATCCACAAGATCCAGATTTTCCCCAGGAGCCCCTTAGCAACGCGTCTCCCTGCTGTCAGACAAGGCCCAGGCCAGGTGCCCACGCAGCTGGCCGACAGCGGCCCCTCCTCGGCGGCCCCTCCGCCGCTCCGTCCAGCGACCGCACGTCAAGTCCTTCACTTCAACCGACCGGCGGAGGGACCGCGGCTCCCAGGAACCCCCTCAGGACCGGCTGTAGCCACGACGACGGGGGTCGATCGTATCCGAGGGAGACCGCGTCGCGGCGTTTAAGCGCTGTCGCGTTCCGGCGTCGCGTTTGCTGGGAGAGACGGCTAATCCTCGCGTTGATTTCACCAGCGTGCAGCTTAGGTTCATCTAGACTTCAAAGGCAGGGAAAAGAAAAAGTGCTAATCAAGCTAAAAAGCTGCTTATCAAGCTGACTGATGAAGTTGATTTGGCGTCGGAATAAACATTGCGTACGAGGGAACACGTGCACGCACACACGCAGACACACTCCTAAAGTCGCCAGGGGTATTTGGACCGTAAAGTGGGTTATGGAGTGAAATAATTTAATGAAACAGGTCTATAAACATGCGGATTCTAGCAATCACCAGCTGGTTCTTCCTGATAGGCCGACTTCAGAGTATATACTGGAGGGGGAAACCTTTAATGCACAGGGGATGTGCCACCATAAATATTTAGATCCCAACATAAACATTAATGTATACATACACACAGCAGGATCACATTTAAACATGTTCCTCCTCAGATTCCAACTCTTTAACTAATTTTAGGTGAAGTGAGTGAGAAAAAAAAATAGAAAAAAGGAGAATTCCCAGCAGGGGAAATAATGATAGGAAGCATTGTGTTCATTTTGTTTATCAAGCAGCTATTCAAGGCCTCTGGCGAAGGCCTAGTGCTTACACAAGCAAAAGCCTTCAGTGGTATCTACAGTGCCGTTCCTGCTTTCCAGCTACCTGCAGGCTGGCTGCACAGCTGCCCCTAGCCCCCCAGCGCTCCAGGTGCACATCCGCACCTCTGAACACCCCCCCTCCCCCAGCGCCCAGCCCCCAGCCCCGCACCAGCACCACTCTGCCCGCCTGTTCTGGGGTGTGGATGTGGCGTGGGGTGTGCTTCAGAAGCAGACACCCCCCCCCCCCCCCCCCCCCCCCCTTCCCACCCACCCACACACCAACATCTAGCACAGCCCCCCCCCCTCCCCCCCGCCCGCTCACAACCTGCCTAGTAGCTGCTGTCTCTCACCTCTAAACACCTAGAAGTTGCCCCCAGACCCCCTCCTGTCTCTCATACCCCTCCGTCGCCCTGCTGACACCTCCCACCAGCACCCTCCCTCCTTCTCACTGATAGCACCAAACATCGAGCCAACCTCCTCCCTCCTACCACCACCAGAACCGGGCCCAACCTTCGCCTGTCTGGAGATATGGAGAGAAAGAGAGAGAGACAGATGAGAGAGACAGAGATGAGAGAGAGAGGAGAGAGAGGAAAGAGAGGAAAGAGAGGAAAGAGAGACAGAGAGGAGAGAGACAGAGAGGAGAGAGGCAGACAGAAAGACAGAGAGACAGAGGAGAGACAGAGAGACAGTGGAGAGACAGAGAGGAAAGAGAGAGACAGAGACCGAGAGGAGAGAGGTGAGAGAGACGGAGAGGGGGGAGAGAGAGAGACACAGAGGAGAAAGAGGAGAGAGAGAGACAGTGAGGAGAGAGATAGAGAGACAGACAGAGAGGAGAGATCACTTCCTTGTGGTGTCTGTCACTCCTCAGGCCGTGCTGCTGCTTTGATTGTGCCGTTATGAGTCACGCAAGTGCACCTGCGCCCATGTGTTAAGTACTGACAAATAAAAGCTCTGCAACCATTTACACAACAAAGGGATGTACCCCGCAAGGCAACCAATCTTTCTCTGCCTCCCTCCCTTCTTTTCCGGAGCCTCCCGTCATTCTCGCCCCCCCCAACCCCCCCCAAAACACCACCATACTTCACATGCTTAAGAAGAGGAAGACGTGGCTCTTCTCCATGCTGCCCCCCCCCCTCTGCTCCCCTGAAAAGTAAGATTCAAACCCAGGTTCCCAGAAAACAAAACCCCGCATCTCCGTGTCTTTTAAGTGTCACGGCCTGTTTTGACGGTTCGACTCTAGAGGTGAGGCGGCTGCAGGTTCCCCCGATGATTACGGCTCCCGAGAACCGCAAATCCAACCTCCGTAGACGCCCTCGTTTTGTTCTCGGACGACGAATCCTTCCCCGCGCACAAAAAGCGGAGACTGAGGGGGATCTCTGTGAACCAGTTGCTGTTTTTTCTTCCAGAAGCCTTTCTCTGGTTACAACTGCTGAGGAGTTAAAGTTAGCGGGGCTTAGCGCTAGCTTTGAAAATCCACCAGAGTTTTCACAATGAACATCTGACTTTAGTGATTCCTGCATATTAACGAGGGCTGGCCCAGGCAGAGGCAAGCTGCACACTTCCTCTGCATCCTAATGTCTTCTGCTCCGCCGGGATTATTACCCATGGAAATGTCTCCGATTCGGTGCTATTAATCTCTGTCTGTCCTCCTGTTCGGCTACATAATGACTAATTAAACATCAAAAGAGCAGAGCTGTGGATCTGCGCTGACAGCTCTGCTACCCTGTGCCTCGTCCCTCAGGAGGGTCTTTGAGGAGGCCACGCTGTGACAGGGCAGCCCCCCAAAATCAATCACCCCCGATGTACGCACACACACAGGGCTCTGAGACACACACACACACACACAGAGCTCTGAAACACACACACACACAACAAACAGGGCTCTGAGATACAAACACACACACACACAGGGCTCTGAGACACACACACACACAAACAAACAGGGCTCTGAGATACAAACACACACACACACACAGGTCTCTGAGACACACAAACAGGGCTCTGAGACACACACACACACACACACACACACACAGGGCTCTGAAACACACACACACACACACAAACAGGGCTCTGAGATACAAACACACACACACACAGGTCTCTGAGACACACACACACAGGGCTCTGAAACACACACACACACACACACACACAAACAGGGCTCTGAGACACACACACAAACAAGAAAATAAAAACACGGCGGCTGGTCTGCAGACTCCCTCACACATCAAGTAAGCACCAGTGGTGTCTATGTCAAGGGCGTCTTTGAAGAGCGTGCAAAAACAAACAAAAAATCCCAGGCTAAGTTTGCACGACGGTGGTGTCAACAGCTCCCTTTGTCTGCGCGAGTGTGCCTGTGAGTGTGTGTGCCTGTGTGTGTGTGCCCATGTGCGCGTGTGTGTGTGCCTGTCTGTTTGTGCCTATGTGTGTGCGTGCCCGTGAGCGTGTGTGCCCATGTGTGTCTGTGTGTGTGCCTGTGTGTATGTGTGCCTGCGTGTGTGTGTGCTCCCATGTGTATGTGTGCCTGTGAGTGTGTGTGCCCATGTGTGTCTGTGTGTGTGCCCGTGTGTGTGTGTGTGTGTGTGCGCCTGTGTGTGTGTGCGCGCTCCTGTGTGAGATCTATTTCTGTGAGCCATGAAGCAGGCAGATGAAATGATCTTCACTCACAGATGAAGGTAAGCCGGGAGGGACCTTGCGAACTTTCTTTGTTTGTTGAGGATCTGCGGAGAGATAAAACAGAGTTCAGACAGCAGAAAGAGGTAAACACAGCGCAGCCCACACAACCCTAACAAGGAGACAAACAGGGAAGGCCAACTTTGTCAAACAGCAGCGCAACAAATAAAAGAGAAAGAAAAATCAATTTACCACTTGCATGTCGAGCCATTCATTACACTTATCACTATCAAATCTTTGTAGCTGAGCTTTAAAGAGTCAGCTTTAAAAGAAGTCGTTAATCGTTCAGGGTAAACTGGACTGGCTTGTTCAGGGACCATAGAAAAAAAAACAGATCAATGGCTTCTTACGAACAAGGTCACTTCAAGTAAAACAAACCCAAGCTGTGTCTTTGTCTAGAACAGGAGCTCCTCAAGAGTCCTTTACACTGTGTTTCCTGAGGAAACAGAACTGTACACAGGACTGATTTTAAACAGCTTCAGATCCTTTTTCTGTGTTTTTATGTGATGTTGAGTCCTTGGGCAAGGCACTTCGACCTACTTAAATGGTCCCTGTACTTAATGTAAGTCGCTTTGGGTAAAGCGTCTGCTAAATTAGGTATTATTATATCTCAAATAACGTGTGTTCAATAGTATTCAGCAGTCTGTCAATAGCTGGCTAACTAGATAAGTGGAAATTCATGTGGATGAGCGGTTAGGGAGTTGGGCTGGATATCAGAAGACACCCGGTTTGAACCCCAGGAATGTCCCTGGTCTAGCTGTAAGTCGCTCTGGATAAGTGCATCTGCTACATGGCTGAAATGTAAATGTAATGTTGGCAGCACTGACCCACTGGGCTGGGGTCTTGCAGGGAGCGTCTTCGGGGGTTGGCCCCGGTGAAGGAGTAGAAGGATGCCGGTGACTTCCCTGGTGCCGACGCCGGCCCGGGGCTGGTCAAGGCCACGTCGACGCGCGTGCTAGCCTGAGAGAGAGAGACAGAGAGAGAGAGACAGGCACAGAGAGATACAGAGAAACAGATAAAGAGACAGAGAGAGACACACAAAGAGACAGACAGAGACAAAGAGACAGAGAGAGAGAGACAGAGAGAGACAGAGAGAGAGTGACAGAGACAGACAGAGACAGAGACAGAGAGATAGACAGAGAGTCAGAGAGAGAGACAGAGACAGACAGAGAGAGACAGAGACACAGAGAGAGTGACAGAGACAGACAGAGAGACAGAGAGAGAGAGACAGAGACACAGAAAGAGAGAGACAAACAGAGAGAGGCTTGAGCAGGGTGTCAGGGGGTGACAGAGAGTCCGCTAGCAGGAACTCAAACCCATCTCAGCCTGCTGGTGAACTCACACACTGTCAAGTTTGATCACTGAGACGGTTCGTCATGAATCAGCCAGTCCTCTAATGTTCTTTTAAGGACTGTTAATCAATCCACTCAGCAGCCTGGTGGAAGTGTGCTCCTGTGGGAGGAAGGGGGCCACCAGGGTGGGCAGTATTACCATAACTCCCTAACAACCTACCCACAGATAAAACACGCTTCTCTTTAATGGGGACGACAGTTAAACCTCTATTCACAAAACCAGATGAGCACAGAGCTTTATGAATGCATGTCCACCTACTTTTTTTTACCAGCCAACAAATCAACAAAGATGAGAAGGCAATAAGATAAATCAGGGATAATGGGTAAATATCTGAAGGACGCCACGGTTTGATCGTTATTGTAAATATTGTTTTTGTGACGGTTCATCAGCATAAGGGATCAAATTTCACGATTGAAATTTCAATGGCAATTACAAACACACACACCCACACACACACACACACACACACAACCACACACACACATGCAGAGAGACACAGAGAGACGGAGAGTTTGCTCTGGGATGTGGTGCTGTTAGCAGCTCCGGTGAACTCCAAGGAGAAATCGATCCAATCAGGCTGACCTAGTGATTTCCCTCTCCTCCAGGCTGCAGTGGAGCAGTATTGATCAGCAGCGATCACTGCCCGAGGGCCTCTCCACACACAGCAGGCCAGGGACACGTCCGGCTCCTGAGAGACGACAAGCTCTACCAGGAAGATGGGGTAGGCAGGGGGGCGGGGGGGCGGGGGAGAGAGGGAGAGGTGGCCAGCTAAAGGCTCATTAAACCATCTGTCTGATCTCTGGAGCTGTCGTCTCCCCGAAGAGGAAGAAAAAGAAAAAAAGCAGGGCAGCTTAACTGGACGAAGTGTGGCCCCTGGACCAGGGACCCAGCAAGCAGACTGCTGGACCAGCCCACCAGCTCAGACACATCTAATTAGAGGAGCCATGCCCGGCAACGCAGAGCTGTCCTAAAACAGCCTCTTACTGGCTCAGATCAGCAGGCTTCCCAAGTGAGCGATTCAGGTGGACTGGATGGCTGGCTCGCTGGATGGATGGTTGGCTGACTGGCTGGATGGATGGTTGGCCTGATGGCTGGCTGGATGGCTGAATGGCTGGCTGGATGGCTGAATGGCTGGCTGGCTGGACTGATGGCTGGATATATGGATGGCTGGATAGCTGGCTGGATAGCTGGCTGGCTGGCTGGCTGGACTGATGGCTGGATATATGGATGGCTGGATAGCTGGCTGGATAGCTGGCTGGCTGGATGGTTGCATAGATGGCTGGATGGATATTTGGATGGCTGGCTGGCTGGCTGGATGGCTGGCTGGCTGGATAGATGGCTGGCTGGTTGAATGGATGGCTGGCTGGATGGCTTTCTGGCTGGATGGCTGGCTGGCTGACTGGATGGCTGGTTGTTCCATCCCCTCTGGTCTGATCTGTTCTTCTTCCTTCACTGATAACCAATCAGCTAAATGTGCCCTGATGTGTCCCGAGCAAACTGGCTGAAGGTATAAATTAAGACCCTGGCCCAATTAGGCCAGTTAGCTGCAAGCCTTTTAATTGAGGCGGAGGTCAGTGAAGAGATGCAAGTGAGTGGCTATGGGACTAGTCTCTCTGTCTCCCTCTCTCTCTATCCCTCTCTCTCTCTCTCTCTCTCTCTCTCTCTCTGTCTGCCTCTCTCTCTCTGTGTCTGCCTCTCTCTCTCTGTCTCCCTCTCTCTCTCTCTCTCTCTCTCTCTGTCTCCCTCTCTCTCTCTCTCTGTCTCCCTCTCTCTCTCTCTCTCTCTCTCTCTGTCTCCCTCTCTCTCTCTCTCTCTCTCTCTCTCTCTCTATCTCTCTCTCTCTCTGTCTCCCTATCTCTCTTTCTCTCTCTCTCTCTCTCTCTCTCTCTCTCTCTCTCTATCTCTCTCTCTCTCTGTCTCCCTATCTCTTTCTCTGGGCTCCTAGTTTGGTCTGGTATCATCCTGTGTGCCTTCAGGAATTCTCAGTGGAGGACTGGGAGTGGTGGCAGATTGACACAGGAAGCACTGACACGTCAAACCAGTAGAGGTCAGGCTCAAGGACACTTCTGACCTTGGGCTGTAATGATGTCAACAACAAAAAATGACAACAACCTAATTTAAAATCCATGTTATCATATTACCATCCTGAAGTGAAATGGAACCTATTCTGCATATAGATAAATATCATTGCACGCGTCAACCGACTATTGCAACCAGGCCATTTATTTTTTTTGGGGGGGGGGGGGTGACCTTCGAAAATACCAGAGGTCTTAATTTCGACAGATTGGAACGAAGACCATCAAGTCTCGTGAAGATCAGCTCTGGCACAACTTCACTGCAGGAGGGGTGGGGGGGTGGGGGGGGTGAAGGGGGGGGGTGAAGGGGTTGGGGGACGGTCAGACACTGCAAACTGACAAGCTGTCAGCCAGGCTGCCGTCTTGACATTGACGTGGCACAACAGACCCAGTTCAGCTGCTGCCTGCCCTCTTTGTTCAATGATATCCCATCCTCCAAGCCATGTTAGCGTTTCTTTTTTAGAAGCCAGCGTGGGGCAAGAGCGGAGAGGAGCTACCCAGATCAGATCAACTACCAATTACTGTCTAATACGGCGGTATTAGGACCCTGGGGAGATGGATAGGTCACAAGGAGAGCATGGGTTCATTGGTGTTGATTAGACCGATTTGGTATCATGAGAATCCTATTTAAAGATTACAGGGAGGGAAAAAAAATCTGTTATGCTGTCAGGAAATTAAATCCTTAATCTTGGATTTTAAAAGAAAAAAGGATTGCATGCTAATTGAGTTTGCATGCTAAAGTGGAATGAGTAAGTGTCATAAGTAGAGAGATCATCGCCCAGTCACCCAAACCCGGTAGCCTAATTACCTCAGTCTGAGTTTTAGTATGAATGGGTTCTGACACAATACAAACCCACTTCAAATATAAACGGCAACACCTTGGTTCTCGATGTCAGGGACGAATTACAGAGGGCAACCGCTTGCCATCAATGACACTTAAGTCAGTCATCTCATCAGGCTAATGTGTAACACCCACCCCAGGTCTTTATGTCAGGAAGCTGCAGTAACGTCACGCCTCTCAGCCCAAAGCCTCTTCACATCACAACGCTCATCTTGCACTGAGAAATGTCAGGCCGATTTGAGGAGATAATGGAAGTCATCTGTCAACTGCAGCCTGTCACATTAATCAGCCTAATCCGTCTCACAGGAGGCGCAGGAGTTACCTGCTGAACGCAGAGCGGCAAGGCAACACCCCAGCCGCTCTGTCACTGGGGCCCCCCCCTTCCTCCCCGCCGCCCGCCCTTTACAAACAAACATACACGCAGACAAGGACAGAGGAAGTCTCACTCACGCACACGCGCGCACAAATGAACACGCACAGCCCTCCTCGTTACCGCTCCCTTGCCAGGGATGCGCGGCCGCGCGGCCGCGCGCTCGACATGTGCGCGCGCGCACCGGAACGTTCTGCCGTCCTTCTGCTCGAATCCACCGTTACTTTCAACGCGCCGCGTGGACCTGGGGTCCTCGTGCCTGTGAACGCTTACCGACCAACCGTCCAACATCTCGTCCCCGTCCCCCCCCCCCCCCCCCCCCCCCCCCTCCCCCAACCCCCCCACCCAAACCGCCTGCAAGTTGAACCCCATCTAATGTGGCTGGCGTGCTTCTTGTCTAAGTGATGTGAGCTCTGTACAAGGGTAACGGTGGGATAAGAAGGCCACAGCTGGCTGGAACACTATGAATATCTAACCCAATAAGACACAGGGAGTTCTACATCAAGTCCAAATGACGCAATAATCCGGTGCTGAGCGAGGCAAGTGGCCTGAGCTTTGGTGACAAGCCTGTAACTGATGGGCTCATTGGAAGATATCTGGAGCAATTACTGGACTTTCCAAAAGCCAACCCCCTTGATAGATGGTTTGTGTATTGCAAATTTCCCTTCCTGGTCCTCGGAGAGGAAAATACAAATGTTAGCATTTATTAGGTTTGCTGGATGGATTGTGAAATCAACCTTTTACAGACGGGGGTTACAAAGTTGCCATGAACATTGAGTTGCTCATTAAAAGATAAACAAGGCCTGATAATCTTTGCACCTAGGAAGATCTGCTTCTGCTCAGTGAGGTTCAACAGACGAACCCTGTCGGTAATCACCAGAAGGGGTTATGTAATTTTAATATAGCCGTTTCCAGCCCGCATTCATTCCATGCGTTCTCAGAGGAATGAAATAGCTTTTTGGGTCTTCCTGTTTTTCTTGTGTGACCAGACGAGCAGATCCCAGCAGCTGCAGACCAGAGTCAACTCCCTGGTTCCTCCTAAAACATCAGACCGGGCCTCTCCTCTCAGAACGCTCTTTTATGAATGAGCTCAATGAGACCTCACGATGACTGGAAGTGCAAAGCGCTCTGGGACTGTGGTTCGCAGAGTGCAGGGTGTTGTTTACTCCAGGACAGAAGGGAGAGGGGAGCGGCGGGGCGGGGGGTTATTGAATGTAATTAGTCATTCGTTTGGGGAGTGGGTTAACGCACGGCTCAATAAGGTCAGAGGCTGCACTGACCTCGGAGTTAAGCCTAAAGATGGGGCTCTATCTCCTAAAGACAGCTCTGTTGCATCCTTAAAGCTAATCTTCTAGGGGGGACTTTGCTCTGAAAGCTCAGTCCCAATATCACTGCCTTTAATGGGGGGTTTTAACTCTGTGTGGTAGTGGGAACAATAAAAACTAGTGGGAAACCATTTTCTGGGACAGAGAGAAAGAGAGAGAGATAGAGGGAGAGAGTGACAGAGAGAGAAATAGAAAGGGAGAGAAAGAGAGAGAAGGAGAGAGCTATACACATCAGGTCATTCTGCTGAACATCTGGGTGGCTGTGGAGAGAGCTGGGCTGTGCTCAGCGACCCTGGCTTAACAGAGGTGTGGTGTTTCTCTGCGCGGTGAAGAACCTGAATGTCCCACGCTAAACTGACCAGGCCGGAGATCTGGGGCCTGCATACACCTGTCTAATCACTCACTCAGAGAGTCAGGGAGTCAAGGAGTCAGAATCAGAGAGTCAAAGGGTTAGAGACTCAGGGAGACACAGAGTCAGGGAGTCAGGGAGTCATAGAGTCAGGGAGTCATAGAGCCAGGGAGTCAGAGAGTCAGGGAGTCATAGAGCCAGGGAGTCAGGGAGTCATAGAGTCAGGGAGTCATAGAGCCAGGGAGTCAGAGAGTCAGAGAGTCAGGGAGTCAGGGAGTCAGGGAGTCATAGAGCCAGGGAGTCAGAGAGTCAGAGAGTCAGGGAGTCAGGGAGTCAGAGAGTCAGGGAGTCAGGGAGTCAGGGAGTCAGAGAGTCAGGGAGTCAGAGTCAGGGAGTCAGAGTCAGGGAGTCAGAGTCAGGGAGTCAGAGAGTCAGGGAGTCAGAGAGTCAGGGAGTAGATTCAGAGAGTCTCCTGAGGTCTCTTTTCATCAACACATAGTCTCTTACTCTCCAGCTACAGTTCACTGAATACACTCTGACATAGATGGTCACATTCTCTTTCGCCATGGTTACAAGAAGCCATCAACATTTTGGGAAATACAAAAAAAAAAGAAAAAAGATTTGCAACACTGAGATGGATATGTGGAGTGGAAATAACTAATCATTCAAAACTTACCTGGCAACCAGACACCCCAGGCTCTCTCCCATAGGCTGGAAATGCAGATCTCTCTGATTTACCTGAGGACACAGAGAGAGAGAGCTGCACTTAAAATACACAGCTGTACGAGGCTGATGCCCTTGAATACACATATGCTGACATTTGTCTATACCAGTTGTTTATGATAATACACATATACACATATTAATGTAGTGAGAGATACCACACAAACTTCCAAATGTTTAGTTAAACAGAATCACTGCTAACATGTTGACATAGTGTTATACTGCCCACACAATCCTCTTCCACAGCTACAGTCTAGCATCCCAACCTGCACCCATCTGATCTTTCACTGAGAAATATTAACAGATGGAATTTGGCGATGATCTCAGTTAGATTTCATCAGTGTGTGTCTGGTGTGTTCTGCTCCTCCTGTGTGACACTACCCAGCCGGTGTCAGGAGGGCAAACGCGATGTTTCACATGAATCAGGGCTCTCGCATGATCTATTCTAAACTCAGCAGTTTTTACCCCTGAAAACAAAGTCCCAAACCCAGAAAGCTTCTGCATGTTGATGAAACGACAACAACCTCGCATATCTTCTTTTCCCAACCTCGCCAGCACCAGACGCAAGCACGGAAAATACATTCTGTTGACTCTGGGGAGAAGGTAAATATTTGAAGTGCGTGCGGAAGCTACCGGAGCCGTGAGATCGTGCGCGGGGGCTGACTGATCTGAACGTCAGCCCGGTGCGTCGCAGGTGCAGGGAGACTGTTCACATGTACGGCGTTTGAGCAGCGCTTCAGGGCACGGTCGCGTTACATCTGCAGACGCCCGTCTCCAGAGACAAGAGAGGAAGCTGCCGGAATCAGGTGAGGTGGTTTAACTGACAAATCTGCTTCCCTTGTGGGATTCAAAACACACTCCTTTAATGCTCCGTAACGTTTCTGGGTTACCGCGCTCTCTCCGAAGGAAACGGGTATTTGGGTTGTGGCTTCGTCGACGATGTACTCCGGGTTACCGTGGCGGGCTGAGACAACTGTCGTTGTGGAAGAATGAAAAGGTCATGTCTTTTTTTGGGGTGGGGGGGGGGGGGGGGGGTGGGGGTGTAATAGTTTCCCAAGCTTCATGTCAATGTGACAGGGTCTCACACACGCTGCCCTCCAGCGGACTCCTTTACGTCCAACGGTGAAGTAGCCTTCCTCAGCATGTGTTGCGTCACACTCTCTCTGTCTGCGGTGAATAATTAACGGGGTGAGTGTTGTTGTTTCAAACCCCACCAGAGCACGGCTACGCACGGCTGAAAAACATCCTCTCGGGGGGGGCGCCTCCCCTGACCCCGCCGAGCATGACCCCGACAAGCCAAGCGCTGGAACACGCCCGGGGAACACAACGCCGTCAACAGCGTGACCCCGCACGGGGAGGGAGAGCATCCCAGAGGAGCCCAACGGTAAAAAGGCATTTAACCGTTTTAGCGTGCCGCTACCCAGAAGCCCCCACAGACCAGAGTGCATCCTGGGTAAACAAGGACGTGTTCATGTTCCCATGTCAAGGCACTCTCTGGAACATCACTGTTTACAATAGCAACATGTGGTGCATCTAGTAGGAGAATAAATTATTTGGATATAATATGTATTACACACACACATAAACACAGTATATTTCAGTTTCAGAGCTGGCATAACAGTGTCAAATAATCACTGTTGTAAATGGCGGGAATATCTATGGGAGTTTAGAGTACAAACACGGATGGGAGGAGAAAATAATGTCAGCTTGCTCATCATAACATACAGTCATCGGCAAGATGAAAAAACAAGCAGAAGGAAGTCTGCTTGGGAATGTAAAAAAAATCAACAATGTTCGACAGCCGCGGTTCCACTGCAACGGCAATTTGTTTAAGTGTTACTGGAGAGGGTTTGAGCCAAGCAGGCTGCTGGCTGAGACGCTGATGTTCGAGGAACCGATGCCAGCTAGCACAGCTGTGAAGCCACTGACCCCCCCCTCCTCCCCACCCCTGACCCCCTCCCCATCTCCAACATGAGCCAAATTAGTCACTTTGAGGAGAGAGAAAGAGAGGGAGAGAGAGAGAGGGAGGGAGAGAGAGAGAGAGAAAGAGAGAGAGAGAGATAGCGGCCAGGGTAGTGAGAGAGCAGGCTACTGATGTCCAGTACGGAGGTCACCGATTAACAGGGCTCCCCCCCCCCCCCCCCCCATTCCTCTAATCTCTCCTCCTCCTCTTCTCTTGTCCTTCCTTCCTTCCCTCCCTCCCTCCCTCCCTTCCTCCGACTCCCCACCCCCGCCCCCCCCTTTTTTCCCTTCACCTCTTCTCTGGATGTGTTTGTAACCCCCTTTATCTAATCACATCCTCCATCTCCTCCTGGCTGTGCTTTGGGAGTGACAGCCAGAGGGGTGCTGTGATCAATAACTAGCCTGGCCCACCGCTCCCCTCCCCTGCCTCCCCCTGCCTCTCCCCTGCCTCCCCCTGCCTCTCCCTGCCTCTCCCCTACCTCTCCCTGCCAGC
This sequence comes from Neosalanx taihuensis, assembly GCA_030340665.1. NCBI lineage: Eukaryota > Metazoa > Chordata > Actinopteri > Osmeriformes > Salangidae > Neosalanx > Neosalanx taihuensis. The sequence goes on along the minus strand of CM059295.1, from coordinate 10,611,213 downwards.
AGGCACTTCCCCTTCCTAATAGGACACATCATACATTATAGAAGATCTCTGACTGGGGATGATGAATGGACCAGCATCATCACGTTTAAGAGCAGAGCGCATGTGGAGTATGATGTGTGGGACGAGGCCAAGGCACAAGACATGGGGTGAGGAGAGAGAGACTAGGAGGAAGAGAAAGAGAGGGGGAGAGAGAGAGGGGGGGAGAGAGAGAGAGGGAGAGAGAGAGAGAGAGAGGGAGGGAGAGAAAGGAAGGGAGAGAGAGACAGAGAGAGAGACAGAGAGAGAGGGAGGGAGAGAGAGAGAGAAAGACAGAGAGAGAGAGACGGAAGGAAAGAAAGAGAAACAGTGTACAGAGATTTCCTCTGTACGTGCAGGCTGAGCGGAGGCAGACAGGACATTAGGTTCTGCTTCTAGCTTGTAGAGGACACTGCAGCCTCTGCATGGAGCTGCTAACTCAGCTGTTTGAAACTTGGAGAAGTTTCTACAGTAACTTCCAGCATGGCCTTTCCAATGACAGGAAAGCTAGCTAACTGTGTATATAACAGAACCAGAATAATGTCAGATAATGTCACCGGTGAGTTAGTCAGTTGTTCTAAGCTGACTGAACAGATGAACACGTGTTATGTGGAAGTGTGTGGCTGACACCATGGAGGACCAGGAATAGATCGCACACTGAAACACTCAAACTTATGGATGCTTTCCAGTCAAGCAACTAAATTAGCTCTGAATACACCCAGGACACAGCTCTCTCTGTCAGAGGCAAGTTCAAACTCAATCGGAATAGAAAAGGCCTCCGTAATAACCCATATTCACAAAGCCAGAACATGAACCGAGGGCCATTAAATCGTAATTCTCCTTTATGAAGCACAGAAGTCTAACCTGGAGACCTCATCCATCAAAGCTCTCGAACCTGTTGTGAGTGAAACGAGAGGAAAGCCGCAGAACAAGAGGCCAATTTCACACGAGGCGACGGGGAAAAGGCCCGGCACTTTCCATGGCATTAGCCATGCTTGGTTTATTATCTCCCAGAGCAGGCCTGTCCTGCGCTATCACAGCGTGGCACGGAACACAGAACAGCCCTGATATCCCCATTACCAGAGCTGCTCAGAGAACAGGTGCTCCCAGCCTACAGAAAAGCAATATTCCTCCAACTGTTTCAATATTCTGTGTCTGTGACAGTTTGCATTTGTAGTCATATATTTAGATTTATTTTCCTTTTTTTTGGTCTTTTTTTTGGGGTTCGGGGGGTTGTACTTTCAGGCAGGGGAGAGTTTGAAGTGGACATGATGGATGGGATGTTCAGTGAATTCATCATCCTTTCCTGGGGCAGAAGACGACAGCAGCGTCCAGGTGTTGACACGCGTGTCCAACACCGGTGCAGGCTTGACACCGACGCAGACGTAATCCCCCCGGACGCATGATGCAAAGCCAACAGGAAGAAACCTGTTTTAATTACGAGCCGTCTCTGACACCCATGTCGACAGAGACGAAGTCTGCTGGGAACAGTCACCTTGACTATCAGTGTCTCCCAGATTCATCAACGGGGGCACGCAGGTTCCGTTGGAAAAAATCCATCAACCTGAAATGAAGGGGAAGAGAACCTTCCATTTTCGGCGCGTGCTAGACACGAGGAATGTTAAATGTGTAATGGTATTTGACTGCACATTCAGAAACCCAAATGCTGTCATTATGATTGCAATCTCTCAAGATCGAAAGCAATTTTCGAATAGAGAAGAAAAAAAAGCTAAAAAAAAAACGAAACTAAAGTATCCATGTTTCTGGATCAATGTCAAGAGATTGATTTCCCACTTCGCCCCTCTCGTTGTCTCGGCGAGCGGAGAGAATGTGTTGTGTGTATAAATAGCATCTCTCGTATTAAATATTGAAATCGCATTGGGCTCAGATTAAAAGGGTCGGCTTATGAGAAAGTCGTTCCGAATGTGACTCCCTATTGATTAGCGCTCCGCGGTGCGGTGCAGTGCCCTTGTTTTGATACAGTGAGGGGTAGTGATCTAAAGATCTCCAGGGATCAATTCAAAACCCGAGCCACAAAAACAACCAATTAGTGAGCTCGCTCTGCTGCCTCTCGCATGCATTCCGTGGGCCTCTTTGTTTTTCCATCAAGACAGCTCTCTCCCTCCATGTAGGCAGAGACCAAACACACACACACACACACACACACACACACACCGCACGCTGACCAGAGGGAATCCTGAAACCTGATGAACAGATCATGTTCAGATCCGTTTTCCCTCACGTTTTTTTCCATGCAGCGCGTGCCGTGTTGTTTGTGTGTGTGTGCGTGCGTGCGTGCGTGCGTGTGTGTGAGCCCAGCCCCATGCCTCTGTCCCTCTATTACTGCTAGTGTTACAACCCAAAGCAATCCATTACCCCTGTCAAGTTAATGTTCCATGTTGGGCCATATGGCACAGGCTAACACTTGCAATAAAGGAAATTCCTTCGACTTGTTGTAATCAGCACTTTGAGCCGCCTAAATAACGGATATAAACAGCTTTATTGTGTTGTGCATTTTCGGTTCACGTCCGTGACAAAAACAGGAAAGTAGACAGGAAAACAGCGACAGAACAAGTGATGGGGGTTGGGCTAGAAGACCAACACTGGAAAAGCAGTATGATCACAGACAGCAGGAGCCTCAGCTCCCACTGTGATGCCCCACACACTAGACCTCCAGTGGAAAGTTCTGTAACCTGAAGGACTGCATTAGGCATGATTTGAGGCTGCAAACACAGGGACACAGGGAGGGAGGTGGGGAGGGAGGGAGGGGGGAGGGAGGGAGGACATCACTACCAGGAACAACCCAGCTCACCCACTGCTTTCCCTGGCTTTTCAAACGAAGCCTTTCTGTTTTCCACTTTCAAGTGTTTGTGGACATCCGTCCTGCAGCCTTTTGATGTTTCCGGCAGGTTCTGTTTAACTGTAAATACCAGCCTTCTGGGAGCAGACCTTCCTAGACCAGCCTAGCTCAGCCTATCCTAGCCCAGCCCAGCCTATCCTAGCCCAGCCTAGTCTAACCTAGTCTAGCCCAGCATAGTCCAGTCCACCCCAGCCTATCCTAGCCCAGCATAGTCCAGTCCACCCTAGCCCAGCCCAGTTCAGTCTAGCACAGCCCAGCCTAGCCTAGCCTAGCGCAGCCTAGGTATCAGTAGGCCAGGGCCTCACACTGGGGCCACACAAAGCGCTATGGAAACAAGTATGTCATTCTCTCCCACCCTGAGCTCAGCATCAATTTCTGTTAATTACAGCCTTGTCAGCAGCAGCATTATTCAAACAGCTAGCGCAAATGTTAATGAGTTCTTATTTGCATATTTATTTTCTCCTTTGTTGAAATGTCATTGATTATTAGGTTCTACGATGATGAATGCCTCCGCTGATGCACTCTGATATGTAATTAGTCATTAGGTGGGATGAATAGATCAATTAAAAAAGAGACACTAGGATTAAGAGAAATCAAAATCAAACAGGGACGAATCTAAGAAGAGAAAGGAACAGACTTCTTAAGGTGAGTCATGCTCTCCGCACAAAATGAAACAGGCTCCCTTTAGCCTAAAGAGAGCAGCTCCCTCCATCCCTCTCAAGTTCCCGAAGAGGGAGCATGAAATGGTTTCCAATCAGAACAAGGGCTCTAAATATTCAGCCGGTTCAAAGACGACCTTCATTATGACACACGTCTTTTAGCCTTGAAGTCTGCCTTTCAAAATCAAGCACCACTGCCCCTCCGATGGACTGAGAACACAGAGAGAGGGCTTCTCCCTGGTGTCTCTCTGCGTCTTAGCCTGGGGGAGAGAGAAAGAGAGAGAGGTGTGGATCTCCTGATTGTATATATCCCACCCTCCCCCCAGGGATAATCAGGTGCTGTTTCTCGGTCTATTTGATTTCCCTGTGACTGTAAAAAAAAAAAAAAAAAAGGAAAACGGGGCGGACGTTGTGGGGGGGGGGGGGGGGGGGGATTGGGGAGGTGGAAATGTTTTCGTTTGGCCTTTGCCGCCTTCCCAGACTAACGATCCTCCCGCCAGCGCATGCTATTCACAGATGAGGAAGAGGGAGTGTGTGGGGGTGGGTGGGGGGGGGGAGGGGGAGGGGAAAAAGGCATTACTGCAGACCAGATGGGTACATTCCACATGACCAAACCAATCAATCACCTAGGTGGGGCGCAGGTGCCACACAGCCGTGCTAGCAACACACCATTTCACAGTCTATCGGCCACAAACACATGGTCACCAATCAATGGCACGGGCCAGAGCTGGGAGACAGCAGCTCCGGTGGAGCCACGCTGGGTCATGGCTGATGACTTCATAATCACACATCCTTTCTCTTAGCGGAGGAGGTGAGACCCACCAGTGATCTAACAGCTGTCTCCCTGGAGGTGCGCGTGTCGCCGCTGTGACGGAGGCCAGGGGGGATTCCGCGCGGGCACAGGTGCGCATGGGGCACCCACACTGGATGGGGCACCCACACAGGATGGGGCCACTTGAGAACTGGCTGTGTCTGGACAACAGCACCAGAGGGGAACCGGAATATTTGAACGAGAAGAAGAGGAACGCATTCTAGCGTGTTCCTTTACGGAACGATAGCGGAGTACAGTCTGTGTTCTACATCAAACGATAAGTGGACGGCTTGTGATGGACGCCGGGCAACTGTTAAACAATGAGACGTGAGGGGGGGGGGGGGGGGAGATGAGGAAGAAGAGGTGCCGGTCAGGAAAGTTGATCCAGCTCTCTGGGCATGTTCCCCTCCCCAGAACGCCTGGCATGGCGCTCTGAAAGGGCCGATTCCGGCCTCGGCTGCTGCCTGGAGACTGGGGCGTCCACATGAGAGCAGCCAGTTGGTCGTGTGTGTTGTGTTGGGAGGACTGAATGTGTGAGGGGGAGGAGGGGAGCGGCAGCATAAGAGGTCTCCGTTTAAAAATCTGGGAGTTGACTAAGCATTTAATACCCCACTTCCATCTCCCTGGCCGCAGCAGGGGGCTAGACAAGTGGTGGAGAGAAGAAGGAGGGGAGGGAGAGGAGAAGAGAGGGGAATAGACGGATAGAGGTTGGGCAGACACAAGAGGAGAAAGAAATGAAGAGAAAAGTTGAGGGGAGGTAGAGGGGAAGCAGAGTGAGGTGGATGAGAGGAGAGAGAGGTTAGGAAGGAGAAGAGAGAAAGAGGATAGAGAGGAGGATAGAGGAGAGACAGAGTATGGAGAGGAAAGCGAATAGAGGGAATCGAGAGGACAGAGATGAGAGAGAATATAGAGAGGAAAGAGAATATAGAGAGGATGGAGAGATTCGAGAGTGACTAGAGAAAGAATAGAGAGAGGAAAAAGAGAGGAGGGAACAGAAGACAGAAACGATAGAGAGGGGGAAGGAGAGACAGAGGAAAGAGACAGAAAGAAGAGAGAGGCTCAGAGGTGAAGAGTAACAGAGGGGGAGGTGCTTGTGACAGACTCAGACTCTCTGTGCAGGCTTGGATTTATTCACAGGTCAGTTAAACCCAGGTCAGTTAAACCCAGGTCAGTAAAACCCAGGTCAGTAAAACCCAGGTCCGTTAAACCCAGGTCAGTTAAACCCAGGTCAATTAAACCCTGATCAGTTAAACCCCAGTTCATGCTATTTCCTTCTTTGTAGTCTATTGTCAGGACAAACCACTTTTAACCAAAGTGTCATATGGTACAGTGGGTTAGTGCATTGGGTTAAGAATCATAAGGTCCCTGGTTCGAATCCTGGCTGTGTCAACATGACGTGTCATTGGACAATGAACTTCACCCTACTTGCCTCAGGGGGAATGTCCCTGTACATGCTATAAGTTGCTCTGCATAAGAGCGTCTGCTAAAATGACTAAATGTATTCCAGGACTCAAAAACAAGGGATGATCAGCGTTGACTGATAAGATCCAAGCTGCTTTCAAACGCAAACAGTTGACAAGTCAACAGTTGACTGTTGACAGTTCACAAACACACACAAGCATGTCTGCTGAAATCAAGGTTTAACAGCTCATTATAAACCTCACTGCTCGGGGGGGAAGCCGCTAGCAATAAATAAAAGTATATATGTGTAATAAAACATTTAATACGGATGAACAGGAACAAAGTGGGGGGGAATTGGTGTGCGTGTGTATGTGTGTGTCTGTGAGTGTGTACGTGTGTGTGCGTGCTGTTTTTCAAACCCTGCAGGTTGGATTATATTACAGTGGGTGATGGATGTGCGGTTCCCTCTGCATACGGGGGGGAGGAGGGGGGGGCATCACACCGTTTCTGCTCCTGGGACGAGTGCGCGGACGAAAACGAACGTGATTACATTGATCCAGTTTCTCCAGTTTCATTTCCCTGCATGGATTGGGGGGGGGGGGGGGGGGGAATACGTTTACAGAGGGCTGAGGTGCTGCTGCACGAGGCCACCTGCACACGCTCACACAGGTGTGTGTGCGCTCAAGGGTTAGAGGTACAGAGCCGGGGGGGCGCAAAAGAGCTTAGGGGTGGGGGTGAGGGGGGGGGGGGTTAGGATTGTGGTTAGAGGGTGAGGCTGGGGTATCTGTAGTGTTGCCTCAGAGCGGAAGCCAACAGGTGGGCAGGGGGGTGGTGGGGGTTAGCACCACCGAGGACAGACCTGTCTTTCAAACGTCGTCTACCCCTCACCTCTGGCGGTGTGCTCTGAAGTGGGAGGCTTATGGATGGGTGTGTAATCACGCTGTCAGCCCGGGTTATAGAGACAGAGTCAATTATTCATGCTGTTCTCCTCTGAGGAACAACTGTAGCACAGCCTGTGTGCTCTCCCACACAGCATCTGCACGACTCGGAAAGGCAGAACCGGAGCCGGAGCCGGAACCGGAACCAGAACCAGAGCCAGAATCACAGCCAGAACCACAGACGGAGCCAGCTAACTCGAGAAGCACATATGACACCTTCTATCAGTGGACCTCATCGCTCTCCACTCTGGGAAGCTTGTTTAAATACTCAGAAACTAGGACACAGACTTACTTCCAAATGAAAAAAAAAGCTCTTGAAAGTCTGTAATATAATAACCGTGAGAGGACAGAAGACAGAGTCCTGAGAGGACAGAAGACAGAGTCCTGAGAGGACAGAAGACAGAGTCCTGAGAGGACAGAGTCCTGAGAGGACAGAAGACAGAGTCCTGAGAGGACAGAAGACAGAGTCCTGAGAGGACAGAGTCCTGAGAAGACAGAGTCCTGAGAGGACAGAAGACAGAGTCCTGAGAGGACAGAGTCCTGAGAGGACAGTGTTCTAAGAGGACAGAGTCCTGAGAGGACAGAGTCCTGAGAAGACAGAGTCCTGAGAGGACAGAGTCCTGAGCGGACAGAGTTCTGAGAGGACAGAGTCCTGAGCGGACAGAGTCCTGAGAGGACAGAGTCCTGAGAGGACAGAGTCCTGAGAGGACAGTGTTCTAAGAGGACAGAGTCCTGAGAGGACAGAGTCCTGAGAAGACAGAGTCCTGAGAGGACAGAGTCCTGAGCGGACAGAGTTCTGAGAGGACAGAGTCCTGAGAGGACAGACTCCTGAGAGGACAGAGTCCTGAGAGGACAGTGTTCTAAGAGGACAGAGTCCTGAGAGGACAGACTCCTGAGAGGACAGACTCCTGAGAGGACAGAGTCCTGTGGTCCAGCTAGGAAGGGACAGGATCTAGCACCATGCCAAAGGGACTGGACTTCTTCCAGAGAATCCATGAGGGCAGAGCAGCCAGGGTCATCTGAGAGGAGCCAGGAGACTCCAGTTGTTCCACTAGCCGCATTCCTTCCTTATGAATCCTGCCCTTCGACTCCATGTTTTCTATTTAACAATCGCTAACGTTTTTATTAGCGTCAGCTGCGCCAAGACAGCTAGAGACGAGCGAGGGAAGGAGGGATGAAAGTGAGACGAAACAAAGGAGCCAAGGAGTTTACGAGCGAGGACAGACCGACCCAGAGGAGGGCGAAGTAGGTTGAGGAGGGAGGAGGAGGACCAATACAGGAGGAGGGGACTGAGGTAACTGAAGGCTAGTTAGCCGACAGAGGTGTCCGAACACAGCTAACCGCCACAGCTAAGATGAAAGCATGGATGCACATATAGCTGTTGTTTTGCTCTACCTTTAGATGTGTGTAAAAACAGATCGGACTAAGTGCTGACAGCTTGTGATTCAGTCATCAACCTCCACAATTGTAAAATCCCCGCTCACCGCAGATGTATCTCCCATGCATGCAAAACACCGAGGGTTCTTTTTGATGTGTCATTTAGCATTACAGAGATTTCTATGGGAAAGCGCTTGTCTGACTTTAGGTGTGGGCTTTACAAGAGGGGGGCTGGTGCTGTCACCAAGGGAAACTGCAGAAGGTAGAGGGAGTCGCTGAAAAGGCAGGCTGGGGGAGGCGGGGGGACGGTGGCGGTGGTGGTGGTGGGGGACGACAGGAAGCCATCATAAATCCCTACATTCTATTAAACCTGAATGAATAGACGAGTTGGGTTCGTCTGCAGTGGAAGGCCACTAATCCGCGGTCATACACAGCATTGTCAATGTTCATCTTCCATGTAAGGGGGAGCATGTTGTGGTGTCGTGCCTGACCTACCTAGCTTCTTGCTGGCAGACCTGTGATTACGACCCTCCCCTCCACTCCCCCGGACCCCCCCTGTTTGGTCAGCACCACCGTGGCCCTCCTCCCAGCTCCACCAGAGCTGCAGCTGATCTCCTGCAGCTGGACAGCCGTGCAGGCAGCATGCGAGGGTGTTGGGTAGAAGGGGCTGGGGGCCTAGGGCCTGGGAGGAGGGTGGTGACGGGTGAGAGGGGCTGAGGTGGGGGTGGTGGTGGGGATGGGATGGGGTTGGGTTGGGTTGGTGGGGCTTGGGTGGTGGGGTGGGGGCTGGTGGTGGGTGTGGTGGGGGTATTGGGGCTGAGGTGAGGGTGGTGGGAATGATGGAGCTGGGGTTGGGGGTGGTAGGGTGGTAGTAATGGGGCTGGGACAGTGGGGTGGTGGTGAGTCTGGGGTGGGGGTGGGGCTGGGATGGTGGAGAGGGATTTTGTGCCCTTTCAGCTTGTCTTCAGCTCTTCATGCTCCACTGAGCACAGTGGCAGATAAGCACACCCCTGCAGCTCTGCATAATGACCAGCTACATCCCCCAGACTACAGCACCACAGACACACCTCCTCCGCTCAAGTCACTCCAGTCTGCTCCTCTCGCCTCCTCTCAGCTCTCTACGCCTCTCTGCTCCTCTCTGCTCCTTTCTACTCTTCTTTGGTCCTCTCTGCTCCTCTCTGCTCATTCAGCTCTCTGCTCCTCTCTGCTCCTCTACCTTCCTCTATGATCCTCTATACTCTCTCCTCCTCTGTGCTCCTCTATGCTCTCTCCTCCTCTATGCTGTCTACTCCTCTCTGCTCCCCTCTGATCCTTCTCCTCTCTACTCCTTCTCCTTTCTGCAAAACTATGCATCTATGCACTATGCAGCTCTTCTCCTGAGCATGAGGCTGGTGCACCAACAGAAACTAGAGTCAAATTCACTTACTGCCTTAAAGGATCCACACTGACTCACACCTGTGAGTAGAGATGCCCCCATCTGTGGCAGGAGGGAGCGTGTGCACGCGTCACCAAACTGCAGTTTCACCTCCCACCCTACAGAGGAGGCTGCAGGGAGGAGTGGGTCTGATCTAGAGGTCCCTAGATGGGGATAAGAGAGAGAGGGGAGGGGGAGGAGTAACAGGTGAAGGAGCTGGGAAAGGGGGGGGGGGGGCTTTGGCAGCACCTGTGACCCAGGCTGCAGTGGCACCCGGGCGCGCACCTGATCAGCACCTGGCCACAATCAGTGCACAAACCAAGGGGGAGGGGCACTCGAGGGACCGAGCGCTCCCACGCTGACACCTGCAGCCATGAAACAAACCACGCTGGGGACGCCGGCATGACGCGGGGTTTGGCACGCCACGATAAGCCTTGAGGAACAATTAAAAATAAAGAAGGAGAGAAAGAGATACTGAAGAGGCACTGAGAGAAGATTCTGGAGGGTTTTACGGCACAATGGACAGGAAGACTGCGTCTTGGCACGACCGTGCACCCCCCCCCCCCCCACCCCCACCCTTTTGGTGCACAAAACCTAAGTCTACATAATGCTCGGCACACTTTGCTTTGTCACTAAATGACTGCGTAATTTCATTTCATGGAAACCCATTAGGTTTCATCAAAAGCAAAACAGATGAGAGCAATTCTTTACACAGAGAAATAATTTTGCACGACGCACAGAGATGGAGAGGAAGGGGGAGGAGAGGAGAGGAGGGGAGGGGGAGGAGGAGAGGATAGGAGGGGAGAAGAGAGGAAGGGAGAAGACAGGAGAGGATTCTGTGCTGGCTGAAAAATTAAAATGCCAGTTTCAGACACTACAGCTGCCTGCGCAACACGTTGATTTTCCTCGTGACCGGGCGCATTACTGCGTCTCGTAGCCCAGATAAGACTAACGTTCACACTCAAGCTAGCCTAATCGTTGCTACAATTCATTGTCAACAGTTCATCTCTGTGACTAATTGAGAACGACAATAACAGCATGTTATTATTCCTTTTAATAAAGAAATGCTTGTTTTTCGGGCACAAAGTTAATACATTTACTTAAAAGTACAGAATGGACATGACCTGAAAGTAAACGTTTGGCTCCGAACTTGGTGGAAAGCCTCAGCATAAGTTGACAATAAACTGGGGAGTCAGGTGGCTGAGCGGTTAAGGAATCAGGCTAGTAACCAGAACAGTTCCTGGTTCAAATCCCGACCGTGCCAAATGATGTTGTGTTGATGGGCAAGGCACTTCACCCTACTTGCCTCAGGGGGAACGTCCCTGCACTTTCTGTAAGTCGCTCTGGATAAGAGCGTCTGCCAAATGACTAAATGTAAATGTAATGTAGAGGCTTCATGGGCTTCAAGGTAAAGGGATGTTGAAAAAACAATTCACACTTTCTTTCCTAGAAGGAATCAAGCTTGTGATTGTCACTACTCAGAGGGAAACACTCCACCGTCCTCAAGGTTGTGCTGTTCTTTATAACGCTCTCAACAGTGTAGCCACACTTTCAAGGGAGGTTTTTCACACAGGAGACTTGGGTTGGTTCTATGGGCTGAACTCTTAAGAGATGTTACAGACTACACAGCTGTTCCCTCAGCTTAACCCTTAAACATCAGTGATTTGTCATCCACAGTTTACTATGCAAATCAGGAGGTTTTGCAGAGGTAGGTATTTTTAGGAGACTGAAAATCTGCCCCTCCCCGAAGACAAATAGAGGGGCCTGGCTTTAGATGGGAGGGAGGGCGGGCTTCTGGGCTGAGGGGAGGGAGGAAGGGCCTCTGAGCTGGGGCCTTTGGGCTGGGGGAACCCCAGAGCAGGGAGGAGACACCTCCGTCTCTGCTCCCGTGAGGGTCTCAAGGGTACAGACACCTTTAAGTGGCACCTAATAGATTTCCTGTGGCTGGAGATACCAGCAGAGCCCCTGTGTGAGAACTGCCTGGGTTCCTAGGTGACAACAGGAAGACTGCAGCTCTGAGATCCCCAGTGACTCAGGTGGTTAAATGAAGACCTGAGCAGAGCTTTCTGAGTAGGACAAACCAGACGCCCACACAACCCAACACAGTGCGTGTTCCGCAGCGTGTGACGGTGCTTCAAAGTAATCAGATTTGTTGGTACTACGTCCGGTCAGAGCCCCGGCAGCACGCTTCAGGAACGTGACCGTCGCTACAGCGACTCAGCAGTTATTAATCTGAACCCAGGCACATGGGTGGACAAAGCTGGACACGCGACGGCTCGTTCACCTTCGGAGAAAACGTCCAGTCGCTCTCTCCTCCTGAACAGAACGTACAGAGCAGGGGGAGTGTGACAGGCAGGAAGGTAAGAAGAGTGAACAATGGACGGACAAGATGTTGGAAGTCTTTGGATGTCCTTGCAGGAGACTCCTCCCGCTTTCTGCTCGTGTCTTTAAAGCGCAGCAGACGTCAACATGACTCACGTCTGAAATCCTGTCTGACTGCAACAGTGTCGCAGAAGCAGCATCTGAGGCGTGGACCTACGTCAAGCAACTTCCCCTCTTCCTGTCACCTCTTGTCCTCTTTCACGGCTAACCTCTAACCATCAAGGTCTGTGGCGAATAGTCTTTGACTCCTAACAGCAACATGGACCAGGAGGTGTAAACACTAACAGTAAATAGTCTTTCAGGGTCAGTCAGGCTTGGCCCCCTTCTAGATTGAACATGACCACAGGGAACTGGACAGGAACCGAAAGGGAAGACATTTACATTTAGTCATTCAGCAGATGCTCTTATCCAGAGCGACTTACTGCAAGTACAGGGACATTCCCCCCTGAGGTAAGTAGGGTGAAGTGCCTTGCCCAAGGACACAACTTCATGTTGGTACAGCTGGGGTTCGAACCAGGGATCTTCTGACACCCTAAGCCACTGCACCACATGACTTCGTAGAATGAGAAGCTCAAAGCCGCCTGGCGAGAAAGACATGACCGACTGAGGTAGAAGAGGACGCAACGCGAAGAGAACCACAAAGAGAACCAAGGAGAGAACCAGGAAGAGAACCAGAAAGAGAACCACAAAGAAAACCACAAAGAGAACCATGAAGAGAACCACAGTAAGAACCACGAAAAGAACCACAGAGAGAAACACAAAGAGAACCACGAGGAGAACCACAAAGAGAACCACAGAGAGAACCACAAAGAGAACCACGATCCGCTAAAGAACAGAACCCAGTCTGGTTCCCAGTATAACCCCCCTACCCCCACCTCCCCTCACACGAACACACTAATTGCTCCATGAGATGGTTATCAGTCAGCCGCTAGCCTCTCGTCTCTACAGCAGGACTGACGCAGGCTCTAACCCTGGGTCTCCTGGTAACTCCAGGTTGGCTTTGAGATCCATCTGACTCACTACTGCTTTACAGGAAACAACATTTCAATAACTGAAATGGATACAGCATGTTCTCTAGGCAACTCACCATTTTCACCGTTTTCACTGTAACATGGACAAGACATGAATACTAACTATACTAGACTATTCCAGACTATATTTTCGATGTGTGATGTGCTGTCTACCCCAGAGCCAAAGTAAGTGTACTATTTAGCCAACTGTGCCATGTGTCTTGAATATCAACAAAGGACTAAACCAGTTTCTCTTTGTGATCACAGTTTGACCAGTAAATACTGCATTTGCTGAAGAGGCAGGATTCCCTATCTGCATGCATATTTCTATTTAATCTAAAGCTGGATTAGAGCTTATTAAATATTGCCTCAAACAACTACTCAAAGATAGCCTTACACAACTGCACATCCCCCTCCCCCACCCTTGTGTACAGTCTTACTACACAATGACGCGCTTCAAAAACCTGCTTACCTTTTCTAGAAACCTACCTCAGAAAGATTTTACAGCAGGCAACATAGGAATCAATGTTGGGAGGACGCAATACTGTATGTTAGAGGTGAGTCTCCAACTGAGTGGAGAGACAGAGGCTGAGAAAGACCTTTTCTGCTGCTCAGTACTTCATTCTGAGGGTTGAGAGGGTGGTATCTGCAGGCCCCACAGCCTCCCCTCATCCACACTGGGCGGTGGGGGGGGGGGGGGGGTCACATGACCAACGACAGCTGAAGAGAGCAGTGTGGAGCTAGACTACCCGCCGGGCCGGTGAGGCAGACACTGCCAGGCCTTCATCACAGAGCTGGCCCGCCCTGGAGGATACTGTAAGAGGATTGGAGCGAGTGGAGGGAGGGAAGGAGGATGGGGGCACGTGAGGGCCAGACTAACTGACTGACCCCTGACCTGCTCGGACACTCCGGACGACCCCAGCAGGGACGAGAGGCGTCACCTGGAGATCCCTATCTGACCATCCATGTTCCGTCTCCCTCCTCCTCCTCCCTGCCATGTTTAATGAGTGAAGGGGCCATGCCACAAGGTCAGATGAAGAGGTCACGGATAAGACAGGATGTGACATAGACACCTCGTATCCACGCAGCACGCAACCATGTTGTCAACGGATTTTTGCTCAAAGTGTTGTTCCATGAATCCCTGCATATCAGCAAAAATGACCTGAACTACAATGACCTTTAAAATTAGCTTATATTAAGTCTTGCAATGACCGCTGGTTAGAACATTCATTTAAATACCAAGTAAATACAGTACCTGCCAGCCATATGTCAAACAGTAAAAACTGGAACAAGTTCATTATGGTCAACAATAGCTGACCTCAACTAACCCCAAGCTGTTTCCCCAAGTGTCATACATCACTTTAGGATTCAGTCCTGTCTACTCAATTCCCCCCCCCCCCCCCCCCCCCCCACCACCACCATCTACCCTGCTCGCCTCGAAAGCATTCAAATAAATCCAAGAGAGAAAGACACGTCACCAAGGCAAAACAATGGCTAGCCGGCTTTTCTCCGACTAAGTACGTCTTAGGAGGCGAGGGAAACCTTATCTGAAACAGAGCTGATTTCAATGTTTTTTTTCCAAAGCAAGTCAATGAGGTTTCCGGGGGCATTGTGAGCCCGCCCCCTCTCTCTCTCACACACACACGGCTGGGAGTCACAAACAGTCATTGTCTCGCTCCACCTGCGAACATATCAGTGAAGCGTGAGGCCCCTCAACAATATCTACAATCGTATCAGTATAAACCTTCCCTGCTCTACCCCCCCCCCCCCCCCCCCCAGTACAATACAGAACCAGTGTGACTGACTCTGTTATTCTATGAAATCATACTCGGCTCGCCGTTATGGTGTTCCTGTTCCTCTGTACAGAGATGAGTGGGGTAGCTATAGGACTGGGTAACGTTACACAACACAGCCACATCCTTTTCTTAAGAGAAAACTCCAGACTCCAGGGATTTGGATGGAGATAATCCATTTTAGATTAGCGTGGCTCGGTTTTAAAAACTGCTGTGCTGAGACCACACAATAATGGTTCAGACACACAAACAGCACGTAGAAATGGAAATACGAGGTGTCTAATTGTAATGCTTAATTGCATTAGGCGTCTGCCTTCGCTTCTTCCAGCTCTTCCATGGGTGAAAAATAACCTTTTAGACTTGATTTAATAAGGTTGCTCCACGTAACTACGTAATTCCATGTAAATCCCAGATATAACTGCTGAAATTCAATTTGATAAGACCGGGCTCATCTCCCAATCCTGCCCTCAGATAAGCATAGGCAATTTACGCACACAATCAGATCGTCTAATTCCCTGACACATCCTTGTAGCAGATCATTTCCATATTCTGCTACTTATGGGGATAATTACAGGCAAGGGTGAGGGGCGGGGAGGATTCTTCCCTCCTGAACGCATCCTGTGATCAATCGCTACAAAGATAACATTTCACCGCCTCCTGCACTACCACCCATCCGTAAACTAACCACCTTGCATGGCAACCGGTCTCCAGGGCATCTTACAATGAGCCCAGATCCAGTCGCCCGTAAAACTGTCAAGTTCTAACGCATCACAATGACACCAGGGGAAAAGGCTGCTTTATATATTGCTTTTAATTGTTCAAATATATCTATCACACAGGAAGACGAAAAAACGACCCTTAGAAATTGTAGTCAACCATTTACATTTGAAAACAAATACATGATATTGAGGCTAGACTGGGGAAGTTGCTGTAGATTATCGTTCTTACACATGTTGGTTCTACAGTAGATTAGATGGGGACCAGCACCAGTAAATTCACCATCATAAATCTCGGAAACGTTCAGATCTGAATGAAATCACAGGTGGTTAAAGGCTTCTATTAAAGGCTTATTTATGTGTCCTCCAGGACAAAGCTGACAAGACAACACAGCTCAACATATGAGTGAATTAACAAACCTCCATCACCACCACCCTCCTCACCATCATCACCTCCATTACCACCACCCTCCTCACCATCACCATCTTCACCAACTAAACCATCATCACCTCCATCACCACCACCCTCCTCACCAACATCATCATCACCTCCATCACCACCACCCTCCTCACCATCACCATCTTCACCAACTAAACCATCATCACCTCCATCACCACCACCCTCCTCACCAACATCATCATCACCTCCATCACCACCACCCTCCTCACCATCACCATCATCAATAACACCACCACCACCCTCCTCACCATCATCACCAACACCCTCCTCACCATCACCATCATCAACAACATCACCATCATTAACATCATCACCTCCATCACCAACATCATCACCTTCATCCCGATCATTACCATCATCATCTCCATCACCACCACCCTCCTCACCATCGCCATCATCATCTCCATCACCACCACCCTGCTCACCATCACCATCATCACCTCCATCACCACCACCCTCCTCACCATCACTATCATCAACTCCATCACCACCAATCTCCTCACTATGCCAAACATCATAACCACCTGCATCACCACCTCCACACTCATCACTATCCCCATCACTTCTCCAGTACAAGTTGCCACTGGCTTTTTGATGTCTAGAAAACAGTATTCTGTGATGGAAAGCTGTACTGATGGCTCACACCCTGGGGGAGGGTCAGCAACGAGGACGTCAAGCAGGAGGGAGGGAGGGGAGAGAAAGAGAAACAGCAGGAGACAGAGTGACACAGAGCGTGAGAGGAGAGAGAGGAGAGAACGAAAGAAAAAAGAGAGACTGAGCAAGACAGAGATGGGAGCGAGGAGAGAAAGAGAGAGACAGAGCAGGAGAGAGATGGGAGAGAGGAGAGAAAGAGAGAGACAGAGCAGGAGAGAGATGGGAGAGAGGAGAGAAAGAGATAGAGAGCAGGAAAGAAGCAGAGAAGGAGGGGCGAATGGGAGCACAAGGGGAGGTTGAACAGACTATAACGTTCTTTGGCCTAACAGCTCCTGTGGGGGCTGCCACTTGCAGATGTGTGACAGGCCTGGTCCATTCAGGGCTGCATGCAGGTGCTGCAGGGCTTCTGGTTGAAAACATGAATCTGTGGAACCACAGGGCATGTGAGGGGCAAGGTAGTGTGAATCACATACTTACCCATTATGCTGGAGTTCATGAAAGGTGTCGGGGACAATCCTTCATGGGGCCCTAATCGACTGTCAGTCAAATGATCACCATAATGAGGGCTGTCGGCAAACCCCTAGGGAGAGAAATCACAGTATTAAACACATTATTAGGCTGCTTCGCTAATTGAGTGCTATGACACTCCTCTAATTACTAAGGAAGAAGAACATGATTGGTCAACTGTCCCCTCAAACCATCCATTTTTCTCTTTTCCATCATTAAAAAGCACTTCTTGAATTTCTGGCTGATTGTTAAAGCAGTAAAAATGCTGTCCAGCCAAAGATGTCGTGGCACACGCCACATGTTTGCGGAGTTGGAAAACACAAGGTTAATGAGCCGTGCGTCGTTCTGGGAATCTGCTGAGGAAATGCGCGTTTTAGAGAGGAGGATTTTGACATCTTAATTGTACATCCTCATTACATGGATCAGAATAACATGCACGCACCAACAAACACATTCACATACGGATGAAACGATTAGGGGCGATCGCTGGCGTTGGTGTAGCAGAGCGGAGCATCCCTCAGACAGGCGTCAGTGTCCCAGGCCTGGGCGACACTCAACCACGCTCCACGAAGACCACGGAAGACTAACGCACGCTGATGTTGTTTGCTCAGCTAATGAGAACTCCAGTCCTATCGTTGCTACGCAACGATTACACTTAAACGTGCAGCTTGTTTGCTCATTTCAACAACTTCATCGTTGACAAATATCTTAAATGAACTAATCCAAGTGTGAAATAAATAAATAAATACATGAAAAAATAGCATTAATCTAAGATTTGTATTAAAAAATATTAATATTGAAGTGTTGTTTGAAAAAAGAAAAACTGGCCCAGCCCCTCCGTCCTTCCAAGGTACCTGCAGCTTAAGAAATGGCCTTTTTTTCTCCTGTAGCTGAACAGTGCCCTTTCATGACAGTTATCAGCTTTAGGAGCTTAGGTCTAAATATCGGTCACAGTATGGTCTTTGAAAACTCAGGGTCCCCTGCAATAAAAGATACTCTGTAGCCGTACTAATCCCAGGCCCTGTGAAAATCCTCCTGCGCGCCAGTCAAATGCGTGTCGTCCCCCCCCCCCCCCCCCCCCCAAACTACATTAACTCCCAGCACAGCGACCGAGCTGCACTGGGCTTGAATTTCTATAGAGCTTTTTTTCACCAACTCATACCCTCTGCATTCAACATACAGTTAAAAAAAAGTAAATCTTATTATCCATCTTCTTTTGGGAGAGTGGATGGTGATGGAGTCGTTTCAAAGGCGGCCGAGTGTTGTGCTGTGTCGAGGAAATCCACTGGGAATCTCTATTGTGTTTCTGCCAGGCCGCACTCTCATTTCATCACGCCATGAAGGGACACACGAACAACACCGTGGTTAACACACAGATGCACACACACACGGACAACAACAACCTAGAAAACCTTGATTTTTACCGCAAAGCACCATCGAGTACGGGAGCGATAACTGACATTTAACAGAAGAAAACAAAACCCTGTGATGAATAACTTAATCTTGACATCAGATTTCTTCTGTTTTGTCCTCCTGATCTTTTCTCCGCTGGTGGTGAACGCTGCCACAGAAGAGGAAAAGACCAGACAGAAGGAGCCGAGAAGGGGGGGTCAGGAGAAGAAAGGCCGGGGATAATGGTCAGGGCGGCCCCAGCCAGCCTCCACACTGTGGGCCTGATCCTCTGGGACCATTAGATCATCAATCACTGGAGTCTCATCATCCTTAACCAGCGCTGGCCCACGTCGATCTCAGACGCTAACGCCCATTGTCAGGATGACCGTGGGGCCTGGTTACCGCTGGCAACCGAACTGTCAGATCGCTGCTTAAGCAAGCCGGTCACAGATCCCGCCTGAGCCCCCCTCCATCTCTCACGGCAGCATTTCCAAAGTCGTGCTGGAGATGGCATGTAAACCCAGGTAAAGGTTGGTCCCTGCACACGGAGGCTTGGGGAGGCCTGATAGGAGCGTGATGGACAGGGGTGGGGAGGGTGGCGTGGCTGGGTTGAAAGCAGGCTGGCGGAGGGGGGGGGGGGGTTGGGGGGTGGCCTGGGTCCTGCGGTGGCGCTGGGCAGAGCCCCGGCTGTCAGACGGAGGGGCCTGCAGTCACAGCTGGCCAGGATGCAGAGACTGGCTGGGAGCCAAGGTCAGCACGCTGGCTCCACTAATCACACGCTTCGAGCTCAAACGGCTCAGAAGAAGCAGAGGAAACTCTACTCCCTCCTTCTGAACACAGGCTCACAGCAGAATGGGGCTCTTCCTGGGAAGGAAGGGAAATTTACCAGCTTCTATTAGACTGGTTAAATCCCCCCACCCCCCCCCGCCAAATAATTTGAACGCCAGCAAAGTGCTTTGCCATCGTGATGGGTTTAAAATGGTCTGGACTAGACCCCTCTCTCTGTCTGAATCTCTCTCTCTCTCTCTCTCTCTCTCTCCTCTCTCTCTCTCTCTCTATCTCTCTCTCTATCTCTCTCTTCCTGCTCTCTTCAGCATCCAGGAACAGCGCAGAGGAACAGAATATGGGAGTCCGACATGCAGCAAAACAAATCAGCATGTGGTTCACCTGAGAGTGAGGAGTTAAGAACACAGACAGAGCACAATCCATCATATCCAGACAGTGTTCGTTCATTCAGCACATCGCAAATGTAACACAAGGTTCAGAGGTGTGCTGCTTTACATGCGAGCGCTGTGCTGGGGGGAGGGGGGGGGGTGGTTATTCGTTGCGCAATGCATCACTCAGTCCAGAACACAAAGAGCCAAGCCGGTTGGTTTTGTGTGGACAGACAGGGTGATGAATGGACGGACTGCACGGAACACTCCGGGTTCAACTGTGTCCAGGGATGAAAGAGATCAGCTTTATTCTGTTTGGTTCAAGTTATCCGGATGAACGTTTCACTGGCTGGAAACCAGGCTCTGTATGGACAAGGAGAGAGTTCCCGGTCCCTTTCCTCATCCCCCTGCATGTGATGCCGAGCCAATCATGGGCCCAAGCCCAGTGGCTGCCTAAACTGACTTTGTGCGACCTCAGACCCAAGTTGAGCATTGAGTATTGATGTTTCAAAAACGTATAAACTCTCTGTAGAGATATGACTGTTTAGCCTGTGTTCTGCTCCTCACTTTCAGCAACCGTCCCTGGAGGAGGGGATCCCTCACAGAATTGCTCCTTCCAAGGTTTCTTCCATTTTTTCTCCCTAGTGAGTTTTTCTGGGAGTTTTTCCTTGTCTTCCTTGAGGGTTTAGGTTGGTTAAGGGGCAGTTCTATGGGCATATGTGAAGCCTTTTGTGACATTGCTTGCAAAAAGGGCTATACAAATAAATGTTGATTTGATTTGTATATAAGGTATAATCGGCCATACCATTCTGGACTTGGACCACACTCCCTCTGGGTTATTAGCAGAGAAGATCCTGATAGGTTTGAACCGACAGCTGCACTGTGAAGTGGGCCAGGGCCGCACCAATGGCTCTGACACCAAAGACAGATGCATCGCCCTGTCATGTCACCGGACGCGCAAAGTGAGGCCTTAATTAGGAGAGCGCATTTTCACCATCTTTCAAGATGCTTCAATGGTGTTCTTGGTGTTTAATGGCTCCTATAAACAACCCAATCTAAAACATGGTGCATTTGTGTTGGCTTTTCCGGTGCATTTTTTTATATGTGAAAATGGCATACTGTGAGTGCGTTTTTGTGTCTTCCTAACTGTGTATGTTTGTGTGTAGGTCAGCCTGCCTGTGTGTGTGTGTGTGTGTGTGTGTGTGTGTGTGTGTGTGTGTGTAGGTCTGCCTGACTGTGTGTGTGTGTGTGTGTGTATGTCTGCCTGACTGTGTGTGTGTGTGTGTGTGTGTGTGTGTGTGTGTAGGTCTGCCTGAGTGTGTGTGTGTGTGTGTAGGTCTGCCTGACTGTGTGTGTGTGTGTGTGTAGGTCTGCCTGACTGTGTGTGTGTGTGTGTAGGTCTGCCTGAGTGTGTGTGTGTGTGTGCAGTACAGAAGCATCAGAACAGCTGTGTGCTTCCTGATGTCCGTCCCTCTCAGTGTCAGAAATAGTGATTTATATGCACCTAGAGCAAAGAGGTCTCAAGCGCCTCCATCTTCTAATTCAAATCAGGCTGCCGATGGAGCCATAGCCTGTAGATGTTCATTCGGGAAGGGCATCGGGAAATAAACAAGGTAATGCAGGCGGAGCACCGCTGACATTTCACTGACTTCTGATGGAAACTGACAGGAGATTGACATTCAATGAAATTCATACAGGACACCCGGAACAGCCAGTGTGTGAGAAACAAACAACCAGCCACAAACAAACACAGATATGGGCACAAGGTAGGGCGAACAATTTAACAGTATATCACACTATTTTCAACATTATAATCATGAAAAAATTGTATACATATAGAAATATGCATAACATCAGTTCAGTTGTGATGTACAGTAAATTGTGTACAATATACATTAATATTACACTGGGAACCTTGAAAATTATTGATAATGCCAGATTTCTAAAGAAATATGCATCATATGATCTAAAATTAGGGTCATATTTTCCAAGTCAAGAATTCCACAATGTTGTCATAATATTCGGAGGCACACCACATTAATCACCCTCCTCTGACAAACACTTAATATTTCATCTTAGCTCAAATAATCCAAACAGAATGACAAAATATTTAAACCCCTCACTTAAGAGGATATTTTGCCATACAATTAGGTCACGCTGGAAAGGGAAATTATGCCAATTACAGGTCACACTACATGACTGACGCTTGGCACCATGTTACCCTCCCTCTCTCCCTCCCTCCCTCTCTCCCTCCCTCTCTCCCTCCCTCTCTCCCTCCCTCTCTCCCTGGGAGTAAGGAGAATGTAACACGTTGGTGTAATGAGTGCTAAGTGATGTGCTATGGAGCAGAAAGGCCAGGCGGCAGAAGTGACAGGGGGGAGGGAGTGTGTGGGGGCAGGTCTTACCCTGGAGGCTTGGTAGGAGGGGCTGGACTGGCCACCTGAGGCCCAGGACGCCTGGCCCGGACGCTCATCCATACCTGTCAGCAGAGGAGACGCACAGCTCTGTCACACTCACGCACACGCGGGGATAAAGACGCATCGAGACCAAAATACATCTGCTGAAGCGAGTGTGTTTCTTGTCCTGCGCTCTGCACGCATAAGGAACACATTCGCTTCAAAGGATTTATCTTTCCTCTGCTGAAACAGAGAGATGATATGTTTACAAAACTACACATTAGCAACAGAGTCTATTGATCGAACGCTACACTGTACATTGGTAAAGGATTGCTGGGGGACAATATTATGCATTTATGCGTCAGTCAGCGACTATGCTGTTACTGGAAAAAGCCTCCAATTATGTTTCACTTGTTTCATGTCTCATAGCAACATCCTATCAGCTCTCTGGGGCCTGGTGGAAGGAGAGTGCATCTTGACTCATGTCTGCTGCGGAGGGAGGGAGGGAGGGAGGGAGGGAGGGAGGGAGGGAGGGAGGGAGGGAGGGAGGGAGGGAGGGAGGGAGGGAGGGAGGGAGGGAGGGAGGGGAAGAGAGATAGAGAAAGAGAGAGAGAGAGAGAAAGAGAAAGAGAGAGAGAAGGAGGGAGAGATAGGAAGAGAGAGAGGGGAAGCGAGAGAGAGAGAGGGGGGGAGAGAGAGACGGAGTGAGATGCCTCTCCTGGCAGAGGCATCGTTGCAGAGCAGAGCAGAGCGATGCCACAGAGAGAGCAGGCGGCAGAGTTGTGAAGACGCTCATCTATTATCCATCTATTTGAAGGCTGAGCTTTCCAAGCAAAAGGCCAATTTTCACTGCGTCATTTATTTTGGTTTACATAAATCACAGACCCCCCACCCCCCCTCTAAAAAGTGCATTCCTTAGCATGTCTGCATGCTGAAATGTGCTGGAGAGCAACTGGGGCTCTGTGATTTGGCAGTGATGTATGGCCCGGTCCTATCAAAACAGCTGAGCTCTCAAACTTGTTGAAAGATTTTCCCCCTTTTTCTGAATGCCCATGCTTTCTAAGACAGAACAAGAAAAGAGATAAACAAATAAAATCAATGACTTTGTGACAAAATTGCATGCATTCAACATCTGCTATGTGATGAACAAATATAATATCTGACCTAAATTCAATTTGTAAAGCATGTTCAGTAAAAAAATAAAAAGAGATATGATTCTGGGATTGTTTTGTGATGCTCCAACCAATATTGTTTTGTAGGTAACTGCATTCCAAACCCCGCTCCAGCATAGAGGACATAATTGAAGAGAGGGGAGCCATCAAGATTTTGCAAGTTATTGATTGTCCCTTCTATAACTTCATCCTGCAACTAGAAAACTGCAATACCATTCATTTGATTCCATTCTCAAATGAAAGAGATCAGATCTCAGGGAATTGTATACAAGAACAAAAAATCTAATATCGCCGTTGCATGAGGTAAACAGAAAACCTTGAAACCAGAACACAGATCCTCTAAGGGGCCTGTAATCCACATCTAAGTTGTCTGGGTTTTTTGTTTTTGTTTTGGTGAAAGCATTTCAGAGCAGCGTTGACACTTTGCTGATCATCCCCTGCTAAACAGAAGCTATCACAAGTGACATGTGCAGAACAAACGAATCCTTCGGAGAACTAGACTCTTCCACCGAGCGAAAGGGGAGTCGAACAGGGAGTCGAACAGTGAGTCGAACAGTGAGTCGAACAGGGAGTCGAACAGGGAGTCGAACAGTGAGTCGAACAGGGAGTCGAACAGGGAGTCGAACAGTGAGTCGAACAGTGAGTCGAACAGGGAGTCGAACAGGGAGTCGAACAGTGCATCACACAGTCAGTGTGTGGGCACCATTTGGGTTTTGTGCCAAAGATAATATGGTGGCCAGACATTCAGCACAGCAGGCAACGTTCAACTCAGTTCAAGGCAACTGTTATTCCCCATCCTTCTCCAGTTCACACAATGGATGTAGGTCTCTTTCAGTCAACAGCGTCTCCTCCCCACGCCCAAAAACCCAAATGGTGGATGCGGCTATTTTCTTTGTAAAAGCAGCGTCTTGATCCACAAACTAAAACAAAGAGACAACCGTAATTTTCATATTATTACTTCATAATATGACCCAGTCAACATTCCCTAGTCAGCTCACTAAGTTATCCAAAGAGAGAATTACCCGTATTTAAAGATGACGTCAAGTTCAACCCAAAGTAACAGTTCACAATATAGACAATGACTTCACTGGCAAGGTCTCCTCTGAAACATAGTTACATTACATTTACATTGAGTCATTTAACAGACATATCCCGAGCGACTCACAGCAAGTAAGGGGACATTCCCCCTGAGGAAAGTAGGGTGAAGTTGCCTTGCCTAAGGACACAACATCACGTTCACACAGCCAGGGTTCGAACCGGTTACCTTCTGATTACTAGCCCGACACCCTTACCGCTCAGCCATCTGACTCCCGTAAGTTAAACATTGGTGACAAACTCCCTGCTACAAATATTAAAACAAACACCTCACATGTATTTTCAGCCAACAGTCCAACAAGGCTTAAATAGAATTGGGGGTGCGTTCAGGACTGGCAAGAGGAGGCCCAGCTGAACAGAGGGGGAAGGAGCGTTCTATGTGGTTTACAGTGTTCTGAGTCAGCTACTCTATTTAACCAGACACCAAATCAGGGAAGGCCAACGTCATGAGCCACCGCCAGCAGAGGTCACACACCAACAGTTCAACACAGACTCCAGCTAGGCTTGATTTACGAGCCTTTTCATCCAGGGCCGATCTGTACCCAATCACAGCCCGAGTTCACCTGCCGTTCATCAGCGTGATGTCACGGGCGCTGTGTTGTTGTTTCGTGGAGCAGGTTCGCGGCACGCGGTGGTCGCTGTGCCGCTGTGCCGTTCACAGACGGGCTTCAGACGTACGGCAGACCTGTCACTCACATCTGTGGCAGCTCTGCTCTGTAACAAACTCCACCACATCACCGCTCCTCACTCACACCAGACACAGAGCAACACCGGACTGCCTTTAGAGCCTC
Organism: Neosalanx taihuensis; assembly: GCA_030340665.1. Lineage (NCBI taxonomy): Eukaryota > Metazoa > Chordata > Actinopteri > Osmeriformes > Salangidae > Neosalanx > Neosalanx taihuensis. Next base: position 10,586,216 of record CM059295.1, on the reverse strand, counting down.
ATCATCTACCCTGAGTGTGTGTGTGTGTGGGTGTGTGCGTGCATGCGTGTGGTAAAGAGCTTCGTCTAATTATTTTAGACCCTCTTCTCAATTGTAGAAATTAACAGGAAATAGACAAAGACATTATGCAGATACAAAGGCTTCAGTATCTCTCTCTACTCCTCTATTTCTATCCCTGTCTCTCTCTCCTCCTCCTCTCTCTCTCTTTATCCCTCTCTCCCTCTATCTCCCTCTCTCTGCATCTCTCTCCCTCCCTCTCACGCTCTCTCCCTCTCTCTCTCTCCCTCTCTCTCTCTCTCTCTCTCTCTCTCTCTCTCTCTCTCAGTACACAGAGATATGCCAGCAAATGTTCATTGACATGCAGTGTCTGTGAGAACCGGATTTAAATACGGATTTGACTTGGCAAGGGGACCACTTTGTGTGCAAATCTTTGTCTTTCCTGTGTCTAAGTCTAGCAGCCGTTAGAAACAGCCTTCCTCTTCCACGACGTCAAAAAACTCTCGCTGATAATATATCACACATATCTTCCTCGAAACACTTCCAAATGTATAAACGAATATGTAATAACAGAAAGCAACTTGTCAGATCTCAGCACTACTTTGCCCACAGCCTGGCATAACTGACAACACTAACGATATGTGATACTGCGAGCTATGAAGAACATATGTAGGATGTGCAGGACAGCTGTTTGAGTGCATTAAATATGCGGACAAACTAATTGTGCATCTCCACGGCAATAAGAACACATCCTTCCAAGAAACAGAGAATAAAAACATGCTAGTGTTCCTAGATTGCATTTCTTTCAGATAAATATAGATGACAGGGATATATTTGATAAGGAACAATGTTGCTGGATCAAACAGTTCTCATCAATGGAACTAGATGCATTCAAACCGTTTATCAGCAGTCTCAAAGAGATGAATGGCAGCTGAATGAATGCTCCTTGAGAGATGGGATTGGGTAAGACTTTTAAATTAAATCATATTCTTATTAGATCAATACCATAAACAGACACCTGCATGTTAAACTTTTTACGTAAAAAATTTACAGGTGAATCAAAGAAATTCCAATATGAGTTTATTCACAGAATGAAAAGATGAAATGCATACAGATAAAAAATAAAATTTAAAACAGTCTGAGTTATAGCTGCTTAAGGCAACGTAAGAAATTTTAAATTGTCTGTGCACAAAAAAAACATGACTGGCACCTCTGGTAGGCCAAAGTGGATGAGTGTGATCTGTGGTGTTGATCTAAAGGAGCTGGGTGCTGACAGGAGGGCTGCTGGGGTCCCTCTGCTGCTGCTCTGATACTCTGCTGCTCTGCTCTGCTGCTCTGCCGCTCTGCTGCCACTCTGCTGCTGCGATACTCTGCTGCTCTGCTCGGCTCTCCTGCTGCTGCTCTGCTGTTCTGATACTCTGCTGCTCTGCTCTGCTGCTGCTCTGCTGCCGCTCTGATACTCTGCTGGTCTGCTGCTCTGCTGCCGCTCTGATACTCTGCTGGTCTGCTGCTCTGATACTCTGCTGGTCTGCTGCTGCTCTGATACTCTGCTGCTCTGCTGCTGGTCTGCTGCCGCTCTGATACTCTGCTGGTCTGCTGCTCTGATACTCTGCTGCTCTGCTGCTGCTCTGATACTCTGCTGCTCTGCTGCTGGTCTGCTGCCGCTCTGATACTCTGCTGCTCTGCTGCTGCTGCTCTGCTGCTGCTCTGATACTCTGCTGCCGCTCTGATACTCTGCTGCTGTGCTGCTGCTCTGCTGCTCTGATACTCTGCTGCTCTGCTCTGCTGCTGCTATGCTCTGCTGCTGCTCTGACACTCTGCTGCTATGCTCTGCTGCTGCTATGCTCTGCTGCTGCACTGCTCTGATACTCTGCTGCTCTGCTCTGCTGCTGCTATACTCTGCTGCTGCTATGCTCTGCTGCTGCACTGCTCTGATACTCTGCTGCTCTGCTCTGCTGCTGCTATACTCTGCTGCTGCACTGCTCTGATACTCTGCTGCTCTGCTCTGCTGCTGCTATACTCTGCTGCTGCACTGCTCTGATACTCTGCTGCTGCTCTGATACTCTGCTGCTCTGCTCTGCTGCTGCTATGCTCTGCTGCTGCTCTGACACTCTGCTGCTATGCTCTGCTGCTGCTATGCTCTGCTGCTGCACTGCTCTGATACTCTGCTGCTGCTCTGATACTCTGCTGCTCTGCTGCTGCGCTGCTCTGCTGATACTCTGCTGCTGCTGGTGGTCTGCTGCCGCTCAGCTGCTGCTGCTGCTCTGCTGCTGTGAAACTGTGCTGCTCTGCTACTCTGCTGCTGCTTTGCTGCGGCTCTGCTGCTGCTCTGCTTTGCTGCTCTGCTGCCACTCTTCTGCTCTAATCTGCTACTCTGCTGCTTTTCTGCTGCTCTGATCTGCTACTCTGCTGCTCTGCTCTGCTCTACTGTTACTCAGCTGCTGCTCTGCTGCTCTGCTGATGCTCTACTGCTGCTCTGCTGTTCTGCTCTACAGCTGTTCTGCTTTACTGCTGCTCTGCTGTTCTGCTTCTCTGCTGCTCTGCTGTTCTGCTTCTCTGCTGCTTTTCTGCTGCTGCTATGCTCTGCTGATGCTCTACTGCTGCTCTGCTCTGCTCCATCACAGAGCTGGGGAGGCTCTGCATGGAGAAACACCGCTCAGATCCCTGCCAACTGACTGTCAGGGGCAAACATGTCACATCCTCAGTCTCCAATCAAACACACGGGAACACAACTTGGAATGGTGGGCAAATATTTATCTTGGCAAAGTCTGATCTCCTCTGGAGTTTAACTGTTGAGCAGGTGTTGGCCTCCCCCTCAGACACACAGTCAAAAGGGCATCACATCGATTGTTCAATGTGTCGAGTTCCCCCCTGTTTTCTGGCAAACCCCAACTGAAAAAAGAAACGCATTTGTTACTTTACACACGCCTGGGACCAGCCACCGGCTAAAAACAACAAACACACCAGACGTGACATCACAAAGCACCATTCGTCAGATACTGCAATACAAATAAAAAATAATCCCCTGCTAGGAAATTGCTAAAAAAAATACAAACATTCAGCATAAACTGGCATTGCTTGTGGAATCACCATCGGCTGCGATCAATCCAGACCTACAGGGAAGTGACCTCATAAAGGACGGACTACGGTTTCCAGTCAGGTCATTACCAGCTCTGCCCCGCCTCACCCAAGGCCCCCGAATCTGCTCCACATACAGGCAAAAGAAACATCATCATCATTACCGCGAATGGCGCCTAAACAAACCTCCATACATCACTGTTATCTGGTGTCGAAACTAATGAAGGAATAAAAAGTTGGCGTCATTTAAAACTGTGATTGCCAAATTGGGGAAAGCTACAGACATGGATTGGAAGAGAGAGAATTGTTGTTTGATTAGTCGTGGAAATCAAGAGGAAGCCTGCAGCGTCGGTAACTAGACTGGAAGTCATCAGACACGATATGACAAACAGAGCTAATCAGTTAATGGTGTTCGCCGTCCTAATCATTGACTAAGAGTTCTGCTCCCAACTCGGCCCAGTCAAGCTTGCCTAAAGAGAGCGTCCGCGGGGCGACTGCTGAGGGAACATCTCATCCACCTGTGGGGATGAGTGGTTTGTCAAAACCGCAGCGCTGTCTTCATTAGACGACAGCCCACCCCCCCTTCCTCCTTCTCTCTCCCTCTACTGCTCTCTCTCTCCCTCCCAACCTGCCTCCCTTCATCTCTCTCTCTCTCTCTCTCTCTCTCTCTCTCAGATCCAGTCATCCACAAAGCGCTGTGACAGATCAAGGCCTGGAGAGAGGTAAACGACAAGGCTGCTCCCCCCTTTGGGATACCCTCCAACTCTGAGCAAACAGGCAGGCAGATTAATAAGACGCGCTGCGGCGCTGGGTAGATAGGCATCTGAGCGTGGCGCGCGTGGCGTCTAACAAGAACGCCTGCGACCAGCTCGTCCATGGAGCCCAGCTTGAGAACATTTGACTGCATGCAAAGAAGGGGAAGCTATTTTAGGTTGTTCACTTCCCAATCTAGCAGCTAGCCTAACTATCTCACATCAGCGCAGGAGCCATTAGCTGAGAGGATGAACCATTTCTGGGGGAGCCAGTGTGTGGGGAGAAGACTTAACTTGAACCTGGTGGAAGACAATCATACCCTGAAATACATTAAACTAATGGTGGAAAAACATAAAAAATGTTTATTCTAACCTGATTGATCTCAGGTGAGATCACCAGTATATTCAACGTCACCAGTACACACACAATGAATGAAATCAATCAACATTTATTTGTAGAGCCCATTTTATAAGCAATGTCACAAATGGCTTCACATATGTCCATAAAACTACCACTCAACCAATCTTAACCCTCAATAAATAACACTGACATGGCAGGTATAACATATATACCTCTAATTTGACAGTATTATTTGTTACAAAAGCTTTTATTTAGCACTTGTGCTTTTTAGCGTTTGTTTTTTGGGTGCACCACCAAGTTCTCCTCCAACTTCTGTCAGCAACAGTCTTGAGGAAGGACAACACAGGCCTAGTCAGCCAAGGTTCATGTTTGGTTTCTCTGTCTCTGTCTCTGTCTGTCTCTTTCTGTCTGTCTGTCAAAATATTCAAGAAACTCTGTCTCTCGATCTGTCTGTCTCTCTATCTCTCTCTCTGTCTCTTTCTGTCTGTCTCTCTCTCTCTGGCTCACTTTGGAAGGGGCCTTGATGGGTTCTGGCAGTGTAGTTCTGCTGCATTTGTCTGGGTATGCCCAGTTCAGACGCATTAATCCAAACTCTCATTCCCTGCAATTTCCACACTTCCTTCCTGTGCAGCGCCCCTCGCCATATGTTCACAATCGCTTACGGAGGAAAGGTGCTTCTTCCTCCAACCTTGAGCTCGATCACACGAACTGGAGCACACAGGCTAAATAGATGAGGAATTTATCTCCCCCAACATAAATTGCCAGGGAGCAGCAGTTCGGCGGGAATAAATTATTTTCTTATTTAACGTAATTCTTTTTTTCATTTTTTTCCCTTCAATGCTTGTGCATCTCCAAAGCATTTTCCAATACCAGATGCAATAACATTTCGTTAAAATGTCAAAGGCCCTAAACAGGTCGAGGAATATGTTTATGAGAACACAGAGGAGGAATAAATAAGGTAAGTGCTATCCCTGCCCAGCCTCATCACTTCAAAAAGCAGCTGCATCAAAACCGTTTCCACTCATAATTGCAGACTCGGCGTTGAACCTGTAAAAGCTCTTCAATCGCAAACCACTCAGCTGAGAGGTTAACTGGAGAAGGTTCCGGTTGGGGCGCCGCAGACAAGCGCGTGTCCTGTTAAACTCCCTATCTGTTGCTGCACTCCGCTTACATCTCATGGGCGGCGGAAAAACACACATGAAGCACAAAAGGATTAGCTTAAGAAAACCCCACCGGCGGGTTCCTGCAATCAGTCCTGTGTTTATGACATCAGGGGGATTTATTAGCATTGAGCTGCTCATTAGTAGGTTTAATCAGAGCTGTGTCTTCTGTCTATTCTGACAGCACTATCAGACTCTTCATTAGAGGGCTATCACAGACACACACACACCACAAACAGCTTACACACACCTCTGTCTCTATTGAGATGAAAGCATCATGATAAGTTTCCGCCCCATATGACTGCTGATACACAGCCCTCCTCCATTCCAGAGCTCCTGGTTACAAGGAGCTGATATGGCACTGAGAGGCTGACTGGTTCGCAGTTGTGACTGGGACTGGTGTGATCTAACACAGCCATCTAGGCAGGCCTCCCTCCTCCTCCTCCTACCCTGCCCAAGCCTGCCTCCCCTGGGCAGGAAGAGCATGCTGGTCTCCCTCCTCCTCCTGCTCTGCCCCCGCCTGCCTCCCCTGGGCAGCAGCACGCAGGTCTCCCCCACAGGACGGTGGTTCTCTGATCCCTGGCTCCTGGGGATCAGAGAACAGGCTGCCTCGGTCCGTGGGGAGAGGGCGTGGGGAGAAGCCTTACTGGCTCACATCAACCTTGATGGTGAGATAATCCTGGTGATGAAGTCAAGGGACTCTGAAAAGTAACCTAACAGCATATGAATGCTGTGTGCTGATCTGTTTAAGTTCTATCTTAGTGGTTCTATCCAGTGGTTGAAGGCCAACCAAGTCAGGAATTGTCTACATAGGTTTGGGAAAATTATAAATGAAATTTTGTAAAGTATCAGTCAGTGACATTGGAGTAAGGGCCATCCCAGAATCCACGTTGCCTTGGTGATGCTGCGTTTACACATGTCCCTTTGGTTTCTCAAAACAATATTAACCAAAGCAAAAAATAAATAAAATTGCATCTATGATAGCTGTTTGGTTCAACTGCAACCTTTCCCTCTTACTGTGATGCAGCAAAGCACCGCATAATATCGGTCCCTTCATTACAATAATTACCATGGTAACAAACAAAAATGAGGTTGCGTGAATTCAAAGTTGAGAGCTTTACAAAAGATTTAGCTGGACTCCCTCGTCTTTTAATGTATTACTCTAAATCCTTCAAAAGACAAATTAAAACCAGGAACAAATCAGTGGTAGGCAATAATCCTCTGGTCTTTTAAAACAGAAGAGATTCAACTTGAATTTGATTGGTATTTTGCACAGCACAGGAAAAAAATAAAAAATACATTCAGGACTCAGGCCTAAAAATAACATAGTATGTGTGCAAACGCAGTTCTAACTAAATCTAGAGGTAGGGGGGCTGTCCAAGCCGGGGCCTGCTGGGGATTAGGCCCACACAACAATGACTTGTGCTCATCAGCATTTTACTGTATCTGAAATGGAAATCCTGATAAGTGTATCAAGCCTCTGGGCTTGCTCAGCCCAACACCATGTTACGCTGCCAAACTAGCCACAACACCTGCAAGGGATGGTATGTGTGTGTGTGAGAGAGAGAGAGCGAGAGAGAGAGGGGGGGGGGGATAGGTGGGGGGGAGAAACTGAAAGAGAGAATGAGAGATTGATTGAAAAAGAGAGAGGGCGAGAGAGATGGAGAGGGAGAGAGAGAGGCAGGGGAGAGAGAGGGAGAGAGGGGGGAGGGAGGACGAGGCAAGGGAGAGAAAGGCGGGGGAGACAGAGGGCGAGAGAGGGAGAGTCAATGAAAGAAAGCAGAGAACAAGCCTGATGGAAGTAGTGATAGAGACTGAGATAACCCACGGAGCAAACACCAACCTTGTGATCTTCCAACACAAGAACAACAACATCTCAGATAGAAATCTATTTCATACGGCGGGTATCTAATAGAGAAGATGTTTGTCAGTGGTAAACCTCATTCTAATCTTGTCAACACCCATCCTATCTGTGTATGCATTAACTGACCAGGCAGACCCTCTGCTTACCAACCTGTCCATCTTTTAATACTAACAGAACTTGAAATACAAACAGACGGGTTTGCAGAGGACGTTTCAACAAACACACCAATGGGGAGAGAGGTGTCCACAAAGCCACGCTCCCACACAGTCAGAAAACAAGATGTCTGCTGGCATGCTGTGGCTTCTTACAGGTGCAGAGCTAAGGCCACTCTAGGAAAACACTATTGCCTTTACACAGAACACAGATTTTCTTACGTCATCACCAAACGTATAATATCAATTTCCCCTTTAGCAGCTGCGTCCTCGTAGACAGCCCAGATCTTCTAGGCTGTTCTATCTCTGTTTGCTCTTGAGATGCTTCGCCAGACAAAGTCTCTGGCCGCTGAGGGCCCTCCCCTGGGAAGCCCTACCTCACTGGAGCACTCTCCCCTGGGTAGCTCTTCCTGACTGGAGCACCCTCCCCTGGGTAGCCCTCCCTGACTGGAGCACCCTCCCCTGGGTAGCCCTCCCTTGGGCAGCCTTCCCTGACTGTGGAGCCTCATCCTGGGCTTGCTGACTCCCACTGCAGGCGTCAGGACGTCAGGAAGGCCAGGTCATTACTCATTCTTTCCCACAAGCCTCCGCTTGGCTGCTCCCGATCGAAGCCCCTGCAAACTGCCAGGCCTGTCTCATACGGCAGGCCTGGCTGCACGCTGGGGCCACGGCCACTCGGATGACCCCCTCTCCCCTCCCGTCCCTGACCTCCCCCCACCTCAAAGACTTCCTCAGAGGGTACGGCCAGCAATTAGCGGTCAGGACGGAGGTAGCTCAAGCCGGCTAGCTCTTCCCTAGGGGGAGTCTGGTGAACGAGCTTTCAGTAGACCGCTGACCACCAGTGCAACTGCATACATGAGGGATGTTCCACAACTAACCTTACATGAACACTGACAACGTGCCACAAGGTGATCGCCTTAGGAACAGAATATGCGTAAAATACTAATGGATACGATAACAGAAGGTGGCATTTCCCTTCATATAACTGATAACCTCAAACTGCATGTGTGAAAGAAATACCCTTCTGAACGGAGACATTTCCAGGCACACAACTCCATCAGGCTGTCTGCACAGATGGGCAGGTTTAGAACATCAAACGTCACTGTGAAGGTTTACTTAACACCCCAGCTAACTGCACATCAAACTACACAAAGAGAAGCATCTCCCTTAAATCAGGACTTCTAAAAATGGCCGGAATTTGAAACTGGGTATTGATGTACAAAGACGTTTTTTTCCATCAAAAATAATGACATCATATGTGAAGCCTGATAGAGATCTAGCTTATTTGTTGTGACAGGAAACATTATTTTGATGCTCTAACCTCTTGGCAGACCCACTGAAAAAAAAAACGCAAAACCCATGCCAAATAACCTGCCTTCAAAGAACTTCCATCGCTATGGCAACAGCACGATCCCCCGTAACCAAGTCAGGAGGTGACCAGTGATACATGAATGAGAGATGTCCGAATTCTATGAGAACCCTCCCTCCAGTGGCGGGCCAGAGGAGGGTACCAGTCTGAAGGCATCGCAAGCACAGTGTGGCCAGCGGATCACAGAGCAGACTGCAGGTTATCTAAAAATAAGCAGGTGCCTCAGGGAAGAAAGGATTCCTGTAGCATCACACTGAGGCTTCCAACAGGAAATGAGGTATAATAAACAAAAGCCTGCAATGAATTATATACGATCGCATATCTAAATGATATGAGGATGCTTTGTGATTTGATGTAATTCGTCACGAGTCTATAGCAGCAAAAGCGACTTTTCCAATGTAATTTTGAATCAAATCAAACTTGAGGGTTTTTCAACTGAAATCAAGCTTTATTTAAAGAGAGGGTACGTCTGAAATCATTTTTGATGTTGTTCTTGATGCATCCATAGCAGGTGTGCATCTGAAACTAATGGAATCCCCACACCCAAAACCTAAAGATCTACACGAAAAAACGAAAACAGTCTTACTATAGCAAAGAGAACTGAAATCAAGTTGAATAGGGAAACAGGCTATGGAACAAGGGATTCACATACCAGTTATTTTTGAATAGAAAGAGACGAAAGCTACTTTCTGTTACAAACATTGAATCTCTTTGAAGTAATCCTTTCCCCAAAAAATACATGCTTAAATGGAGGGCCGACTTAGCAGTTGCTTTAAACAAAAAGACCAGAAAAAAAATTACAAATCCTTTGAAAATACTTTGAAGATAAGCTGCATTTAAGATGAGTTTTGTCACCTTTAATATCAATGAGGGCTCTTTTGTATGTGAAATAATCTTAAAAAAAACAAGGGCACAGTTTCCCAATAACTGAACAAAGCAATCCTTACTAAATAATCACCAATGAAACTTTCCTATTCCACACCAGCTTATTAATAATGAATGAGATAGAACACATTTTGCTCTAATCCATTGAAAATACCAGCTAAAGAAAGTGCTTAAAAGGAGATATAGAGGGTTTGTTAGGGTGGATGAAAACTGACGACTCTTTAGCACCAAAGGGACTATTTTTCTGTCAGGTCTGAAATCAACTCATTGGAAAAATACCTCAGACACAGACAGTGAGAACATCTCCATTTATTTTCTATTCCATGCTGCTGCTGACCTATTCTGAAAGCTACTTTCAGAAGTAGCTTTCAGGGTGCATGCTCAACACATCAGGTTTAATGTGGATGGTCACATTATGTCAAGGAATTCTAGGTTATATTACAATGAAAAAACTTGCAGCAAAAAGAATGCTGTGCAAATCCCTTCTCTAATTTAACAAATTCCTTTTTTATAAAGTTTTTTTCATTTAAGTTTTACACTGATTATTTCTGGTAAGACTGCTGGTGGGATTCCTATCTGGATGGGGAGATGATTTGATCATGGGATATAATATACTAGTATTTCAGTTACATATAACCCTATATTTGACACAATATGATGAGTACATTGTGACACATAGTTGCGTTGCTATAATTGATACCTATCAAAATTATATTTGTATAGCTTTATATTAAAAACATTATAAAATATTAATACTTCTGCATAGCTCCTTATATATGCTTAACAAATGTCCAATAAACCACCATAAATCTCACAGATTATTTCAATGACTTGGTTAGCATCATATTCACTAAGATTATAACATTACATCAGCAGTCACAACCTGACATCATGTTTCCTTTGAGTTTCAATGCGCACTGAAACATCTTTAACCATCTACAGTTCATTCACAAATATCTCCTTTTCCTTCTTTGTCTTGCTGCCTTGTTTCAGTCCTTAATGTTCCTGATAACTGACTAAGTCATGGTTTGTTGCTTGGCATAAAACACGTTGAAGAGACAAAATGCTTAAATGTTGTCTTTTTCTCTTGAAACGCATCAGACAAAACATGTACTCTGAATGAATGTCCTGGGGCATTTCAGCTAAGCAAGGATCCAGCGGAAAGCAGCAGACATTGGCTGTACTTATCAGAACAAACCTACCATGTACCTGCCTAAACAACCAGCACATTGCCTTACAGAATACTGGGTTTACAGGAAATTACTGTCAAATGGAAACAGCTCAATGAGTGCGGCCAACAAGATATTGAAGCTAAATCACCCTAAACCAAATACCTTATTATTACACCAAGTGTACGTGTACATTTAGTCTTTTTACAACATTGTGGTTTGAAGGCAAGACATAAACTTCAAACGGAAGTTATGAAATACACGCATTTAGGTCTATATTAGCAAGCAGTTGGGTCAATAAAACGATTTGAAACGTCTCAAATTAACCCCTCTTTATTCCACCATCCTAACAATAGTCCCTCTCAGATGATTCCAGGTGGAGGTGTCATGTTTCGGGCACCAGATGTGATCTACTCACAAGCATAACTTGGAGGTGGGAAATTGATCACATTACAAGGGTCTATGCCAACTCAATTCAGGATAAACATGATGCGTTTCCCTCCAAACATCCAACGCTATCTGAAGATGAGAGAAACACATTTCCAAAAGTTTGTGGTTTGAAATCCTACCTGATGTACTGAACTGGCTGCTTCCCAGAGTGGTTGGCCTGTTTTTCCCACTGTTTACAGGTGGCGAAAACATCTATAAAAACAGACAAACATGTAGATACTGATCAATACTGTCTACTATGTCATGAACATTTCTAATTAAATAGTCATAGTGGAGATGCACACACATGCAAACTAGTAGGTGATAAAGACAACAATCATACCGCACTGAAATCCAGCAAGTCACTCAATTCCTTGTCTGTCCCGATAGCGGCAATCCGCTGCTGAGAATTCATCCTTGCGATCTTTAAATCTAAAAAAGAAAAAGAAAAAAAGACTTCACAGAGCTTTGGATGGTAAATACGAGTTCTGTAATGACATTCTGAACTCAAATACATAGATCTTAGGGAAGGTCAGAATTGTCCTGTGGAAGATTTCAAATGAGGGTCTAGACTTGAGCGCCTATGTCAAAACAGTGACACATGACATTGCAGTTCACCTAAATCACCAAAGGTGCTGCAACAAGCACTGGGCATTGGCCTAATTACAGTGAAAACGTTATTAATCCTGATTATGTCTTTCAACCTTCATATGATGGACTGATTCATATTTCCTTCTTAATTAAATAAACACAGGAAAAGAGACACCAAACCCAACGTTGATTTGACATCTAATTACAGGCAAAAAAAAACCTTCTGCAAAACTGGCAGTTCATCAGATGTGTAACATCGTTTTGACTAGCCGATGTCTTAAGCAATACAACTTTCACTCTTTCGTAAGAAAAACTGTAACAAATGAAGTTATTTATCTTGCATCAAAGACTAGGCTAATGCTAAAAGCTTGCTTAGCTTTAAGGGAGGACTGATGGAGGCACATGCACATGCTTACTGTATAGAAAGTCTACATATCTAAATCAATTGGTAAATTATCATTTGTCGTTATTCCTAAAACACATAATTAAGCTGTAAGTATAGATAAATGTCTTTCCCGGTGTTTGGCGTAAAATGTCAATCCTTTGCACAGACACTCTCCAGTCTTTCTTAAAATACAACTTCTTTCACCCAGTCCGAAACCCTCTGCCAAACTCACTTGTAATTATTACCTTTTTCCGTTTGAAATTCCAACTAGGGCGATCCGGTATGGCGGTAGAAGCCTTGTTTTCTTCTGAATGCGTCTCAAAGTCGGTGAAATTGTGTTTTTGCGCTATAATAGTTCGCAAATATCCTCTATATGTCACTTGCGAGTTTCCCTTAGGCAGACATTTTTGCTTCGCAAAAGCCTCAGCACGACGATGACATTCGGGGTTGTATCCTTCCGCTGAAAACAGTGACACAGTGTCCCCCTGCACACATCAGCGCGCGGAGGGGTCGCAGACTGGGGATGACATTCCATTTAAGGATACTTCAAAGGAACATTATAGAAGTCTTTTTTTCATTTTCTTTTTAACATTATAGAAGTCTGTTGTGCCAGAAATTGGGAAGTAAACTATTTTCAAATGGAATCTGTGCCCCTTTGATTTAATCACATGTAATCCATTTAAATTAGCCAATTCAGAGTTAGTCATGAATGTAGGGGTCATCGTGTTTTAAATGCATAGAACAGCGTAGAACACAATATAACACAACAGACTACAATGATTTTTATTTTAGAAGCATAAACATAAATTTTCTATACAACACAGAGTAAAATACAATGCCATACTGCTCCATACCATCAATGGCTTTATAGATTAGATTAGATTCAACTTTAATGTCATTACACAGGTACAAGTACAGGGTAACGAAATACAGTATAATAACTGTTTCAATCTCTATGAATAGACTACCTATGGTATAATAATAACGTGCAACATATAGCATATAAAAAGCTTAAACGTATGCGGCCAAAAGAGGTACCAAACTCATAAACTGCTCTTGGATTTTTGCTGGGTGGGATGAGGCCGCCCTAATTAAGTCTGAGGGTTTTGTAGAAGAAATTAGTTGAATTGGAAGAAGCGTTGAAGACACAGTCTTCGTAGCACATCAAACAAATACAAATGTTTTGTAGAGATAGAATAGTACATCTATCTTAAATTATAAAGACAAAGGTCACACACAAAAAAACTTGTCAACTTCAACCGCGGTCGGACAGTCGTTTACCAGCTGAATCCAAATGATACAACACGCCGGAACTACTTTTTCCTCCGCTTAGGCGAGAAGGAAAGAAAGAGAAGCCCTGTGGGAATAAAAGAAGCATGTCAAATAAAGAGTTATATAAACATTACTATGGTAGATATAACATTGTGAATAAGGCTAATATACTCCTTATTAAGATTGTAGGCTAGTCTACAGTAAAAGTTAATACTATCTGAATGAGCGACATCGTGAAGGGTTGAGGTGGAGCAAAAACAAGATATTGCTTTACATGTTATAGATGATTTATCATGAATTAGACAACGGGAAAGGAGATAGTAAATAGTCCTGATCACTGATATGTGATGATGATAATGATGATGAAAATTATGATGATGAAAAGACATCAGGGTATAAAAAAAACTTGCTATTGTTCAAATTGCTGAAACTTTTAAAGAATTTGGTTATGCAACGGTTTAAGCTATAAATACACAATTGAATTACGGATGAAATTGGCCAATTCAGATGAGCACAAATCCATACATAGTATGAATATAAAGTACTCTTAACAACTGTAACTGTAGCTTAACAGTTGTTTACGTTCAAGGAAAATATGAGAAGGCAAAGAAAAGGTTGTCATTTATAAAAATCCAGACTGCCACCTGTTGGGGAAAATAACTAACTCCAGCAGGCCATTACTCACTCCCCGGGTCCCCAAACCCTCCCAGCAGGCTGGACGCCCTTTACAGACATAATGTCTTGTATTTTGGGATTAATTGAAACAGGTGTAGCACGGGCAAAAGACTACAGACTGCAGTCGATGATTAAGACGTCAGTGAAACACACAGATTCCAACAACTATAAGCAGTGCAGTGCCCGTTGGTGGCACACCCATACCTACACACACACACACACACACACACACACACCACACACACACACACACACACACACACAGAGACACACACACAGAGACACACACACACCTACATCTACACACACATACACACATTCCTAGAATTATACACTTCTCAAGTTTATCGCATGACATTTTCTGCCCTAAAATCCCATTCAGAGATAGGCTACACAGATACACAGAGATTCTTAGGAATGAAAAGTCGAAAAGAAATGGTAAGGTGGTACCCCTACATCAGGGGTGGACAATGCCGGTCCTTGACGGCCGCTGTCCTGAAGTTTCCAGATGTTTCCCTCCAGCACACCACATTCTAATAATTTGGTCGTTATTAAGCTCTGTGGAAGCCTCATAATGATCATTCATTTAAATCAGGGGTGCTAGAGCAGGGGAACATCTAAAACCTTCAGGACATTGGCCGAGGACCGGAACTGCCCACCCCAGCCCTGCATAGAGAGAAGGCCGATGGATTGAGAATGTGGTCACGATCATTTTGTTTCTCCATCCTACAGAGCTACTAAACTACATATATGATTAATTTTAGACATTACATAGCTAGATTCACATTACGGCTACAGACAGTTGACCTTGATCACTTGACACACTTTATGATGCAGTGCCCTGGGCCTACACCAGCAATGTTAAAAAATATATGTCTACAATTACATTTATATTCTGTTGTAATAACTGTTTTGCACTTCTGGTTGGATGCTAACTGTATTTCGTTACCCTGTACTTGTACCTGTGTAAAGACATTAAAGTCATTAAAAATCTAATCTAATCTTGAATCTGATCATCTTCAAGGGGGGGGGGGGATAAACTCCATTTCCCAGCAGCCATCACGGTTTCAATAGACGCTCTTTCTCCGCGGTTGTGTTACAGGCAGTGGCCCCATGGCAGTCTCATGTATTGTCGAGTAACATAAATCCTTTTCAAGGTAAGCTCAAGCTCTACGCAATTGCCCACATCGTCCATTGATTTGGCGACTCATGCCCAATTATAAAAGCACATTAGCAGTGGAAAATGAATGAAGAACACCGGTTGTGGATGCGATGTCCCGCCTGCCTAGCCCGCCATGACCAATCCAACGAGGAGAAGGGGGCAGTTAGCCTAGCATGCTAAGCTCATCTATGTTAATGTTGGGATGCAGCTAGCTGCAGTATCTGGTTGAAACAGCATTAGTGAGTGCTATTGATGGTATCATTCGGCTTAAAAAATATTCTGACCATTGGATGGTCATACGATAACAGAGTTGAATATATATGGTGCCATGATGGAGCTTGCTCGTTGTTAGCATGATGATGGGCAGCTAGCCTAGCTGCTAGCCAGCTTTTCACTAGTTGTGTTCGCTAGCTGGGACTCAAACATCGACAGTTTATGGATTATTATGTTCGCTGGGAAAGTATCCATGTATTTGTCTGTCTTTGAATATGTATAAATAGAGCTATATTTATATTTATTTGATTGTGCGCATCATGGTTACAGCAGCTTGCTAGTTAGTGAGCATTGAGACTTCTAGTAGACCAGGGGAGGTGTCCAACCCTGTGGCCCTCAAGAGCCACAAACCGTTTGAGATGTTCTCCTGTTTCTAGCACACCTGATCTTAACCCTTTCATGCATAGAGGTCACTACAGTGTACAGCTGTTTAAAAGTGTGTTTTCTCTTTAAATGTCTGCAATTTTGGGCCCTGCTGCATTTAGTCCACTCTAGTGAAGCCTTTTGCATCATCCCATGCAAAAAAATCCAATTGGCAGGCCATTGCAATGGGAAAAAGTAGTCGGTAAAACCAAGATGGCCGACAGACAGGGAGAAGGACCAACCACCTCAGCTATTTAGGTTTCTACCGTCTATAAAAACATGCCATTGCAGGTAAAAAAAATATAATTGCATCAAGTAACATCTAAGGTGACATATTATGTAAAGATTTTCCAAGTTTGCATTTTATATTTGGAGGAAATACAGATTAATCGTCTGTCCACTCAATTGTACATCATGCATCATAGGTTATGTTTCAAATGATATTAGATAAACCTTTATTTGTCCTCCAGGGGGTGGTAATAACAGTTCACAACTTCAATGCAATGTCAATTACTACCAATGTTGTTCTTGAAAATAATTAATATATTGTAATACTTTGGCTGTAAATCAACTGCTTTATGTTTGTAAAATATAATTTGAGTGTTTTTATACATGCATATTTTTTGTAGGGCTCAAAAAGACAGGCATACAGGGTAATAGAGGAGTGACTCCAGTGAGGAAGAGTGTGCTTCTGGTAGCAGTGATGAAGAATGGCTGCCAGTACAGACAGGTGCAAGAAGTAGAATCAGAGTATATCCAGAGGCAGACCCAGTACCACTCCACAACCGGCAAAGCTGAGGGCAGTGTCTGTGGCCCTCCCTGGGGTCCGGTGTGCCCCCGGGGGCCGCTGGCCCCAGCTCGGGCAGGCGGGGGGTGCCGGCGGATGCGGGGATGCTGCGTGCACACAAGGAACCAAGTACACATGCATGCAGTGTTTTGTAGCTTTGTGCCCCGGATGCTTTGGCAACTATCATAGAAAATAGTCTCCTGATTCTAATGAAGGATCGTAACCAAGCTCTGTGTAGGTGTGCTGGAGCAGGGAAACATCTAAAACCTTCAGGACAGCGGCCCTCGAGGACCAGGATTGGAGACCCGTGGTGTAACAAAAGTAACAGTCACTGAACTGAGCGTAGATCCTCATAGTATCTAGCTTCTCATATTCCTCTGCGTGCATGTGAGCTTGGTTCTTCGTGTGCGCGCAGTATCTTGGCATCTGCTGGTGTTTTTTGCTTCCTTGGGCTGGGGCCAGTGGTTTCCGGGGGCGTGCCGGATCTCGGGGAGGGCCATGGACACTGCTCTCCGTATCTAAAACCGTCAGGACAGTGGCCCTTGAGGACCAGGATTGGAGACCCACTGTCCTCGGTTCAGAGAGAATGTCTTAATTTTGTAACCTTGTTTTACATCAATCAATCAACAGAGCTCAAATAGAGAGGCCTACAGGGTAGTGGAGGAACCACTATTCCAACATAATACCATATTATAACTGTATAACTAAATTACAACAATACCTACATAACTTCCATGTTATTAAACATTGATGTTGTTTATTTCAAAATGCATGAAGTACACTTGAGTGTACAGATAATTATTTCTTTATAGAATAAAGATGGACAAAAAAATAAATTTGAACCTTGTTTTACATCCCTAAAGATGTATAAAAATACTTAGTAAAAAAATCCTGACTGATTTTATCATAATTCATGCATGAAAGGGTTAATGAAGGGTCATTTTAAGATAAGATTTGTTCCTCAGAGGGGAAACTGCAGTCTACAACAGCAGCAGGGCAGAGAGTTTCAGGTAGAGAGATGAGGCTTCCACAGAGCTTGATAACAAACCTTAAGTTAGTATCAGGGGTCTGTACTACAAATCAAGATTTGATGTTAATTTGTTTGTACTACGAACTAAGATTTGGCGCTATCAAGGACCCCAGGTGTGCTAGAGGAGGGGAACATCTAAAACATGCAGAACAGTGGCCCTCAGGAGCCAGGTTTGGTTACCCCTGTACTAGACTATAACCAATTAGTCAATCAACAGCATCATAACAGTATATCTACATATATAATCTAGACTAATGAAACAATCATGAAGAATACATACCTCGTTGCATGCATTGGTATATTCATAAATTTGGTAGTCTAGCAAAGCTAATTAAACTTATTCTCAATTACCTAGGTTGCAACACATTGTTATACAAATTGGTATAGCTGACTCACAGTACTGTATATAGTTAGCTTGGTGTTGTTCGAACATAAATTACTTTAAAATGTACATAGTGCTTGCAAAAACCGGTTTGTCAAGGATTTTTGAGCTTGCTTTAACATACTTTCTTTCTTGACATTTTAGATTGACAATGTCTGAATTGTTTATGGAATGTGAAGAGGAGGAGTTGGAGCCATGGCAACTGCAGGTTCCAAAAATGAATTTGATGGAGGACGACGACGATGATGACGAACCCATTTTTATTGGGGAGCTAAATTCATCACAATCCACCAGCAACTTAAGACAAAGTATGCACTAAATAATTGTTATACAGTCATGGCCAAAATTGTTGGCACCCCTGGCATTTTTTGCAGAAAACCGAAGTATTTGTCACAGAAAACCATTTTATCTCAATTTTTTGGGCTTTTTGTGAAATTATGTTGTTTTTATGTGTGTGTGTTGTTCAAGTACACACAAAGGAAATAAACAATAGCAATAGCAAAACGTGTAAATGCAATATTTTGTGCGAAACACTTCATTTTCTGGAAAAATGTCAGGGGTGCCAGCAATTTTGGCCATGACTGTATGTACACATCAAAATGTAAGGTTCATTACACCCCTTGATCATCTGATTCTTCTTTTTAAAAGCAAACCACCAAAAGAATATCAAGACGGTACCAGAGCCAACTGCCACAGCTGGATATCTAGAAACAAACTCTGTAACTTTGACACAGACTTCAAATGTCCAATCTCTAACTCCTCAATACCGACTGGGGTCAGGGCAGTCAACTCCACAATCCAATATACTTCCTGGAAATGGGTCCGTGTCATCTGTTGCACAGCCCATTTTCATCAACAACCAGGTAGCTATTCTCTATTTCCGTTTATCAGTAGGCTTTTGTGTTTGTTTTGTGTTTGTGTTAAAAATGTATTAGTTCATTTTATATAATGACATAGTCTTTCTCTTGTTTGATTACAAAAATGAAATTAATTAATGCATTAAACTAAACCGCTCAGTGGTTAAGGCATTGGGCTAGTGATCGGAAGGTTGCAAGTGAAATTTCTGGCTGTGGCTGCAGGTTGTGTCCTTGGGCAAAGTACTTCACCCTACTTACCTCAGGGGGAATGTCCCTGTACTTGCTGTCAGTTGCTCTTGTTAAGAGCGACTGCTAAATGATTACTAAATGTTATTTGTTTGTTTCATAGGGTTACATTGTCAGCTCCCCACAGAACAGCTCAACCTTTATCACGTCGCTTGGGAAACAGTATCCCCCGGGAACGTCTTTCACAATAGTTCCAGGTAGAACCAAGAACATTAAGGATGTGAACACAGCTATGACAACGTCCAGTCTGAAACACCACTTTCTGAAGGCTGTGAATGGATATCGTTGATCATGCGCATGCTGATCATCTCATGTTAGTCTTCAGTGTGGAGTACAGATGATGATTTGGAGCTTTGTTTTCTCATTGCAGCTAATCAACAGCACTTTATGCACCAGCTGACTCCAAGCCATCCCACAACTGGGGTCGTTCACAGGCCTCAAGTGCAGCAGATCAGCAATAATGTAGTTACCCTGTCCAATGTCCAGAATCCTGTTGCTTTCTCACAGATGACTCAGTCATCCCAACAGCTGCCCCAGCCTGTCCAGATAGTGTCAGGGATTATCAGCAACAAGGGTAAAACCTTCTATGATCTTGTGTGATGTATTGCTATGGACGCCTAAAATCGGATCTTTATCTAACTTAACGTCTTGTCTTTCCCTCCCTTTTTAAATAGACAATTTATTCAAAAGAATCTCACCTCCAGATCCAACTGAAGCCACAGTTAAAAAATCCAAGATTGACACAACTGGTGAGTTTTTAATGATCTCAAGTTCACCGAATGTATGTTTTGATTCATTTTCCTTGGGAGTGTTCCCTCTTTGCGATGATGAGAAGTCATCATGATTCACCTTCACCCCCCCTCTCTCTCTTTCTCTCTCTCACTCTTGCATTTCCTCTGAGATCAAGTTGAGTCTTGAAACTGTTGAAAATGTATTTCAAGGAATGTCAGAGGGACGCAAAAATGAAGGATTTGTTTTTTTTCTTCTAATTATACTGTGCCTGACTTAAAGGTGTCACATCATCACATGCTGAACTGTTAGAAATCACCAAATATTAAGTACTGCTACCTTGTACTTTGTGTAGTATTTATAGATATTTTCACTTTGCAGTGTCTACCAATGCTGTTGAGCCCAGTGTGGTCTTCAGGAAATCGTGTCCAAAATGTCGACATGTGTTCTTCAGCCAAGATATTATGAATTCTCATATGAAGGTGATTCTTTTAGTTGGTTTAAAAACCCACATCGGTCATTTTTCTCCATGTCAAGGATAAATGTTTTTTTGGGTCATGTATTTATGCTTTAGGTACTTTTGTAAACATTTTAAATGTCATTTCGTTTCAGAGCTGCTGTCCTCATCTGGTACATTTGATTGAATTTCCTAGTCAAGTTTCAAGCAAGCGCATCATGCTTGTTAAAGACTTTTACTATGGCAGACATGAAGGGGACAAGAACAAACAGGGGATCAAGACTAACACCACCTTCAAATGCCAGAGCTGTTTAAAAGTGCTTAAGAACAACGTCAGGTACAACTGATTATTTGAAAACGTCCAGCTATTTTACCGTGGATGCAAGTATTCATTTCAGTTATTCCTGTATTTGTTTGAATATTATTTACATTTTTGAAAAAAACGTAAACTTGTAGTTTAGACTTCACATGGATTTGGTACCCACGCATAATTTTTGTTCACAAATATTTACACTGACAGAAATCCCCATCTGGGTGTATTCACTGAGATTCTAAGTGCTTAAATAATAAAGCAAGAGAGATGTGAAGCACTTATAAGCCTCATCCAGATATTTCCCTCAGATTGATGACTGGCCCATATTCCCAGTAGAGCCAGGAGTTGACAAATGGTTGGTAGTTTGGGCAGGGTAAGAATCACTCCTTTGATTAAATAACTTTACTTCAGACTGTTGGAAGAAAAGCCACTGTAAGCTCCTTTTAATGAGAAGACGCGTTTGTGCTGCAACCAGAGTCTGGCAGCAGAGGTCAAAGTTCGTCCGCATAACGTTCCCTATTAGGGGAGCTGAGGTAGCAGAATGTGTCAAATGAAAAATGGGCCCTGCCTTGTCAGGTCAGCGGTGGCAGGTAGAGGGAGGAAGGTTTGCAACAACCACGGAGCACTACATCATTACGCTAAACAAAAGGCTTGGTGTAATTGCTGATATTATAATGACCATTATGCATGCTTAGAAAGTGAGGTGTACAGAGAATAGGCTTTCATTTATCTTTTTTTTTATTTTTATAAACTTTGGGATCTGAGGGGCTGCTTTGTTGAGAACATAGGCCATGCGTAGTTAGGAAGTTATTTAAATGATGTTGGGCTGTGGTTCAACACCCCAAAAAATAGAGTCCAGACATAATGGAGGGTACAGTTGCTGCTGTGCTGCATGCTTAATCAAGCATGTCATTTTAGCCATGTATTTGTGGCATTTCTAAGTTTCTAACCAGCCTTTTAATGGCTTAACTTGCAACCTGTTCCACGTGTGTTATTAATAATAATAATGCTTCATTTAGCCGATGCTTTTATCCAAAGCGACTTACAATTTCAGTACATGGACAATCTCCCTGAGACCAGTAGGGTGAAGTGCCTTGCACAAGGACACAACATCACATAGCCACAGCTGGGGTTTGAACTCACAACCTTCCGATCAAAAGACCAACGCCTTAACCCTTTGAGCCATCGGACTCCCCATGTTATTGCTCATTCAATTTGACAGTTTTCAAATGATGGCTATATATACATCTGTGAATCATGTTCACCGACACCCTGACCATGCTTGGTGTTTAACATATTTTATTTTTTTTATTTAATAAAACATCAAGCTTATTTGCTTGTCCTAACCTAGACATCTGTTTCTGTGGCTTTCATCACACAGGTTCATGAACCACATGAAGCACCACCTGGAGCTGGAGAAGCAGAACAGCGAGAGCTGGGAGAGCCACACCACCTGTCAGCACTGCTACAGACAGTACACCACCCCATTCCAACTGCAGTGCCACATTGAGAGCGCCCACAGCCCCTTTGAATCTTCAAGTAAGATGCATGGAACATTTAACAACTAAAACTTCTGCATGTCGCCATGATTGATTTAAATAGGATTTCTGTCCAGCATATTTGGGACTTGACATGAGATTTTTGGGGGGAACAACTTTGTGTATCTTACATGGGGGGGGGGAACAACTTTGTGTATCTTACATGGTATTCATTTTCATTTTATTAGTAGGCCACATTTATGTTCTATGTTTGCTCATTCCTGCCAAAGTAAATTCTATGTTTGTTTATCTTGCATAGCGAATAAACCCCCATTCTGATAATAACACTAATTATCATAGCCAGAAGAAAGAGTTTTGTAAAGGTAGACTATTTTTTTGGGGGGTGGGGCATCCAAATAATAACATGTCCCAGTGGGTACATTATAGTCTTAAACATGATCTGTTTTTCTTCTTTTTCAGCCAATTGCAAGATATGTGAACTGGCTTTTGAATCTGAGCAAGTTCTGTTGGAGCACATGAAGGATAACCACAAGCCAGGGGAGATGCCCTACATGTGCCAGGCCAGTTCATTAGCAAGGCTTCCATTGTGCTGTTCATACAGTCTGTGATCACAGGGAGATGTTGGGACTATATTTAGCGGTCATACTTAAACGTTGCTTTTTCCCACAGGTTTGCAACTACAGGTCCTCGTTCTTCTGCGAGGTGGAGACGCACTTCCGTAGCACGCATGAAAACACTAAAGATCTCCTCTGCCCTTTCTGCCTTAAAGTTCTCCGAAGTGGTCACATGTACATGCAGCATTATATGAAACATCAGGTAAGAGGATCTTCTACATACGGAAGTGTCAGATTACATGTACACGTACAAAAGTATAATGATCGATACTCTCTTTGATACTGAATTGATACTTTCGATTGTCCCTATTGGCTTTAGACCGATCTGATCGATCTGGCGTCTGTTGGCTCAAAAATATAAAATAAGGATGTTTTCATGTTGTCTTATTCAGAGAAAAGGAATCCACCGTTGCGGGAAATGTCGATTGCATTTCCTTACCTACAAGGAGAGGGTAGACCACAAGTTGCACTTTCATAAGACCTTCAAGAAACCGGCAGCCCTGGAGGGTCTTCCACCTGGGACCAAGGTTTGAGCCCCACTTCAGACTTAGACTCAGAGAAGAAGCCCTGAAATGACACCACATGTTCTTATGAAAGATGTTCCTTCTGCTCAGGTAACGGTCCGTGCCTCCCTTACTGGGCCTTCTCCAAGTTCGCCTGGCCGTCCAAACAAGTCTATGATTAATGTAGTTCCAGATATGCAATCCCCCAAACACGGCAAATCTCAGGGCAACGCAACAAAGACCAAATCTGTGAAACAACAGAAAGAGAAGTCCACCAAAAAGCAGGAACGTCAGCCCAAGAAGCGTAACAAGGTTTTGAAGAGCATCAGGTTAGTGCTGCGCTGTCATTAAGCTCGGTTGATCTTCTTTGAAACCTTTTCAAGCTTTGTAGTCAATCACAAGCCACCTGGCAACAACTCAAGTCAGTTGTCTCTCTTCTTTTTCTCAAATTCTTTAGAATTGGAAGCGAAAAACACACATGCATCGAATGCAAGACGGTGATCGACAACTTTTTTTCACATTATCCTTCTGTTGTAACTTGTGGTGCCTGCAAGTATCGGACAAGTTGCAAAATATCGGTTGGAAATCATATGATACGGTAATGGTCGACGATCAAAGATTGTAAAAAAATAAAAAATAATAATAATAAATAACAATAAATGCTATCGGATATATTCTTTCACTTATTTCGGTTTTGCTTTTTAATTTGTGTTTGCTCTTGTCTTTAGGTTTCATAGTAAAGTCTCTGCTGAAAAAATCAAAAGGATGGATCGTCGGAAAATTCTTCCCGTCTTAAAGTACGTGACTCTTCACTAGCCTCATGAGTAAAACAAGTCTCTTGGTACTTGTCAATACATTTGTATCTCCCAAATATTTATCTCCTGACTATTTTTCATCTCAAGATCTGTATATATTGTATCCCAGCACTGTATTTTGATCCCAGCCTTTACCCCTTGTGTGCTCACTTATTTCAAAAATATTTTCAAAGTATTGAACATTAACAATGCTCTTTCTGTGTCGTAGGAGTTTAACTCTGGTCTGTTTGAACTGTGACCTCCTGGTGGACGCTACTGAAAGTGACCGCATGAGTAAACATTTAGCCAACAGGCCGCTGCATGTCTGCAAAGTCATAGAGGAGAAAGGCGCACACGAGTCTAACTCGTTTTCCTTCATAGACATTAAAGGGTAAGTATCTTGACTCTTAAATTCCTGTTCGTAGCCACATGCAGGAATCTGAATGAGATGAAGCACCTGTGGGAATTCACAGTCCCTGACCAATAGATTTGTTTTCTGGTATGATTTATTTTGAGAAGGATTTTAACATGAATTTTTACCCTGGGTTAATTGGGATGCATGTTAAGCACATTTTAAAGACCCTTGTAAATGCAAATGTGGCCTTAATTGATACTGGGAAACATTGTTTAATTAACGAGCAAAAAGAAAGGTATTTTGAAGTCACTGGAGCAGTGAAAAAGGTGGGAGGATTACCAAAATACATATTCTCATTTTGCTAATTTAAATACTTTCCTGCCAATACACCTGAGATCGCAAGTTCAGATGTAATCAGTTGAACTTGATACACATGAAATATCTGTTTTTTTCTCTTTGCTGTGTTTTTAGTTTTAATCCTCCTGAGATCTTTAATGAGTAATAACAGCTGTTGCCGTAGTGCTAAAAGCTTTTTTCTGACGATAGTGAGTTACTCCTCATTCGAAGGAGTCTTGTTATAATAGTTGTATTGTTGTAATGTTTCCCGAATGTTTTTCCACTCTTCTTTTTCTTCAATTTTGAAACTTTCTTTTAGAAAATGTTCTACACACGTTCTAAAGATGCAGCCGACGAATAGTATGGAGGTCTTGCGGTGAGTTAACAAAGGGAAGTCGAGGCGGTCGTAGAGGAAGACCAATTCTCTCACTCTGGGCACAGATTTATCCCCAAATACACATATTTTTGAACATCACATTCCTTTGCTGAAAACCCCTAATATTCAAGCCTTTTGTTTTTCCCCACAGACTTCCTCCATCGAAGGAGCCCTCGTTCCACTGTTTATCAGGGGCCGCAGGGGGGGCCCCGGACCAGGAGACAAGCCTCAGGTCTGAGGAGGACGTCATTCTGATTGACGAGGACCCAGCGGCTCAGAACACGTCCAAACTGGAGGTCCTGGCAGGCAGCCGTACCCCGGATATCCCAACGACAGCCCCTACGGAAGGCTCCGTGGGGGGAGAGCTCAGGGAGGAACAGTCACTGCAACCTGAGCTTGTGTCCCCCTCTCCTCCTGTGACTTGTGCGTTGGATGAAGGTGCTGTGCTTCTGGTCGAGTCCTCGGGTAATCAGGACTCTCTGAGCTTGGATGTCCAGTCCTGCCCAGAGCCTCTAGATGGAGCTGTGCAGGCCGAGATAAGCTCCTTGGGACCTGAGAGCCCTGCAGAAGAGCTGCTCTACATCCCTGACAGCACAGGCCTTCACCTGAGTCCACATGAAGCAACCCAGGAGCTCTAACATTAAGGACAAAGGATGGGAGGGCATCTTCATGTTCCTGTGCTGCTCGAGAAAAGAACTGAAGGGAGGAAGAAGAAAAACAAACAGGAATGTACGGAAGTGTACCTGCTTGTTTTTTGGGGGTTTCCTCGTCTTGGTCTGATGTACAAAAGTGAAGTGCTGTGTGACTCATAAAACGATGGTTTTGTCATATCTAGGCCTATCTTTTTCATCTCTTTTGTTTTATCAGTGCAAGATACAGTAAAGCATCAAAAGAAGGAAGGAAAGATACAAACACAAAATTATCTCACAGCTTTCAATGAAAGTGAAACTAGCACAGTGTAAATAAGTTATGTCTGAATAGTGATTTGAGTTCCTATATGTTGTACTGGATGCAGCAACAAATGTGTGCTCAAGTGATAACAATGCTTGTTTATTTTGGGGCGATTGTCATTCAAAATTAGGAAGTGGGGAAAATGGTGTTGTGCTGTTACAGAATCCAACCTTGGCTGAGTGCTTACTCTGTTTTATGTACTCTGTTCAAAATATGCGTGACAAACAGTAGACTATCCCAGTAGCTTTTATATACGTTTGAAGTATTGATGACACAGTGTATGATATTGTACCATTCTCCCAATAAGGTGTCTTTTATAATGCCGTCAAAATGGTTCACCCATTGTATATCCTTCTGTAACATGTAAATAAACTTTAATATGACTTATGTGTTGACCATATTTCTAATACTTAAGATTCATCCATGATAGTTATTTACAACAGACTTTGCAGTTGATAGAAATAGGACTTCTAGTTAGTTCATTGTCTTGGTGGTGGATAATCTTACACACACACATACAGTATTAAGCAAACCAATCAGTATCAAAACCATCGATGTAGGAAATATCTGTGTTAGTTCCCATATTAGAACACCTCTGTTTTTACCTCAGGTTGATGTGTTTAAATGCAGTAAAGTGTCATTGTGAAACATGGCTGTCAAGGAATTACCAGGCACCTTGAAAAGCACTGCCTCGGAGTGAAGTAGAAATGCTGGGTACAGTTTATGTAAGCAAATGATTCTCAGTGGGGACAAATGGGGACATTGTGCTCTGTCCACTTTAAGTGGTAACTTAAAGTGAATGAAGACGTTGTAGTAGGGTGTCTGATAGCATGAATTATAAGTAATTTGTTGTAAAACGATGGTGTATCAGTTGGAGTATTGCAGGGATTGGCCGCTCTAGCCTGTCTGTTCCTGCAACGCACCACCCCTGACTCCCCAGCAGAGGGCAGTGCTAGTCCAAACTCAGAGCTCAGAATCAGAATATTTTTTTATTCGCTATACAAGATATACAAACACAGAATTTACTATGGCAGGAAAGAGCAAACATATATGGCACATAATAAAGGTAGATACAAATATAAACATTTTAAAATATAAAATACAAATAAGATAGCTGCCTCTGCAGTATACCAGAAAAAGGGTCTCCTTTATAAACTTTGCGTACGCACAAAACGGGGCTGAAAACGTGCGTACGCCAGTTTCCACGCAGAGGTAGTTATTTATAAATAAATACAACCTTGACGGGAGACTGTGCGGTCCTCCACGCAAACTCTGAGACTAAAAATCAAATTTTTGTGGATGATTTGCAACAAAACGGCTTTACAGCTGCTGTTGTTGAAAAGTCGTGATTATGTAAATGTGGACGATTAAAAAGGAGACAGGAAACTAAAAGTGCTCCACACTGTCACATGTAGTTAAATTTAAAAAAATCCTGGATATCCTGTCAATCCTGAAACAACACTGTGAGTTCTGCAAGAGCAATACCTGTAAAACTATACAGTCTGTACATGATACACCACTGGGGGGCCTTCACCCTGCCTGGCTCCCCAAAACCAGAGGCGGAGGTCTGTGCATCTCTATTAACAAAGCTTGGTGTACAGACTCTGTTATTATCGGAATACACTGTTCAGCTAACCTGGAATTCATCATGGTTAGGTGTAGACCGTTCTATCTATCACTCAAACTTAAAGACAGTGCTCCCAAAATTCCACCAACATGTCCACTGCAGTACTAGGGGGAGTAAAACTCTGGATCATGTTTACACCAACATAGCCGGAGCCTACACCGCGAACCCCCTCCCCCAGAGATGCACAGACCTCCGCCTCTGGTTTTGCCGGAATCCTGGGCCGACCTATCCGCTCTGAGAATGTAGCGCCCGGCTAGCTGGATAGCATCGTCGGGTATGCAGATGTTAAGCCATGTTTCAGTAAAAATAAAAATGTTGCAGTCCAGAAGTCTCTTACTAGTCTCTTGTTATCTCCCTCCTTCAACCGACCACAGCATGTTAACAACCGACCACAGCATGTTAGGTCAGCCCACTCCTGCTCCTCCACCATCACACTCAACACAGGTGTACCACAGGGATGTGTGCTCAGCCCGTTCCTCTACTCTCTAGTTGTTGAGTTGTTATTTGCACTATCTGTCTATTTTGCACATCTGCACACCTGTTACTGCACCACCTGCACATTTTGTTCACATTTTGTTCACATTTTGTTCACATTTTGTTCACTTTGCACATCTGTTCATTTTGTTCAATCGCATCATTTGCACTAACTGTATATACATGCTACCCGGTAATTTCTGCTTGTCTAATTTGAATCTGTACATACCCTGTATATTCTGTCTATACTGTTCATAATATGTATATTCTGAGTATACCCATTTATTATATTCTGTTGTTAATAACTGTTTTGCACTTCTGGTTGGATGCTAACTGTATTTCGTTGCCCTGGATTTGTACCTGTGTAATGACAATAAAGTTGAATCTAATCTAATCTAATCATGGCCAGTATCAGATTCAAGACCCTGGTGCTGACCCTTCCGAGCAGTAAACGGGACATCTATCATTCAATCACTCTCTTCATTATACATTTTTCAAATAAAATGTAACATTATTATGTTTTACTGTGGCGTGATATTATGTGGAAATAGCAATGGCACGTTTACCACGAGATATGATTTGAACTTTGTCATGCTACAAGATATTTTTCTCAATACCGCCAGCTTGATGACGAACACGTTCATCCATTTTTACAAAGGAGCGAATCCCATTGTCATCTAAGATTAACTCTTTCAGGGGTTTTCTTCATCTTGTAAAACAATTTTCCCTGTCAGCGGATGTTTTTATTTGGTATTCTTGAAATATTGACTATACTGGTCACAAAGCGTCATTAGGGTGGAGATGTCTAGCCAGTCACTAGCCCAACACCTTAACCGATTAGCCACATGACTCCCCCTTTATTGAGGGCCTTGTTGCTCTTTTACCCAGTTCTAACCCGATTTGGAAATGTTATACTTGCAGAGAGGTACATTACATTATTACTTGCTTTCCTACAGGTACACTATTGCCTGTGTGTGTAGGGAGAAGGGGGGTGCGGCCTTATGTGGTGTGGGACATGTTTTACACACGCTGTTCTCTCCTCCACCAGTAGAGGGCACTAAAGTACTGCAAATCACCAATTCACTGAAGGTTTTGGCCAGTCAACTTTAAATTGATTGAATATGAACAATACAAATCCCCAGTAGTAGAAGGACTAGATTATTACAAACACATTTTATGGTGTACATGACAAAAAATACAGTCATGTACACAGATGGGAATGTGGTTTTGTTTTTGGTATTACCATTGGATGGCACCATCCATGCTTAACCGAATTTCATGTTTTCCCACCACAATTGCCTTCCACCTGTTGGTGGAGGAGATGCCTACACATGGGCAAAGATTTACACCCCCCCCTCCTCTCTTCTACCCCTGGCTTTCCCTCTCACACACGGTGAAGAGAGAGGGCAGCATTCGCTTGAATCATTTGAATCAGGCATCATTGATTTACCACAAGCAAGACATTGAATAAAATACACATGAAATACACATAATATGTTATCTTATATCAATGTTAGAAGAAAGATCCATGAATGACTCCAAGGAGATTCATCTTCATACCTGTGTATGTGTCCAGTGTATATAAGATAAGAAAACCTTTATTTGTCCCCCGGGGGGGGAATTGCAGTTCACAACAGGGTAAAGTACAGCACACAAAGTTGCAGGGTAATAATAACAATAACAATAGGTTTCCTCCTGACAGAGGAATCCTAATAATAGATACACCAATATATGACTGGTTGGCAATATTAACACTTAACACCATCACAAAAAAGATACATTGAATATCTTCAGGGATACAACTAAGACTTTCAGGACAGTAGCTCCCAAGGACCAGGATTGCCTAACTTTGCTTTATAGGCTTGAGGACATGAAAACTGTGAGAGTTTGTGGGTAATGAAGGCTTATTGTAAAACATAGCCACAAGAACTTCTCCCCCGTTCCGCTCTTCTCCAGTCATATTCAATTTTCTCGATCTGTCTCTCCAGCTTTGAGGCTTTCTCCTCGAAGCCTTGCTGGAGGAGAGATCTCTGCTCCTGGAATGGAGAGAAAAGAATGTTGCTTAATTTACTACCGCTTTGAATTTACTACCACTGTGAATTAAACTGTGTGTAGGTCTGAGCAGGAGCTAAAGGTTTGAAACTGAGAAGTTTGTTTTCAAATGTAGGTGGTACACGTGTAATGTATTTTGAAACTAATGGCCCTGGTTCTGGATGTGTCTCACCGCCAGCTTGGCATCCAGAACTCTGGTATTCTGCAGCAGCGTTTCTTCTCCATCTCCATCTTCTCCTTCAGCAGGTTGACGTGCTGCTGGTGAGTTCTGTCCTGGTCCTCCTGCTGCATCTTTTGAAACCTCAACTTCTCTTGTGCTGCACGACAATCTTGTTCAGCCTGCTCCCTCTTGGCCTCTTCCTCTACAGAGACAGTGAGACAGACAGAGATAAAGAGATAGAGAGAGAAAGCGAGAAGACACAGTAGGTTCAAGGATATACGCTTCCTGAAATACTGCGATGCTATAGCGATAACATACTTGTATACTTGTGTTACCTTTTGTCCTCTGCTCAGCTTCAGAGAGAGACTTGTCTGCTGCCAGGATGGTCTGGCCACGGTTGGTCAGCACATCCAGGTACATAATGAGAACCTCCTCAGCCTGGAACACACACACAAAGAGAGATAGATATGAGAGACACTTTAACCACACACCTGGATTTTACATTGATTATTTAAGCTTGTAGTACCTCACTTAGGTAATACCGATATAAACTCTCATCAACTCATCTGAACTCTATCTGATCCCCAACATACCATCACTCCTTTGCCCTTTGTGTCTTTGTATTCCTTGGTCATTTTTTGGATGTCAGAGCAGTACTTGTTGTATCCACCAGGGACAGTATAGGCCGAGCTCCCCTTCTCTTCCAGAGGGCCAAAGACACGCTTGATGAGGATTTCACACACCTTCTTTGACTCCTGGAAGTTCTTCTCAATGATCTGTTGATACTCTGCCTGAAGCACCTCCTGAAAAACGGAAAGTCATGAGTAATAATGAGAACTAAGAGAACACTGGGTTGGGTTGATACTCAGACATGCTACATCCTGACAGGGACAAAATTATGTTTAAAATGGAAAGAAAAGGAAAATACATGTTTAAAAAAAGTTTATATTTTTAGATGCACAAACCGCAAGCCTTTTCTGGTATATCTGGTCCTCATCCTTGAAGCGCCTTTTCATGAAGATGGCCACAGCATCCTTTTCTATCTGAGCGTGGATCTCAGACAGCTCCTTGTGGCTCTCAGTAGGGAACACCACCCTTAATGTCATGTTCTGCTGGTAGAACACCCTGACACGTTCAACAGCAGCAGAGTTCTCGATCTCTGACAGCGCCAGCACAGCGTTGTCCAGGCAGGAGATCTGCCCACTACGGATGGCAGCAACGTGCGTCTCTGCCAGGTTACCCAACACTGTCGAAGAGACACAGGTTGTAAATAATGTTGTCATACAGTCAATAAGGTTGCAACATAAAATATGTTAATTGACAGAAGTCATGTTTTCCGAAATACTCACATCTGCCAGTTACCAAAATGTCACCTTTCAAGGTCTTGGTTTTAGAGTTGGTGAAAATGTGGGTACAGAAGTTCTTGGACTGCTGGACAAAGTCTGGCTCTAAGTCTGCATCGGTCAGCTTCTCCGTGCGTCTCATCTTCTCTGCGTTAGCCGGACGGTCAAACACAAAACACCAGCGAGGAGAGAAGTAGTTCCGGAGACAGCTGCGAGGGAGATTATGTTCCAGCATCTTCTGACTCGTACCTTTGAACGAGAAAGAGGGGGGTCATGTGGCGCAGTCGGCTAGGGCGTTGGGCTAGTAATCAAGTCTGCAGTTCAAACCCCAGCTCTGGCAATATGACATTGTGTCCTTGGGCAAGGCACTTCACCATACTTGACTCAGGGGACATGTCCCTGTACTTGCTGTAAGAGCAGACACTCTTATCCAGAGCGATTTACAGGCCGATGCCCAACCCACTCAGCCACCTGACAGATTGAGTTCCTCTCACCTGGTTTCAGCTTGAGGGCGTTCTCCAGGTACTCATCTGCTGTGATGGCTTTTCCATCCACCTTCAACTCCAGGCTGAAGTCACGAACCGTCCACATGAAGGAGGGAAAGAAACGCATCATCCTCTCTGTCCAGACTTCACCTTCATATGCTCTGTCAGTTCTGTCACATAGCTGCAGGGGGTGGTGTTGAGGACAAAATGAAACTGGAACATTCATTAATGAGGTGTGGGTGGGTATGCATGCATTGGTGGGTCGTTCTACCTGCCATCTTGGGCGGAAGAAGTGATAAGGTATCTAGAATGGCTTATCTAGAATCATGAAACAGTACACGTGAGTTAAACATGCTAAACTACATGTGCTCCTCTGTAGACAAGCAGGATACTGGAGATTCTCCAAGGCTTTGCTGTCGATGGTTATCATGCTGTTGTACACCAGAGTGCTGCTGAGGACAGCAAGGGAGAAGATCCAGTTGTCATTCTTATTATTGCCCTGGAAACAAAAGAGGTCAGAATAACTGCCCTCCACTGGCTAATAATCGCCCTCCACTGGCTTCCCGTCATGGCCCGCATCAGATTCAAGACCCTGGTGCTGACCTTCCGGGCTGTAAACGGAACTGCCCCGACCTATATCAACTCTCTCCTCCAGCCCTATACCCCCACCCATCACCTACGGTCATCTGCTGACAAACGTCTAGTGGTACCCCCCCCGCCCCCCCAAGAGCGCCCGAGTGCAACACAAACTCTTCCACTGCCTGGCACCCCAATGGTGGAATCAACTCCCCACCTCCATCAGAAGCACAAACTGCCTTCTCACCTTCAAAAGAAGGCTTAAAACTCACTTATTTAGAGAATAGCTTAGCACTTAGGAATAGTATGGCACTTCACATAATCTAATGTGCTTTAGAACTATTTGTTGGTCCCCATATGGGGACTTGCCAGTGTTGTTTGTTGTATCTCTTGCTTTATGTTCCCAATCGTTGTGTTATGCATTTATAGTTCTTCTCTTGGCACTTATTGGTTCTCATGATGTATGATTCACGATCTAAAAACCCCACGGCTCTAAAAAAAACACTGTGTTCGGGGTCTATCACGTTGCTATGCTCAATGACTGATGCTCTTTGTAAAAGCTCTCTTGTAAGTCGCTTTGGATAAAAGCGTCTGCTAAATGAATCAATGTAAATGTAAAATAACAGTGACATGAATTACTATGATTAAGAATACTCAACTTTTACATGGGGTTTTATTGTTAATAGCTTAGTATGACACAATGTGTGTAGAGATGACAAGAACAAACTGTCAGTTTGCCCCCCCTCACCTTCTCTACATCCCCTAGTCCCTCTGTGTCCAGCAGCACCAGAGTGTGGTCAGCCTTTAAAGGATGAGGAACACACCACATCCAGATGCCCTTAGTCTTGGACGGAATGGTGGATCCCAGAGCAAATCCTAGAGGAAGAAGCACAAAGGTAATACTAGCTGGGACTATTATAAGCTATGTAGCTCAGAATGAAACTGAAAGTACACATCTTGTTAAGATACGAAGAAGCACAGCATCTTTGGGACGAGAACAATCTGTACTGCCAATGCTGCACTGGACATTTATAGGTTGGAACTAAAACCACAATATGACAATAACCAGGTCCATTACTGTGACTGGCTACAGTAAGAACACAATGGATTTTAGGCCATATTTAGACTAAACAAGCAAATGGGTTTATCCATACTACTTTTAATATAATAAAACATTGACATAATAACAAAAGTGAGATTAGTTCAGGCTCGTCCATCCACATGACTCTAAAGAAATCTCTGTTATTTACATTAAAGAATAACAGACCACTTTGGGATCCGCAGTAGTGAGAAAAGCACTGAGACTGTGAGGATCAAACAACCTCCAGAGGAGCAGTTAGGTCTGGCCCCTATATGGGGTGTGTTGCGAAACAACATCTATAGTTTCCAGACCTTAATACTAAAGATACTAAACATGCTCACCTTTGCCAGCTTGTTCATGAGGTAGGACTTGCCAGTGCGGTACAAGCCCACCACCACCACCACATGCTGGTCTATCTGGTTCAGGATGTCCTGGGCAGCAGGATCCACACGGAGATTCCCCTCTCTGTCACTCTCCACCAGGCAGACCGGCTCCTTCATGATGACTCTCCCAGACATGACGGCTCTGCTGGTTCCCCAATGAAGACATCACTTTCACATATCACAGGATACTTGTTAAGTTGGTCAAATACAAAAAAGGTTTGGGCAAGACTATTTTGTATCCTATATCTAACATATTAGGCCACCATCAGGTTTCAGGAACATCAGACAAATGTCTAAGGTTGAAAATGAAACACTTACCTCGGTCAATAACTTCAATAACTATAAGGAAAATACCAAAAAACAAAAAAAGTTTTTACTTTGTTGGAAAAAAGATACCCTTGTATCTACTATCATCTGAGTTGTCAAAATATCCAAGTATGTGTAAGGCTTTTTTCCCTGCGTGTTCTTTTAAAAGTGATACGGAGTCACGTACTTCAAGTCTAATATGGTTTAATGAAAATAGTTGAAAAAGGTTTACAGATCTCCGGGTCGAAAATAGTGTCCCTAACCGCCACAGAGTTGAGGTTGGTTCACGAAGTCCAACTGGCTGTCTCTCCCTGACCCGGCATATTTATTACACAGTTTCGTATTAGGGAGGTCTTTGAAGATAGCTTTCGTGCGATAAGCGGAGAACTCCAGACAGACTCCTCTGTTCTTCACTTCAGCAGCTCGTTAGCCATCTTCCTGTTTCACACAAAATAGGAAGAGACCAGGGGCCTCATGTACAAAGGTTGCGTACGCACAAAAACGTGGCGTACGTCCTTTCCCACGCTCACGTTCAGATGTATCAAACGTGAAATGACCGTGGAAATGTGCGGTGCCCCACACCAACTTCATAGCTGTCGTACGCACGTTTCTACAGCTATTGTTTCTTTGGCGACACTTAGAGGTGATGCTGGGAAACTGTTAATAATGTGAAAACAGTCATCAGAGTGATGTGCACATCAGAGACACCGTTATGAACAATTTACAAACCCAGGGGCCTCATGTACAAAGGTTGCGTACGCACAAAAACGTGGCGTACGTCCTTTCCCACGCTCACGTTCAGATGTATCAAACGTGAAATGACCGTGGAAATGTGCGGTGCCCCACACCAACTTCATAGCTGTCGTACGCACGTTTCTACAGCTATTGTTCATTTGGCGACACTTAGAGGTGATGCTGGGAAACTGTTAATAATGTGAAAACAGTCATCAGAGTGATGTGCACATCAGAGACACCGTCATGAACAATTTACACACCCAGGCGTTTGTAATAGTATAGGTGAATATAAAAGCATGCGCAAAGTGATGAAGAAAATGGTATTAACAATGGCAGCGTTAGCGTTGTTTAAGGACCTTGCAAATGGTGCAATCCGACGTGAGCAAGCTTTTAGGGAACGCAAGGATTTACTTGCAAACAATAACGGGCTCATAAGTAAAACAGCGAAATGCACATTTGGGCAAGTGTGCATTCATATGTTTTTATTTTATTGAAATTAGAGCTGCAAAGCTTTCTATCAAGCCACTGATTGACTCTTTTCTTCCCTCTACTCATTTTGATTTATCTGATCCAGGGCCGGCTCTACTTAATAAAACGTCTTCACACAAAACGGCATGATTAAGGGTGCCTGGCAGCGCCCCTCCAACCGATGGCGCTCTAGGCGACCGCCTATGTCGCCTATGCCAAGAGTCGGCCCTGATCTCATAAAAAGCATGCGCAATGTGAGACACAAGAGGGAAATCTCAGGTCCAGGGCCTATTTACATTAATTTGCATATTTAAATGGGGGCGTGGACAGGGAGGAGTTCCGCAATCGGCACCTCTGCATGTGCGCTCAATTCCACGGTGATTGTGATGTACAAAAGAAACGTGCTTGGATTCATGCCTACGCACACTTTGATACATCTGAATTTATTTGTGCGTATGACAGTTTCTGGGTTTTGGCGTACGCCAAGTTTCAGTAGGAAATCCACGCAAGTCTTTGTACATGAGGCCCCAGGGGTCTCATTTATAAAGGAGTGCGTAGAATTCTTACTAAAAGTGTGCGTACGCCCAAAAGCGTAAATTGGCGTACGCACACAAAAATTCAGATTTATAAAACCGTGCGTACGCACACCTGTAGGCAATGTTCGCTTTATAAATCACAGCTTAACCACAAGTGTGCGTACGTAAAGTATCATTGCACCCCGCCCTGAACGCGCCCATTTTTAACCATAAATGGTCAATGCAAAGGACCTCATGAATGCTAATCTAGTATCATTATCATGCATGAACCTGGCAGGTGATTCTTTTTCACGGTGAATCAAGGCAAACAAAAAACAACACTAGTGCGACAGCGCCAAGTGGCAGAACCGGAGAAAAAGCGGTAACAACTGCAGAAGTAAATTCCATGTTTAAGTATCTTGCATGGCGATTAAACGAATTCTGATTCTGAAGTGTAATGAGTGTAGTGATTGCGCGAGAGCTTAACAACTGTATTTCCAGTTTTTGACATATGATGATATATGCACAGTATTAAAGAAATATATTTAGTTATACTTTGTGTTCTGTAGTTACATGCATTTCAGCCTCCTACACTGCGGTAAAAGGACAATCTGATTGTGAGAAAGACAGCGCTGAATATTGATTACAAATTTGAGTTGCATTGTACAAGATGTGTATGGAACAATTGTCACGCAGTTCAAGCTCAAATAACACTGATGTATTTAATCTTCATTATAATCATAAATTGAGTCAATGTGTGTGAGAACAACAAAATGCATAAATATTACGAGTTATAGCTTCTCCGACTTTTACTTTTTGCAGTATGTGTCTCCAATTCCCACTGTCTCCAAAAAGTGCGTAGGTTTACGGGAGGGTCATAGTTTGCGTGGAGGACCGCACATTCTACCGCCAAGTTTGTTTTTTATAAATCACTGACTTTGCGTGAAAACTGGCGTACGCACATTTTCAGCCCCGTTTTGTGCGTACGCAAGCTTTATAAATGAGACCCCTGTACACCTGCCAAATAGTTCTACTTTGCCAAGTTCTAATGACTGTATCTAGTAATGCAATATATCATAAGAAATAAACATGGTAATGCAATTAGCTTGTAGCATGCTTTTCCCACATGGCGTACGCACCTTTTCAGACCCTTTTTTGAGTGTACGCAACGTTTATAATTGAGACCCCTGAATTTTTGGGTGCGTACATCATTTTACGCTTTTGGGCGCACGTACACTTTTAGTTTTTTTTAAAACTATTGTTTTACACATAGACAAGTTCTTTCTAACATGCTACATATGTGAGTGCGTTTCTGCTTTGTATGTTTTCATACAAATCACACTCTTTCTGGTTGAACCAATCTATAAACTGTCTGAAACAATGGATATCCGCAGCCCCAAATCAGTCCAAAACAATTTGGCGAACATTACACATCCGTAGATCTCTCTGACTCCTTTTCTTTCAATCCTAGAAACGTCCCTGCCCAGGACTAGAAATATTCATATTAGAATACAATTACAGATGAACAAACCTGTTGGAACACAAAATCCTTTGGTGGTTAGCGGCCGGCGATCAGAGAATCGGAGCTGGACCACATAAAGTGAATCTACCCTCTCTGCTCATGTCCCTCTCTAATCATGTCACCTGGATCAAACAGGCTCATTCTAGCTACGTTATAGACTGCATCCTAAAATGAAATCCTGTCAAATTGTGGTTCGTGTATTGAATGTGTTTTAACCTCTCAGGTTGCGGTTGAAACGTGACACATGAAGGCACGGGCTCGTCACACTGAGACAGAATGCAGAGAGAAGCTGTTGAGCTAATGATGTGAAACTACACTTACCAGATCAGAAGATGTGTAAAGATGTCTACACAAAGAGAGACATTACTCACTGTTCAAATAACCCATAATTGCTGTATCAGATTGTAATGTGTTGAAATGGCTTCTAATGTGCTCCATTTTAAGGTGACCAAAATTACAAGCTATTAAGTGTAATTTGCACATATTAAAGCATATATTAGCATTGACTGTACACTTCTTGTGTTCTTTCAGCACTCATAATGCAGAGCACGAACATAATTCTGAGATGTTGTTAAACTACCTACCGATGGCTAACAACCATCTAGGCTCTACAGTTTTAATTTCTGTTGCTCAAGAAAACTACTGGATGCACAGAACAAATTCTACTCTATGATTCATAAGATTAATTTGCATTTTACATTTAGTAATTTAGCAGATACTGTACAGGGACATTCCCCCCAAAGCAAGTAGGGTACGGTGCCCTTGCCCACATGATGTTGTGCCTTGCCCAAAGACACAACATCATGTTGCCTTGGGATGGAATCAAACCTTCTGATCACTAGTCCGACACAATAACAACTCAGCCACCGGACTGAATATATGACACACTACTGTTCTGCTCCTGGGCTCAGTAT
Source organism: Neosalanx taihuensis (assembly GCA_030340665.1). NCBI lineage: Eukaryota > Metazoa > Chordata > Actinopteri > Osmeriformes > Salangidae > Neosalanx > Neosalanx taihuensis. Next base: position 10,547,409 of record CM059295.1, on the reverse strand, counting down.
CTGTCTCTGGGCTCAGTATCTGTCTCTGGGCTCCAGGCTCAGTACCTGTCTCTGGGCTCAGTACCTGTCTCAGGGCCCCAGGCTCAGTACCTGTCTCAGGGCTCAGTACCTGTCTCAGAGCTCAGGACCTGTCTCAGGGGCCCGGGCTCAGTACCTGTCTCTGGGCTCAGTACCTGTCTCTGGGCTCAGGACCTGTCTCAGGGGCCCGGGCTCAGTACCTGTCTCTGGGCTCAGTACCTGTCTCTGGACTCAGTACCTGTCTCAGAGCTCAGGACCTGTCTCAGGGCCCCGGGCTCTATACCTGTTTCAGGGATCAATACCTGTCTCAGGGCTCAGTATCTGTCTTCAGATCTTTTTGGCTAAAAAGGGCTAAAGCGAGAAAATTGTCATAATTTGTAGATTTGTAGATATAATTTGTAGACTCAGATGGCTCAGTGGGTTAAAGCGTTGGCCTTATGAGTGAAAGGTTGTGAGTTTAAATCCCGGTTATGGCTTTGTGGTTTTGTGTCCTTGGGCAAGGCACTTCACCCTACTTGCCTCAGGGAGAATTTCCCTGTACTTACTGTAAGTTTTTTTGGATAAAAGCGTCAGCTAAATGAGTATTTATTATTTATTTATTTGTCTCTGGGCTCAGCACCTGTCTCTGGGCCCCAGGCTCAGTGCCTGTCTCAGGGCTCAGTACCTGTCTCAGGGCCCCAGGCTCAGTGCCTGTCTCAGGGCTCAGTACCTGTCTCAGGGCTCAGTACCTGTCTCTAGGCCTCAGGCTCGGTGCCTGTCTCAGGGCTCAGTGCCTGTCTCAGGGCTCAGTACCTGTCTCTGGGCTCAGTACCTGTCTCAGGGCCCCAGGCTCAGTACCTGTCTCTGGGCTCAGTACCTGTCTCAGGGCCCCAGGCTCAGTACCTGTCTCTGGGCTCAGTACCTGTCTCAGGGCCCCAGGCTCAGTACCTGTCTCAGGGCTCAGTACCTGTCTCTGGGCTCAGTACCTGTCTCAGAGCTCAGGACCTGTCTCAGGGCCCCAGGCTCAGTACCTGTCTCAGGGCTCAGTACCTGTCTCAGGGCTCAGTACCTGTCTCAGGGCTCAGTACCTGTCTCTGGGCTCAGTACCTGTCTCAGAGCTCAGGACCTGTCTCAGGGCCCCGGGCTCTATACCTGTTTCATGGATCAATACCTGTCTCAGGGCTCAGTATCTGTCTTCAGATCTTTTTGGCTAAAAAGGGCTAAAGCGAGAAAATTGTCATAATTTGTAGATACCCTATATAATTTATTCTGATTGTAGATCAACTATCATTTGTTAATGTATTCACTTTCTTTCTGCCTCTCGATCCCTCTGTGTGGCCGTGTCACATCTCCAAACGTGTGGGTTCTAAAGAGCACTGAAGGTACGTAGGAGTAAGGACAAACAGGGTAGAAGATCTTTAGTGTTGTCGCCTCTGTGTTATCTAAAGAGGCAAGCAAACAGAAGAGTGTGAATAGCATCTGTGCTTGTTCAGCACAGCTTGTATGGGCTGTCTGGTCTTCACAAAGATGATTATCCCTGGATGGTCTCTTTGTAGCATTCCTGAGGAGAGAGGAGGGGACACCATGACCTGTCCTGGTCGTGAAGCCCAAGAATGGACTGACCTGGTATGGCTCATCCTTACCACCCTGTAAGTGAAGGAGATTTGCATACTGTCTCCACTGCAGACTCTCACCAGCCCGCTCTGCTAATGAACAACCAACGATTGCTGTTGTCTACCAGAGATCTATCAGCCTAAGCAGCGGGTGGGTGGGCAGGGGTTGGAAGGTGTGTGTGTCGGGGGGGGAGAGAAGGTGTGTTTCTGGGGGGGATGGAAAGTGTGCGTGTGGGGGGGATGGAAAGTGTGTGTGTCTGTGTGTGTGTGGGGGGGGTGAAGCTGTGTGTGTCGGGGGGGAGAGAAGGTGTGTGTGTGGGGGAAATGGAAGGTGTGTGTGTGGGGAGATGGAAGGTGTGAGTGTGGAGGGGATGGAAGATGTGTGTGGGAGCTTCTTATTATAGCAGCTATATATTAATGCTACCCAGAACACATTAGGACAGCTCCTCAGTGGACTTGCCTACTTGGCGGATGTCCTTTTCTCAGGCTTTTATGGGTTACAATGGCCTGGTAGTTACAGCTTGTTCCTTTCTTTTCAAACCCTCCTGCCCTCCCTTCTTCCCCCCCTCTAGATTTACTGTCAGACACAATCATCATCTCGGTAGCTGTGTCCCTGTTGCCTTTGATGGCTGATGGCTGAAGAGACCATTGTGAATGGAGATACAGTCATAGCCTTGATCATTCTCCTGCAAATCCCTCACAGCGTAGGCCTCTGACCTGGAACGACAGCTAAACTTAGGTAAGGTTTCACAGTGGGATGATTTCCATGGATTATATTTCATGTTCGTAATATCATGAAATACCTCATGTACTGGTAGAGAAAAGCCAGTGGATTCAATCTTTGAAAATTGGCAATGAAAATGCACCGTTTTATCATATTATATTGATATAATCCAATACCACAACGATTATTTTACATGTCATGCTAAAGTTAACTTTGAAGTTACCTGGTAATTAAATAGTGCTGTGTAAAGGAGTTATATATATATATATATAAGATATATAAGATTCTAGAGAAGATCAAGCCCCTCTTTCATAGTTGTTACAGTATATAGTATAATGACCTACCTGATAGTGTGTTCCTGCTTTCACCACCCAACCCTATGCCAGTGCACACTAGGTGCTGTTCTAGATCTGTTCTAGATCAGCCACCGAGATGGATCTGATCTTACCCGGACCGCTCACACAGTCACAGGGTCTGTGGGCCACCTGACCCTGAACTCAGCAGAGATGAGGGGAAAACATGGAAGAGGTGCTTAAACAAAGTGCATAATGAGCAGCAATTACTGGGGTTATTTTTAAGTAAGAGAAAGATGATCTCAAAATTGTAGACGCCTGTCAATCAGAACTCAACACACTTCATTGCACACGTCAACATTTCCAGGAAGAAGACCGGGTTCACGGGTGGCATTTATGAAAATGAAGTAGCCTCATTGTTCTTGCAGTGTGTATGTCTCTGTGGAGTGCTATGTAAACACTAGCTGGTGGAAAAAAACGCCTTATATGGTTCATCAACTGGTCTATCAACTGCTGACAGATTTAACCCCATGTGATCTCCGACCTCCAGACAGGAAGTGAAACAGTGTACCAGGACAGTGCATGAGTCTCCGGTCAATACTAACGGGAGTGAAGAAAACCAGAGAAAGACTAAGGAGTCTAATTAACTTTCAAACCTAATGTCATAACAGAACACATTTATTTAATGCAAACAGAACTTTCAACCCCATACCAAATTGTTTTATGAATGATTTCTCAAGTGTACTGTTCTTTTGGCCCCTTCTGAAGTATGAAAACATGCTAATGATGTCTTACATTTAAGAAGTATAAAATGTAATATAACTTTCCAAAGGTTTTAAACTGTACAGCAGGAGTCAGCTGTCTCCTGTTCTATCCTACTATGGTAGTAGCTTACTGGGAATTGTACAACCTATTTTGACCCATATCTGACTGGTACATTTTTAGGTCTAGTCTGTTTAGAGTTTATGGGTTAGTCTTTAGAGATGTTTCAGATTTGAACCCTAATTATGAAATCACCAAAAGAATATCATAACCAAAGTTATATTTACCAATTTGCGTTGTTTATAACGTTGGCTTAATGCACTTTCCCTTCAAATGTGAGGATGAAGGTTGGTTATCATGCACTTTCCTGACACATAATGCAGAGCAACGTGCTGCTGTTCTTGACATTACTGGACTTGCGACATTAGAAGGCTTCCCACACAGCGGAGGAGAGAACTGAAGTGGCAGAAATGGTGGGTCCCCAATTACAGGACCAAGGGATGCGGACACCTATGGAGGGACAAGGCGGACTTTGGAGAACAGCCTCTGTTATCAGGTGTTTGTGCTCAATTTTCCTCAGTGATGGTTGCAGTCCTATACTGTAACCGGAAATCACCTGGTTAATGATGCACTGACATCTCCCCCTCTGAGTAACTTCCCTCCCCATTGTGACCGGAAACCAGATCTCAACCTTATACTTATAAGTTTACATTTGTTCCCTTTCCAGAGCATTGAATGTCTTGACTTTGAAATTGCAGTTGCAGTCTTTTGCTAATTCAATCCTTTTTATTATTTGTAAAAGATTAAATAGTTCATTGACCCTCCTCACCACACACAAAAGTTGTATACAGCCTTGATTATCACGCAGGGGCCTACGCTATGGATTTTGTTTTCTGATTCGTTTTAGAAAATTGATTGCTTTTTTTCTTCTTCTTTGGCTATTCAGAGCTTCAACACACATTTATTTGCCCATGTATACACATACAATGTTCTTAAAATCTGATTACTCCATGAATAAGCGACTGTTTCTGTGGCTGTCCAATACAATGTATCTGAAGCCAAGCGAACATGAGGATATTGTAATTTTCTAAGCATCGTGACATGCTGTCTTTACAAGAGGGAGGCGGTCGATTGACGTCAAAATTTGACCAGGTAACGGTCAAGTGACGCCTTTCCTTTCGATTTTTTTTCCTTCGCGGTGGATTATAAAAGCCAACTAAAACCTCTGTCAAACAGAAGAACCACGTCCACTTCACAAAGTGTTAATTCTATGAGGTAGCGCGTTTACGAATCTTTCAGAATCGAAACTTTTTTTTATTGAAACAAGAAGAAAACTTTCATTCAAAGGTAAGCATTTATATATATATATATTTTAGTGTCAATATTTGTTTTGTTATTTTTTATTTTATTTAACAATGACATGTACGGTGATTTTATGATCCTCTTAGATGCAGAAGTGTATGGGGATGTTGTGCGCTTCGCTCATCTTTTGCGCAGCTCTGTCAGAGACCATTGGGTTAGTCATGGCGGTATGTGCGCTACGTTACTTTGGACTTTCTCCTCTGGAAAAGAATGCATACAATTCAGTACTGGAAACATTTTATTCCGGGTTAGGATTCAGATAAAGACTTATGGGAAAATGATTCATTTACATTTTGATTGACGGGTGTTTTAGACTTATCTCCTAACTCATGTTTCAACATTTATAGGGTAAAGAGAAGCGAGGCTGGACTCTTAACAGTGCTGGATACCTCCTGGGTCCCCGTGAGTATCAGACTACTGGAACAGAAAGTTATAGAACTACCTTATCACCGGAAATCAATTTTGAAACGGTTGCATTGTCTTCCCACATTGTCATCATTTGAAACCTTTCATAGGCTATATTAGGTGTAACATGATATCACACAATTTATGCCTGTGCATCGAGGAGAGCTTTCACAATAACAGCCCACTGTACAGTAGCAGATAATATGGAAAACCTGATATAAATCATCCCTTATTTGTGTCTTTGTGAGCACCGTAAAGTTTTCAGTAAATTTAGACACTATCAAAATAAGCAGTTATTTTCTTGCCTCAAATGTTGTCTCTGATCCACTTCTCAGTCAAGGAATTTTTTTGGGGGAACCTCACTTGTTTGAAGGTGGATTCATTGGTTTATTGGTAGATAACGGATTCTATTAAATAGTCTGATCACACAGTTAAGAAGTAGAGGGATTATTATTTGAGTGGAATAAATTGCCTTTTACTGTATGAAGTTCTCCAAACCCTGAACTCAATTTATGTGTATCTGCCTTCCAATGGTCAATAACCAGATGATCAATCATAGATGTTCATACGCAGGGTATAAAGCATCCTGTTAAAATGACAGGTGCGTGTTTGATCAAAGTTCAGGTCAAATGCCCTCCCCATCCCTGTGTTTCAGGTCGTATTGATCACCTAATACAGATAAAGGATTCTCCCAGTGCGAGGGGAAGGGAGAAGCGGCTTGGTCAATGTAAGATAGCTCCTGCAGGACGTTGAAGTCAGCAAAAGGAATTGCTTTGTACGCTTTTCTCATTGTGTTTTTATGGTTTGCAGAGTATAAGAAAAAAAAGTAATACATCAAATGACCAATTAGTAAAATTGTTGATCATAAATTTTAAGGCAGTCCTTTTATTTGCCAGCAAAGGAGACTCTAGTCATAATTAAATATGGTTCAGGGTTATTTACTAGCTGACATGGGTAACGTCTTAAGAATGAGCTGTTTATCTCAGAGACAACAGGTGTCAACGCTAAGTACTGCATCTATGTCTGTCAGCCAAGCATCAGGTCTAATTCAGCATGTAATTACTTCATGCTTTATGTCTAGTGAGAAACGAGTCTTTGTTGACTGGGTCAGCTCCACTCAGTAGGACTGTGCTTAAATACTTATTCAGTGCATTTTACCTCCATGTACTGCCTGGCAAAATTTGCGTTTCAAATGTTATTGGTGGGTAAATAATAAGCTTTTTCTTCTTTTTTGTTGTTGTTGCAATTAATAACCCCATCAAGATTTACATTTATCATACAAGGATCTCTGAGATGGACAGCCCTTGTTAATTAAGTAGTCAGCTCTCTTTCACTCCCCTTGTTTGCTATTTGTTTATTCAGACGTGTTTCCTATTCATGCCAACAAACTTCTTATCATTTACGTTCAGACTTTGGGGTTTTGTGTGTTTGTCTGTCCCCATGAACGTGCTTTTTGTTACATGTATCTCATCTGTGATTCATTCTACAGCAATTCCGCGACTCAAGCCCTGCAGGTTGCTTTTCAGACTCACGACAATTGAAACCAAACGAAACGTACTCAAAACCACAACAAAAGTCATTGTGGCGCAGTCAATTAGGGAGTCGGGACTAGTAGAAGAAGGTACCCGGTTCGAACCCCGGCTGTGTCAACATGACATTGTGTCCTTGGGCAAGGCACTTCACCTTACTTGCCTCAGGGGGAATGTCCCTGTACTTGCTGTAAGTCGCTCTGGATAAGAGTGTCTTGCTAAATGACTAAATGTGAAATACGAAAGCGCTCGCTGAAACGAAGGGCTGTCAGGTGAGCTGTAGTCAGGGCTGCAGTGGATGTGCCTGTGATGCACATGCAGTAGGATGCCTGCTGAGACATGTAGAGGTTAAGCTGTGCTAACCTGGACTGTGCTTTGTTGTCCAGATGGCATAGACAGCCACAGGACCCTTAGTGACCGCCATGGCTTGGCAGGGAAGAGAGACATGCCTGTAGATGAGGACTTCAAAACAGGTATGGAAGTTCTCCTATCACATCCCTTGATGTTTATAGATGTGTGTTTAACCTTCAGTTGTTAATGACAAAGTACAAATATAATGCGGCTCTGCCCCACAACATCAGTCAGTCTTTTCAGATTGTCATAGACTGCTTTGGCTTCCGCAGGTGCCTTAAGACTAGCGGAAGAAGACGTAATACACACTGTCATTGACTTCTTATCATACCTGAAACTTAAAGGTGAGTTCCCATGCAAATAATTTCTATACAAATGTTTGCATTTTATATATGCAAGTCCTTAACCAATGAAATACATTTGAACAACAGCTATTCTACTCGACAGAGCTTGGTGCCCTGGACACCCTGCCTTCCTCTCTGGCCTCAGAGGAGATGGCTGACCCCTAGTTTGGTGTGACTCCACCCATCAGATCTCTTCTGCAGTCCTCTCCCCCTCTGTCATTACTCTGCCCACCCCCCTTCTTCTCCCAGTGCCACGCCCCCACCCTCTCTGATGTATACTGACCAATGACTGATCAACATGTGGGAGATGTATAGATATTAAGGAGGAAGAGGGATATATAAAACGTTTGAATGGCATTGGAATTATCTTGTGTGGTTTATTCTTCCTGTTGTCATTATTTGCCTGTTATGCTCGACCTAGGGTATCAAGCTAACATAAAGGAACGCATAATACGCGGTACTGAGCACAGTTTCATCTTTAAACAGAATTGGAAACTTCACATCAGCTCTATTTTCCACTTACGACTTACGACTATGGAACACCCCTGGACGAATGAGGGTTCTACACCGTACATCCCCCAAAGAAAGGGAAACCCACTGGTATAGCAGATTTGTGAAAGCACACCAACAGCAAGATCCACAAACGCACAGCACGATCCACAAATGCACAGCAAGATCCACAAAAGTACAGAAGGTCCACAAATGCACAGCACAATCCACAAATGCACAGCACAATCCACAAAATGTACAGAAGGTCCACAAATGCACAGCACAATCCACAAATGCACAGCACAATTCACAAATGCACAGCACGATTCACAAATGCACAGCACGATTCACAAATGCACAGCAAGATCCACAAATGTACAGAAGGTCCACAAATGTACAGAAGGTCCACAAATGTACAGCACCATCCACAAATGCACAGCAAGATCCACAAATGCACAGGAAGATCCCAAAACGCACAGCAGGGCATCCTCCAGCCCATCCTCCTTGTTCCAGTCCAACCAGCCAGCTTTGAAAATCCCCTTCTACGTCACACCTGGATGACAGCTCGCGGAAGTGAAACAGATAGAGACGCACCAACCAAACAAGTTGTTCTTTTACTCGGTGAATAAGAGATTTAACAGGTAAAATGTGACTATACAGTTTGTGGGATCATATGGAAATATCATCAACTACAGGTTTTGGTTTAGGAATATGTTTTTTGTTCCTCTTCGGGAGTAGTTCATAATTAAATGCTCCATCGCTCTGATTTCAAATAGCTTTGTTTATGAGCTAACGTTAGCTTAGCTTGCTAGCATCGTCGTAGGCTAGCCTAGATCAGATGACTTCTTAAACTATGTCTTCATGGTTTCATAGCACACAGTTTGCCTGCTGGACGAGGGGTTTTATGGTAAAAAAACAAGCGTAGTTAGCCTTATCATTGTACCTTGCGCTAGCTAGAGCTAGCTTGATAGTTACTGTAGTGGTGTAGTCACTGTAGTAGTAATCTACGTAGGCTACAGGAATTACAGTACAGTAGATCAGTCAATCTATCATACTATAATACATTCTACATGAAGAAGATCTAGCCGTATACGCAAAACATTGGCACCGGCGATGTGTTTTGATCTGGGTTCGTTTTACGTCTCACTGTAATTCATGTGGATGATACCACACGGCTATCTGGGTATAGTTATCCAGCTGCTGTTGAGGTCATTCTCACATGATACTACAAGGCTGACTCATTGAAGTGGGGTGAGGTTTCATTAGGAGGATCGGTGAGTTGACTTTTGTGTTGCCCTGTCCACCCAGAACGCTGTCCATCATGTTAGGCGGAGGGTTTAAGGCAGAAAGACTGCGGGTCAATCTACGGCTCGTCATCAATCGTCTTAAACTACTGGAAAAAAAGAAAAGTAAGGCTTCAAACTACACACAAAGAAACACATACACCACACACACACACACACACACACACACACACACACACACACACACACACACACACACACACACACACACACACACACACACACACACACACACACTACAAATCAGAATCATTTGATCAGAATCAGTTTGGTCTCTGACCTCTCCCTATCCCTCTGTAGCTGAGCTTGCTCAGAAAGCACGCAAGGAGATAGCAGACTACCTGTCATCAGGTAAGGATGAGCGGGCGAGGATCAGGGTGGAACACATCATCAGAGAGGACTACCTGGTGGAGGCCATGGAGATCCTGGAGCTCTACTGTGATCTGCTGCTAGCCCGCTTTGGCCTCATCCAGTCTATGAAGTGAGTCAGATGGTCCTCTGTAGCATAGGTAGTCAGTGATTTATCTTGCTGCTTAGATTATTTAGTTCTATATCTTTTTTCCTGCCGCCATCTTTTTCCATCTCCCTCATTTTTCTCTCTCTCTCGCTTCTGCTCCATGTCGTACGCCCTTTCTCTCCTCCTTTTCCACCTTGTGTGTTTCCTCATCATGTTTCCTGTGTATGTTGCTTTGACTCCCAGGGAGCTGGACCCAGGATTACAGGAAGCAGTTTCAACCCTCATCTGGGCTGCTCCACGCCTGCAGTCTGAGGTCTCAGAGCTCAAAATAGTGAGTAAAAGTGACCTGCTGAACCTGACATACATCACAGAGCCAATGCTTGTCCAGATACAGGCCTAGTTTGCTGTGTGGGTCATGTGGTAGGGTAGGGATATGGTATGATGCATTTTCAGGTACTAATTGAGTCCATTAGTGCTTCAGACATCAATACTTTGTTCTGTTTTATCAGGGATGAATATTTTATTTCAAGAAGATTCTGTAATGTTTACAGTGAACCTCCCAAAGTGTCAAAAGATCTCTCTTATTCCTTTGCCCAAACAGGTGTCTGACCAGCTCTGTGCCAAATACAGCAAGGAGTACGGCAAGCTGTGCAGGACAAACCAGATAGGAACAGTCAACGACAGGGTGAGTATTTCCCCCAGGAGTTCTCCTCAGCTGGATACTTGTGGATCTCTAAATTGGCCCTCTGTGTGTTTCAGCTGATGCACAAGCTGAGTGTGGAAGCCCCTCCCAAGATCCTGGTTGAGCGTTACCTCATCGAGATCGCCAAGAACTACAACGTGCCGTACGAGCCGGACGCCATGGTTAGAGTGAGTACCTGAGAAGGGGGGCTGCCTGATTGGTCACGATGACAATCACTGTAGATCATTATCCAGTAAACGAGGATGCTATCATCATCATTAGCTGTGGAAAGAACAGAGATGAGGGGTGAGGAATGGATTGAAAGAGAGGCTCAGGCTGAATATTAGTAGTGGGATGGGACACCATCTGAACACCATCTTTTTTCCCTCTTCCAGCCAGAGGTGTGTACAGGAGAGGAGGCAGACCTGATTGACGTGGATACGGACAGCAAGAAGCCCAGGGGAGGAGGAGGAGGAGGCGGAGGAGGAGGATTCACAGCTGGTGCCATGCCCATGCCCATGCCTATGCCTATGCCAATGCCCATGCACTCCGCTTTTAACTACCCCACCCCAAAAGGAGCAGTAAGACTGAACAATGATTTCCTGATTTCTTTAATTTAACGTGTCCTAGTTGAATTGATATACCATGAGCAATGTGTCTGTCCAGGAGCCCTTTAGTGGTCCTGTAGGCACCTATGATGGCTTCAACAACTTTCAGCCCCCCATGAGAGGAGGGCCCCCTCCCGAGCTGCCCAGTTGCCCCCCCACCTACGAGTCTGTAAGTGACCATGTCCACCACCCTGTCCCCCACACCCCCTCGCCACCCCTGCAGGCAGACGGACAGCGGACAGGTCACCCCTCAGGGAAGAGCTCTTCATTCTAGTTTATGAGTTCCTGTGTGTTTCACTTCTGCTGCTGGATGCTCTCCTAAAGCAACGTGCTAGCATAGATCTTAAATCAGAGAACCGAGGTTAGAATTGCACAGGCTTGGTTTGTGATGCATTTCTAACAACTACTAACTGTCCTCCTGGCTGAACTGTACAGAACCAAAGTGTGTAGAAAGGATCTGCTTGACAGCCTGCTTTTCCTGAAAAAGCTGGCCACAGGAATGGGTTTTCCTGTCTTTATTTTCCTAAATAACCCAACCACAAGCTGTCCAAATATTCCTACTAATACCACTAATCCATCAAACGTTTCATTGTTTACATGACGTCCATTTTGCAGATGTCTACAAGGACAGATATGCTAACGTTTGTGCGTGTGTTTCAGATCGATGACTTGTCTATCAAACCCTCTGCTTCTCCCTCGCAGGTCTTGGGTAGGTCTCCTCAGGATCTCTACATCAGTTTGGTTATAAATCATAAAGTGTTTTGTTGTTGTTTATTTAAGTATTTTGCTTTGTTTATCCGGTTGCTGTATATCCTGTTGTACATATACTAGGTTACATCTGTTGTTGACCTCCTTTCCTCTCCTCATTGACCCCCCCCCGCCCCCCTCCTTTTCCCCTCCCCCTCCCCAGGCCCGACCCACCCTGGCCCTGCTCCGAACGTTTACGACAACAACGCCCTCCCTGAGCTGCCCTCGGTCCCCGACACACTCCCCACCTCGTCTTTCGGAGGGAACACCGCCACCTCGGACGACATCGACTTCGACGACCTGTCACGCCGCTTTGAGGAACTGAAGAAGAAGACCTAAGACGTAGCCGAACCCTCGCCCACGTCTTGACCCTCTCACCATATCCTGTGACAGTTTCTCACAACAAAGGAAATTGGGAAGTTTAAAAAGATATTGGCTCGTTCCTCAACGGTGAAACTCTCCTTTTTCCCCCCATTGCTAGATTTCTACAGAGCTTACCTCACCTCATTCAAAAGCTGGTGGGGTTTCCCCACAGTTTGAAAATCCAGATGTCCTTGTCACTGTCAGTCAATACATTTTGCAGTAAATAATAAGAACCTCAATACAACACAATCAAAACATGACTGGATAGTTGTCATTTTTTTATATGCACATGGATGTACAGGTGGCCTCCTTATCGCTTGTCTAAAATATTTAAAGATGCTTGGGGCATTTACAATGCAAATGTTTGAATCTTATCCCTAGCTTGACTTTTTCTAGACTTTGGGCCAATGTCTGATTGGTACTAAAGGGCTAGCTTTCTAGACACCGATTGCACCTTTTCTAGAACAAAGAGGCTCTTAATTTAAAACTTCAACTGTTCATCATTATAGTACTAAGAGGGCTGGGTTAAACTAGAATCTTTGGGGTGTGACGTCGTACTGTTCCGTCACTGAATAGTGTACTAGTCTAACAAGTGTGTCTGGTTCAACCAGAAATACAGAGAGCTGATCACACACTCTGTTTCTGCTCTACACTCCACAACTGTGGCTCTGAAGCCATCGAGTGCGTCTTGTGTCAGTGGGATCACCATCACAGATCAGTGTGGCATCATTTCAATAGTTCACGGCCTGTCTTGGAACGTTTCTGGCGTATCGGATCTCCTAAAAGCTGATTGTACGTCACCGCTTTTTGAAGCTTTTAAGAATTCATTGTTTCTTCTTCTTCTGACTGATCGGCCCATTGACAGATCTGCCTCTGATAGACAAGGTTCACTGTGACTTCTCAAACTTTATCTATGAATCTGTTACACTAGGTGAAGGGATGCTGTCACACTATAGAGAATGCCCACTGATTGCTTGGGAAATATAAACATGTCATATATCTGTATATATGCATAGTTACCTTTTTACATGAATTGTCGCTTTTACATCTTAAATGATTCCACAGATTCATTTAGAGGTTGTTGAACATTTTAAATGTTAAAGTAGAGCGAGAGAGAGGCGGGTTGTCAAGTTAGGAACCGGCGGCGTTTTTGTTTGATGCGCTTCTTTTCTTCTCACTTACTTTGATTCTTGTAGTTTTATCCCATAAATGCACTTTCTGTATTGACAGGATGTTGCCTATTCAGTGAATTGGCTACAGGAATGCATGTTATGACTGTGTGGATGGAACGATTTCCTTCATGAAAACCACTTAATGATGAGATTAGTACCAGACTTTAGGTATTATTAGGTGTAGACCTGGGCTCTTTATCTTTCTATCTCTTGATTTGACCTACTGATCTGCTCAGGTCAGATCAGAGATTTCCCTGATGAAAGAAGTCATATTTAACGTGAGCCAGGAATCTGTGTTGACGTGTGTCTTATGTGGCCCATGCTGCGTTTGCCTTAGTTACCACAATCTCATGTCAGAGGCCTTCTTAGTCTGAACCAGGAGAACTCATACTGGTCATATATCTGGCCCTTTCCACTGGCCATAGAAACAAAATAATACCATTTTCAAGTCTTCTCTAATGTACTCAAAACTCCATTAAATATTATATTTTGTTTGTATTTATTGGATGATCAAATCTGGTGATGGATGTAATTGTTTTGCTAGATGGAGAGTGGATAGGATGAAATAGTTTTAGTGTGTATTTTTTTTCCCTTTCTGTTGATGGAGAAATGATGCACTGTCACACTACTTAAGAGTGGAGAATGTTTGATACTAACTGTAAAAAGCAACTATATTGTATCATTCAATGTCAAATTATAAAGGTTTTCTTTTGTCTGTCAACCTAAAAATGATAGTTTAATAAACAACATTTGGAATTGAAATGATGGTGTGGATTTTTTTACTCATTTTCTTTTTTGACTTGTATAATGTTAATTTTGAAATTGACCGATCTAGTATTGATTCGATTTTGCTAGTCATTCACCTACCATATACACTTTTGAAGCAAGTGGAGATCAGCATTGCACTGGGAACAAATAGTGGAATGTCCTCAACATGCATAGAGTACCGAGTGATACCACCAGAGGTAGCACTGTTACATGGAACTGCCAAACACAAAGGAGGACCCAAAGAATCATTCAAGGCTGCAGATGAGGGAGCTGAAACGTCACTGTCTCTGACTCACCCTCATAACTGAGATTTCTTAATAAAGGTTAACTCTGCTGTTCCTGCACACCTCCATGGAAACAAGAACGATAGGTAACAGGCTCCATGGAAACAAGAACGATGGTAACAGGCTTGTATTTAGGACCAATCAAAAGGGACAGGGAGACAAATAAATGAAGCTGACACAGGGTGGCCGCTTCTCCTTGACCAGGTGTAGAGCAGCAACATGTGATTTGATATCAACTCTGTTGTATTGTACATCCTTGCCTGTAGGTCTCTCGAATCAATGACAGCCCTTTTTTAAAGGACCCTTCTGAAACTTCTCCATTGTGAGACTAAAGGATTATCTTATGTTTTAATGGAGGGATACCTGCTAGCGCTATCTTGTCACTTGTTTCATTTCCTTTGCCTCTTAGTTACTGTCTTACTCAGAATGTATGCATTTAAGCATTCAACAATTTTTCTGGCAATAAAATGTTTATTCAATTTTCATTTTTAACATCCACAATAATTAACGGGCTAATTTTTGAAAGTACGTTAAAAGTTAAATAGACCAGAAGTCCTATTAAAAATGGACAAAATCGACACCAAAAGAAAGATTTTGTATTTCTATTTCTGACATTTACATTTATTTATTTAGCAGACGCTTTTATTCAAAGTGACTTCCGAGAGAGAGCTTTACAAAAGAGCACTGGTCATGGAACATAGCAAGAGCATGACATTACTGTTTAATCTCTGAATATCAACATAAGTAGTTGTACCCCTTCTTAACACCCAACATTCATAAATACCATCAGTATCAAACTATGTCTAATAGATCATTAGATAACCCTTTATTAGATAACCCTTGAGGGTTTAGGTTGGTTGAGAGGCAGTTCTATGGACATGTGTGAAGCCTTTTGTGACATTGCTTGTAAAAAGGTCTATACAAATAAATGTTGATTGGATTTGAGATGTGTTCTGAATCAACATATTAATGTATGCAGCAGTTTGTGTATGATAGGGTATCTGGAAAGTCCACCTTAATTCTGGATCCTTCTGGACTCTGGATCCTCTTCATGAGACAGTGTGTCCCCAGGCCAGACTTTACATCCTACTTTAAGTCCTACTGGAATTTACATTGACATTTATTAATTTACCAGACGTTTTTATTCAAAGCGAATTCAAAGTCAGAGCTTTACAAAAGAACATTGGTCATTGATCATAACAACAAGTTAATTCCCAAACATTGTGGGTAGTCAGGAATAGTCGTGGGAAACCAAACAAGTGCCAAAGGGAAGATCCACAAGAGCATTCAGGTAAACAAGTTACAATTACATGGCATGCATCTCAAACGGGCAGTAGTGTACCTTCAGACACTTCAGATCAAGTCCTACTGGAATCGCCTGCCAGAGTAGACTAGACACCTCTCCATCTGTTCTGTAAGTTAAACAAGACATTAGACTTTAGCAACCTGAGCACCTGAGGGGATTGCATCCAATTCTGTTGTACAATGACAATAAAGATGCTCATTCATCATTCAGTCATTACATTTTTATGTACAGATTAAAGCATGAAGTAAATCTTCATGAGCCTAGCTTCAAGCACTCCATTTATGACTGGCATTTTCTAGGGTTTCTTTCCAGTGTTGCTGGTCTTACCAGCCAGCAGGAGCTCAATCTCCTCATTCTCTTCCACCACCCGAGGTTTGAGAAGGAGGGCAAACAGGACAGCCAAGCCAATCACCTGAGAGCAAACACAAGGTCCTGACATCCCTGAACCAATCACATGAGAGCAAAAACAAGGTTCTGACCTCCCTGATCCAATCACCTGAGAGCAAACACGAGGTTCTGACGTCCCTGAGTCAATCACTTCTCGACAGCATGCAGCATGGGCAATCAAGAGTAGCTATAGGGTGCTGTCCTCATTATTTCCATTTCCGTTTGAGCCTAACACATCTTTTTATTAACTTTGAATTTTGTATTTTTACATTTTTAACTGCTACTCTGTTCTGTACCCTGCTGCTGTTGCAAACTGCAATTTCCCCACTACGGGACACATAAAGGATTATCTTATCATATTACAAACAGCATCCCTCCCCAATAAGCCTTTCACCTTGAGGGGCTGCAGGATGAAGATGCTCTGGAAGAGCGACAGGCCCAGGGAGATGACCCACTGAATAGACCTGTCCTTGCCGTATTGAAAGCCGTAGATAAGAGTGAAGTAGGTGGAGATCCCGCTGATGGACAGAAGCAGGAACCAAGCGATGAAAACAAACCACCAGGGGAGGGTGCAGTATGCAGTCTTTCTGGGCTTACAGACTGGAGAAGGAGGGCTGGAAAAGGAAGATCTCAGAGTCAGATTCCACACAGCTCTGCTGAAAACTGTCTATATCTTGGCATGCCTGCCTTCTAAAGGGATAGTACTCCATTCACTGCTGTCGTTCTTTACCTTGTTTGCTGGTCTTAAATGGTCTTTTTTGGACCTTGAGTCAATAAAATCTATCTATTTATCTCTCTCTCTCCCTCTCTCTCTCTCTCTCTCTCTCTCTCTCTCTCTCTCTCTCTCTCTCTCTCTCTCTCTCTCTATCTATCTGTATACCTACCTATCTATCGATCTATCTATCGAAACCCGATTGAGGTGTTTTTAGTCATTTCTTTTACCAGTATGTCATGTGGCTGGTGCAGACCATCTCAGCTTTCTTCAGCAGCAGACTGAATGTACCAAGGATCTGCTGATGCTCCTCTGGGCTGGAGAAGCTTCCTGGGTCCAGCCTCTCCAGGGACATGCACAGGTGGTGCAGACAGGACAGGACAAACTGGCTGCAGAACACCCAGTGGGGGTGACTCTCACTCTCCCCTGAGACAAGAGACAAGTTCCATTGTTTTACATTTAGTCCTTTAGCAGACGCTCTTATCCAAAGCGACTTACAGAAAGTACAGGGTCATTCCCCCTGAGTAGTAGTAGGGTGAAGTGCCTTGGCCAAGAACACAAAATCATTTGGCACAGGCCAGTAATTGAACCAGAATCCTTCTGAATACTAGCCCAATTCCCTAACCACTCAGCCACCTGACTCCCTACCTGACTTGGTGTCAGACTTTAGAGTAGCAGTAATACGGACTGTGTTTTTCAGTTGTGAATACTACCATAGAAGACAAAGAATTCTTCTAAGTGTGATCATTTCTTCAGAGATGCAATGGGTTATCTAAGAGGACCTCACTGTTACACTGCGATTGAGGCACCTTGCATCAGATGAATCACACCGTGAACACGTTCCAAGGCTGGGATCAGATCACAGCTTGACAGTAGCCTCTCCTTCAGCTCCACAACCTGGTTTCTCTGGTTCCTACTGAGCATGTTCACCAGATCCTCCGTGTCCTGAAGAGGAGGAATACACAAGTCACAACCATCACAATTAAGTCTTCAGTCAACAAACAATTCACAGACAGGAACAGTGGCCTTGGGACCCTTTAAATGTCAGTCGCATCTCAAGAGAAGCACTGACAACACGAGTTTTGAATGAGGCGATGGATGAAGGGTGGCCAACAAGTTCACATTGACATCCAATGACAATGGGTGGAGGGTGGGGGGAGGACCTTGAGGATGGTTGGCATGGTAACGACGTGAGGTTTGAGAGTGCGCCTGCATGTGTCCTTCCCCGAGGTGTTGGAAAGACGTGGTTTGATGCTGCGGAAGATGGTGATGATGAGGATGTTGATGGGGAACATCAGAAGGCCGCTCTCCACACCCACCATGATCTGTTCCCACGTGATTTCCAGCGATCCTGTCACGCACACATACACACATGCATGCACGAACACACACATACACGCACACACACACACACACACACACACACACACACACACACACACACACACACACACACACACACACACACACACACACACACACAGACACACACACACACACACACACATACACACACAAAGGCACACACGCACACGTACACGCACGCACACACACATACATACACACGTGCGCCAATTTCATAGTGTTTGTGTGTACACTGAGGAGGGATGTTGGATGTAACACTGTTCAGTATTCTCCTGAGGGAGCAGGCAGAATGAGGACACTACAAAGGAAACAGAATGGCTCTTGGCCTTGCCCAGATACACACAGCTGAATCCACTTTTTTTATCAGCATAGTCACTTTGCGCTCTACAATAGACAATCACTCTCTATGACTATCTATCTAAATGATCCATTTGGATGCTTTACAAGCTAGTGAAGGACGAATCAAAACAAGAGAGCTGATTTCCCTCACCGATCTTGAAGATGATGGCGGAGTTTCCGTTCTTCGGAATGTTCCAGAAGGCAATGTTGATTGCCATGGTGCAGAGGAGGAGAGACATGCAGCAGGAGACTCTCTGAACACGGGTGAACGGGCTACGCCAGGGAGGGTCAACCACGGACACCCAGATGTGCTCGTCCCGGAAGCCAAACGCTGTCCTGCTCTGAAAGATGTTCCTGGGCAGGAGAAGAACAGGGAGGGCAGTAAAGAGACTAGAATCAGGAGGAGAAGGGGGATGTAACTCATTATCACTGAAGAGTTTGATGGAAACAAATATTTAACAGTTGAAAAATTCTGCCGTCATGTGTGCGACAGTGTGTTCTCATCTCTTGTGTTTTCACCTAAAACTGGCGATCTCATTATTCTTCGCTGGGGTGAACGTCTTCTTGGTCAGGCCTTCTCCTTTCTCTGCACTCAACCAGGAAGAGCACAGGAAATGACACACCTTGCGAGTCTGCAGATCTTGCACAGTCACCTTGCCCACATACCTGACAACAGGAAATGATCAGAAAACCTCAGTTCCCAGACCAGTGATGTTCGACCAGTGTCTGTCTTAGTCTGCTTTGATTGGACGATTTTGATCCATTGACATATATCCACCTCGAACCCTCCATGTTTCAGAGGACCTGACACGATAATTCTAGTGTGGTGTGCTCATTTGTAGGGTGGTATTTTAAGATGGGCATTAACCAGCGGGTGTCAAGTAGAGGGAGGCAGGGTTGACATTTAGAGGCGTTCTCAGCTGTGAGACAATGGGGAGGCTGATAATGTCACCAATAAAGAGTTGGAGCACCCAGCTTCTCCAGCGTAAACTAATAGTACCTGCTCCACATAACACCTCCTTCTTCACAGAGGGAGATCTTTCTATTACCCGTCCAATCCCTGGTGATTATTTTCCATTTTTGGGAGACACACCAGAATGTCTGTCCTAAGACCTGCCATCATTTTACATTTACGTTCATTCATTTAGCAGACGCTCTTATCCAGAGTGACTAACAGCAAGTACAGGGACATTCTCCCTGCGGAAAGTAGGGTGAAGTGCCTTGCCTAAGGACACAACATCATGTTAACACATCCGGGGTTCAAACAAGAGACCTTCTGATTACCAGCCCAACAACCTAACTGACTGTGCCACACCCACCCAGGAACCTTCTAGATGAATGTGATGTGCAGCGTACCAGGAGGGGTTTTCACCCTTGTTGTTGTGCCAGAGGCGGAGACTTTGTATCTCCCCCAGGGGGAAGGGTGTGGCCAGGAGGAAGAGGTCCACAGCTCCTCGCTCTAACACCGCAGGCTTGTTGGGGTCAGTCAGCTGGTGGCTGTCACTGTCCCCTTCAGTACCAGTGAGTTTCACTGTCACCTATCAGAATAGGTTTTTATCATTTAACAATCTATCAACCAAAAACCAGCCAATCTGTCAAAAACAAAAACGAAAGTATTCAACTGGACCGTACCTTGGCAGAGGTACCCGCTCCTTTCCGATGGCCAGTCTGCACGCTCAGCAGGTAGTTGTAGCAGGCACATGGATGGCTGTCTGCCAGTAGGGTCATCTTTCTCTGAAAACAACATGGATCATCATTACAAGGCAGACAAACAGAGTGTGCGTGTGTGTGTGTGTGTGTGTGTGTGTGTGTGTGTGTGTGTGTGAGTGTGAGTGAAAGAGTAGGAGAGATGAGAAGGGAGGAGAGATGAGGAGGGAACATAGAGAGGAGAGATGAGGAGGGAACATAGAGAGGAGAGATGAGGAGGGAACAGAGAGAGGAGAGATGAGGAGGGAACATAGAGAGGAGAGATGAGGAGGGAACATAGAGAGGAGAGATGAGGAGGGAACAGAGAGAGGAGAGATGAGGAGGGAACATAGAGAGGAGAGATGAGGAGGGAACATAGAGAGGAGAGATGAGGAGGGAACAGAGAGAGGAGAGATGAGGAGGGAACATAGAGAGGAGAGATGAGGAGGGAACAGAGAGAGGAGAGATGAGGAGGGAACATAGAGAGGAGAGATGAGGAGGGAACAGAGAGAGGAGAGATGAGGAGGTATTAGAGAGGAGAGATGAGAAGGGAGGAGAGATGAGGAGGGAACAGAGGGAGGAGAGATAAGGAGGGAACATAGAGAGGAGAGATGAGGAGGGAACAGAGAGAGGAGAGATGAGGAGGGAACAGAGAGAGGAGAGATGAGAAGGGAGGAGAGATGAGGAGGGAACAGAGGGAGGAGAGATGAGAAGGGAGGAGAGATGAGGAGGGAACAGAGGGAGGAGAAATAAGGAGGGAACAGAGAGAGGAGAGATTAGGAGGGAACAGCGGGAGGAGAGATAAGGAGGGAGCAGAAAGAGGAGAGATGATAAAGAAACAGAGAGGAGAGATAAGGAGGGAGCAGAAAGAGGAGAGATGAGAAGGGAGGAGAGATGAGGAGGGAACAGCGGGAGGAGAGATGAGGAGGAAACAGCTATGCTGCGAGCCTCACCCGGGACACAGCCTTTCTGTCAGCGTAACAGGCCCAGATCAAAGTGAGCAGGTAGAGGCCAAAGAAGCCACACAGCAGAGCCAACACCACATAGTTGTCTTTAACAGTGGAAAAGTACTCGGCGGTGCGACTCAAGTCGATGTAGTTTGGCTTCACAAAAAAGGAGCTGCCAAAGAATGTTAGGTGGTAACACAGACAGTGAGTGATCTCAGGACTGCTGCTGATACCCACCTAGGACAGAGGAAAGACATTAGAGTTATTAAACTCAGAGCAACGTCATCAATACTAAAAGTGAAATCATATATAGGTATTCCAGTTCCAGTGTTGTTACCCGGCACCCGTAGACACTCCAGCTGTTCAAGTCTGGGTCCCAGTACATGCATTTGCTGGAAAAGGTAGTGATCTGCAGCTGAAAGCCTGGACTCCAGCTAGTGTTGTAAAGGCTGGTGTGGATGTACCAGATCCCAGCTGTGCCCTCCAGCAGCTCAGGGGTGATCAACCAGCGATATCCTGCTGCTCAGGGGGAGGAAAACACACTGTTATCACCAGGTCTTCCTCTACCACCATGACATAATGACATTTGTTCATCTACACACCTCCGGATGATTACAGAAGTGTGATTCTGAAAAACTGTGGATACGTGTGACAGGATGACTTTTTAATATTCATTTAGCAGACGCTTTTATCCATAGCGACTTACAGTAAGTACAGGGACCCCATGTGGCAAGTAGGGTGAAGTGCCTTGCCCAAGGACACAACATCACTTAGCCCAGTGGTTCTCAATCCTGGTTCTCAGGGCCCACTGTCCTGCATGTTTTAGATGTTTCCCCCTTCCAACACACCTGATTCAAATGAAGTGTAATTATCAGGCTTCTGCTGAGCTTCATAGTGACTCATTCAATTGAATCCGGTGTGTTGGAGCAGGGAAACATCTAAAACATGCAGGACAGTGGGCCCTGAGGACCGGAATTGAGAACCACTGACTTAGCCATAGCCAGGAATCGAACTCACAACCGTCTGATCATGAGGCCAACACCTTAACCCGCTAAGCCACCTGACTTTGAGTCGTGTGTGTGTTCACTCTTGCACCTGTAGGCTTCAGGATGATGCTGTGGTTGTAGTGGGTGTGGTTGGGTGGGGTTCCAGCACCCAGCAGCAGCTGTAGCGACACATTCCTGCTGGGTACCATATCGAAGATCACTGTCTGATTGGTGTCCGACACATTGAAGGAGGTCAGGACTGATGTCCCTATCAGTACGTCCACAGTCTTGGTGCTAACAGCAGTAGCATTTGAATGAGAAAAATGGATCTATGGACAAGAAAGACAACTTGGTTGGAGTTACATTTTATATTACATTTATTCATTTAGCAGACGGTCTTATCCTGAGTGACTTACAGCAAGTACAGGGACATTCCCCCCTGAGGCAAGTAGGGTGAAGTGCCTTGGACACAACATCATAGCTTGCACTTAACTCACACATAATTCTTTCCCACTTATGTGCGATGTTGATCTTAAATCTATATCTCGTACTTGATTTTGTTGTATTTTGTATTATACTGTATCTAATTTATATTTTACCCTGTTACTCTGAGTGCTGAGTACCCTGTTGCTATTGTAGAATACAATTTCCCCTCTGGAGGACAAATAAAGGATTTTCTTATCTTATCCCAGGCATAGAGTATGCATGGTCGTATTTATTTTAATTTTAAATGTAAAGCACTTTGAATGACCATTGTGCATGAAATGTGCAATTCAAATACAATCGCATTGCCTTTCTTAGTCCTAGATAGAAAAAAAAAACACATTTCTGCCAAGATTTCAAATAATTGAAATAGCAGTATCTAGTGGCAGCTGTACCTGAAAAGCTTCTGACAAGTTAGAGATGCGGATCACGGACGAGCCACTAAGCAGCAGCAGATTGCAGACAGCTCCTGTGATGGTGTCATTGGATGCATGAGGGCTCTTAGAGTAGGTGGCCAGCTGGGAAATGGACATGAGCCCCCCAAATGAATGAACCAATGAGGTTAGACGACAGTTACACAAAAACACTCCCCCACACGTAACAACACACGTGCACAGCCCAGTCACACGTACTTGTGTTTTAACGACAGAGAGGTTTCCCACAAGTGGCTCTAGTACTGAGTATGGGGGAAAGGTGATGGACACACCCTCGTCATCTGATCCCAGGACCATGTTGTCCAGAGCCGCAGGGGTGGTACTTCAGATGGGAGGATAAGGAAAAAAAACAACATCTGCATAAGCGAACTAAACAATCTACTTTGCAATAGTTATGGTATTACACTCTGCAAGAGATGATGGACCACACCCAGAAACAAAGTAATGGGAAGCTTAACACGTGTTTGATGGCATGTTGTTCACGTGTCAGAAGTCAAAAGACCTGTGATGGAAGCACCCACCTGGTCACGTAGAGAGAGCCTGTTCCATTCTTTATGACTGTGGTGGAAGGTTTACCCATGACTGAAGCAAGAGTCTGGTAGATTTCAATGGACTGGTCAAAAAATGCTTGGTCCTTATTGACAGCAACAAAATACAACACAGCAATGCATCAGCAACTGTCAAACTGTACGCAGCACTGTCATTGATTTAACACATCCTGAACCTACTCCAAATGTCCTATTTTGTTTGTGGTTGTTTTTGAGCAGATCACATTGTGAGCTCCACATGTAAACCTCAGTGTGTCTAATCCTACATTTGGTCCCCCCTGTCCATCACACTTCTTCAGGGACAGAAGCAGAATCGCTCCGGTAGAGTTGATGATGTGGCTGACAGTGCCGTTGTCAAAGATCACTCCATAACGAGTTAGATTCTGGGTGATCTTCAGGAGAAAGTTAATAAATTCCATCTGTGTGTGTGAGGGATAGATAGATAGATAGATAGATAGATAGATAGATAGATAGATGAAATTCATAGAGAAAGAAATGAAGCAAAAGAAATGGAGGAGGATTAACAAAATAAACAATCATATTGGAACCACTGAAAAACTCGCTGACCAGAACCGGACAGAATTGAATTCTCACATTTTCACAGCTCATTTTCAACGTCAGCTTGTGCTGAGGCTTGACGATGGAAAGTCAGGGATAAAGTAGCCCTTGTACATAAGCCTGGTGAGACAGTTTGAGTCTAAATAAGTGAACTCTACCTTGGATATGTCTGTGGGCTCTCCTGCGGTCAGCTCCATCCGCTGAAGCTCATCATCCGCTTCCTGACAGGAGACAGCATGAATACAACTCCATTATCCACTACATATGTGCTGACAACATTGTTGCTCTGTGCTGTACAAACCTGTTAAAGGAGCTGAGTTACAATGCTTTAAACATCACATTTAAAATAACAAGATCTGTTCAATGTCATGTGCATATATGAAACGTAATAGCGCTTGTCTGACCTGAAGGTATTGGGAAATATTTGGAAGACGTGAAATTTCAGATAGGATCCTTGCAAAACCTGTAGACATACACATGAGATAGAGGGAGGGAGAGAGAGCGAGAGAGAGGAGAGAGAAAAACAATTGATAGAGAGAAAGAGAGAGGGGGAAAGGGAGAGAGAAAGAGAGAGGAGAGAGAGAGGGGGGAGAGAGAGGGAGAGAGAGGAGAGAAAGAGTAAGAGAGAAAGAGTAAGAGAGAGAGAGAGAGAGAGAGAGAGTAAGAGAAAGAGAGAGAGAGTGACAGAAAATTACTTGCTTGAGGGGGTCAAGCTTATAGAACGTTATCAACCAATATAGCACTTTGAACTTACGTTTTTTTCTCACATCCCCAAGGTTGCTGGTGTTTTGGCTCTACAGAAGCAGAAAATGAAAATGCGTTACAATTCAGATTCAGATTCAGATTACTTTATTGATCCCGAGGGAAACTCTTTTGTATCAACGGCACACGGTTACAAGGTTATAATCCTGCCACTATTCACCACAGATGAGGAAAGGTACGGTCACTTACATTTGATATGTTAACGAGAAATCTTAAATCTGCAACAACGACAAAAACATTGGTTGTTACAATCAGTGGGCAAACAAAGTGGTGTATTTTTTAAAGAAATATCAGAAAATAAGGAAATATGGTTGATTTCAGCACTGTACACAGGGTGCAGAGATAGCCCTGTTTGATGCTGCAGTTTCTAGTGGTGACCAGCTGGAAAGGGTCCAATGTCAAGTAGGTACAGAAGAAGGGGGCTCTGCCATCATCTGTGGGGACTATACACACAGACACACACACAGACACAGACACACACATCCACACACCCGCACGCACGCACGCACGCACGCACGCACGCACGCACACACCCACCCCCCCACACACACACACACACACACACACACACACACACACACAGGTTTACACACATTTAATTACTGACTAGTTTACAATTCGGTCTCTGCTCAAGGCCTGTCAGTCCCTAAAAAGGTCAGCCTTTCCTTAGGCATCCAAAAAGACTGGAAGTAATGCATTCATTCAGATTCATTCAGCTTCATTAGTTAATTGGGAAATCTATTGAATTTGCATGTCTCACTGTGAACAGTCAGAGAATCCAGACAGAAAAGTGCCTTGCAGAAAACACAAGTAATCACATAGAAGGACAACTTAGAATTCAAGTGGAGTCAAGTGGCTGAGTGGTGAGGGAGTTGGACTAGCAATCAGAAGGTTGCGGGTTCAAATCCTGGCAAACATGACAATGTGTCCTTGGGCGACATACTTCACCCTACTTACTTTGGAGGAGTGTCCCTGTAATTGCAAGTTACTCTTGATAAGCGTGTCTGCTAAATGATTATATGTAATATAACTCTCACTACAATGCTTATGAACAGACAACACATTTGTAGAGATGCTTGTGTTTTAGTTAGTGCAATTAGTTACGGTCTGAAGAAAAGCTTTCAGAGGTGGACATCTGGATAACAACCTCTGAAACCTTTTCTACAATGGAACACTCCTGGACGAATGAGGGTCTATGCCAACTCCCTTATGGTTTACCCATTTTAACTAGTCATATATTTTTTCTTTGTTGTACTTACCGACTAGGTTACTCTGGTGTGTTCCTAGAATCCATTCCCCTACCCACCAGTTGAGCTTGGTGGAGTTCCTGTCCTGAGTAAAGTTCTGGAGAAATGTCTTCACATCCCAGTCGATGACTTTCAGCAGCTGTCCTCCTCGCTGCCTGCAGGCCAGGTCAGCCTGGCTCCAGTTTTTCATTGTTTCAATGAACTCATAACATGTATTCTGGAACACATGCTTGGACACTTTAAGAGTGTCCTGGTCTACATTCTCTTCTTTGGATTTTCCAGCCTGAGCAATCCACAAAAACAAAGATAGTCGTATAAGCAGATCCATGGACGTTGGGATATTGAGTCAGTCTGCTTGGGGGTTCACAAGTGCACAGGGGGGAAGAGAAGACGAAGAACATCGACTCATGAAGTGGAGCTTTCTTCAGATACAACAAACTTGAATATGCTGCAACTACATTAGGAAAATGTCTGAACACTCAAACAACATGCAAAGTGAAAAGTGCAGACGTCTGCCAAGGTCAGAGATCTTGGGCAGGTTGAAGGTCTGACCAAGTCTGACTGTATGCCCAGCATTGGACAGGACTATAGGATTATATCCTCATTCACAGGCTATAAAACCACATACACCAGAAAATACAACACAGTGTGTCTTAAAACAACAAGAGGGCTGTTTAATCACAGTTTCCAATGCACAGCATGTCCTTCGGAGATCTCGCAAAATATCGCGAGAATACATCCAGGAAGTAAACCCTAATGCTGTACTCAACGTGAGTGCAAAATGCTTCCAGTGCCTGCTTGTGTTACCGTGACATAATATCAATGGCGGGACCACTGAAGGTAACAAACTTCGACAATGCATTCAGTTTGACATCAAGCGACAGCAATGACTGTCAACTCGAACAAAGAACAGACGAACATCGAGTTGTTGAATGTAGTTCATGTAACTTGGCTTGTGTCTTGACCTAGGCAGCATGTTCAGGTCACCTACCCTTAAACTGTTACAACACATTTAACTGAATTCATTGATCATCTTCCTCATTTCTCATGGTCCTCTCCTGTCTTATGTTCCATATATGTTCTATGTTTGCTCTTTCCTGCCATAGTAAATGATGTGTTTGTAGATCTTGCACAGCGAATAAAATAGATTCAGATTTTGATGATCATGTGTACATTGTGTTGCAGAGTCCCCTTTCAAATCAGCAAACACTCATGGATTTGGTCTAATGTTCCTATTGATTAAATTGCATTGCACTGATTGATTTTTGCATGGAACAACTAATGACCATTTTTCCAGTAATTCAAAAAGATTTGTGTCAAAAAGTGTCATGTGGCACAGTTGGGCTAGTAATCAGAAGATCCCTGGTTCAGGGAGCATGTCCCTGTACTTGCTTTACGTTGCTCTGGATAAGAGCGTCTGCTAAATGTAGATTTAGTGTGATTGTAATGCATACTAGAAGAATAAGTAGTGCTGCCTAAAAATGGGCTTGATTATCTGTATGGTTGTATTCTTATATATTTTTTTAAATCCTGTCTTCTGCAGAAAAGACTGAAGGATGCAGTGCAGATCATTGGTACTGGAAGCGTCCTGTTTGTCTCTTATCTCACCGCTGTTGGAGATGAGCGTTTCTATGCCAACCAGCTCATGCCCCTGCTGCAGAGGATGGTCGGAGCAGAGACGGCCCACGTCATGGCGGTGAAAGTGATCGGTCTAGGGTTGGTTCCTCGGAATCGCTACCGAGATCCTGCTTCTCTGGTAAGTGTAGGTTCGAGTGTGGAACTCTGGGATGTGGTGTTCTATCCTGGTCACTCAGGCACACTGCTGTGTTCTGGAATGTTTTATATTGTTAAATGACAAGTGTGGTTCAAAAGGCTAGATGTGTACCAAACTAAGATCCAAGGTAGTTTTCACAAAGCGTTGACTTGAAGTACTAATAGTGAACCATTATCTCCACATGTACAAAGTATTATAATGTCACTTCAAGCACTTTCTTTTTCATATTTCTTTTTAATTGGTGTTGTTATCTCCAGGAAGTAAACGTAATGGGCTGTAAGTTCCGGAACCCCATCGGAATTGCAGCTGGCTTTGACAAACACGGAGAGGCGGTGGACGGCCTGTACCGACTGGGCTTCGGCTTTGTGGAGGTGGGAACCATCACCCCTAAACCGCAGGAGGGGAACCCCAAACCTCGGGTCTTCAGACTGACCAAAGACAATGCTGTAATCAACAGGTATGGGTGGATACTCATGGTCTGTTATGGAGGTGTTAGGGTTTCCCCTGTTACACTTGGAGTGGTGCGAGTCTAGTGTCTTTAACTGTCCGGTCTGTTAACTCAATGGGCCGAGCTGATGATTACTTAATGCATCTATACCTGTGTAGTCTGTAAGGTAAAACTATTTAAGATGGACTTTTACATTTGAAAGGTAATTCGTGTTTCAAAAGCAGCTATAATTCTATAATTTTAATTATAATTATTTTATTATTTTATTTATTATTTTATTATTTTATATAATTATAATTAAGTGCGTGACAGAAGTGTTTTGAATGTCAAACGATGTTGCACGCAAGGGCTTGAAGGATGGGTCTGCCAGATCGATCTTCGAACTCTAGTTCAAAGTCATTTAGCAGATACTCTTATCCAGAGCGACTTACAGCAAGTACAGGGACATTCCCCATGAGGCTTGTAGGGTAAAGTGCCTTGCCCAAAGACACAACATCATGTTGACACATCCAGGATTCGACCCGGTACCTTCTGATTACTAGCCCGACTCCCTAACCGCTCTCCCACATGACTCTGACAGTCATAATGATGATCAGGATGGGATGTCGGTTGAGTGAAAATAAATTAACGACGTATCACATTTTTGAATTCTGCACAGCAAATTAATTGAAGCTTCTTGTGTGTTGTTAATTAGAATGGAATTTATACAGTGGGTTTAATGTCACATGGCATGCATGGGGTTGTGGGTATCCTGATCCTCATATGAAGGGATACTCAGCTCTGAGCAGCACCGCTTGTCTGAAGTTCAAAGACGCTCAGAAATCAGCATGAAATTGGAAAAGGCAAAAAGACGGTTATACAACATATCACAACCACTTGTAAAACCACTTGAGAAAATTTTGGGGGGTTTGAAATGCTATATGATCATCAATGGCCTACTGTGGAAGCCCATTTCTGCCAGTAAAAAAAAAAAGACATTGGTTACGCTCAGTTTAAACTTGGTATCTCATAATTATGACTTCCTCTTGTATCTTTTTTTCCTTTTTACTGGTGGAGAGGGGTTTCCATACCTACCTGTATGTAGTCATGGGTTCAACTTTTAACAGCAAGTTTCATTGATTGACAATGAATTGAACTTCCTGTCGGAAGCTTTAGTTAGCATCATGATGTAAGCATCATGATGCTAAGTGAGTTGTTGTTGTTGTTAACTGTGTCCAACCTATGTTGTTAATGTGAATCTTGTGTGACTCACGGGTGTTAAGCGTTGTTGTCTTGTGTGTGTTTGTGTGTTCCAGATATGGTTTTAACAGCTGTGGTCTGCTGGCTGCCCAGGAAAGACTGACGGCCAGATCAGAAATCCAGGCAGAGCTCACTAAAGGTAAACAACCTCAGGCTCCAAATCTACTGTCATGTTTTAAAATTTAGAACCTCTCTGTCAGAGAAACTGGTGTTCTTCAGGGCATCATTGCTACAGCATAGGTAGTTAGAATGTACCATGTTTTATGCATGATCAGTGTGTTTACCCAAGTACAGTCAAATTGCATCCTTTGCTAATTTGCTTACAGTGAAATAGTGTCTTAAGTCCACCTACCTAAAGATAACCTAGTTAAGTTTAAACTCACCGGCTTCCAGTCAGTGATTCATCGTCCTTCCCTGCTCCTGTCTCTGCATATGCTGTGTGCTTTTAGCTGGCCTGCCCCTGGGCATCAACTTGGGTAAGAACAAACTGTCCCAGAATGCAACGGAAGACTACCTGGAGGGTGTGCGTGGGCTGGGACCGCTGGCAGACTACTTGGTGGTCAACATAAGCAGTCCCAACACCCCGGGCCTCCGAGACCTGCAGAGCAAGAATGAGCTCAGGCATTTACTGCAAAAGGTAGGACAACAACCCAGGGTAGCTCCCTCCTTCCCTCCCTCCTTCATCCCCTACCTCCTTCCCTCCCTCCCTTACCCCCTACCTCCTTCCTTCCTTCCCTCCCTCACCCCCTCCCTCCTTCCCTCTCTTTCCTTCCTCCCTCACCCCCTACCCCCTCCCTCCCGCTCTCATTCCCTCCTTCCCTCCCTTAGTTCTTCCCTCTTTCCTTCCCTCCCTCCCTTCTCTTCGCCCTCCCACTCTCCTCCTCACGCCATCTCTTCACCTCTTCACTCTCCAACTCCCTCCTTCTCCTCTTAAATAGAATCACTTTAACCCTCGGCTGGAGTGACACACCAACATGAAGATTGATTGGCTTCAAATCCACATAGAGTACTGCCTTCAGGGACCCTGCAGCAGGGTACACCATCATGGTGTTTGTATTGAAATGGTATTGATAATCTACATATCCCTTTAAACCTGAGCATAACCGTTCAAAAAGCTGAGCGGAGAGTCTGAATTCCAGCCACATAACCTGGACTTGCCCTAAGGAGAGGGATGGGTATTGATTTGTGGTAATTGTCTTTCCCTCTTGGCACGGTGAGATGCATGCAATCCCAGTGTCACTACTACTGGGGAAACAGGTTCACTTGTATTCCAACCATTCTAAAACTGTCACTCAAATCCTCCTGTCTTCATGAAGTACAGGGACATGGGACAGGGACCCCCCCTGTGGCAAGTAGGGTGAAGTGCCTTGCCGGAATCAAACTCACAACCTTACGATCATAAGCCCAATACCTTAACCCGCTGAGCCACCTGAACTCCCGTTTTATTGTGTGCTTTTAAATGTCAGGATGTGGATTCTTGGTGTGTGAATGTTTAAGCTGTGTCGAAAGTCAAATGTCAGTTTTTGTTTTGGAAGCAGACAAATAAAGTTTCAATTTTTCTTCTGTTCTATTCTCACCCCCCTCTTCCTCCCACCCCACTCTTCCTCCCACCCCACTCTTCCTCTCAGGTGCTGAAGGAGCGTGATGCACTCCAGCGGGGGTCAAAGCCCCCGGTTTTAGTGAAGATCGCCCCAGACCTAACCGCCCAGGACAAGCAGGACATTGCCGATGTCATAACTGAGGTCAGAGTTGAGCCTTGTGAGGTCAAGGTTGCGTTGTCTTTGAGCGTTTCAGTTGGACCCTCCCAGCCCCATGTGCCCCCCTTCTCTTTTCTCTCCACTCCGCTCACGTAACAGCACGCTGGGGGGGGGGGTGCAGACCTCACCAAAACATTGCCTTAGGCTTTCAACACACTTACAAGCAGACAAGTTTGTTAATACCTTCATTGAAATGCATTACATCTCCTCTTCCTCTCCCTCGGAAGCAAGAGGGACTTCCTTTGCTAATGAGAGAGAGAGAGAGAGCGTTTGCGAATATTTGATCCATATCTCATTTTGACTTTATCGTATTCAATCATCTGTGTACATACTAAGCTCATTGCTAAACCACGTAAGCAGTGACACTACTCTGACAATAGCATATGCATTTGAAAGTTTCATGACAAAAAGCTCCTCAACTGACACTAATAATCTTCTTGCCAGTGATTGACAAGGGATTGACATCCTTAACCATGTGTGATTTGCCTGTTGCCCCCCACCCCTCTTCCTTTAAGCTGGGTGTGGATGGTCTGATAATATCCAATACCACAGTGTCCAGACCTGACAGCCTCAAAGACACCCAGAAATGTGAAGTTGGTGGGCTGAGTGGCAGACCAGTGAGGGACCTGTCCACACACATGGTCAGGGAGATGTACAGTCTCACTAAAGGTACTGGACTGGGAACGAGCGGTACCATAACCACACATTATGACACGCTGGACGAAATTCCGATTTTTATGTCACCCAGATAATCGGAACAACAGTAATACGGAACAAATAATAAGGCTGTTTTGCTTCTCATTTAAAGGCAAAGTGCCAATCGTTGGAGTGGGGGGTGTGGCCTCCGGGCAGGATGCCATGGACAAGATCCGTGCTGGCGCCTCATTGGTCCAGCTGTACACTGTCTTCATTTATCAAGGACCTCCAGTCGTCAACAAGATCAAACGAGAGCTTGAGCAGCTTCTGAAGTAAGGATGGAAACATAGCAGAAACATAGTGTTCAATCAGGAAGTGCTATTGCTCTCGGTCAATATCATGGAAAAGTTCATTAAAATGTTCCTTTTTCAAACCAAAAGTTGAAACTCATATATATATATATATATATACACACACACACACACACACACACACACTGTATATATACTGTATATATACACACACACACAAAGTAAAACATGTGAAACACATAAGTGTTTCAAGTATTTTAATTGGGATGATTATGGCAGGAAAAAGGTGCACAAGCCACCTTTACAATTACATGATTGGATGTACGCCATAATCATCAACATTTAAAGAACTAAATGCCTGAAAGGTTTTGCTCTGTGTGTATTCCCTCTGTATAATGAGTTTCACCTTTTGAATGTACATTTCCCTGCCATTCTAATTTACTGAGATGCACCTGTCTATGTTTAGTCTTCTTCTCTAATGTCAGATCTAGTCATCGGGTTCTCTTCTTGGGTTGTTTATCAGACTTGAGTCTTGTCAGGGAAAACCTGTGTGTTAAGAGCAGGGGATCTCCAATCCTGGTCCTCAAGGGCCACTGTCCTGACGGTTCTAGATGTTTCCCTGCTCTAGCACACCTCCACAGAGCTTGATAACGACGCTTCAATAGAATCAGGTGTGCCGGAGCAGGGAAACATCTAAAACCTTCAGGACAGTGGCCCTCAAGGACACCCCTGGTTTATGGAGTATGTACTAATAACTAGCGTTGGTAAAGTGATTGTGTTTTAATCCAACCACCATCATGCTTTCCAGGGAACAAGGCTTCAGCAGCTTATCAGAGGCAGTAGGAGCTGACCACAGGGACTCGCCCGGTCCTGCCCACATACAGAGTCAGCAGGAACACAGCATTGATACAGACTCTGAAAGCTCCGCCCTGCCTAACACAGCCACTGGCTAGTCACAGACTGATTTCTGAGGGGAAACACCTGTTCCTCTGTACAGGTGTTGACCAATCCAGACCAATGCTGGATCAGCAATGACTCCTTTCAATGTCAGAAAGCACAGGGGTTTTTATTTTGGAGGGGTGACACCGTCCTGCACTTACTTGAAGCCTGTATGGACAGTATGTGTACGCAGTGATGGGTTGGTGCTACTGTGGGATCGTACCAGTAATGCAGAGAAAATACTGTCAAATATGGATGCAGCTTTAGAAACACTTTATGAAGATTTGAGCCAGGGAATTTAGACATCACCTGTTAATGTAGTTTTCGCTATCCACAGATACGGTACAGTGTGCGTGTATTTTGCATGCGTTGTCTATTATGATTGATCATGTTGTAAGTTGTGAATCAAAATATGATGAAAGCACGTGAGGGGGGGAAAAGAAAACAGTAACGTAAATCTTTCAGTCCATTTTTTTTTGACTTACAGGTAAGTTAAGAATGTGTGTGAAATGTGTGTGAAAACTACCAAGCTTCTTCCAGCGTTAACAATTAAGAAGGAGGTTGTCCTGTAATTACCCTTGCATATATTGTAGAAAAGAGAAATCTAGTTCAATGACTGTGCCATTGTCAGCAGTCTGAGAACTCATTTAAGTTTCTAAAAGCTGTTGTACGTCATGGCTGTCTGAAGCGGAGCTACTGTGTGCTGGACGGGAAAATTGGAAAGCGGATGGTGCTGCATCGATTGAGATTTCAGATGTAAAGTTAAAACTGATCCCAAACTCGCCCTTCCTGTGCCGTCGTCTGTACTAAATTATTCTCAAAAGCTTTTGTGTCAAATACAATGTGATGGCAGTGCCTTCAGAAATGAAATATATAATATAAATCATCCAGCACTTTCAGTTGGTGTCTTTCAATCCTGTGGTTGAGTACAATCCTGAATATCCCAGAAGGTTCATTGTGTATTTCTTTGTGCTATGAACAAACAGGTTATTCAGACAAAAATTGATGTATGCCCTTAGGGACTGTATAAACTGTACAGTGCCATTATTCCTGTGCTCTAAGATGTCTTGTCCAGTCGTGATTTCCCCCAGTGAGGTTGACTTGTAGACCCAGCGTTGGAGAGGTGAGGAGTGGGTTATTTTAAGGCTTACCTTGGGGGGGGGGGGGGGGGGGGGGGGGGGGGTGGTCATGTCATCTCAAGCACACAGAAGGAAGAAAGAATACTTCTGACACTTTGAAGTTTGAGTAGCCTTTTCTTACAGAAATTCTAGATCCCGCGAACAGGAACAGGAAGTCAAACTAAAGTGGCAAGAGGTGGACACTATTATGGCGTGTCCATGACAACGGGAACACCCAAGAGTTATTCACCTGCTACGATGATGATAATGATGATGATAATGATGAGTCCTATTGGTGGAAACTGCACGGCTGGTTCTCAAGTCAATAAGCTTCCGATCTTCTGCTAATGAGGCAGGGATTTACATGAATAATTCTGATGCAGAGCTTCTTAGTGGAAATATTTTCCTGAAATACAACCACAAAGGGATGTTTTTTCCCGATTGTAGGATTTTGATAGTATCAAGACAGGTTCCAAAATCAAATGTTATACTGACATTTACATTTAGCAGATGCTTTTATCCAGAGTGACTTATAGCAAGTACAGGGACATTCCCCCTGAGGCAAGTAGGGTGAAGTATCTAGCCCAAGGACACAAGGTCGTTTTGACACAGCCAGGGTTCAAACCAGAGACCTTCTGATTACTAGCCCGACTCCCTAACCAACTGCGCCATATGACTCCTAGTCACCTTCTGCATGACCTTGTCAGTGTAGAACTGTCTGAAACAAAGGAATCATTCAGTCAGTTCAAAATGTGCGTAAACGTTTCGTTCAGTCCAAACAAGCAAGGCTTGTCGATGTCGTCAGAAATAAACCCTAGGTCTCAGTTTTCCCCTCAATCCAACTCCCAACTCCCTCCCACATTCCGTTCCCCTCATCTCCCATAATCCCTTACCCTTTTCCTGTTGGTGTCATCACTGACAACAAGCTAGGAGTCCCATAACTGGACACTGTGCCGTGTCAACTCACACAATCCTCACTGCTCTGCTTTGCTTAGTCATGGAATGTCTAATGGTCACACATTAACGTGTTTACTGGAGGTCTTCCCTGTCACCTGGTTGGCAGAGACTGCGGGTGCTTGTCTGACACATGGCTGTTACGGCTCTGAGAACAGGAAGAAATGCAGACAATGGTGGTGGGTGATTATCAGGGTTGCAGTCAGTAGGAAAAGGAGCCTCTAACCTTCAAAGATCTAGTCACCACAGACAGACAGATAGATAGACAGGCAGCCCCATCCAACTTCACCCCCCCACTCTTTACACCTGCATACACACCGTATGTGCACTCCTACTCAGAGCTGCATGCAAACCTTGTCAACAAAACAAGTTGAGAACACACACACACCTAACACGCTTTTCCACTAGCCATGAAACTCCTGCCAGCCTTGTCGGAGTGTGTGGTGGTTGTGTGGGGGAAAGAAAGAGCAGGACTCCCCACCTCCATCAGAAACACTGACTGCCTCCCCACCTTCAAGAAAAGACTCAAGACTCACCTATTCAGAGAGTTCAATGGCACTGGCACCATGGAATACCAGCTGGGCAACTCCTACCAGGGAACCTGTTGTCTTTTTGACAGTCCTAATCCTATTTAGGATTTTTGGTACTCGCGGTCAGGTGCACTGCTGTTGTTGCTGCTTTGTTGTTTGCTTCCTACAGGTACACTATTGCCGTTGGCGATGCTTGCCTTAAATTTGTAAACTTGTTCGGCTGAATGCTCTTATGGCTGTTCCCTTGGCACTTATTGGCTTCTCATGGTGTATGACTCATAATCTATAAACCTGCTATGTTTGGGGACTGTCACGTTGCTCTGATCAGTGACCGATGCTCTTTTGTAAAGCTCTCTCTTGGAAGTCGCTTTGGATAAAAGCTAAAAGAATAAATGCAAATATACAGTAAAGAGGGTCCTGTTCGGGTATGGTACTAAACTGCAGTAGGTCGTATCTGATAGAAATGCTTCTGAAGTTTTTTTTTTGTGTCTTCCCTCCCAGATGATGTGACCCAGCCTGTAGTGGGGAGCAGCTGTGTTGAGGAGTCGCTTCTCGGCGACAGGCCCCAGGCCACAGAGCTGAAGCTGAACCCCACCCCACCCCACCCGCACCCCCCGCCCCCATGGCATTAACCCCAGCCCCGCCCCTCTGCTCAGTGTCCTCGCTCATACCCAAAACACACACAAACGCTTGTGGAAGAAATCGGATTTTCTGTGTACTCATATTAATCACTACTGAACACACTTTCTCAGAAGACTGCTGTGACGTCAACACTGCCTAACTGTCACTGTCTATGTTTACATTCTTGTGCCCTATAAAACAAGGTCCTCTCACCTTCAGACGAGAGAGAGACATGATTGAGACCTAAGCCTTGTACTGTCTTCATTTTGTTGTCAGATGTCTGGTCATTTCTCTCCCAATCTGCAGTTTGTTAAATACTTATTTAATCCAGAACTCAACTGAACTGTCACTCCGTTTACGAAGGGACGGACAAAACACTTTCTTCATCACCCTCTCACATGGGTGTGGGTTAACCTGCTCTCTTCAGATCTGCATGCAAAGCTTGTAAACAAATCAGGTTGATCACATTCTGCTGCTGCACAGACCATGCAAAACAAAACAAGAAAAAAATGGCAAAACTGGACTTGTTTGTTGGATTGCATTGGATTTCGTAGCTCTTGTTTTTCCTAGTCTTTTTTTGCCACAAGCCATAAATGCAAGCCTCAGTGTCGGCATGTGCTTTAAGCCCATGTTGATTGCTACTATGGGGCTTGTATATTCAAATTGGCTGCCTAATTTGGAACAGTGTTTCTGTCTTTCCTTCTTTTCACTTCCTCTCAGTCCAGCACTCTAACGAATGTTTATTTGGATATTCATGTGATTTTCTTTAGACTCTGCCTATGCCTTTATAAAGCATAAACTAGAATTTTAATATTTGGGAGCTTCTGGATGTAAAAGTTAACCATAGAATATCTGAGACAAATGAACCACAGTTTAACTTATAGTTACTCCCCTGTACTTTACCTAGGGGGAGAGACATCATGCCAATCATTGGTCTTCTACACCATAACCCTTGAGATACTCTGACTCTCTCTTTCTCTCTCTCTCTCCATGTTTCTTCAAGGTTCTCCTTTCTGTTCATACTGTAGAGTTTCATCACCATATCAATGGACACTTTTGTGGAGAAGGTCTTTGATGTCTCACATGCTGTAGCAGCCAAGGGTGCCTTTGAGAAGAGAGCTGTAAAAGCCTTGTATTCTATTTCTACAGTATATATTCTATATACTATATAGTCTACATCTACTACTGTATCTGTGTACCTGATGACTGACAGCAGTCTGTTATCCATTTTCCACAACACTTTTCTTTTCTTGTCTGTCGACTGCATATAGTTATAAATTTCAGAATCATGTGGCAGGATTCTACGTCTGGATATGGTAATTTGTCAATATAGGAGGCAGCCATACAAAGAGAAAAAAAGAAAAAACAAGATCAGAAATCTGCACATGCCCATGCATCGAGCAATGTAAGCAAGACTTGTTAGCATGTGTGTAGTGGCCAAAGTATAATTTATGTTAAAATGATAAATAATTTAATATTAGTAATTTCGAATTTATGATTTTGTAAATAGGAATATTTAATGCTTAAAATGTTTAATATTATTTAGGAAAGTTAAAAGAATTAGACTTCACACTTTTAGTTTATCTGTATTACGGAGACTAGGCAGAATGTGTACTGTCACTTTAAGAATTGGCCATCTCTGTTTCCTTAAGTGGGGGTTTGGCGCGTGTCTTTGAGACACAAAGTAGCTGAGTGTGAGTATACAAGCATACAATGTTTCTTACCTGGCTGACTGACTGACTATCTCTGGCATACGTTTAGAACTTCTTTTTTATTTTTTGTCTAGTTTAGTTAATTCATGTGATTTTTGTAAACCTCTGGAAAACAAAGACTAAAGTTCAATTTTTATTTGCAAACTTTTTGTCTTTGTTTTCCAGAGGTTTACAAAAATCACATGAATTAACTAAACTAGACAAAAAATAAAAAAAGAAGTTCTAAACGTATGCCAGAGATAGTCAGTCAGTCAGCCAGGTAAGAAACATTGTATGCTTGTATACTCACACTCAGCTACTTTGTGTCTCAAAGACACGCGCCAAACCCCCACTTAAGGAAACAGAGATGGCCAATTCTTAAAGTGACAGTACACATTCTGCCTAGTCTCCGTAATACAGATAAACTAAAAGTGTGAAGTCTAATTCTTTTAACTTTCCTAAATAATATTAAACATTTTAAGCATTAAATATTCCTATTTACAAAATCATAAATTCGAAATTACTAATATTAAATTATTTATCATTTTAACATAAATTATACTTTGGCCACTACAATATCTATAAGCACCTCATTCATATTCATGAGGATCAGCGTTGGCATTCTCAGTGCCAGTCTGTTTAACAACGGTCCTAAAGTGAGTGTGTATGTGTGTGCGCACGTGTGTGTGCACGCAAGAGAGCATAATGAGCTTTGTCAGGGAGGTGTGTGTGGCCTAGCCTCCCCCTGTCACACCTGTGACTGCCTGTAGCCAGAGGCTGGGTCACTGGTTTCATAACAGCCATCTGGGAAGAGACAAGACAGTAAGGGTTACAATGCCACAACACACACTCACACACACACTCACACACACACCCACACACACACACACTGTAGACCTCAGACGTCTGCTCAAGTGCATTCACAGTTTTTCGAAGTCAAGTGGGACAGCGAGTTCCCATTCTAATAATAAGAGAGAAATTTGGGTTGCACTTGGCATTCTAGTTGTTGTCCTGATTCTCACTGCTACTACGTACTAACAGGGGACATACACTTTAGAGCACCAGGCATGAATCATTATACCATGTCATGACTCAACCCTAATATGAGGACTCCATTTGGTCTTTATTTAGCTGTGTCCTGCAGATATTTGGGTTGTTACGTAACAGCTGATAGACCAAGTCAACAGACATAAACTCAGCACAGAGCCATACAACAAATCCATATGGGTCATTAGCCCTGGGGAGCAGGACCCATGTGGAGGTCAGGAGACAGGTGGAGCCTACACAGGCTAACTAGAGTAGCAATACAAAATGAGGGCTACCCAGAGATACAAGGAGTGCCAATATATTACACGTTAAACTGTAGTAGATTAACCGAACATCTTTTTTCATTGAGTGGCTCCTTTAATAATAATAATAACTCATTTAGCAGACACATTTATCCAAAGCGAATTACATTAAGTACAGGGACAATCCCCCTGAGACAAGTAGGGTGAAGTGCCTTGCCCAAGGACACAACATCACATAGCCACAGCCAAGGTTCAAACTCACAACCTTCTGACCATGAGACCGACACCTTAACGCGCTGAGCCATCTGACAACTTTGTCAATCCTGAGTGAGTGGACTCCATCTGACCCTACTAGAGGGGTAGACACTTAGAGTGCTGCTTTGAACAAGGACATGAGGTGGATGAGGAAAAACCCGGGTGTTGACGTATCGATCAGATTGTCCCCTTTTCCATGTGACAGTAGGGACAAGTCGGTGTGTTCTTAGCTGTCAGCTGAACCTGTTGGGTCTAAAACACACAGGCATGAGTGACAGGTGTGAGGTTGGCTGTGGAGGGAGAGCTGTTCCCCGGCCCTGCTCCCAGGCTGGCTGTGATCACGGCCTGAGGGCTGGCTGAATAATCAAGCTGACGTGACTAACGTGGAGGAGCGAGAAGGAGGATGTAGGTGGAGAGGATGACTATGAGGTAGGGAGAGGAAGTGGGTAAAGAGGGGCTGAGCCAGTCATTGTTATATGTGTGACTGGGGGAGAAAGGGTGGGATGGCAGGAATCAATGGTGAGTCAAAACTCCAGGCCAAAATATATTTTTTTCTTGTTTCTATTTGGTAACAGGCCATAGCCTACAGCTGTCTCTTAACCCACAGTACCCCTCTCCTCTCATCCTCCCAGCCACCTGACAGCCTGGGTTTCTGCCAGAGCCAGAAGCAGGGCCACAGGTGTGCACTTTATTATTTCTGACACTCGTGTCCCCGCAAAAACATTTTGAAAAACAATTACAAACTCATTAGGAAGATCAGCGGAGAGATTAAAAATAACCAGACAGCCTGCATGTAAAAATAACAAGGCTCTCAACCTGCCCTTGCTGACGGCATTTATACGAATGCAGAACTAATTTCCATTTGGAATCCAACAGTGCATGTTTGTGCGTGGGTGGCGTGTGTGTACGTTTGTATTGTGTGGGTGTGTGGTGATTCGGGGAATAAGAAACAACAGTGCCATACTGTGTTCCTAAACAAACATCACATGACAAATGACCCCCGGCGACACATCCTGCTGACCCCAGTTTTGTGAATCCAGATCTGGAGAGTCAGGACCAAAAGAATAACAAAGAGACTGCTTGTGTG
This sequence comes from Neosalanx taihuensis, assembly GCA_030340665.1. Lineage (NCBI taxonomy): Eukaryota > Metazoa > Chordata > Actinopteri > Osmeriformes > Salangidae > Neosalanx > Neosalanx taihuensis. The sequence continues at coordinate 10,506,746 of CM059295.1, read as the reverse complement.
TGAGTGAGAAACATGTTGTCTTGAAACATTATGTTTCATTTTGCATCCATTCATCTGCCTCCACCCTGAAACCAATCTGACTGTGTGATTATTCTGCACAAATATGTTCTGATAAGTTATCAGCAGGTGTCTTTCTCCAACACACACAAAAAAAATATTTTCGTCCGACACGAAAGCTGGCTTCAGTGAATCTGTTCTGTATCTGCCACCTCTGTCTGCTTGATTCCACAAAAATGACAAACAAGACTTGGCAACTTCTTGTCTTGACAAGTTCAGTCACCATGAAAACAAAATTTGCCTGCCTTCCTAAGAACTCTTCCACCTGTGAGTAATAGTTGACCTAACTCTTACGTAAGCTCTTTAAAGAGCACCACCAGGAGAATGTCTACAAATTCGCTTTTTACGTAAAACAAATATCTAAACAGCCAATCAAATGACAGCAACTTGATGCATTTAGGCACATAGACGTGGTCAAGAAAACTTGCTGAAGTTCAAACCGAACATCAGAATGGGGAGAAAAGGGGATTGTAATAGCTGTGAACTGTGATATGTTTGTTAGTGCCAGACAGGCTGGATGGAGTATTTGAGAAACTGCTGATCTAGTGGGATTTTCAGGCACAACCATCTCTAGGGTTTACAGAGACGGGTCCAAATAGGAGAACATATCCAGTGAGAAGCAGTTGTGTGGATGAAATATCATGACTGCAGGGTAAGTATGTGAGCACTGTTTGCTTACAGCTGCAGTACTGTCCTGTCCTTTAACAGGAGGATGTGTTGACATCTCAACACTTCATTAGTTGAAGCAGAGAAGTGGGTAAACAAACAGGCGAACGTCATTCTCAGAGCTCAGAGAGAGAGAGAGAGAGAGAGAGAGAGAGAGAGAGAGAGAGAGAGAGAGAGAGAGAGAGAGAGAGAGAGAGCAGAGCCCTGTTTTTACACAGGATTAGCATGAGTAACACAGGGGGCTAGAACTCTTCTCGATGCTTTGCACCATGTAGATCTACTCGAATCGTGCTGACAGAGGTCCTTCTTATGACACCATAAATCAATTCGTGAACCACCTCATTATTTTCCAAGTGAGTTAGTGGAAACACGTTTGTAATTTACATTTCAGATCAGAATAGGAACCTCTCTCTTTTACTATTCGTCATTGCCTGTCTTTGTTGTTCTACCTCCCCTGTCACCCATCTCTGTCTTCCTCTTATTAAATCACTTCCTGTGTTTGTCTCATCTCTCTCTACTCTCTCTCTCTCTCTCTCTCTCTCTCTCTCTCTCTCTCTCTCTCTCATTTGTTCCCTGTGTTATTGCCATGTGTATCTAAATGTACGTCACATGCATTCGTCATATCAGTTATTTCCTGGGTTCCTCTCTCGTCTTCTCTTTCCCAACAACAACCAGACCAATACGATCACTCATGTATCTGACAGCACCAAATCATATTTTTTCTTTGAATATTGACACAAACACTTTTATATAAACAAGATGATTATTCAGTGATCTATTATCTATGAAATCCTCCATGATATCGTCACCACTAATGGAAAAGACAACCTAAAGTGGCTTCCTCAATTTCCTGTTGACTGTAATTCTTCCTCCCATGTTCAGTTTAGTGACATGTTTTACATGATTGTATGACGTCCAATGCTTATGGTGATTGGTCACTGATCTCATTTCATGTCGTGTGACATAGAAGTCAATATTTCAGGTGACAGCAGATCTTTGTGCTCCGGTTTCAGCACAAGCGGTTAATGTTGCTTTGGTGTTCCTGCCTGTGCTCTCAGATCATCTTGCCTAGTTGACAGGACAAAGCTCTCTAACCTCTCAAGCTGTGCTGTACCACACTGATCACAGAAAACAGGACGTTTCCTCAAACTTCCCTCGGAAAAGTTTGATCCCTGCAGGGTCAAAGGCAAACCAGTTGGAGGATGAAGAGATGAAAAACTGAACAGGAAAAAAGGAGAAGGAAGTGGATGGTTGTGGGGCTGTAGATTGTATAACTGCTACAGAGACTGTGTAAGAGCAGCTAGCAGTCTAGACACAACAGCATTAAACCGACGAATGAAGTGCTTCTGAATGCATTTATTACCAAATCAATCATTATCATATCAATAATTCAATACTGATCAAGATTGTACAGTGTTTAAATATCAAAGCAACAATGTGCACTTAATACAATAATTATCCAAGTTGATGGACGTGTTATACTGTAAAAAAAGACAAATAAAGGCAAAACATATTTTTAAATGAATGTCATATAACGGCATTACTCATTACATTATTTATAACAAGGACAGTTTCAATAATACGTACCAAATGGATGGAGAAATGTGACTGCCATTTTTCATATTCATTCAGATGTATTTGTATGTGTTTCTAGAAATATTCTGAAGTTGATAAAGTCAATCACATTCTAAAATAACATTAGAATCTGGAATGTATCATTACTCCTCTTTGTATCTAAAAGATGATCAAGTGTGATCATCCCTCACGCACCGTCAAATGAACTGTCGTCAATGTTGTTCTTTAATAAGGTGATTTAAATGTAGCCCCGTTTTGACACAATATTAATATAACAGTAACTGAGAATGACTGGTATTAGATGCATATAGCTTGGGTCTTACTAAGTAACTGTCAGACACAACTAAACACACAGATTCGACAGTTTGATATTTCCCTCTCTCTCTATTTGTTCTGAATTTGGCATAGATGTCTGAATATATACACAATTTCTCCTCTCATCAAAAGTTGATCCTTTATAGAATAGATAATAAAACAAAATAAAAAGCAGTCGATCACAAGTGTTCAAAATTAACCCATGAAAAAAAACTTCATGTCAAATGAACCCACCATAAGAGAATAAAATAAAGTGCATGTTTTAACAAACACACTGGCCTCAAGACAGTTGAGTTAGAGAATTAAGTAGGATTTATTCTCTAAAAAACAATGTTACCCGAGCTACTGAATGCACAATGGAAGTCCATGTAAACTCTGATCTTTGTTATGTGACAGTTGAATAGTCTGAGCATTACTGCATGTAGCATGTTGGCCTTACTCAAACAAGATTGCAGTCTTTGCACGGTTGTGTTGTGCAATTGCATTCTAATGGAGGATTAATCAGACTTTGCATGGCTTCTAACCACCATGTCACACCTCCAGTGTGTCACAGACATCTATTTCTCCAAATAAGAAGGAGTCGGACCCAATGTATAGACTGAGACTTTTCCAGAGTGTTTTGTTATTGGTCCCTGAAGTGACATACCTAAAGAAGCCCTCTTCGTAATTAAGCCCAAGAGAAGGTTCTAGTACCTCACGCAAGAATAAATGGCCACTGGCTGTAAAATCATTACAGTCTGTAATTTGTCTCAAAGTTCATTGATGTTCAAGAGAGAGATGTTCGAGAAACATTGGCCGGGTCTGGGTCAAGGGAGTGGGGAAGGGCTTGGCTGGTGTTGGGGTGGAGGTGTGCAGAGGCTAACTGTAGCTTCGTCCCTGATAATTCTTTCCATCCGAAGACGGAGATGGCGGGGACAGTTTCACCACCCCACTCATCTCTAGGGAGCTGAAGAGGTGCAAGAGGGGAGCGGTGTGATGGAGAAGTGTGCGGACAGAGCTGTGGGTGAGCTCTGCTCTCCCCTCTCAGTTCTTCTCACCATGCGGAGGTGAGTGGTCTCTCTGGAAGAGAAGCGTGACCCCCTTCCTAAAACGCTGGTCCCTCACGCTGTAGATTATGACATTGCAGCAGCTGTTCCCGGTCAGGATCCAGAAGGCAAAGAAAGAGAAGTTGCACCAGGCGTAACCTACCACATTCCCCAGCACGAACACGGCGATGGGAGAGAACGAAGCTGTGAAGGCAAACGTGAGGAAGCCGATGGTCTTGGCCGCTTTGATGTCCGAGAAAGAGGGTCTTTGGGGGCACCCTCCCCCAGCTCCTCCTCCTCCCCCATCCACCCCCAGACTTCCCTCCGACAGCAGTTTGCGTTTGCGGGTATACCGGCGAATGCTGGTGAAGGAGAGGATGTTGACGGCCAGTGTTACCCCCAGGAGGATGAAATCAAAGGCCGGAAACAGTAATAAGATGTTGGCATCCGGCGGTAATTCCCCTCCCAGCAACAGGGGGGCGTAGTTACACATGCGGCTGCACTCGTTGTACTCCAGGGTGAAGTTGTCGCTGAGAATGAGGGGGGCCATGGCCAGCATGAAGGAGCCAGCCCAGGAGAGGAGGATGAGGAACAGGGCACGACGCCTGGTCACCAGGGTGTCCTTGTGGAGGGGGCGGAGGATCGCAATGCAGCGTTCTACCGTCATCAGGAAAATGGTGCTGATTGAGACAAAAGTACAGCCAGCAAACACTGGGCCAATCAGCATACAGGGCTGCCAGGATGCAGTCACTGCACCCAGAGACAAGAGAGAGGAAGGGGCGGAGCCTCCCTGGTACCAGATGGGTGGGCTTCTGGTCACCATCAGGGAGATCTCTGTGTAGACGGAGAAGGGAACCACCAAGACTCCCACCATCATATCAGCTATGGCCAGAGACACTGTGGAAAGGTCAAAGGTGACAAGAGAGTCACATACAGAACACTGATCAACACAACACATCCTTTAAGTGCTCTCCTTAAAAATGGAATTTACATGGAGACCCACATACATTGAGGCACCATTTTTCATGTCTGCTATGCAATTAATGAAGAGTACACAGTGCAGACACTGGTTGATTGAGTGTCTTGTGATTGTGAGTGAGTTCAGTGTTTTCTATATAAATGTTATGAACATATTCATACAATTGAAGCCGGAAAAAAAATTCTCAGGGCGAATTTGTTTATTGAATGTGAAGAAATGAGTCTTTGATTGAGCCAGAACACAATTTGTGACTCGTTAACAGACCATTGATTTATCTGAGCGTTTAACAACAAAGAGTCCGGCAATTTCTAGTCACAACACTGAATTAATTTATTCCATCATGTTGTTCTTCATAGAGTGTGCATGTTGCCAAACAGGGATTTAGATTGAAGCAAACAATGTACAAACGCTGCACAAACAATTCGAAAATAACATCACCGCAATGTTCCAATCTTTGAATACATCACAGTTCTATGATGCTCTGAAACCTCCATGATGGGGAACATTTGCTGCTGAGCTACAAGCTTGACAAAGACACAAAAGTAACACCGCTTTCCATGAGCACAGAGAACCTTGAAAACTCTGGCATTTTTAAATCTGTACATTCTCCTCTAACGTCACAGTTAGAGCATCAGTGCATCACCCAGTTTCACTCCCCACTGTACCTTTGACATTTAGTCATTTAGCAGACGCTCTTATCCAGAGCGACTTACAGCAAGTACAGGGACATTTCCCCTGAGGCAAGTAGGGTTGAAGTGCCTGGCCCAAGGACACAATGTCATCTTGCGTGGCTGGGAACGTTCTGATTCCTAGCCCAATTTCCTAACCGCTCATCCACCTGACTCCCTACCTTTGAGGTATCCTTGTGGCGTCCGTGACTGTCGTGTTTGCATGACGACGGTGAGCGTGACAACGTTCCCCACCACGATGGCAAAGGCCAGACTGACCATGAAGATGACTGCTATGGCGCGGTTCAGGATCCCGCAGCAGCAGAAGGTACAGAGAGGGGCTAGGGAGCCCTCTAGCTCTCCTCTCCCCCCTGTCTGTGGGAACTCTACAGGCCCTGTTAGGTTGGAGGTGCTCTCTGTCTCTGTCAGACCCCACAGAGTACCAGGGAGACTCAGATTAGCCAGCAGGGCAGTCATGGAGGCTGGCCCCAGGACACGGCTCTCAGCCTGGGGGAAGGTGGGTGGCAGAGCCGCCTAAAACAGCCCTCCCTCGGACCACCTGGCCTGGGCTTGGAGATCCTCCTGCATGGGCAGATAGAGAAGAAGATGGAGCAGAACTAAGCAGAAGGTAGAACGACATGACTGAGTAAACCTCTGTGAAGATAATGATGATAAACAGCTCAGCTCAAACGTGAATAGACTTCCAATCTAGGGCAATCAGGTACATTCAACAGAAGACAGATCCATGCTTCGTACACAAACAGTGCATCAAACCAGTTGTTGTTGACTTCAACATTTCTATAATCAGACATGATGTGTGTGTAATGGAATCAAATGGGCCACTACATCTTACCCCATCCCTTTTCCTGTAAAGACGAAAGACCTATTGTAGTTTTTGTGTGTTTTGGTGTGTGCTTGTGTTCTAAACATGTCCGCAGTTAAGGTGATGTTGGTCGACAGCTCGCAAAGTCACTAGACTCTGAACTCCAGTTCCAAATATTTCTTTTATTTGCCAATTAAACCAACCCAGGTTACTCTGACTCCGACCCTGCTCACTCCACCAGACGGCATGAAAAGATCTGATCTGAAGAGACAGAGGTGCAGAACACAAAAGGCAATGGGACAGGACAGGCAGGCTGGGCTGATAGGGTTGCCATGGTTTCTGATCCCCACCATCACCACAGGGAGGCATGTTTATATGACGTCACAAAGACGGAGGGAAGCTTCATTGCTTTCGGAAGAGAGACATCATTACTTTCTCCAACTGACAAACATCTCATTGACAGAAAGGTCAATTTCTGGAGGATTAAACACCTCTTGAATTTCCATTATGACATTATGACATTTTGGTCAATGGTCAAAGTATGTGTCTGTCTTGGTATGTGTGTGTGTTTGTGGGTACAGCATCCTCCATGTCTTAATGTTTAGTAAAGAACGACTATCCAGAGTGATATATTCACTGTTAGGAGACTGTAGGTGCAGTCTGTCCAGTGCATGGCTCTCTCCTTCACATGCTCTGGGTCTGAGGGTGAGACCAGAGGAGACTAGACAGGAGCAGGTCTCCCCCACAGGCCTCACCTCAGGCACACAGCTTGGCTCTGACAGGACTGAACACACAGACACAGACACGCAGGCAAGCGCACACACACACGGAGGCGATCACACACAATTAGATGAGCTCAAAGCTCAACTCATTCCCCCACAGCATTATCATTGTCATGCTGCGCCAGCAAGAAGCTATTTGACATTGTCAGAATTGTTAAGTTGATTCCTTCCTCCCGATCCAGCTTCAGTGATCTTAAGATGCAGACAGCCTTGGTGTGAGAAGAATGGGTATGAATCAGTGGTAAAGCATCTGACTTCCGATCAAGAAGTTGCGCAAAAGAATGTTGCTCTGGATAGGGTTGCTCAGGGAGTATTTGTATTATTTTATGTTGTTTTTAAATGCCAACGTTTACAAACTCCTCTATTTCCCAACACAGAAAGGTCTCCAACTGTCGCTCATCTTTTCACACCTCCGTTTCTCACCTCTGTCCATTCCCAACTTTTTTTTTACATAATACTGTGAACCCAAATGTGAAGCCTGATGTTAACTCTTAAATCTCATTTAAATGTTATCTTATTTAATCTACATGTATCTCTACATGTATCTTGAAATATATGGATCTATTTGACTGTCAGCAGATTGCGTTTATCCATATGTGTGTGTGTGTGTTCGTCATTTTTTGTGTGTGTGTTTAGAGTGGTGTGTGTAGTCTGTCATTCACTCACAAGGAAAAAAGTATTAACAAATCTGCAGTTTAATTGCGGCTCAATAGTCAACCGGAACAGACACGGGAATCTACCTATCTTGTGTGTGGGAACATTCATGTGTTCAGGGAGTCAGATAGCTCAATGGGTTAAGGTGTTGGTCTCATGATCGGAAGGTTGTGAGATTGAGCCCTGGCTGTGGCTATGTGATGTTGTGTCCTTGGGCAAGGCACTTCACCCTACTTGCCTCAGGGAGAATATCCCTGTACTTACAGTAAGTTGCTTTGGATAAAAGTGTCTGCTAAATGAATCAATGTAAATGTTTGTGTATTGTTCCATTTTTGGAGACAAGGAAAAATAATCGCACAACAGACAGAAATTGGAGTAGACATAAAATGTTGGTCCAAGACTATTTTGAGCAAATATGCATTTTCAGAAAACTAGAACCAACAGGTAAACCAAGTGGACACCATAAACACAAAGCTTTCTCACCTGCATATTTGCAACTCTGCTTAGTAAAATCCCTTTTCTGCCTCCAGTAAAGACAAGTTTACAGTCCAGTATTGGTCAATAAAGGCCATCCCAGTCAGTCTACAGTAGAATCCAAGAGTCTGGAGAGGAGATGGTTGGACAAGCTGAAGAGTCTCGTATTCCCAGATCTCCTGAGGTTCAGCAGCGAGCGAGAGACATCGTACAGAAACAGCTCTGACTCTCCGCTTCATAGCCCCCCCTTTCTCTCTCTCTCTCTCTGACTCTTTCTCTGTCCCTATCGCTCTCTCTCTCTCTCTATGTCCCTCTCACTCTCTCTCCCTCTGTGTGGATCTCAGCAGCACTCGGCACACTCTCTCTTCATCAAACACTCCCTCTTCTTTTTTCTCTTTCTATTTCTCTGTACTTACACTTTCACTCTGTCTCTCACTGTACATATGCACTGTGCTCTCTCCCTCCCTCTATCTCTCTCTCATTCATGTGCTCCCCAGCTTCATGCTCATGTCTATTTCCCCCAACCATTTTCTCCTCCTCACTCTCCTCCCTCCATCCTCACACATATTCACCTCTCTCTTAGGCACGCAAACAAACCCCCCCCCCCCCTTCTCAACATTCCTGTTTCGTTGCCACCCAGCCTCTTTCCCTGCTCTTCTTCTTATTGTCCCCCCTCTCTCTTTCTCTCTCTCTCTTACACATGGCACACAGAATGATAGAGAAAAAGAGACCAGAGATGGAATGAACTGTATTTATTCAGCACCTCCAGCCCCACTCAGCCCCACTCTGCCTCAGTCTGCCCCACTCTGCCCCACTCTGCCTCAGTCTGCCTCACTCAGCCCCATTCAGCCTCACTCAGCCTCACTCAGCCCCACTCAGCCCCATTCAGCCTCACTCAGCCTCACTCAGCCCCACTCAGCCCCACTCTGCCTCAGTCTGCCCCACTCTGCCCCACTCTGCCTCAGTCTGCCTCACTCAGCCCCATTCAGCCTCACTCAGCCTCACTCAGCCCCACTCAGCCCCATTCAGCCTCACTCAGCCTCACTCAGCCCCACTCAGCCCCACTCTGCCTCAGTCTGCCCCACTCTGCCCCACTCTGCCTCAGTCTGCCTCACTCAGCCCCATTCAGCCTCACTCAGCCCCACTCAGCCCCATTCAGCCCCATTCAACCCCAGTTAGCCCCACTCAGCCCAGGCCCACTTTCTAAATGCTCCCTTCTTCTTCAGCAATATCAGTGATTGAACGATTGAACGCAATTACGTAACGAAGGCATCCACAATCAAATTAACCCTATAAAGGACAATACAAAAAATGTAGTTTATTTATATATACACATTATCATATATACACATTATATTATTTATATTTACATGTATTCATTTAGCAGACGCTTTTATACAAATCAACTTACAAGACAACAATTAAAATTGTGCTTTACAAAAGAGCTTTGCAACTTGATAGACCCCAACATAGCGGCTATCTAGACTAAAAAACATACATAATGAGAACCAATAAGTGCCAAGGGAAGAACTATAAGAGCATTCAGCTGAACATTTTACAAGTTTTAAGGTGAGCCTCTGCCAGACAGTAGTCCACCTGTGGCGCGAGTAATAAAGCAACAACAACACAACAATAGCAAGATTCTAAACAACAGCAACAAGTGACATTTCTGAGTGCAATACTACCAGAAGCACTTCGCAGCCTGTGTGGCCTTTCCAGTTTAATAAAACATTTTCAAATACATTTTCATTCAAAAATCTATTCCTAACATTCCTTAGGTTTAAAATGATGTGTGTATTCACTTTATTTATGTATTTATGCATTGGTCTTGAGATTTATTTATGTAAATATTTATTCATGTATTCATTTTGCAGGTTGCATACTAGCCATACAGGCTAGGTGACTACTAGTGACATAGCGCCAGGGACATTACCTCTAGACAAGTAAGGTAAACTGGCTGGCCTAAGGATACAACATAATTTTGCACAGCCAGGAATAAAACCAGCAGCCTTCTGATCACTAGCTAGATTCTCTAACCGCTGAGCCACCTGACTCTTACATACACAGTGTGTGCTTATTTTCGAGAAGTAAAGCTTCTCCACCTTGTAGTTTCACTTTTTACTTCTGGATTCATTCTCAAGTCTGGGGAGAATATACAGACACAGCGGGCAGAATTTCACTCTCTAGGAAGTGCAAAAACATCATCAATAATGTCTTTTGATCAATAAATTACATCCTTCATGAGATTTTAGTATCACCGCTTTTAGATTAAGTTCTGCAACACTTGCAATCAAGCCACAACGAGTGTCATTATACTGAAAAATATTTTTAGTTCAGTATAATGAAGCAAAACTACTCAGGAGGCATTAAGCTACAAAGATCATTCATTAGGTGGAGATGAAAGGGAGAACGTGAAAGGGAGGAAGTCAGGATAAAAAGATGACGAAGAGGAGGAACATAGTACTTTCGTGAACCACTCCACGAAAAATTCGCTTCATTCATGGTCTGGGGGATGTGTGAAGACGTGTGTGTTGTTTGTGTGTTGTGTTGTTTGTGTTTATGTATGTACACACACGTCTGCACCCAACCACGTGACACGGAAGCTTAGTGACGTTGTCATCGCTTACATAACACTGGAACAGAAAGTACCCACCTATGAGCTTTGAGATACCAGGACCACTAGATTTCCCCTGCAGTCATAGACCCTTGATCCAGACAGTATTGCTCCTACTTATCCCATTTTGTTCACTTTGCACATCTGTTCATCTTGTTCAATTGCATCATTTGCACTAACTGTATATACATGCTACCCGGTAATTTCTGCTTGTCTAATTTGAATCTGTACATACCCTGATTGAATCTATACATACCCTGTATATTCTGACTATACTGTTCATAATATGTATATTCTGAGTATACCCATATTTATTATATTCTGTTGTTAATAACTGTTTTGCACTTCTGGTTGGATGCTATGTATTTCGTTGCCCTGGACTTGTACCTGTGTAATGACAATAAAGTCGAATCTAATCTAATCTACTCTACCCTGAGTGAGTGTGACTCACAAACAGTACATTTGACACACAAACACACTGAGCAGTTCGAAAAAGAAAACCTCAAAAAGAACAGTTTATATAATTTCCCTTTTCCAGGTGAATCTGCAAACCAGCCATGTAGATGACCCAGTTCTCCCTCCCATCATGTCATTGTGTGGTGATGACTCTGGACTCCAGCCAGAGGGGATAGCTACCCTAACCTGGGACCTGGAAATGTTCTATTCCACCTACTGCTACAGCTGAGTCAGTGTAGGAGCTTTAGTTCAGCCAGCTAATTAATTAATAAAGCAAGATGAATTCTAGGTTAACAGTTCAATACTTGCCGGTCAAAATTGATAGATTTCTGTATGAAATTGATCAGTTGTAAGATTTTAAACAAAACATAAATGGTAATATATGTGTAATATGGATGAATACACAGTGAATACTGTGTACTCTAAATTAAAAGGATAAAATAAAACATTATTGGGCAAAAGATTGAATTTCAAATATAACGTCAGCAAGGTGTTCATGGCAGACAGTCATCATTAACACATAAAAACTTTGTAAAACTCTTGGATTTCGGTTTGCATAAAAGCGTCTGCTAAATGAATCAATGTAAACACATCTAAGGAAAATAAAATAAAAAGTGCCATGGTACACAGCATCAATAGGAGCTCCTAGAAGGCAAAGGATCAAGATAATCTATCAACAGACTGTTTGGACACGCCTGGCTTCCCCAGTTCTATCCAACACTACAGGGGCTGTAACACTGAACTTTCCCGGCTTTGTTGTTTTGACAGAAATCTACAGAACATCACTGCTGTTTACGTAGCTTTGCAGCCAACAGACCTTAGTTAAACATTGCTGCATCATGGGAAATCAGTGCCAAGGTAAAAATTTACAAATTCTATGGAAGCGGGAAGAACTTCACTCTTTTGATCAATAAATGACATCCTCAATGATATTTTGTATTACCGCTTTTAGATTATCAGACCAATGTTGTGATGTTGTCAATAACAGGACAGATAACAAATAGACAAAACAAATATAAGTCTGCTTTTGTACAAGAACACAGACTCAGAGAGGTGAATCACAATTTATTGTACTAAAGTAAAAATGTGTTTGTGAAATGTTGCGGCACGAACGATATTAGCACAACCTATAATGTGGTTGGTCTACGTGTCCCTGTGTCATTATTCTGCTCTTACCTCTTAAGAAGAAAGGGCTTGACATTATAAAACAATTAATTCAAATGAACATTTGAATTCAAAGGAACTTCCTGTCACATCATGACATCCTACTCCTTGGTAAAATACCACGTCAAGACTTACAAGATTGCTGCACATCCCTAGTAATAACTCTGATCAGGCTGAAACACAAATTATAGCTATTTTGTTCTGCGTCATTCCAGAATTCTTCACTGATTCTTTTCATCTGTGATGACATCATGGCCTTGGTTAGGATATGGACCTGTTGACAAGGCAGGTAAATGGAGAGTATGTTTAAAGAGCTGGATTGGGCAACAGAGGTTTCTTTTCCAGTAAAAAGACTCCCAGTCTGTAATTTCACCAGACATAGAAAAGCCAAGATCCCAACACTTCACCCTCCAAACACCATCATCGGAACACACAACAACCTCAGATGACCACAGTGACAAAAACTGGATTCTATAAACAAAATGAGGTATGTAATTTTACAACTTCTCAATCATCATTTATTAGGCGGGTCAATTTACTTTGTAACGTTGACTCCCATGAAGGATGTTTCACTTGCAGGAATATGTGTAATGTATTAATGATACGTTAACTGCATATAAGAATCTACATGAACGGTATATCTTTACAGATAAGACAGAGAGAAAGCTTGGTCTTATTAGCTACAACACTGCGGTGTTCAATAATGTAGGGTGGATGAATATTGTACATGCGTCAAGACACTTCTCTTTAAGTGAAGGAACGGCCTTGGTAGGGCTGGCCGTCAGTCAGCGAGTGTTTAGGTTGGGGGGGGGGTGGCCTTGTTGACGTGGGCTGTTAGATGTGTGTGCGTAGTCCTGTGCGTGTGTGTTGTCCCTAGGTTGTCGTTGGCCGTGCTTTTGCTGGCATCCTGTGTGTGTCAAGCAGATGAGGCTCTGGCTGAGCTTAGGACCAAACATCACACTTCAGGTAACAATCTAACACACACACACAAATCGAACGCGCCCAGCTTGAAGGCCAGAGCTCACTGTTTTCAAGCTTTTGGTATCACTAAGTCATCTTTCATCGTGCTTCTCCCTGGGATGAATGTTGGCAAGAAGAGATGCAAACCTGTAAATGACCATTTGTCTGAATACTTATTTAATGAATGTAACAAACTGTTTCTATGTCATCACTATCACGTGGAAGTATAGGCTTTTCTGTTGCCATCATTATAAAGTGTCTTAATATTATAAGGGCCAAATGTGTCAGTATTTCTGGCCAGTGACTAAAGATAAATCAGTAGCCAAAAACAGCATAGAAATAGATAATGAGAGTATGGGATTACATTTTATTAGTTGTCTTTTATGTCTTAGGGTTGGAGTTCTTCCATTCCAGGCGCATGGTTGGGGGAACACTGGCTCCTCTGGTGCCTTGGCAAGCCATGGTGTCCCTGGAGGAGCTGGATGGAAGCTATGCTGGTGGAGCTCTCATCGCCCCAACCTGGGTTCTGACGGCGGGCAGGAACCTGTTTGTCAAGAAGAACCGCGTGGACACGCAGGGCACAGAACCAGCCATTCCTAAGGTGTACCTGGGCATCGTAGGACGACCTCAGGCCGACGCCTCCAAGGAGGTTTCCGTGAAGAAGGTGAGGAGTATCTGAGCCTGAGACATAAAAAAAACATGTTCCTGCAGAGAATTACAACATCTAGTTATACAATGAAAGAATGACGTTGGAATGCAAGAATAAGATAATACTAGTTGCCTGGACCAGATCATGAGACTGGATATCCGTCCCACCCCCTCGAAGGTGTTCCTTCACCCAGGCTTCCAGAACCAGACTGACTGGGACAACAACCTGGCTCTAATCCAACTGAAGACACCTGTGGTACTGGGGCCAAAGATGTACCCCATCCCCCTGCCAGAGCTGGGTCAGCACTTGGCAGACAACCAGGGAGGAGTGGGGGTTATTGCTGGCTGGGGCTGGGGGTCTCTCTTCAACCCCGCCCAGTCACTGAAACATCTAGTGCTACCATTGGCCGATGAAATATCCTGTAAAACAGATGAAAATAGTGGGAGGTGGCTTTCCAGCAGACCGACTGTGGATGAAACCATGTTCTGCACAGGGCCAAGCAGGTACATCCAAGTCACATGATCAGATTAGAGTAGATAGTGACTGGGCCACATTCAAACCTGTGTTACTTTAGTGAGACCAGCGCTCATGTTGTATGGATGCTTGTGGGAATCATGTGGCGCAGTGGGTTAGGGCGTTGGACTAGTAATCAGAAGGTCTCCGGTTCGAATCCTGGCTGTGGCAACATGACCTTGTGTCCCTGGGCAAGGCACTTCACCGTACTTGCCTCAGGGGGAATTGCTGTAAGTCACTCTGGATAAGAGCGTCTGCTAAATGACTAAAAGTGTGGAAAAAATTTGTCTACTTAAGCGGTTAGCTACCAGTACACCTGTAAAAGGGCACTATTTTCTGCATTGTGAACAGGTACCAGGAGAACGTGTGTTACGGGGATGCAGGGGGAGCGCTGGTGGTCAGAGCCCAGAGAGATGTGTATGCAGCTGGGATCCTGTCCTTCGACAAGGCCTGCTCCACTGAGAAGCATGCTGTCTACATGAGGCTGTCAGCGTACCTTCCGCGGAGACACGGAGGAATCAGCCAATCACCGCTCTTCGGTCGTATCTGAGATGCTCTCCTGGCAACGGTCCTAAATGTCACCAGACAGGGAGGTGGATGGTTAAACTGATAGCTGAATACACTTGTCTCATTTGTTGGGTTATTCCAGCAATTTAAATAATGAAGAGTGGTTTAATGACTCTGATTGTTGCCATTCACATGTTTGGAAACAAATCTCTCTAAAAACAAATACAAATTTGTGGTATACAATAGAAACAATAACAATCAATGAAACAATACAAATTGTAATTCAAAAATATAAGAATACTTATTTGAACATCTGTTGCGTCTTCCTGGACAGCATGCCAAATAGATCTTAACATTGAAAGCTTTTAATCCTCAAGTCAACATGAAAGCGACAGTTGGCTGGATTAAATAAAGAGTTTCTCTCTTGAAGAGCAGGTTCCTTCATACATGACCTGAGTGTGTACGTATAACGTTGTAATATCATGTGTCTGTCTCAGTACACTAACTGGTAGCAACAATCTCTTCAGTTCCTCTTCAGTGATGAATTGTTAGGTGTATACAGGTATGTCATGTGGCTCAATGGTTAAGGTGTTGGGCTCATGATCGGAAGGTTGCAAGTTTGATTCCTGGCTGTGGCTATGTGATGTTGTGTCCTTAGACAAGGCACTTCCCCTTACTTGCCTCAGGGGAAATGTCCCTGTACTTGCTGTATGTCGCTTTGGATAAAAGCGTCTGCTAAATGATTAAATGCAAAGGTGTGAAATCCACTTACCTATTTATTTTATTTATTTATTTCAGGGGACAGTGCATATTAATCAACATTTACATGTAAATATGCCAGATTTAGCCACAAGGCTATTTTTCATCGGTAGTCTCTGGACAGATGTTAAAATGTCACCCTAAACATAGTAAAATATAATAAAAGTACAGTTGTTATTACAAAGTAAACATTTAAAAATATTAAAATGCATCACTCTAAAATCAATCAATAGGCAGACAATGTTTGTTAACAGACAAACATTGAACACTTACACATAACAAAGAAAACAGCAACAAGGCAAACAAGTAACAACAATCAACCAAAAACAATCAAAAGACAAAAGTTCAGCAGGGGGCAGCCAGAGGGGAATGGGTTAATGCTGACAGGTCTGATTGACAATGAGCCCTTTTTTGTACTGAAATCTAAATGAAGCTTAAGTGTTGATATTTCTGATGGTGATGGGGGTGTTATTCCAATGTTGAGATGCTCGCATGGTTTGGCCAAACAGACTTTTCCTGAGGGGGATGATACAGTCCCCTCTTGCTGCACCCCTGGTTCTGTTGTGCTCTGAAGACCGTCTGAACTGTCTGAGTGGAGAAGATGACAAGCCGTGAAGGATTTTATATATGAGACATAGATAAGCATATTGGACCATGTTTTCCCAGGTGAATAGGTTGTGTTTTCGAAGTATTGGACAATGGTGATATGAGTTGGGTTCACGGTCAAAAATTTTTATTGTGCGTTTGTACAGAGAGTGGATGGGTTTTAGGGCTAAACGGTTAAACAGTACGTAATATGAGAGAGAATCATGGATTTGATTTGGGCTATTTGATGTTGCTCATGAGTAGTTAACCATTGGGAGAAACAAGGACTTTCCGAATGTTTTGTACAGACATCAGCTATGTGAGGCATGGTTAATCTTACAAGCTCTGCTACTCCGTCCAATTTGAAAATGAATTATGTAAAATTGACGTTTTTGAGACGACCGTCACGGTTTTTTTCTACCTCTTAAAGTGCATGAAATTGTGATCAACTTGTCACCGCTGCCATGATAACATTAGCGTAACATAGCACCACTGCAAGTGGAACTGCATCAAACACGGAGGAAGGGTTTTTAAGTTGATCTGAATCTTTAATGAGAGAAAGATTGAGAGAGCTCTGCTGGAAAGAAGGAGGCTTAAACACAAATGTTGCTTACTGGAAACGGGTAAAAGAATTACATGGAGAAAAGAAATCTTTGTCGCCTCCATTTCAGAAGGAACAGCTGTTTGTCCTTCTAGTGAGAGTTGTGAAGGTCAGTATCGACGAAGACCCATTCAACCAGGCAACACAAGCTCCTGGTCCCATTCAGTTCAAATCTGTCTCTAGTCTCCACACGCACACACACGTGTTCATAGTCTTTACATACATGTCAGCACACAACATGGTTGAGAGCGGATGTACGGTCGAGCAGAGTGGTGTGGGAAGAAAACAGCAGATTGGCCAGAGGAGTCATATCAGGTAATGAAGTTCCAGGAAACTAGACTCTCTTCAGAATTTGTTTGGCCACATGTTCCAGTTTCAAAGCACAGCATCCTGCTTTTGATTATTGATGGCTGTTGCTTGTCTGTGTGCTCATATGTTAGTTTGTAGTGTGTACGTGCACACACAACAAGGTTTACCAGCTGATGTGACAATGTAGGCTACTTACACTCATAAATCATTGTTGACTTGTTGGCTAAATCTTTAAATCTTTTTTTGAATTTTTTATCTGGCCTTTCTTGATATGCTGTGTGGTAGCTGGTCCTGGAATTTGCGCTTGGCATGAATCTTCGTCTTCTTCTTCGACATTCAGACACCCGTATTCTTGCGACAGACATTCCTATCACATCATTAAGGTGACTCAACACAATTCTCAGTGGTTTCTAACTGAAACACGAATATCGTGTTTGAATGGAAATGTCTTTTTTTAGCGGCTTGAGGCAGGGGGGTTTGGTGCACCTCTAGTGTGTCTGAAATATTAATACCCCTGTCAGGGGTGGTTATTCACAGGAAGCCTCTCTCAGAGCGCGGCACCCAGGCCAGTTCAATCCCTCACGCCCCCTCAGCCCACCCCCGTCCTGCAGCACTGGGGCAGTTATGTAAGGAGGCGGGGGGGTTGCAGAATCAGGCTCTCTCGCTTCATCCAGTCCGTCATTTAGACTCTGAATTTGTTTTGTTGTTGTTTTAAGTTCAGTCGAGCAGAAATCATTTGATAAACACACAACCTGTCCCATCTCTCAGTGGTTCATTGCTGGTAGAGTTCAGAGCTAATCAAAAGTCTAACACTAAGACAGGCTCATGTGTCATGAAACGTGAGGTTGAGGTGATGTTGTGGTTGGCTGTGTGTCATCTGGACTGATGCATGAGGCCTTATCGAAAAAACGTTGCTTCATTTCCTGTCCAGTGGCTCCCATAAAGCATCTCTTTCAAACAGCAACAAAAGATGGAGCCTCTGACACCTGTGTCACTGCCAATGATAACCCACATAGCACAGTATCATACAGAAGCTAAGCTTTTGTTTCTAGGAAAGCCAGCACCGATACAAAGTAGAGTGCCCTTTGTGAGTCCTTTCATCCATGACTTACATGGACACACGTGAGTGATATCAGTTCTGCACAGTCTGCCACTTTCCCTGCAAGGTGAAGCTCTGTCAATGGGCCTGTATGCAGGGGCTGGACTGGATCACATGGGGTGCATCATCACAGCTCCCTCATGCTTTCAGCTGGCAGACCCAGGCAAAAGGAAAGTAGCTGAGCGGTTAAGGCGTTGGGTTAGAGATTGGAAATTTGTGAGTTTGGTTACTGGTTGTGGCAACATGATGTTGTGTCCTTGGGCAAGGCACTTCACCCTATTTTTACCTTCAGGGGAATGTCCCTGTATGTGCTGTAAGTCGCTCTGGATAAGAGCATGTGCTAAAACAACTCAATTTAAAAGGGTCACTAAATCTGTGCATCGACCGTCTGAATTTCAAATTGAACCGTCGACACATATCGAATATTTCTATTTCTATTATAAATGTATATTTATTGATAAGAAAATGTAACTTTATATGGGTCTTCATATTTTTTTTGAAGCCTTTGCACTGAACCTGTCTCTCTTAGGTGGGAAGTCAAGTAGAGGCCTTGGCAAAGTGCTCCACAATTACAGGCATCCACAGTTAATGGCTTTGCATTTCATCATGCCGGTGAAAAATAATATACACCTCATATGAAGCAAGATAATAATTAATTTTTCCACTTCAGCCTTGCAGGAGTGGGAACGTGATGCGACTGTAGGATGAGTGGGATCTGGATTACCTTTACAGTGAGGTACGGCATACTAGTGTGTACATAGGATGCCTGTGAAGGTGTCTCCCACAATGAGGTGTGGAACAGGGAGGAACGTACTAATAATCTGCGCTGTTTCTCATCTCAGTGAAGGATTTCCTGTTCAGACTGGCCTATTGTTGTGTATTTATTTTCATCATCTACAATATCTGTGTCTAATATTTACGGGGACTTTATTCTATGCACTGATCAAACGCCTTGAACTTTACAGGTACAGGGTGTATACAAACATGGACTGTGAATAACAAACCCTTGTGAATAGCAGGCTCTTGTGAATGACATGCGCGCTGACGCAGTCAGACTCACCCTTTACACCAACCACAGCCTTCATCCTTAATACTTTAGACCCTCCATTTTAAGTCCAGTCAGACAAACATATTAAATATTAACTGTAGTTTGTACTGCCCTAGACAGTGACATGAAACGTTTGAGATGCTTTCTCTTCGAAGGTTTGAAAGAGACCTGTCATGTGACCTGGCCTCCATCTCAGTTAATAAACGCCAAAAACCTGCACCTCATTAGAATATTATGATGAGTTAACAAGTGGACATTTATGAAAATAAAAATGAACAGAATATCTGTTAAATGATACCTACCGTATTTTCCGCACTATAAGGCACACCTAAAAGCCTTTAATTTTCTCAAAGAATGAAAGTGCGCCTTATAATCCGTAGAACCTTATATATGGATATATGGAACCTTATATATGGATATATATGGATATTGATTGATTGATCCATACTGCTTGTACACGGCGCTCAAGGCTCTTTGTTAAAATGTTTCAGTATGAAACACTTCCCTGGGCTGGGCCAGCCATTTTCCTTTTCTGTCTGTCTGTTTTTTGTCTGTGTGTCTCTTGTGTTCTCAGTTACAGGCTCCAGCCTTCCTGCCCACACACTCCATCTCCCCTATTACCCACTCACACCTGTGGCTCATCTCCATCTCAACAGTGTATTAACACTGGTTCCACAGCCACTCTTTGCCAGTTAATGTTGCTATTTGCTCACGGTAGTCAGTGCCTGTCTGCGTGTTTTAAACATTGTGCGAGAGTCAAGTGCCTGAGCGGTTAGGGAATCAGGCTGGTAATCAGATCACCCTACTTGCCTCAGAGGGAATGTCCCTGTACTTGCTGTAAGTTGCTCTGGATAAGAGCGCCTGCTAAATGACTACATGTAAATGTAACCATTGTTGAGCTCCTGTGTGTGACTTCTGCTTGTTTTTGACTTGGTTCCTACCTCTGCTGGCTCCATGTTCTGACTCGTCTCCCCTGCCCAGCAGTCACCTGATCGCTCACTACAACCAGCCCCTGACTACGCTCCTACATTTCAATAACCCCTTCCTGTGTTCCCAGTCTGGTACTAGGGTCTACCTACCTGCCAGCCAGTCTGACACACCTTCTGTGTGTGCGCAAGTGGGTTATTGTTTCTCTGCACCCGTGCTTTAACAGGACCTGACACCACAAAGAACTATCATAGTACTGTATACATAAATATTAATTTAGCAGACGCTTTTATCCAAAGCGACTTACAGCAGGTACAGGGACAATCCCCCTGAGGCAAGTAGGGTGAAGTGCCTTGCCCAAGGACACAACATTACATAGCCACAGCCAGGAATCAAACTCACAACCGTCCGATCATGGGGCCATCACCTTAACCCGCTGAGCCACCTGACTCCCTAACATAAAGATGAGTGGACAGGGGTTGAATGCCATGTAAATGTCATGGTTGTCACCTTCTGGTTAAGGCCACCTGAGCGATAAACCCTCATCTTTCTCACTCCTCTCCTTCCCTTCTCCTCTCCTCTCCTAGTTGATCCTCCCTCTCGTTGATCCTCCCTCTCCTCTGCTCTCATATCTTATTCTCTCTTCTCCACACCTCTCCTCGGCTAGGTGTTTGAGTTCAGTTGGGCTCAGAATATTTTAGAGATCGGTTCCACACCTTCTCTCTCCCGCTCTCCCTCTCTCTCTTTCTCACTCTTCCTCTCTCTCTCTCTCTCCCTCTCCATTTCCCTCTCTCTCTCTCACCCTTCCACTCTCTCTCTCCCTCTCCTCCTCTCTCTATCTCTCTGTCCCTCTCTCTCGTTGACTTAACATAGGTCTTGATCTCAATCACCCCTTCTCAGATTCGTCTCCCCTCCTTTCCACACTCTCTGGGTCTCTCCTTATCCAGCTTCTTCCATGTTTCATCATGGTCCCTCTCTTCTTCTCCATGTCTGTCTGTCTCTCTCCATTTCCCCCTCCTCAGCCCCCAAGAGATTTTACATCACATTACTTTGACAATGACCCTTCAGTCTTTAAGTCAGGGCTATTGGCCATCGTTTTCTCTCTCGCTTCAGTAACACAGCTCCATTTTCTTACTAGATCTACTAACATCTATCTGGCTTCTTACTTTCTCTTCCTCTTCCACTCCGTCTCTCACTGCATATCCCATGCCAAATGACCCAGGGTCATTACCCGTGCTACAGTGCGGGCTGGGTGGATGAAAGGGTGATATGTTGGCAAAACAACACCAAGCCCCATGGCACTCCATTACCCTGACACTTACACACACATACACACACACAACCCACACACACGAACATACACGCACATAACCCCCCCCCCCACACACACACACACACACACACACACATACACACACACAGCACGTGACACTGGTACTGGTGGGAATGTCTCTGTGTACGCCTCAGTAAACATAAACAAATACATGAGATGAGTTAGGCTACTTAGAATATACCCTAAAGCAACTCAGAAGAATAGAAAGAATTGATGAGCAGAAATCTTCACTGTGTGTCTCTACCTTAATGATTTTGTCCCCGGGGAGAGGTAGCCCACACATTTAAGCTCAGTTACAGACTTCACATCTGTTTGAGCAACAATTTTTTAAATTCAGTTATTTAGCAGACGCTCTTATCCAGAGTAACTTACAGCAAGTACAGGGACATTCGCCCTGAGGCAAGTAGGGTGAAGTGCCTTGCCCAAGGACACAACATTATGTTGGCACAGCCTGGGTTCGAACCGGGGAATTTTGATTACAAGCCCAACACCCTTGGCCACCTGACTCCATACAAGCTCTTGAGAGTGCAGCGCAGTCGAATCATGAAGGTTGCCTTGGCTGAACCGAATTGATTCACTCTCCGAATTAATGGAAAGGTATCAAAAGACAAACACAAATCATTTCACTTGATTCTTGTCTTTGTCCTCCTGTCAGCCTGCATGCCTGCCTTCCTGTGGGCCTGTTACCTGTGTACAGATCCCCTGTGACTTCACCACTGGAAACACAGGTGCTGCATGTAAGCCCTTTCAATGGCAAACAGGTAGTATATCAAAGAAAGATTTCATCTCTGCCACCTTTTTGTTGAAGCACCATTTTCTCTGTAACTGCTAATGAAACAAACACTGTGCAGAAACACACACAGACACGCAGCAATATGTTTCATGGGTGTATGTCAGGCGGTGGTCTTTATAGTCACTCTGGGGTTCACCTGACTTGAGTAACCTGACCTTTAACAAGGTGGGTTATTCATGGAGAAAGGACTGGAGATAAAGGTTAAAGCATTTTAGTGTAACTTTGACAAGCCAATGTCTCTTCATCTCTTCTAATTGAGATGAAGGCGGGAACTCATGCAGGATAATTGCGATTCATAAATGCAGGGTAACTCGAGTCTGTTTCCCATGAACTGAATTGCGTCCTCAAAAATGCAGATCCGAAAACTGTAGCTGTCTCGTGAAATCAAATGAGTAGATGAATTGATCCTTAATTTTAAACACACCATATCTTCTTTAAACCATCTTTAAATGGTTAAATAACATCTATCCTCGGGTTTCCTCTCATTAGTGTTACTTCCTTCATGGTCCTTGGAGAGAACAGATGAGTTCATCATTCGTAAGACGACCGTGTCATCTCCGGTGACGTAACATGGAGCCGTTTTAATGGATATTCCTTCCTTTAAGAGCTCATTTATCAGCACACTGGGCTCTTCAAGCTGTCACTCACAGAAAGATCCATGCGTCAGCCAGCTGATAATGTGCTGATGGTGCTTCATACATTAGCATAGTTAAGGATGACTGAAGGTGGGCTGTTATGGGAGGGATCGTTGGATGAGGAGGAGGGATTTTACAGATCATTTATATTTTATTCATGGTTGAATACATCCTGGAGGGAAAACCAAATAAATCCCAAATTTTGGGATGTAGGAATACAAACATGAAATAAATCTGCCACTTAGAGAGACATACACAGCCACTCGTACGAGGAGAGTGAAAATATAAATTTCAAGACACATTTGGTTTACATTATGATAAAACAGTGTTTTTAAAAGTTTTAAAAGTTGGGATTTTCAGAAATAAGACATTTTTGGTGTGGGTATCACAAATGGGTGTGGGTATCACATCAACCTTGTTGTTGTCAAAATCTGATACATTTGATCCAACCAAAGGCAACTAAGACAATCGGTGATCGTATCTTAGTAGAGAAGACATGATGGTCAGGAACCCCTCAGATTACACAAGGTTTACCTCAGATTTTCCGTCTCAGACTCTGAGTGGAGGTCAACTGGCATCTCTGTCTCCAAGAGGGTTTCTCCCTCCTCACAACGTCTCATCTCATCAGGAAGTCCCGTCCTTCCCAGGGGCCTCCCACAGGAAGTTCACATGACATGCCTTCATCTTGCCACTAAAGACCATGTCGAAGTGACAGTTCTGCTTCACTGTGAAGGTGTTCCTCCAGTCTCCAATCTGACCTGTTCACAATCCCATGGCACACAAAGCAGAATGAGGAAGGGTAGAGGAGGGAAGGGAAACGAACAGTAGTGTATGGTAGTGTAGGGTTAGGGGAGGGATGTGTAGAGTACAGGGTAGGGGGACGAGAGGGGAGGGACAATATACTCCAATACAATAGTATTACAAATATAATACAACCAACACAACATTCAGGCCTTGGGAGCCTTTACAAGACAGCTTCACCTCTCCTCATGAAGGTTCCTTTGCTGTGGTCCATGATCTCCTGAGGGACCAGGGTGTAGTTCACCATGCGATTCTTCTTCATGCTGTCAAAGCTGCAGTGACGAAGGCAGCGTTTCACCTCCTCATCCACTAGGGGTCGCTGCAGGAAAGTGCTCACCTTCTCAATGGCGCCTCGCAGGTCCTGAGGAAAGAATGAAAGATTTTCTTTAAATTCACAAAAATGGTGTTGTGAAAACGAGAAAGAACAGCGACGTTTGGTCCATGTGGTACCAATGGATAAGATGCCAACATATGGCTACTGTATTTCACATTGTGTTCCACTGATAATCTTTGGAGATGGATATGCAGTGTTTTATCTGGAAAAGTCCTACCAGCCACATCTCTTCATAGGAGACATGAAGGAAATGGTCCACAAGGTCGACTTGACTGGTCCAGCCTTTCACGTGATCAAACCAACACCCGTAGTGAACTGGAACAACATTTGCATGACATCAGCCATTGTTGGGCATTTTTTAGATTTATTTTTTAGATCCTAGATCAGTTCATGATGCAGATAATTTGTGATCAACATTGTTATTTTAATGATACGGTCGAGTCAATTGCTGAGAAATTTGTATAGATATTTAAATGTATTCGTTAAACCGACGCTTTTATCCAAAGCGACTTACAGCAGGTACAGGGACATTCCCTCTGAGGCAATTAGGGTGAAGTGCCTTGCCCAAGGACACAATGTAATGTAGCCACAGCTGGGAATCAAACTCAGAACCTTCTGATCGTAAGCCCAACACCTTAACCGCTGAGCCACCTGACTCCCCATATTTGTGTTCTGATAATATAAGCGAGAGCCTGTTGTCGACAAGCACTATGTAAAGACATAACTAACACTATCTAGCATTTTGGCGTTGATAAATGTATTTTGTCTGCCTGCCTCGGTAGGCACTTTCCTGCCAAAGAGTTTCTTCTCTGGGATTAATAAAGTATTTCTGATTCTGATTTGAATGTGTAGCTTCTCCTTGTGCTTGTGGAGGCTATGTTGATAGTGATCCACCGGACATTTCTGGTGAAACATATCATGATGCTATTTAAACGTCCTTCCTTCCTGTTTTCTTAGTACTGTCCACTGAGATGCTCAGTTTGATTGTATCAGACACCTGCACCTGATATATTACATGTTACATGCAGTCATTTCGTAGACGCTCTTATCCAGAGCGACTTGCAGCAAGTTATTACTTTATAATTTATTAACATTTTGTCTTGTTAATTAACATTTGGCAACTGACTTCATTGAACTGGTATTTTTAGGGCGTTAGGGCACAGTAAGCTAATTCTTCCCGTTTTTTGAGTCTCAGTTTTACGTCATAAATTGAAATGACAACATCATGTGGCTCAGCGGTTAAGGTGGCCGTGGCTACATGATGTTGTGTCCTTGGGCAAGGCACTTCACCATACTTGTCTCAGGGGGAATGTCCCTGTACTTGCTGTAAGTCAATCTGGATAAGAGCATCTACTAAATGTAACATGACAGTCAATTTATCTTACCTGTGCCTTCCAAAAACTTGTCCAGGAAGTCTTGAAAGGACCCAGGTTCAGGGAGGAAGTTAGCCATCTTGTGGAAGTGGTAGAAAGACACTGCCACATCTTTGGGGTTCCTGCTCACATAGATCACCTAGAAATCACAGTGACAGCTCGCACAGTTACTCATTGCAGTCACAAGACACTAACTGACAGACTGCCAATGGATCCTGTCTCTTTTGTTTCTCAAAAACTCCCTTTCACATAGTGTCAATCTAATCTCCACATCAGTCATGCAGTGAACTGAAATATCAGCATTTGAAAGGAACTCTGAACGCAACACTTGATCCGAAAGATGGTTCAGTATGCCAGTAGTACCAGAGCCGTCTGCACATTTCCTAATAACTGACAGCTAACATTACAAATGCACTTTTGATCTCCATAGAATTACCAGAGCAGAGCCTGAATTATAAAGATGCATGGCTCACGGGAGACTGACCTTGGCTTTGGAGCCTTTCAATGCGTTTGCCAGAAAGCTGTATGGCAGGTGTGTGGTGAGAAGCCGTGGACCCTGGGAGGCCCCCAGCACCTTGCTGCTGTAATACTGCTCCAACCAGGGGGCCCTCTCCCAGTTTGGCACAGTCTGTGACAGCTGGGGATCCCCTTTAGTACTTATCAGAGTCACCACTTCCTGCATCCATGTGGTACCTGTCAGAGAGCATTGGTGAGACAAACACACACACACACACACACACTTAGACACACACACACAGACCCACTAACCTAGCAGCACCATTGAGCACTGTTATAATAAATATTCATTCAGCAGACACTTTTATCCAAAGCAACTTACAGTAAGTACAGGGACAATCCCCCTGAGACAAGTAGGGTGAAGTGCCTTGCCCAAGGACACAACATCACATAGCCACAGCTGGGAATCAAACTCACAACCCGCTGAGCCACCTGACTCCCGCATGTTATGGTTTGTAAGAAATGGCAAGCTTGACTCTTCTTACCAGACTTGGGGTAAGAGACGATGAGCGTGTCTGAATCCTGGAAGTGAAAGCTCTGGGCCTGCTGAAGGGAATCCTGGGTGTGTAGGTGCCCAGGGAAGCAGATACCCTGGACAGTCTCACTCACATCCAGACGGGACATATCTAGCGGGCTGCCTGGCAGAAAGAAAACAGTTTTTTACTCACAGCAGCCTTAAATAAGGAAGGGGAAGTTCCTGAAAAGGAACTGGTGAAGAGGCGGGCTGTGCGGAGGCCACAGAACAAATGATGTCACAACTGTTATGATCACTTGTGGTTTTTCGTTGTATATAACAGGAAATTATAATAAAATAAATTAATGTTAAATGAATAAAAAACGATTTACTCATGTAACATAGTTGCCATTAACATTAAGACCATTAAGTACCAAAATGTTAACCATTAAAAATGTAATTAAATCCTTTCTTATGCTTCTCAACCTATTATTATGTCTTTTGTAAAAGGTGCTGTAATCAAGACTTATCAAAGCCGAGAATACACCCCCCCCCCCCCCCCCCCCTTGATTAGCCTTCATATTCTATTCAGTCTGTGGATGTAAGGTAAAACGAACGTATAACAAAACAAAAATTTACCCAAAAAATAAAGAAGGCATGCTTGAGTTGACACATCTACTTGTGAAACAAGTATGATCCATGGTCAGTATGATCCTTGGTTCAATGGTCCGGAGAGGGAAAGGTACATGAAAACTGTTGACATCATTTTCACTCTTACTCTACATGTTAGTGGAAGCTTGGTGAGCTGTGTGGAAACAGTGAAAGGAAAGGACTGCCACAAAAACAGCTGTTAATAAAGTTCCAGTTCAGAAAGTTGGTCCCACTCGACACTTTTTGGCAGCCGTGTTTATGTAGCCACATGTATCTGTCACGGACGAGACAGAGGAGGACCACAAATGCATCACGTAACACCAGTTTATTAAAGGGTTGGTGGGAATGGGAGTGAAGGTGCGTGTTCCCCAGTGGCAGAGCAGCGTCAGGTGTCGGGGAGGGTAAGGGTCCGGGCTCACTCGCCACCAGTCTGGAAGTCCTGGGGGAACACACACACAACAGCAGGGCAGGTGGAAACAGGGCAGCGGTACAGTTCAGGGCAAGACAAAGACGTAGTCAGGGACAGAAGGCAGGTCGATTCACCGGGGCAGAAGAGTAGGTCATAATCAGGCAGGTCCAAGTTCTTAACAGGAGTCAGAGTGGCGTACTGGCAGGCAGGTTAAGGTACAGGGATTGCAGGATACAAGCAGATGGTCTGACAGAGTACTGCTGAAAACAGGAAGGTTAAGTACCAGGGAAGAATGCTGTCGGACCAATGAGGAACAGGTGGAGTTATTAGCAGAGCAGAGTTGCACGAGGGAATAGATCGGAACCCAATCAATGTCAGTGTTCAGGAACATGGAGAGGCCATGACAGTATCAAGCTAGCTGATGACACCAATATCCTCTATACTTGGGCTTATCAGTAGATCCAGGTGATTAGAATCATACTGTTCAGTGGTTTGGAAAATGACATTGTGGTACTTAACTCTTCTGGACTTTGATACCACTGCTCATAAAGATCTAGATCATTGGTGTCAAACTCGTGCCATCGAGGGCCAAGAGGATGAGTTTCTCTACTTAGTGAAATCAGCTGGTGTGGTGCTTGGTTGAAGCCGCACAAGTTTGATACAAATGATCTACTGTTTGTCAAGAAACATACACAAAATATTGTTATGTTATATATCAACAATATTCTAGAAATATTGCTATTCGAAGAACTGACTCGGGAAGATTGCCATTGTTAAGATAAGATAAGAAAATCCTTCATTAGTCCCCCGGGGGGGAAATTGAAGTTCACAAAAGCTGCAAGGCACAGAAAAAGCACACAGAGTGCCAGAGTAAAATATACAATATGGAAGATACAATAGAATACTATATATATATATATATATATATATATATATATATATATATAAAAGAGTCAAGTACGATGTTAAGATGATTTCTGTCTTGAATGAGAAGTGAGAGACACATAGACAAGTTATTGCACGTAAATAATATTAGAGAATATTGCACATTGACCGTAAGAACAACAAGAACACCATGACGAATATTGCAGGTATCATGATCTCTAGTGACGAAATCCATCATGACATGATGTTGTGTCCTTGGCCAAGGAACTTCACCTTACTTGCCTCAGGGGGAATGTCCCTGTACTTGCTGTAAGTCGCTCTGGATAAGAATGTCTGCTAAATTACTAAATGTAAATGTAATAAATGTGGATCATGAGGATTGGCCTGGGACCTGGGTCTTGCCAGATATATGACTTTCCTAGAACTACAAGTCATTCTTTCTCGTGTATTTTATGACGGGGCTCATGCCCTCCTTACTTTGGAGCGATGCTACAATATAACACGTATTACATTTACATTTATTAATTAATAGCAGACGCTTTTATCCAAAGCAACTTCCAAGAGAGAGCCTTAAAAAAGAAGGTTGTTCACCGATCATAACAACGACAATCCCTTAACAGGCCCAACAATGAATTGACTGAATTGATGGAAAATCCTTTATTAGTCCCCCGGAGGAGAAATTGCAGTCCACAAAAGCGTGAGCTGTTACAGCCAGCAGCCAGCTTGCGCCAGCGCCGGATGTCTTCTTGATTACACATTAACTGTCGTCGGTTTATGACAAGACACAATGAGAAGTGACTTTGTAGGGACAAGCACATCTGTAGTTGTTGGCTGCAACATAGAAAAAGTTGTAAAAGTACAGATAGGGAGAGAGAGAGAAATAAAGAGGTGGGGTGTATAAGGGTCAAGGACTAGAAGGAACATTGCAATCCTTGTGGAAGACTTGGCTGGGATAAAGGGATGAGCTTGGAGACAGTTAAAGACATAACATCTGGCTTAACATCCTAAAGCAGAGTACAGGATCTCTTAGCCTTGCCAATTCTGTGGTGATTTAACACACAAGAGCAAACTAAGAGGGATCCAGGAGAACATTAAGGAGTTGGACAGAGACTGAGGAGATCGAAGCAGAGAGGACGGTAGTCATGTTTCTGGGGGACAGAGCTGGTTGCAGGCTCATTCTGTGTGTGATGTCCTGTGTCGTTTCCATGGCGAGGGCTCAGGATACACACATGACCCGTGCTCTGAGGCTGATGTCAGAAACACCACTCATCGATGGGTAAGTCATCACCAGGCCGGATGCTTCAGAAGACCAAACTTTAAAACATGTTTTAAAAAGCCCTCAGATCACGAATTGGGTCAAGCAGTACTGTCAGTGTTTAGTTACAGATAGTCTGTTGGACTCTGTATTTGATTTATGTCAGATATTTTCTTGTTGCATAGCACAGAATGTTCATAGATAACTTGAGCAACTGTATATCTGTGTGTATTTGGCTTTGTTTAACCAGTTCCTGCTTTAATAGCAAAACATTTTATTGGTCCTCACAAACTGGTGTTATTTTTAAAGTTACATTGAGGGTTGCTGTTGGGGATAGTTTTAGGATTATTGTTAGGTGATCGTTGGGAGAAAAGCATTTTGAGGACTCGATTTGGATAAAAGTGTCTGCTAAATGAATAAATGACTTGGTTTACACACATCTAATTTTCTGGCTACTTGGGAACCATAGGCATGCGAGAGGAACATACATAAATGTAAAATAATTATAAAATAAAGTTCAATTTTCATGCCATGGGCTCTTTAAAGATAAAAGGTTGTGCTTAGAATTAAGAGTGAGGGAAAGCAGATTTAGAATGAAATGCAATTTTTCAGTTCCCACAAGCACAAGCCACTGTGTGTGTGTATCTGTATATTGTGTGTGTGTATAAGTATGCGTGTGCGTTGCCGGAGGAATGTTTTTTATTTGTTGGCTTGGCTAAGTAGAGGACAGTACATTCAGTAACCAGTTTTATGTACCACAGACACAATGACCTGCCTTGGCAACTCAGAATGAAGTTTAACAACCAGCTCAATAAGGTGGACTTGTACACACTGAACGACACACACACCAACATCCCCAAAATCCGAGAAGGAAGACTGGGAGCACAGGTAGACACACACACACAGACAAACACACAGCCACACACACATACAGTAGATTCAGATTCAGAATACTTTACACACGCACAACCACACACACACAAACACACAAACACAACCACACACACAAACACACACACATACAGACACAAACACACACAAACAAACACACACACACACGTCCACAACCACACACACGCGCGCACACACACACATGCACTCTCAGAAGGGTCATGTGATTAAAGAGCATTTTCCCACAAACTGCATGTTGTCCTGCTGTAGTTTTGGTCAGCGTACGTTCCGTGTGGGAGCCAGTACAAGGACGCTGTTAGGCAGACGCTGGAACAGATTGACGTGGTCCACAGGATGTGTCAGAAATATCCAGAGGTCTTTATGTTTGCTGCCAGCAGTCAAGGTAAGACTGTCAACCCCACAGCACAATGGTTAACTAAACACTCCTTTACTGAATAGATTCTTTTGTGACTTGCTTCCTGAGTCTGAATCTCTTTGTTTTAGTTCTACAGTGACTTCAATGCCTCTTTTTTTTACTATACATTTAACACAGAGAATTGAATGAATGTCCATGATTGTCTTGATCGCCTTCCAGATATCATGGAGGCGTTTTCCCAGAACAAGACAGCCAGTCTGATCGGGGTTGAGGGAGGGCACTCACTAGACAGCAGCCTGGGGACCCTGAGGACCATGTACCAGTTAGGGGCACGCTACCTCACCCTCACACACAGCTGCAACACCCCCTGGTGAGACCCCTCCTCACAGCACACAAACTCCACCCCACTTTAAAGAAGTTCACATGTTTCCAGGTGATAGCGTACCCTAAGTTGGGGTCCCACTCACCAATATTCTGTGAACATTCAGCTAACATCGCGGCCAGTTGTCTTAAGACAGCAAGCTACTATGGCAGTGATAAGGTTAACATTTGCATAATCTATACACCCATGAACACCCATATATACACCTAAACAGCCATAAACCAAACAGGTCAAATGGACAAGTCATCACCAGGAGATTGTTGTGCTGTTGGGAATCGGAGGGATTTCCAGAATCTCCACCTGCTCCTGCCCTAGTATCACTCAGTGTCAAGTTTCAGGGATCAGGTGGAGCCTTGTGTATTCCCCTTGGTCCTTAAGTACACATTCTCAGAGATGTACTGCTCCAGACATGGAGAAATAATACATGTATTCTGATGGCCAAACTCTCTAGTCTGACAGGGCCCTATCCTCTCCTCTGCTCTCCTCCCCTTCTCCTTTTGTCTTTTCACCCCTCTCTTCTCTGCTCTCCTCTCCTCCTTTTGTCTCTTTACCCTCTGCCCTTTCCGCTCCTGTTATTTTCTCTTCTCCAGGGCTGACAACTGGCTGGTAGATACAGGATCTGAGCCATCACAACATAATGGTCTGTCTGAGTTTGGCAAGGTAAGCTTAAGTTCACTCACACTGCAACTTCTGCTTCTGTGGAATTTGAACTGGAACTGAAATACATAGCAAATCTCCACCACTAGCACCACTACTGACACGATACTTGTGGGTGATATAGATAGAAGTTAAAAGAATGTAATATGTGTGTTATTCAGTTGTAGACAGGGCTCCTCATCAAACATGTTTGAAAGAACCCACCTCATGAATAATTAAATAAATATTCATTTAGCAGATGCTTTTATCCAAAGTGACTTACAGCAAGTACACAGACAATTCCCCTGAGGCAACTAGGGTGAAGTGCCTTACCTAGCACTGAACATCACATAGCCAGGAATCAAACTCACAACCTTCCGATCATGAGGCCAACGCCATAACCCGCTGAGCCACCTGACTCCCCATGAAATGAAATGTGCCTTAGCGTATTTTTTCTCATTGATCTTTTTTTTCCCACCCATTCACCCTGGCAGCAACTGATCATGGAGATGAACCGTGTGGGGATGCTGATCGACCTGGCTCATGTGACAGAGAAGGTGATGGATCAGGTCCTGGACATGTCTCTGGCTCCAGTCATCTTCAGCCACTCGTCTGCCTACACGATCTGTCCGCACAAGAGGAACGTTCCAGATCGCATCCTCAGAAGGGTGGTGAGTGGCACATGAGTGGGTGGATGTGGGTGGACAGGGATTTATGTAGACGTTAGTACAAACACAGTATATACGATATACTATGTGTAAAGTAGAAGTCAGTGAAACCGGTTCATGTTTGAAAATTACATATTGTTTAACCCCAGAAGGCTGAGAGCTTCTTCTACACAAGGCTGGAACAGATTAAGGAACAAAGCCTTTATTAACCTTTAGGGGCCATCATGTAAAAAGCAGAAAATTATTCAACACAACATTTACAACTGACATTGCCTGAGTCTCTTCAAAGAATCCTTTCATTTTGACAGACACGTTCTCATTTCTACTGCTCTAATGTTGTGTATTGTTTGTCGTTCTGCCAGAAAGATAAACAGGGTATTGTGATGATTAACTTCTATAATGACTATGTGACCTGCAGCAAAACTGCGAATCTGTCCGATGTGGCAGGTAGGTGGAGAGATGCTTTGCATGCACATGTTATACACACATTTATGACATTCACAATCCATGTATTCCATTAGCAGGCACTTTCATTTAAAGCTTTACAAAAGGTCACTGATCATAACCACTTACTACCAATTGCCCACACACTTCCAAGTCACTCATTCCCGTACAAGAGGGTACAATACATGTCATTCATTCCTTCATTCAATATATTTTATGAAATAAAACCATTTTAACCATGCCTCCTCATCCTGTCCATAGATCATTTTGACCATATAAGGAGTGTGGCTGGAGCTGACATCATTGGCTTTGGCGGGGATTATGATGGAGTGGGCAGGTGAGTTTAAAGGGACCATCCAGAATACTCGTACCACAACAACACCCCCTGTCAGCTGTTCAAATGGTCTCCCTTTAACCCCTTGTGTTACTAAACAGATGAAGAAAATGTTTAGGCTGAACCGCAGACAATAAATGACAACGCCAGGCTAAGGTCTCAAAAACATGACTCTGGGGACAAGAGAGTAAACACAGTAAACAACTGAAAGTAAACAACTGAAAGAGACAACGCATCATATTATTTCAATTCGTTTACGTTAAAGTCGTTTAAGTTTACCAAAGCAATTAGACCTCGGGCTGAGCAAAGGGCACCTCTCTGAAAGTAATTTATTGTAACATATGGAGATCATTTCAGAGTCGTGTCTGTAAACATAAGTAAATCTTTATCCGAGCGAAGGTCATTTGCAAATGTTTAACAGAAGAGTTAGATTCTTACTTGTCAGAATGCAGACAAACACACAAACACACACTCTTTTCCCAGAGTCCCAGAGGGTCTGGAGGATGTGTCTAAGGTACCTGGGCTGGTAGCAGAACTGCTAAGGAGAGGTTGGACCGATAAAGAGATCAAAGATGCTCTTGGAGACAACCTCCTCAGGGTCTTCCGAGACGTGGAGAAGGTGAGCTCAAACATGCACTTACACAAGCTCAACGTACCGTAAAAGCAACACGTCTTCTACTTTACACACAGTATATCAACGTGCTTGTTATAGTCGAATGGTCCATCAAATACTTAAACTGATTTAGGTTTGGCTATGGTTCTCCCTATGGGTTTCAGGTGCGAAATGATCTGAGAGATTCTCCTCCGGATGACCTTCCTATCCCCTACTCTGAGGTGGAGAACACCTGCAGAACCAAATACGGCTACCCAGACCCAGGCCCAGACAGTGGGAGTCCGGTCCTAACCCTCAGTCCCCTTGCCCTGGTACTGGCCCTGGCCCTGGGGGGACTGGCAGCTTGAGGAGGAAGGGGCAGCTGGGGGTGGGCTGGAGAAGGCTGGAGGAATGGAGGGTGGGGGGGCTAGAGTTCTCAGATTCAGGAAGGCTAAGACATGGATCTGCAGCAGTTGATTAAAATGGAATAAAATGAATGGAGAAAACATATCGATTGTATTGTCTCTTGAATGTTTGAAATCTCCACTGACATAGAAATGATTTGAGGAGCATCAACTAACTTGGTTACACTCACTACTTTGCTAGGATAAAAGACAACTGCAGCCATGTTTGAGTTGTAGCCCGTGTTGGAGGGAAAACACACACTGTCAACGAAGGAATGAATACAATAACACGTTCTTCGTAAATGCAGTAAAACAGGTGGAAGCTGTCTGTTTAATTCATCAACTTTCCCATGATAAAGCTGGTTTCAGCCTTGGAGTCAATGTCCCTAACAGAAATATTAAACACACACACACACACCAAGAAGAGGAACCAGGAATGGAAACAATAATGTGCAACGTTTGACAAACATCAGCGTGATGAATATTCCACAGGCTGTTTTATTAAATCCTGACAGCTGGCCATCTTATCTATACCTACACAATGTCAGGCATTCTTTGATGAAATACAAAAGAGGCCTTCATTTGGGCCTACAGAACATGAACTAGTTCAATCAGGCAGCATTATGGTGAGTGTTTTGGTCACTGGCTGTGTGTCCATTTATTATGTTCATCCCATAGTGGAAGGACAGTATTGACATGTAAAGGCCCATGGCATGAAGACAAGTATATTACATTTTGGTGGTGTTTCAAAAAATTGATTTTAAAAACAATACTGCCACCTGGAGGCCACAAGTGGTAATATAGTGATACGATAACAAATTAGCAGGACTGGGAACATAATCATACCAAAGACACCATGGGGTGAAGCTTTGAGAGTCCGTTTGGTTGGATTTTGGTCTGTGAAGCAAGTTTTAAATAGTTTAAGCTTGTTTCCTACGGCAATTTATGTAGCTAAACTAATCTGGTCCAGGGGCAGATCAACTATCAGGTTTAACCTGTCTTGTGGCTTAATCAGATGTTTCTGTAACACTGAGACACTGAACTTGTCCAAAATATGTCAAGTACCACTTACAAACTCAGTGGACCTTGATTTCAGCAGGGGCTTAATGCAGCGTGATAGATGACGTGCTCTTCTTGTCTTAGCTTGGGGGGAATCAAGCGGCCCGGTCGGTTAAAGAGTCAGACTAGCAATCAGGTTGGAATCCCGGTTGTGTCGGTTGTGTCCACGGGCAAGACACCCATGCATTCACCCTACTTGCATCAGGGGGAATGTCTCTGTACTTGCTGTATATTGCTCTGGGAAGGAGTGTCTGCTGAGAGACTAAATGTAAATGCGGTTTGTGGGCATGGAGTTTTAAACATCATCTTCATCTCTCATTACATGAAGTCAGCCGAAATGTCCTTCCCTGTTCCACCTCTCCAGACCACAGTGTGAAGCACAGTGGTCCAGACCACCACCGGCTCACAGCTCTGCTCAGACAGTGTTTCAGACACAGTGCAGGACCATTCCTCCAACAGCAGCAACAATATAACCCCGTTATTAACCCACACCACACCACAGTCCCCTCCTTTTGGGCTCCTTAGGAAGTGACTGATGAACACACCAGCCAGTCAGTCTGCCAGCCAGCCAGCCATGTTGAAGCCCCAGGATTAATGCAAGGCAGCTGAGTGTCTGTCAGTCAGTGACTAACTGGAAAGACATGGTTACTCATCTGACCCAGCGACATTCCGCAGTTCTAACATCCTCCTCCATCTTCACTCTCTCTGGTGCTGCATAGCTTTAACACTAATTTATGATTTGAACATCAAAATGTATTGTTATTATTATTGTGTTATTATTATATCTCTTATTATGTGACCTTTAGGGGGTTCTTAACCACTGTACATTCCATGCCATGACTGTACTAAAAGGTATTTCTTTATTAAAGTTGATAAGAACATCAATTACTGTAAACAGTTGCTCACAATAACATATCTCCAGCAACGGAACAGTTTGAGCGCCAGCCAGCCTTGGATTGAGGGAGGCTGTGGGTGTGTGTCTGTGTGTATTTGGCAGAGAAAAAGTCTTTGTCATGCGGTACGACAGCTCACACGGTGGGTTCCCGCTGGGACAGCTCCTCTCTCAGAAGCCTGTCCTCACACCCCCCCACCCCCCCGTCCTTCCCCGTGAGCCATCAGCAGAGGTGGGTGTCCCACCCGCGTGTCACTGGCCAGCATCGTCCTGGTGCTGGACACCAGGCGGGAGTAGTTCTCAGGGTGGTACTCGGGGTCCGAAGGCTGCGAGTACAACAGAGGCAGGTTGTCTCGCTCGGCGCGGGCCAGGAAGAGTGCCGGGCGTCTCTGGCTCTCCCCGTCCTTCAGGGAGTCCGGCAGAGGCTTGCGTTTGCTCTCGGGGAGCAGCATGACCGACAGGACGGAGAGGACGGCGAAGGAGGCGAAGATGACGTGGTGCAGGAAGTAGCCGCTGTTGTTCTGGAGCTCCATCAGAGAGGAGGCGGCCGTGCCCACGCAGCCTGCCGCTAGGACCAACCCCAGGCAGCCTCCTCTGGAAAGAAACGGGGAGGAAAAAGCCCTTTTCACCTGTCTGTACGTGGTTCACATTCTCGTCGCCCGCAGTCCTCACAGCAGGTACATGCACGTTACAAAGCAGGGGTGGGCAATTCTGGCCTCGAGGGCCGCTGTCCTGAAAGTTTGAGATGTTTCCCTGCTCCAGCACACCTGATTCAAATGAAAAGGTTGTTATCAAGTTCTGTGGAAGCCTGATAATGACCATTAATTTGAATCAGGTGTGCTATACCAGGGAAACATCTAAAACCTCCAGGACAGCGGCCCTTGAGGACCTGAATTGCCCACCCCTGTTACAAAGTGTCTGGGACGAGCACAGGGAGGACTTACCGGACGATGGTAGGCATGACCTCGCTGGCGAAGAATGCGCTGAGCATGGCGAGAGCCTGGGAGGACAGAAGGCCGGTGACAGAGAGCACCAGCACCAGCCCCCCATGCAGGTCTGAAACAACACACAGAAGGGTTCACTCACCTCAACCCAACAACAGCCAGAATCTGTATTCACATCCTCACTACGGCAGGACAGACAGGCTGACAATGGAGTGTGACCTGCAGGAGGAGGAGGAGAACAGGGGGACAGGAGAGGGGGGAGGAGGGGAGAGGAGGACCAGGAAGAGGGCAGGAACCTACACTGGGTGAGGGCCAGCAGCAGAAGGGATGACAGGCCTGTCACAATGGCAGACAGCAGCAGGATGCCACGGCGACCAAAGTAATTGACAGACATGCACAGGAAGAGGCAGGCCAGCGCTCCCGTCAGAACACGCAGGAAGTAGATGAAGTAGAAGTTGGAGGAAAAGCCGTGCAGGTTCCTGGTGAAACAGTACTGGATCCCTGTGCCTATAAACCTGAAACAAAGATGGAAGTCCAGTCTTGTTTACTTACATCTACATTGATTCATTTAGCAGACGCTTTTATCCAAAGCGACTTCCAAGAGAAACATTTACAAAAGAGCATCGGTCACTGATCAAAACAACAAGATAGTCCCCAAACATGGCGGGTAGTCAGATTATGAAACATACATCGTGGGAAACTTAACCAAGTGGAGAAAACCCCCACCTATCCCTAAAGCTAAACCAAATCTCAGTTCATCTCAGTTCTACACCACAGCCAGTCATCCAATCAGAGATGGAGGTCTTACAGAGTGAAGCTGAGGATCAGACAGTTCCTCCAGATGGTCCTGGTGTGTCTCAGCACTAAGACCGACTGATATTCTTCATGGGTGTCCTCCTCCGGCCAGGCAGCGTCGATCTCTACAGAATACACACGGCCTTTAGTGACTGCACAGGGGGGGTGTAGTTGCGCCAAATTCACTCGTTTTTGTCCTGTTCGTGTTGCCTTGATCTAGATGGGATTTCCTGCATCTCTACTAAATATCAAGAATAGATTTTATATTTTCTTGTTGCTTGCTAGCCAGCCAAACCCATGTAGACAAGCTAGAACTGTATGTTTGTAAAATTGCATAGAAGGTTTTTGTCCGCTGCCAGACCCTTTGTCAATGGTGGTATCCATTAGCAGTATCCTATTCAGTTTCACTGGGAATCCTGTAACTTATTCCTCGTTGCAGTCTGGAACACCTAGTAATATGAAGCCACCTCCAAATAGAAGCTCATTCTTTTTGATGTCATCTTCTTGATAGAATGTAGTGCCCCTCTCCCTAATCAGAACCAGAACCAGCTACAACCAGGAAGAGAACAGAACCTTTAAAAAACGCTAACGCAGCCTGATTAGAACTCGGGTCATTTCACCACCAGGACGAAAGCTGCTTCACAAATGCGCTCATGCGCGTTAAATGTTGTAAATTTACCTGACAGCAGTCTCTCAGCAGGGTAAAGCTCATCTCTCGTACACGCTCCGTTCCTGGTGGAGAACAGCTGGAGGCTCAGTTTGGCCTGGGGGATCTGGGAGGTGGCGAGCAGCCAGCGGGGGGACTCTGGGAACACCCACACAGCACTGGGGAATGCACACACACACACAAGGGGAGATCTGATGCACATGTACACATGCATGGGCTCTCCAAGTTCCTGATGCAGACAGACCGACCGACTCACCACCAATAGGAAAGCAGCAGGAGCAGAGGTATGGTGGCCACAGCTTGGAGAACCGGCCAATCACGGCACAGGACAGCCAGCCCAGGCAAAAGCAGCTCGGCACATACAGCAAAAAACCCACTGACCATGGAAACCATGAGGCGATGGGGAGGATCACACAACTCTAACCCTGAGAGACAAAGAAACAAAGAGAGACGGAGAGAGAGACAGAGAGAAACAGAGAAACAAACAGAGAGAGAGAGAGAGAGAGCAAAAAAAAAGGAGAGAACTTTTACATTCACTTGACAAGGTTAAATGAGAGTCCTTCTGCATCTTTCCCTCGCCTGACAGAGGGAGCGCTAGCGAGTTTATTGTCCTTGACTGTGTCCTGTTATTGTATTCCTCTTCCTCCTCATTGTCCTGGAAGTGGAAAGATTCCTTATTCCCTCCTCCACGTCAGTCTGCCTGACCTCAAACCCAGATCTGAACCACATTTCTCCAGGATCTCACAGGAATGCATGGGTGTGTACGGTAGCCCCAGCTGGGGTCAACCTGGTGTCAAACTGAGCCTGGCACCACTAACGCCCACAGATCTCTCCTTATACACACGCAGCTATCATCTCCTACAAACACCCAGACTCTGCAAGCAAGCACGCACAAACACACGCACAAAGATACGATTGCAGGAAGGAATTAAAGGAATGGAAAGGTTCAGAGCGAGGTGGGAGGGGGGTGATGGTGCGGGGGGGCAGGTGTCACGCTCTGAGAATTTCCAGGATGGAGGGTTTCATTGGCTGGCCCCAGGATGGAGGGTTTCATTGGCTAGCCTCAGCTAGGTTCAGAGGCTGAAGTAACGGAGGGAACAATATTGGAGTGAACGGTAATGGAGTGGCTTTAATCGACTGGGCTGGGTAATTCACATGACCTCTTGGAAAATGAAATTACAGGAAATGTGATTACACGGAAATAGAACACAAATTTCAGTCAGTGTTGGATGGAAATACTTGACATACTTGAAGCAGAAGCGGGGAGGGGGGGGGGGGGGGGGAAGCGTACTCACTGGAGATGTATGATGAGAGGAAGACCCCAGCCAGCATGGAGCCCTGACTGAAGCGCAGCAGCAGGAACACCCCAGGACTGTTGGACAGACAAACGGCCACGCCCAACAGGCCGGAGAGGGACACTGATAGGAGGAAGGCTCGCCGCCGACCCAAGCTGGATCCACACACACACCACACACACACATAGAAAGGTTGAGAAGTTATGTGGTGATTTGTTAAGTGAGTGGTGGACACTCAAAAAGGGCTACACAAATCACAATTGAGTACTGTACAAGTGCACAGCCATGCACACACTTACCAGTCACACAGCATTCCCATGAAGACATACCCCAGGATCCACCCACTCATGAAGCAGATGTGCTGAACAGGAATCTTCCAGTAGTTTCCACACACCAGGTCCCACTAAGGAGGTAAAGGTTAAGGGTGTATGTGTGTGTATTCTGGGGGGGGGGGGGGGGGGGGGGAGTATGGTTCCACATATCAATTCCTCAGTACTTTGAGAATGCTAACAGCACACCCTATACGTCCTTGACCAACGTCTTATATAACATGCAGGACATAGTAGGGTAATCAAAGGGTAAACAAAGCACACACACACACACGGATGCCCCAACAGGCATACACACACAAACGCTGGGAGAGCCATGAATAGTCTGTGTGTGAGGGAACATGTCCTGGCCGATTCAATTAAGAGTGGAGGTTGATCACGTTAAAACCCAAAAGCACGGAGCCCCCTGGTATGTGAGCTTCCATCTCCTTCCTCCACGCTTTCCAATCTTCCTGTCTTCATCCCACCATCAGCCCCACCAGTTACAGCTCCAGATCACTTTCAGTAGCACCCTTCGAGAACTTTATCTTAATAGAACAAGGTACAATGACTGCCGTTTGCTAGATAAGACAAATTTGCTTAACAGACATTCTATTTAGCCACTTCTCCCTTACGCAGCTGTTTGCCTGGATCGATCAGCACCTTGTATTACCACACCAGGGAGACTAAATACTCTGATCCTTTTACAATATTTACTAAACAGGATCGGCCTCTGTGAGCTCAGTCAACTGGAAAGCTCCAGGTCAACATTAACAAGTAGGTTTAAGACTTGTTAAGTCAACACATGCTTTTCTGAGACTTTAAGGATGACTTAAATGAGACAGATGATGAAGATGACTGTGAGTTGACTTGATTGGGACAGGGGTTCTAAGTAGAGGAGCTTATCTCAGGAAGTCACTCCCTTAGACTGCTGTGTTTCCTGTTGTGTTGTCAACAACACACAAACAACTTCTACAGCTGCCATGAAACAGTATAAGTTGTATTGCTTAGCATTTGACTGATATTCTTCTACTTGGGTCAAGTATGATATACCAAAACACATGACTGATCACCCGGCAAACCTCAAACAAGCCAACACACACACGAACACCTGTACGTTTTGGAATCCTTTACCTCCGTTACGAAGTTGCTTTGAAGCCCAGCAGCTTTGGAAAACTCCCAACCTTTAGTGCAAGGGACCGTTTCTTTAGGAACATCCTCCGATACATTGGAAGAATAGTTTAAGGGGTACTTATAAAGTGTGCAGTGGCTCAACCCAGAGCCGTTAACCCAAGGAATTGTAAAATTAAGATATCCCTGTCGGGAATAGTTGCTGAGTAAGAAAGCGGAGGGTAAAAGAGCCGGGTCTGGTTTACAGTGGTAACTGTCTGGAGTCAAAGTGTAGAAAACATCTGTAAAAAGATTCAGCATGACTGCAAAGTTCGGAAGCCAACTGAACACGGCCACGATGCGATTGTATCGTCCATATCCACCTATTTTGGGGTAAATCTGCGCATCATATTCCATTTTCCGAGGGGCTGGTGCTGTAGTGATCGCAGCTGTGGTCTACATGTTAGTGCTGGGGTTCTGGCTGCGCTGGAGGCTGAAGGAGGCGGAGACTCTTCTGCTGGGGAAACAGCGCTATTATGACACCGATGAGCTTTAAGCCCCACCTTTTTACATTTATTCATTTAGCAGACGCTTTTGTCTAAATCAACTTACAAGAGAGAGCATTACAAAAGAGCATCGATCACTGAGCATAGCAACTTGATAGACCCCAACATAGCAGGCTTAAAGATTATGAAACATACATCATGAGAACCAATAAGTGCCAAGGGAAGAACTATAAGAGCATTCAACTGAACATTATACAAGTTTTAAGGTGAGTCTAGGCCAGGCTGTAGTCCACCAGTGGTACAAGTCATAGCACAACAATAGGAAGTTTCTGAACTACAGCAACAACAAGTGATGTTTCTGAGAGCCATAATAGTTCTACTGATTCTAAGTGCCATTGAATTCTCGGAATAAGTGGGGTTTGAGCCTTTTTTTGAAGGTGAGGAGACAACCTTTAATGGGAAAGTTTAGGGCAGTGGTTCTTAACCTGGGTTCGATCGAACCCCAAGGTGTTCGGTAAGTCAGTCTCAGGGGTTAGAGGTCAAGACACATCCGACTCATGATTCGTGATGACACGACCAATTAAGAAGGGCTTGGTGAATGCGCATCAGAATCAGAATCAGGTTTAATCGCTTTGCAAGATTTACAAACATAGAATTCACTGTGGCTGAAAAGAGCAAACACAGAACAGATATTTGACATAATAATAAAAAATAAAACAGGATTACAAAAAATATAATGTAAAATACACTACAAATTGGATTCAAATAACATACAAGTACAAATAACATAAGTACAAAGTGGGCACTAGCTGTAGGCCTACATATGGAACTGGTGGGGTTCATATGCTGTACTCTTATCATCATAGACATGTTTTCATCCGACTGACTCCTGTCATGTATCAACAGAATTGATTCAGACGTGGTGACGCTCGGGAGGAAATTACTCCGAAACTGAATGAGTTTGCGCAGATGACGTGTCTGCCCACGCGGGTATTGAATTTGATTCGTGGAAAGGTTGTCTGCAAAGTGCATTGTGTTGTACACATTTACACTGATTCATTTAGCAGGCGTTTTCCAAGAGAGAGGATCAGTCACTGATCATAACCATGTGATGGTCCCCAAACAGCGGTTTATAGATGATGAAACATACATGGTGAAAAACCAACAAGTGCCAATGGAAAAGACATGAGAGCGTTCAGTTAAACAAGTTATAATTATAAAGCAAGCATCTCCAGCGGGCAAATAGTGAACCTTCAGGAAGCAATCAACAAAGCAACAACAACAGTGCACCTGACTGAGAGTACCAAATATTCTACAGATTAGGACCTTCAAAATGGCAACAGGTCCCCCAGTAGTAATCCTTATGATTCTGGGGGAAAGATTACTATTAGGTCCAGCAGTTATTCCTAAATACTGTTGAACTCCTGGTACAAGTGCATCTTGAGCCTTTTCTTGAAGGTGAGGAGACAGTGTTTCTGTGTGTAGCAACCTTAGTAGAAAAATTAAAGGTATATGTGTAGGGGCCTGTCCCACATTGGAGCTTTATGTAGTGTGTGAATGTATCCAAGAAAACAGAATGGAAAGTGACCAGACATAATTAATATTTCAAAATTTTATTAACGAACATAATCTCTGAGGAACAACAGCAGTTCTCGCGCTCTCTGTACATGCAACTGTAGAAAATAACAATTTTGAATTTTTATTCATAAGTTTAGTTCTTTTATTTTCAGTTTCTCGCTTTTTGATTTTTGCAGGAAATCAACACAGCTAAAGGTGTAAGTACTGGATATTTTACAGCACTGACGATAGCATCATCAACCCATCCCCCCCCCCCCCCCGTCCCCCAAGCCCCCTGATAGCTGCTCCAACAATATGTACACAATTCAACTACATTGTACAAATAAAAAAAGTTACATTGTTACATCACCAGCGAGCGCAGGCTCGTGGCCGTTGGAACCCCACATTCTACGCAAGTATAGACTATTACAAAGAGGAGGGTGCAAAACGTCCTGGGACTATATACAGCTATGTACAATGTCTCTTTAAACGCTTTACAGGAGGAACATTTACACAGAGGAGACCCACCTCAACTCAAACATACCACAGGTGTCAGAAAGATAATAAATAGTTTTTTTTCTCTTTTCTTTTTTTTTCTCTCACCAGTTTAAAGAATAATTCTCCATGCTTTTTATGAATCATTTGTCATTCTAAATAAACAGCTACTGTCTGGTTCAATAAAACAAGAAATAAACATTAAAAAAAGGCTTGAAATTGTGATTCTAACAGTTGTGTGTGTGTCCAGTTAGAATGAGCTTGTCGGATGAGCAGAGCTAGAAATGAAGAGGTAATGTGTTGCAGAATGACAGGAGTTTCCAGAGGTCATCTGGACAAGGGTTTGATTGGTGGACAGAGAGCAGGATGGAGACAAACTTCAACCAACAAGTAGGACAGAGGAACTGGACATAAGAGTGGAAATGCAAGATGAACAAATATGTGTGTCAGTTAACCCTTATGTCAGACGTCTGTTAAATACCAATATGGTTGTAACTATTGCTTTGAGTGATGTGCTGCAGGCTGGTGTGCCTGTGCTTCCTGTTCAAATGACCCATCACCATTTCAAGCCTTCATGGTTCAAATAAATGATCAAATAAAGAAAATCAAACAGTAAAGGCAGGGCTCTGCCCGCTGAAGGGAAGAGGTGCACGTGAAACCCAAACTTGATGCGTTGTTGTAAACAATAAACCAAGAACTTGAGGCTGTGGTCAAAGTAACAGTTTACATTCTGTTCCTAAGCAACGTGATTGACATGCCACTGGTGCGTAGCCTCAAACAAGAAATAAACAGAACA
Source organism: Neosalanx taihuensis (assembly GCA_030340665.1). Taxonomy (NCBI): domain Eukaryota; kingdom Metazoa; phylum Chordata; class Actinopteri; order Osmeriformes; family Salangidae; genus Neosalanx; species Neosalanx taihuensis. Next base: position 10,461,947 of record CM059295.1, on the reverse strand, counting down.
GACAACAGCAACACTACATACACTGGTCGAAACACGCACACACACACACACGCACACAGACACACAAAGGATTCTGTTGACAAAAATCACCCACTTCCAAACTAATGGAAAAATAATTAACAAAAACAAACAAAAAAAACAAAAAGACACTGGACTTGAATCTAAATCTCTGGCATATTCCTAACCATGACTGTGTGTGCTATAAATATTTGGTGTGAATCTTGACATGTTTTGTAGGAGTAAGTGTATATCTATACATCTAGTCAATTAACTTGTGTAGTGGAACAGGCAAATGCTAAACTTGACTAGTCATGCCATCCACACCTATGATCTCACTGAGTAAATAACCTTTGTGACTACATTGTTTAACTGAATATTTCTATTAGGAGAGAACGACTCTGTCCATCACACACAGGCAGAAGTGGGGGCAGCTATGGTAGCTAGGTCAGAGAGGGTTCCAAATCAGGACCAGCTGGGCGAAAGCAAATCAATCTATTAACCAACAAATCAATCTACCAATAAGATTAAACGACAACACCGTCACACTAACATTTTAACTTCCATTTTTGAGGTTCAGCTAAATCAATTCTGTCGGTGCTTTTTGGCGTGGAAAGGAATTGAGAGGAACTGGCGCCAGTCACTGCAATAGGTGAACACCACACTGCACAACATGGGACAAGGAGGTCAAACTGAGAACAACCAGGAAGTCCCACCACTTAAATAACATCATTTGAACGAAGATGTGAAACACTGCCTTTTGTATTGTTACTGTCATTAATAGGGATTAATCAATCATGATCGGTCAGGGGATATTTGAATACGACCAAATCTTAAAAAGAAAAGAAATAAAAGGATTAAAATGCAAATTAAAACCTTTGTTGGAAGAGATTACTTTCCTTCAGGACTTTGAAGTGTGCCTCAACTGCCAAGTCGAATAATTATTTTTAAAAGGAGACCAGGTTAGTTATGATGTCAAAATACTAATAAAAAAAAAAACACAGGAGATTTCTTTTAACGTGGAATGCAGCCTGTGACAGGAGTAATGTATAAACAATATCACCTGGAAATGGAGGCTTGATGAATGCTTCTTGTCTAAGGGTGTCTGAGTGCATGCTTACACATTTCACATCAGATAAAGAACCTGGATATGCTATCGCACAAGTGACTTGTGGGTTGCCTGTCAGGGGAACAGACCAACTCATTTGGAAGATGAAACGGGGACAGAGCATTATGGCCGTCAGATAGTGAGTACTACACATAACTATACAGCTCCACTAGACAAAAAGAAACACGGACAGAGAAATAATAGCATCTGAAAATGGAGTTATATATATATTTATATGTGATTGATTTACTTGTTTGTGACCTTTCTCTCTCCCTCTAATCGTAGTTTGACTTGACAAACATTGCGTAAAAGTAAATATTTCCTGTGAAAAGGCATTTTCTTGGTTTTTTCGATTTTCAAATGTAATTGTGTAGTAAAGCAATGATTAATACACCAGTTTCTTCTGTTGAAATAAATCCATAACCTTTCTGCTACATGTGTGGACTGGCTGATGAGTCTAGGTTGGGTTGTGTTCGGTTAGAGGGGGGATCTACCAGCTAGCTGTACGTGTTGTGGTGATAGTAACCCAAACTAGGAGCCTACTGTGGCCCATCCTGGGACAGAGTCTTCAGGAAGGAACATTACGACTGTGCACTGGCATCTAAATACTGACAGCATACACATTTTGGCCCATGGGTATATGAGGGGGAAAGTGCTGCCTGAAAGTGAACTGTACATACAAAGATACTTTTGATTCATTTAATCTTTTTTTACACTTAACTGAGTGATGTTACAGTACATAAGTTATTTACAACTGTGCAGTAATGTGTGGCAAAATAAATTATCTAGAAGGCAGCGAGAATACATTGGTTAACGAATATAAAAACTGTACATAATTTACGGAATACAATTTTTTTTCTGTGTTTTTTCTTTTTTCTTTCAGATTTTGTTTTCCATTAAACTAATATTGGCTCTGTAGTGTTTCAAGTCACTTCCTCAGAAACAATGAAATGCCCAAGTAAAGAAAAAGACAGACTGACTCCTCTAAACCACCATTTCTAAAGTCTCGAAACGTTTTGATTTCGCAACATTCATGTTATTCTGTTTCCTGTCCTGTATTTCCTGTTGCGGTCGGTTCCTGGTCAGAGTGTGAACTGGAGCGTTGGAGGGAGGAGCCAGATGACATCACGGACTCTCCAGCCTGTCCTCAGAGCTCAGCACTCTCCCCCCCCACCAGGGCAGAGAGGCTTCAAGTCCAGTCTCTTCCCCTCCGACAGAGAGCTGACACACACACGCCCACACACACACACGCACACACACACGCGCACACACACACTACCGACCCCCCTGATGCACTGCTGCATGTGTGCAGCGCCACTATGTGGTGTGGAGTGGCACTGCAGGCGTAGACAGACTGGGGGACTGCTCTCTGGCTTTGAGTGTGGCCTTATCGTCCTGAGCAGAAAGACTACGCATATCCACGCAGGCTCTTTCCTATCCCCTAAAGGACACCGTTGGGAGATCCCATAATGCATCTCTTAACGCAGACACACTTTCTCCAGACCACGCCCTTGTTTTGGTCACTGGGCTCTGATTGGCCCCAGCCCTGGGAGGCTCCTCCTCTGGGAAGTGATCCAAGTAAGTGGGAGGTCTCAGGTTTCGGCTCAGTGGAGGATCATCAACTAACAGAAAATAGATCTCTCTTCTCCACTGCTCCACCACGGACCAGAGAGGCGGCGAGGGCAGACGCCCGCCCACCAAGCCTCGAAGCAAAGCCGCTTTCGCGTTCCATACGATCAGACAAAAAGCATAGAAACTCGAAGGATGAAAGTGCAAGTTGCGTTTTTGTTTGTTCACCTCTTTCCCCGGTAAAAAGACTCCTCTCACGGAAGGGGAATCATCTGCAAGTTTTTTTGTCTTTTACAGTTTTTTTTTGTTTTCTATATAATATATAGGTTTTATAGTCCTCTTCAAACTGGCTAGCCCTTTCCGTTCGATCTGTAAAATGTCTCTTTGAGAAGAAGTGGCGGAGGACGACGTGCCGTGACTCGGCGCTGGGGTTCGTGTCACGCGGGAAGCAGGACAAAGTCGTCGTTGACGTCCACCATGGGGACGTAGAAGGAGGGCACCTCGTTGACGCACAGGGACTTGTGACCTGCAGGGTCCAGCTCCTGGACTTTCAACTGCCACTCCATCCTCTGGACCGCGTTGAGGGCGGCTGCCTCGTGTTGCTGTCGCATCAACAGACAGGTCTGGGGGGGGGGGGGGAGAACAGGAGTTATCATACCAGCACGAGTCGTTCTTCTCTTACGAATCTCTTTGTGATTTACGTTTAGTCATTTAGGAGACGCTCTTATCCAGAGCGGCATGGAGCGAGTACAGGGACATCCCCTCCAGGCAAGTAAGGTGGAGTGCCTTGCCCAAGGACACAACGTCACGTTGACACAACTGGGATTCAAACCAGGGACCTTCGCATTACTAACCCAACACCTGCGCCACATGACTCCGAACTCCAATTTACTTGGGCAAGGATAGGAGGACCCTTCTTAACCGAACAGGGTCCAGTCTAACATGACCAGAGGTGCAGCGAGCGGAGGAGCTTACCTTCATGCGGTCGTACTTGTCATCGACGTCCTGGATCCAGGAAATGAACTGGCGAGCGTTGAAGCGATCTCTCACGGACTTGTTCTCGTCCCCCTAACATGGCACACACAAGAAGATGACACAGGGCTTAACATGCATAGGATACAAAAGCTGTAAGCCTCAAGAAGTTCACAAGAAAGGTTATCACAGCTCAACGTAGGACCAACACAGTCTTATGAAATGGTGATGAACAAATACAAGATGAGCAGAAGATGGCAGCCATGCCAACTACACTGATTGCGGCACAGTGTGTCCTAGGTGATGTCACAGGGACGTTGCCATAGCTACCCACCTGGCTCTCGGAGGGCATGTTGTACACCTCAGAGTCCAGCAGCATGGTGCAGGCGCTGAATGGCACGGCCTGATTGGCTATCGTCCTGGCTGCTCGGCAGTGAACCCGAAGCACTTCCTGCTCGCACGACACAATCAGCTTCTCCTGCAGACAGAGGGGAATGGGTGGGACGTCGAGAGCATTAATACAAGGATAATCTTCTGAAAGGGAAGATTCGAGAAACGAGAGGGGGCGGGAAGACTTTGGAAAAGGGACACTGTTCAGGGTGCAGAACGGAGAGAGGACCCACGGATGAGGACAGCCTTACCCTCTCGATGCTGTGCTGCAGCCTCAGCTTGCCTCTCACACCTTCCTGCTGTCTAAAGAGCTCCTTCAACGGCTCCGTGAGGGATGGAGGAGGAGCGATCTAAAAAGCACGCCGACGGGAACACGTTAAGCGATCGTCATCCCAACATCACAGCACAGCCAATCACATGCGAGAACATTATAATAATAATAATACCTAATTTAGAAGATGCTTTCGTCCAAAGCGACTTACAGTAAGTACAGGGACATTCTCCCTGAGGCAAGTAGGGTGAAGTGCCTTGCCCAAGGACACAACATCACATACAACCTTCCGATCCTGAGGCCAACGCCTTAACCCGCTGAGCCATCTGAATGCCTGCACATTAAGTCGGACAGGACAGCGGCATCGGGTTCAAGCTAGAGTGAGCTTGTGTGTTTGGACTCACCACAGGGATGTGCAGCTTGCTGAGGGGTTTGCCATCCAGCAGGTAGGAGCCCGTGTAGGTGACGTACTCTGCGTAGCACTGCGGGGCCTGGGGCGTGATGTAGCAGAGGATCTTCCTCTTCTCCTCGATCTTCTTGCGGATCTGCAGGTACTCGAAGTACGGGTTGGAGCGGTCGCTGTGGTAGGGCTCGATGTCGTCCAGCTTGATGGCGTTGACGATGACGGCCAGCGTCTGCTGGATCATTTCGCGGGTCTGCTGCATGGCGGTGTTGACCAGCTGCACCTGGACCTGCTGCTGGCCGGAGCGGGGGAACTTCCTCTTGCGCGGGTGCTGCGTCTGGGAGTCGTCCTCCTCCAGGACGCGACCTTTCACCTTGCTGAGCACAGCCGGGGCGGCGGGAGCAGAAACGGGGACGCTCACGCCGACCACCTCCTTCTTCTCCTCCTTCTCCCCAGTCCCAGCCACGGCAGAGACCAGGGTGGGGGTGCTGGTGGGGGTGGAGGCTGCAGTGCTAGGGGTGGTAACCGAGGTCGCGGTAGCAGGATTCGGCACCGTGCTAACTGGAGTAGAGGCTGAGGATGTCGTCACGCAAGCAAGGGTGGTGGCGGCGGCGGCGGGCACGTTCTTGTTCTGATTGGCCAGCATCTGGGCACGGTTACGGGTCATCCTCTGAGGAACCTCCTCCACTTTCTTGGGGGTTACGTCCGTCTGCAGCGCGGTCAAGGTAACCGTCAACTTGGACGTGGTCTCCAGAGCCTCCGACACCTGAACCGTGCTGGAGATGGTCACCGCGACCGGGACCGAGGCCAGCGGGCTAGAAGAGGACCCAAGAGAAGACTCGGCCATCTGCCCATCCGGTTCTGGCTTGTCGGTAAATGAGGGATCCATTCCTGAGACCACGGGCAGTGACAGAGAGTCGGTCAGGTTCATGTGTCTGTGGGGCTGACAGCTGTCAGGCTCCACAGCAGGGAACAGCAAAGTTCCATCCGTTTGAGGAGGTCCCTCGTACTGGCCTCTGGCCTCCAAGACGCCCTGCTGCTTCAAGGAGGAGCTGACTGCCACGCTCTGAGGCTCTGCGTCCAGCGCTGCCTGGTAGGGAGGCTGAGGTGAGGGCACCTCCAGGTCCTGCCCAACCTCGCTGAGGGTTAGACCCACAGCAGGGCAGGGGGCCTTGGCCAGGCTGGGAAGGTCTACATCCATGAGCTCCGGTTCCTCTTGCCTCTCGGTCAGGCAGGGTCGGAGGTGGCCAGACAGGGCTTTGAGCTCGGCAGTCTCTGCGTTTCGGGCGTCAGGCTCCTGCATTTCCTTGTCGGGCAAAGGCAGGTCTGGGAGGGAGAAGGGGCCCAGGTCGTCCAACTCATCCACGGTGGCGGCAAACGGATCAGCCCAGGGCACCACTGGCTCATGGCCCCCTGCTGGGACCAAATGGCTCTCTGTGGGGAAGCTATGGGCACTCTGTCTGCTGTCTGGACTGATCTCTCTTATACAGGGAGCTTCTGGCGCAATCTGGTGGCTGTCCTCTAAAGGCTTACAGTCCGTGAAGAAAGCTTCCAGCCTGGTCGAGGAGGAGGTGTTCATGTAGTTAACCTGCGTATCCAGGGAAGCCGCTTCAGGTCTTTCTGGGGAAGGAATGTCTTCCACCGCTTCTTTCTGCTCTTCAAAGTCAGACTCCGGAACATAAGTCCTTGAGTAGGAGGCGTAGGGAGGGGTGACGGAAGTGTGGCTCGGGATGTGGTGGATCTCGCTGTCCGAGTTGGAAAAGGGGCTGGTGATCTTGGAGACGGCCACCTCGATCTCGCCATAGTTCCTCTGGGGAGACTTTGGGAGCATGTCGGAGTTCCAGGCCAGGTTGTGTTCGCAGGAGTTTTCCCCAATATTGGCTGAGTGAGGGTGGGAGGGACTGAGGTCATGTGCCTCGGCGGCCCGCCGGTCTGGGGAGTCGGCCCAGGTCTTCTGCAGGGGCTCCTCATGCGTTGGAGAGAAGGCGGCGCATTCCTCCTCCTGCCTCCGCTGCTCGGCCTCCTCCGCCGCACGCTCCGCTCTCTCCTCCACATCACCCTCTTCCTCCTCCCCTTCCTCCTCTGACATCACCTCTTCCTCCTCCTCCTCCTCCTCTTCTTCTTCTTCCTCCTCTTCCTCCTCCTGCTCCTCAGTGACAGGATGAAGGTAGTCAGAACCACTGACTGGGTCTGAGGGCACTAAGCTGGGTTCACTGTGGTGAGGCTCTGGGAGGTCATCTATGTCCAGAGGGGGCAGCGCTGCCGGGGCTGGGGTGGGTGGAGCTGCAATGTCCAGGCATGGCTCCTGGGGGTCGGGTCTGTGGGCGGGGGTGGAGGGATTGAGGAGGAAGTTGGCGTAGACATTCTCTGGATCGTTGCCCTCTGGGCACACCAAGCTGGAGCTGGCGCCGTCTGGCGCTGGTTGAGCAGGCTCCACCTGAGGGGACATCATCCTCATGGGGGAGAAGTACGGAGAAGACAGGCAGTCCAGTCTCTCAATGGACACCGGCTTGTCCTCTGCAGGGTGGGAGACTGACAGGTCGAAGTCGGAGTCTGCTGGCATGCTCTGCTGTCGGAGGAACTTGTCAGCTTCAGCCTTAAACTCATCCTCCAGGGGTCTGCGGACCTCCGAGGAGCCGGAGCGGCTCACCAGAGGAAGCTGGAGGTTCTTAGCAGGGGTCAGACACGTGCCCTCTTGAAAGCTGTGGGAGGAGTTGGAGTACCTGAAAGAGGTAGAGGCAGGCCACATGAGAAATGCTTTAAAACACTCTGATATAAATACTGCAGCACTAATTAAACAAGAATACAATGAGCACTTAGAACTAGTGAGTACAAAATGTTGTAAAGCATGAGTACTAGTATGCACCCTATGAAATGAAGTATGAAACGTGTACATGAAATAAAATTTGCTTAATGGCCTAAAAGATTGGAGAAAGAATCAATGTATACCTGTCAAAAAAGGATGGGGAGCAGGCATTCATCGACATGGTCATGGCCGAGGAGTTTTGACAGTCCAGGCCATCAAACATGATGTCAGGGTAGTCCTCCGCACTGCAGGAAGGAGTCCTTGGGGTTTGCATCACCTCCTCATAGCTGGGACAAGAGATGACAGATGTGGGGGTGGGAACACCAGTGGGCCGGTTTTGGTCCGGTCTGGGAGAGGCAGGCAAGTTCTCTTTCATCTGATGGCCAGCCAGCCAGTCCTTGGAGTTGTGACCATCCATGGGCTGGGACTTCCTCTCAGGAGACATAATTTGGGCTGGGAGACCCACGTCTTTGAGCTTCTTCTCCTTCAAGGCGGACTCTAAACTGTTGGATTTCTTGGTCGACAGCTCGCTGCGGTTTTTCCTCAGCTCCTCGGTGGACTTGGTTTTGTCCTTGAGTTTGGGATCTCCTGATCGATGCCTCAGTTTTTCCATCTGCTTCATCCTCTCTTTATGTCTCTTATGACGCTCCTCGATCTCCTGGTCTTTCAAACTCAACATCTGCCCAAAGCTCGTCAGTCTGAGGTCACCGTCAACCAGCAGTTTCTCACGAGGACGGTTGTCTTTCCGAGTCATGTCTTTGGACAGACCGAGTTTCTCGTTCTCCTCTTTGACCTTTGACTTGAGGTGATCTGTCCTGCCATCTTTTTCAAGGGCCTCCCTATTTCTTTCCTTCTTTGTTTCAAATTTAGGACTGTCTTCCCTGGACCTCTCTTTAAGATTGGTGATTTGAGGGCTCTCTTTTAGTCCAGACTTGATGTCCTCCTTGGAGTGCTTGAAGGATCCAAAATTGTCAACGTACTTATGTTTGTCCTCCTTGATCTTCTCCTTGTGTTTTTCCTTCTTCTTTTTGTCCTTGATTTTTTCACTGATGACACTGCTGGCTTTGTCCTTGTCAGCCTTTTTAGACATCTCCTTTTCAAACTCCAACGTCTTGTCAAAATCATCCTCTCCATCCCCTTTAGACCCGTAGGGGAACGTGTAGGGGTCAGCCTCCAGAGGCATCGTTTCCTTTTCAAAGGGAAGACTCTCTCTACGACCGTAGGACTCTCGGATCTCTTCCGTTTTGTCTCTCTTGTCGCCTTTCTTGACCTTCTCCTTCTCCTTGTCGTGGCTCTTTTTGGAGGATGAGGAAGAGGAGTGCCGGTGTCTCTCCTTCTCCCTGAATTTGTCCTGGGGAGTGGAGATGGACAGCGAGTCCCTCCTCTCCTCTGTGATGTCCGGCAGGCTGATGTTGGAGGAGTCATAGTAGCTGCTGAGAACGGGCTCGTGGCCTCGATCCGTGAAGCTGTCTGAGGAAAGCTCGCTGTTCTTGTCGTTGGAGTCGTCTTTGTAGTCATTCATGGCTTCCTCTTCCAGCTTCTCCAGCAGGGACTTCTCGTTCTCCCCGCTGCCCTTGGAGGGCTTCCTGTCCTTGACGTGGTCTTGCTTGTCTTTATATTTGTTCTTGGTCTTCTCCTCGACGGCTTCCCTCTTGTCCAGAAGTTTCTGCTTGTTTTTCTTATCCTGGTTGGAATCTACCGACATCCTTTCTTTACGTTCCTTGTGTTTTAGGTCGACATCTTTTTCTTTCTTGTCTTTGTTGTGTTTCTCCAGGGAGCCCTTCCGATCTTTCCCCACGTCGAACGAGGCCTTTTCTTTCTTCTTCTCTTTGTGGTCTTTCTCCTTCTGCTTCTCTGCCGTGTGTTTAACCTCCGCTGAGTATTTTCGAGGTTTTTCTGTTGCAAAGTGATCCAAGTCATCTCTGTCAGGTGTGGAGTCTTTCCTGTGCGAGTCAGAGAGCCCTAGCGAGTCACTGAGTTTGGCTACACCCCCTTTGTAGTTATCTTCCTCATCCTCACTCTCGTCCGTAAAGACGTCAGCGATCTTATACCAAGTTTTTTCGCGGACCTTCTCTGGCTTTCTCTCCTCCTTTTTTACCTCAAAGAAGTCCTTCTCCCTTTCTGTGTGTTTATCTTGGGAGGGTTTCTCTTTCTTTTCCTTTGTCTGCTCTGAAGCCATCTTCCTGTCTTTTTCTTTACTGTGAGAGTCTTTATATTTGTCTTTAGCCCCGTCCTTCTTCTCCTTAGAGCCTCGGTCTGGGTCCTTCTCCTTCACAGGTTTTTCTGTCAAGCTCTTCTCCAGTTTCTTCTCCTCCTGGTCCACTCTGTCTTTTGGCTTCTCCTTGTGTTTTTCAGCTTTTGACTTCTCCCTTTTGTCCACCGCGTCTCCTTTCCTCTCCTTTTCTTTTCCAGAGTGGTTCCTTTCTCGGATTTCAGATGGTTTGCCCACAGCTTCGCTGTCCTTGAAGAATGCATCGTTCCCATACTCGTCTCGTATCGACTCCTGTTTGATTTTGGAGTCTTTCCTGTCTTTCGTGAACTCGTAGGAGTCTTTGCGGTCTCTACAGCCCTCCGTCGAGTCCTTCTCTTTTTTTTCTTTGACGCTATCTGCAGACTCCTTCCGCTTTTTCTCTTTCTCCAAAGAGTGGCTGGAGTTAAGTTTCTGCTTATCCGCCCAGTCCTTTTTCTTTTCGCTGTTTTTTTCTAACGAGTCTTTCTCTTTCTTCTTGGAGATTACTTCTTTCTCTGCCCGCTTGTCATTGTGCTCTGACTTCTTGTCTTTGACCTTGTTCTCCTTCCTCTTGTCCCTGCTCTCTTCTCGAACCGTCTCCACTATCAGCTTGACAGCATTGTTGGCTTTATATTCCTTGTACTCCTTCACAGGCGTGTCCCAACTGTCATCTTCGTAGAGGGAGGAGTCCGAGGAGAGGTCTGAAGCCCATCGGTCATGGTGGTCGTCGGAGGCACTTTGCTTGGTGTCTTCAAGGTTGAGGAAACGATTGTTGACATCATAGCCTTGGTAGTCAGGCTCCTCTTTAGGCACCTTCTCCTTCTTGGATTTCTCCTTTTCGTCCCGGGTGGTGTTCTTTTCTTTCTCCCCTTTCAGATGTTTTTCCTCTTTCTGCTCCCCCTTTCTGTCCACCTTCGAGGACTTCTCCTTGGACTTCTTCTTCTTCTCCTCTTTGTGGGCTTTCTGTTTCTCCTCTTTGGGTTTCTCCTTCTCCTTAAGATTGCGCTCCTTGTCGACCTTTATCGGCTTCTCCCTCTCTTCCTTGCTCGGCTTGTCCTTGGCAGAATCCTTCGTTTTCTTTGCTTTCTCCTCTTTAGTAGGTCTTTGAGTCTCCTTTCCAGTTGACCAGTCCTTGTCTTCTGATTTGACTTTTGAAGGTCTGTCCTCCTTTTTCGAGTGATCTTTGTCGTGTTTGGATAACTTGACCTTGCTCTCTGCGGGGGACTCGGTTTCCACGAGCAGGGACTTTTGTCGTGAATCGTCGAAGTCAAAGGAAAAGCTTTTAACAAACTTTTCGTTCATGTCTTGATTGAGCACAAGACTAGGAGCCTTCTCCTTCTCTTTGCTTTTGTGCTTGTGCTTCACTTTATGTTTCTTCAACACCTTGCCATCCTTATCCGTTTTGGACACTGCGCCGTCTGTGTTGGAGTTCTTGTACGAGTCCGAGTTCTTCTTGTCCAGGGCATTCGCATGCACATTGTTAGTCTTCTTCCTGTTCTCCTGGGCTTTCTTCTTCACCTGTTTGACTGACTCTACGCTCGAGTCAGCTGAAGAGTAGTCCGACTCACTGGACAGCCTGGTTCTGACCGAGTCCGAGAGGGAACTGGCGTCCGACCACAGAGGAGATGACACGGTCTTCCAGCCGTCGGTCCTCCACTGCTTTGGGTGCTGCTCAGCCAGTGACGGTGCCTGTTTCTGAGAGTTCAAGCCCCCGTGAGAAGAGGAGGCATTGAAGACGGAGGATTCTTTAAGGCTCCCAGAGGAGTCCTTTATACAGTTCAAGCTCTGCATCGAGCCCTTCTCATCCTCGCTCTCCAAGTCCTCGCACTCCGAGTCTGAGGTGCAAAACTTGTCGTTGACTTTGTTGAAGCGCACCTCCTTACTGACGCAGTTTTTAGTTTCCTTCTTCCGTTTCTTTTTTACTTTATTCTTTTCTTTTTGCTGCTTGGAGCTCAGGGTGGCAGAGTCCCGAGCTTTGGAGTTAGTTGCCGATGGCGGTTGCCGAGGCGTTGGTGTGGTATAACTCAACGTCCTGTCATCCTCATCTGAGCTGTTGCTGTCCGAGATAATACGCCGGACAGCCTTCTTTGGTGTGAGCGAGTTGCTTTTGGAATAGGTTTTAACCTCCATCTTGGGTATGGAGATGAAGCTGTTGGCCTTGCTAACGGGGTCCTTGCGGAATTCCTTTTTCAGGAGATGTTTGTCATCCACCGGAGGAACACGCTCTTCCTCGTCATCCTCGTCAAATTCGTACTCGTCCTTGACAGGGGTGACGGCGCACTTGGGCGGGTCCAAGTTCTTGCCTTTTAACTTGAGGCCTTTCTCAAATTCAGAGTCTGTGTTGTTGCCATCAACTGAGCTAGAAGGAGCAAACGAAGGAGCGTCTTCTTCCTCCGAGGATTCTGGGTAGAAAAGCAGAGGAAAAGACCGGTCAAAAGATGAGCTTAACACATTCACTGCCTAAACTGACAAACTTAACCTAGACGAGCGTAAAAATGGGTTAACAGTTCACATACCTGATGAACTCTCCTCGCTCGAGGTGTATGTTCCTTTCCCAAGCAGTAGATTCAGCATGGTCGGGGAGTTGGCGACCTTTAACGGAGTCTCGCCTCTCCGATTACTCTGACGAGGGTCCCCTCCATACCTTAAAAGCAACTTCACCACCTGAGGGAGAATGCACACATCAATGTAAAAACTCTTAAGGCGTTTGTGGTTTGACAGTGCACAAGGCGGCCGGTATACATACCTTGAAGTGTCCGTTATTGGATGCGTCATGTAGAGGGGTATCGTCATCCAGACCCTTGGTGTTGACCTCCGCCCCGGCTGCCAGCAGCTGCTTAGCCACATCGTAGTAGCCTCTGTTACACGCCTCATGCAATGCAGTCCAGCCTAGAGGGGGGGGGGCAGGAGGAGTCGAATCACGATCGTCCAACCACAGAACAGACTGATAGAGAGAGAGAGGACGGGGGGGGGGGGTGCGGGGGGGGGTCGAGCAGAAGATAGGACCCGTGGTGAACGGACAGCTCCTCTCACCTGCAAAGTCTTTTACATTCACGTCGGCTCCCTCGCTGATGAGCTCCTTGATGCGGCGCGCCTCCCCTCGGATGGCCCGCCCGGTGCAGTCGCGTCTCGCCGCGCTCGTTGCGTTTGTTCACTTTGTCTTTGGTTTTAGATGCAGAGTTTGCGTTCCCTTCTGACCCAGACTGGACTGCGACTGATGCTTTGGTGTTGTGTCTGAAAGGAGAGGGGAAGTCTTGATATTCAACAGAAAAAAAAAAACAACAGCATGGAAGATATTTTTGACTATAAATGTGAAGTCTTGTTCGCTTCAAATTAACTTTGTTCAAGACTCGGCCTCTGGATGGCAGTATTGCTGTAAAAGTTGTCAGCAGAACCGTGGATCCATTTAGTGCGAGCTCTCCGATGGATTTAGGAATTATGGATTCAAGAAAAACCTTAATGATATTTACATTATTGAGTTTGCCGCACATTGTACCAATTTGTACACTTAATCTATGTTCTGTCCTGCAGCCATAAACTAAAGAGAGAATCGCGGGTGTCTGGAAGCACACGATCTCACGCTCACAAAAACGTCACCGAATGGACTACCCAAAACTGAGACCTGATGTAAGAATATTCATATTTATCCATAAGAGGATTACCAGAGGGGAGATATGGCATTGTATTACACTGGCATCAAGTGTTTTAAATCAGCAGACATTCAAAACGCAGCACTCGGGAGGAAATGCTAGGCCAGTCTAATCTAATAGCAGAAAGCAGATGAGATAAATAAACAAGAACCTTGTCTGCTTGCCTGGTCTCCGGATGCTCTGTGGTTTTGGCAGAGGGCTGAGATTGCTCTATTAGTCCTTCTCAGACTAGCTGAACCCGACCCCCGCCCCCCCCCCCCCCCCCCCCCCCCCACCCCCTACACCCCGAGGGAAACCACTTTCATTTCCATAATGGTCTCAAGCTACATTCCACTATCAAACCCTACAGTAGCTCCAGTACTGAAATGTTTCGTTTCATCTCTTGGGGCGTTCAAACATGGACCAACTCACTCAGCAGTGAGCTGACAACAATACTGGGGACTGCTAAAGAGTTATTTTTGGTTCATTGAATTCCAAATTAAAAAGAGTATTCCCTGCTCTTTAATGAACTTGGGAACATTGTGCAGCTAGCACAGCTACCAGCATGCTAACGCAACGAGGGAAAGAGGGACAGGGTATCAGCACAGATCCACTCGCCGGCCCCATCGCCTCCCTTCCAGTTCCCCCAGCCTCCCTCTGTCACCCTCCCAGAGACGTGGTCTACATAACAAACGCGCACCTGGACTGTTGACGGACTCCTCGGCCGTCATTTGCATGAGCAGAGCCACCTGCTGGCGCTCGGAGAGGGGGTAGCCGGCCCGGATCCCTGGCATGCCCATCCCAAACGGCAGGCTGGCCTTCCTGAGTTGGTGGGCTCCTTTTTAATGCGCTTCCTCTCCGGACCTTGCTTCTCTGTAAGGGGGGAGAAAGGAGGAGAATAAGAGAGGTGAGGGAACGGGACCAAAGTAGAGAGAGACCGAGTTGCACACCGTCGACGCTCTTTGGTAAACGATACTTTTGCCTTTGTTGTTACACTACCAGTTCCACCCCCACCCCCACCCACCCCCCCACACACCCACACACCCACACACACACCCACACACCCACCCCCACCCACCCACCCACACACACACACACACACACACACACACACACACACACACACAGGGGAAATCGACTTGGACTTGCTTCAATCACTGGACTCCTTTCTGTCCACTGCAACAGATACTACTAACAGAGCCTACTATGCCAAAGACCACATTCACTCCTCGACAACAACTGCCGTCCCAAAGTCATTCCATCTTCTGTTCCTCAGCTAGTCCCCTCCTCGGTCCCAGTTGGGCATATCTACTTTCTGGGGGGGGGGGGGGGCACGCCTGGTGAATTTAATGAGAGATTACGGAGCTGGCCAAGAGGCAGGGAGGAGTCAGCTGTCTTTGGTCTGTTTATGTCTTTGGGGAGGGTGTGACTTGCAGACTGACACGAAGAACAAAATGGCCACTGGTGTACATTTCAATCCAGCCTGGCCAAGGTCAAAGGGCCGACTGGTTAACGGTCAGGTTAGCGGGATCACCACACAACGACCAATGGCAGCTGGCTGTTCAAAGACACAACTAAAAATGATTGCCGCTTGCGTATACAAGGAGAAGCCATGTTTTCTCCACACAACACCGGCACACAGTCCTACGCAAACAGCCTATCAATCATGGCAATCTAAAAGCATGAATAAAGGAGGCAGCTGTTCCTCCTGCATCGCCGGCTTAGTGTCCCGCATCTCCAGAAGCCTGGTACGCCAGGTGTGACCACCAACACACACTACTGACCCCTGGTGGGAGGCAGGCCGGCCCTGCCGCAGCCCGCCTCAAAGCCACAAAAACATGGTCGGAGGAGGGCAGGAAAGATGGCTTCCGGTGGCTTCGGGGCCTTCTCTTTCCAGGCTTCATTCTTCCACAGAGGGAGGGGGAGAGAGAGAGCGAGCTGATGAACTTTCCTTGCCATCTGCGAACACTTAGAGCCAATGCCTCCCCCCACCCCTGATACACTCTCCCCTTCTCCCAGGCGTTTGCCATTTAGACACATTCCTCCAGAACTAAACAGCACGAACCACAGAAACAGACCAAACTTGTTGTTTTGGAAGGGCTGTGGAGAAATGGAAAGAGCCTGAAAAGGCTTTTGGGGCCTGTTCTGCGTCGCACAAGCCGCTGTGCTATAATAAGTTTGGTTTAACATAAGGAGACACGCAATAGGAACGATGAGGATCGAATCGTTTTCAGTTCAGAAGAGAACGATACCAGTCCCTGACTACACGTTTCCATCTTTGCTTCTAATAAGAAGCAGCGAAAAATAATATTAGGTACAGTGAGGACTGCAACCGACAACAGTGTATGGTAACTTTTCACCACACACTAAAATAGTAGGATAAGATGTTTGGGCCTTCAGTTATTCAAACCTATCGAGTTAGCTGTTAGCTTGCGGACCAGCCTATGCATGCTCCCCTCTTGGCCCTCTTCCAAGCCATAAATAACCAAGAGGGAACAGACAACAGCATTTAAGACCAAGCTGGCAGCCAGAGAACGCTAGGCAATGCATTTTTGTCCCCCTAAACCAGGGAACAGGACAAGACAGTAGCAATTTTACAATACGAGCCTGTGACTTAACATACTCGTTAGCCAGAAGATTCCGACCGGGCTGAAACCTTTGAGCTAGCAAGACCAGACTAGCCAGGTGTTCACATTCTGACAGATTCTAGAAGGCAGATGCGAAGGTTATTACATTCTGTCCTTCAGATTCGGCAAATTCTTGCCAGCCAATGAGGATGCAAGCAGAGGTTGAGTGTCGTGTCCTGAGCAGGCCATACCAGTCTGTTGAGATCTGACAACATCTTCCTCTGCTAGACAAAACTACACACACCCACACCCAGAGAGAGAGAGAGAGAACTATCAGGATGTGAATGGAGGGGAAGCAGGAAATGGCTGCAGGACATACTCTGGGCTTTACCAACGTGGTGACGGCTGGAGGAGTGAGAGAGCAGAAAGACAGCAATAGAAGAGAGGGACAGAGATATGAACAGGGAGTGCAATAACAGACTGAAGGCCCAGGTAAGCAAGGCCTGGTCTGCTGCCAGGTACAAGAGTCTCACACAAAACCTGTCACTCCAAACACGGCTCTTCCACACAGACGGTGTACAGCGCACGTGTAGACCTACGTGAAGCGTGTGTGTGTGTGTGTGTGTGTGTGTGTGTGCCTGCCAGGGAGAGGGAAGTGTGGGTAGAAGAAGATCTGAGCACTGTCTCTCCCTCCCACCGGCCCTGACTTTACGGATCAGCTCTATACACAGCTCTACAGACCAGCTCTACACACACAGCTCTACAGACCAGCTCTACAGACACAGCTCTACAGACCAGCTCTACAGACCAGCTCTACACACACAACTCTACAGACCAGCTCTACAGACACAGCTCTACAGACACAGCTCTACAGACCAGCTCTACAGACACAGCTATACAGACCAGCTCTACACGCACAGCTCTACAGACACAGCTATACAGACCAGCTCTACAGACACAGCTCTAAGGACCAGCTCTACACACACAGCTCTAAGGACCAGCTCTACACACACAGCTATACAGACCAGCTCTACACACACAACTCTACAGACCAGCTCTACACACACAGCTCTACAGACCAGCTACACACACAGCTCTACAGACACAGCTTTAATGACTAGCTCTACACACACAGCTCTACACACACAGCTATACAGACCAGCTATACAAACACAGCTCTACAGACCAGTTCTACACACACAGCTCTACACACAGCACAAACAGACCCGCTCTACAAACAACTCTACACGCAGCTCTACAGACCCACTCTACACACAGCACTACAGACCAGCTCTACACACAGCTCTTCAGACACAGCTCTACACACAGATCTTCAGACACAGCTCTACACACAGCTCTTCAGACACAGCTCTACACACAGATCTTCAGACACAGCTCTACACACAGCTCTACACAGATCTTCAGACACAGCTCTACACACAGCTCTTCAGACACAGTTCTACACACAGATCTTCAGACACAGCTCTACACACAGCTCTTTAGACACAGCTCTACACAGATTTTCAGACACAGCTCTACACACAGCTCTATACACAGATCTTCAGACACAGCTCTACACACAGCTCTACACAGATCTTCAGACACAAGCTCTACACACAGCTCTACACAGATCTTCATACACAGCTCTACACAGATTTTCAGACACAGCTCTACACACAGCTCTTCAGACACAGCTCTACACACAGCTCTACACACAGCTAACCCGGAGCTCTCCAAAACAGGCCCCACCTGCCAGCTGGATCCCACAGGAGATGGGGCTAATGCTTAACACTAACACTAGACTGCTAGTTCTGAATGCATCTAAAGCGATCCCTCTGCTGTAGATGTTGAGAGAGGCGGAGGAGGGATGAGCAGAAGGCCTGGAGGGGGGTGGGGGTGGGGGAGGGGGAGGGTGAAGTCTAGTCCACTGGAGTCAGACAACAGACAACCAGAGGTGACAGAACAGGCCCAGCCTGATACGCTTCACAATTTATTCATGTCTATAATCCCATCTACCAGCAGACCTGAAGAACCGGAACTCCCACACACACATACACACACGCATGCACACATACACACACAGACACACACACACTCACACAATCGTACAGACACAGGTGTGAGGAGATAGTGATCAGTCAGACAGGCATGGTGTGTTTGAGGCAGGTGTGGAGTCGTCGGCAGGTGAGTGTGGGGGACAGACAAAGCCAGGTAACAGCACACCTGGCAGAGCTGAGCTGCACACAACCCAAAACATCAAGGAAACTTCCGGAACCCTGAGACAGCGTTCAGACAAAACCACCAAACTGGCTGTACACAGCGCTCTGGCTGAACCAGAACCAGAGTCAGTTTTAATCACCATGCAAGATACACAAACACGGAATTTACTGTGGCAGGAAGGAGCAAACATAGAACATATATTAGAGTAAGATAAAACAGAATAAAAACTAAGATTAGAATCAACTTTAATGCCATTACACATGTACAAGTACAGGGTAACGAAATGCAGTTAGCATCCAACCAGAAGTGCAAAACAGGTAGCAGAAGCGGAATATGCAGAGTATGTACAGGGTATTAAAAGGGATTTGGTACAAATAGTACTAAAGGTAAAACACGATAAAGTAAGGTACAACAGAGATGATTCTACCAATGAGGGAGATGGTGTTTTGGATTGAGCAAAAGGAAAGCAGAAAGACAAAAAAAGGAGAAGTGAAAGAGGAAGATGGAGGAGTTCAGTGTTCCAGAGAGGGTAACCGCCTAGCGGCTGTCAGGGAGAGAGCTGAGCAGCCCTGCAGTCCAGAGGTGGGGATCACATTACCATGACAATAGACCCTCAGACCATTGTTAGAGAGTAGAGAGGGGTCACGCCTCTTCACTGGGCTAGCCTCAGGCTAGCTCCTTCCCTCTCTCACACCCACACACTCTCACACATATTCTCACAGACACACACACACTCTCTCACACACAAACACTCTCTTACAAACAAACACACACCTCTACCTTCAGGCTCGTTCACACACACATACCACCAGGTCCTAAAATGCTCCAAATCGACACAAACAATCCCACTAGAAACAGACAAAGGAAGTCATTTCAATGAAAATATCAACACACACGCAAATGCTAACCAGTAAGTGATTAACACAATATTAAAGCAAAGAATGTGCTCAGCCTTGGCTAGCTTGCTCTGGAGGAATAGCAGCCAATGTCAACAACACTTTCCAAAAACTACAGCTTCGAAGTTACAGAGACCAGCCCTGAGCTTAGAAAGCACAACAAGCTCGGCTAGCACCAGCTAACCTGGCCTCTACCTCCACTGCCAACGCTGGCAGATGAAGCCAGTCCAGGTCATGACACAGCCCAGGAGAAGGGCTTGAATGGAGCGCAGCTTTCTAGTATTAGAGGCCATGTTGATCCAGACCATCATCAACAAACGCTCTCCTGAGCCCCGCTCAAACGAGCAGCAGACTGCAGCCGCTCCTCCATATTAAAGAAAACACCCAGGGTGTCCTGCCTCACACTGGGGCCCCCGATCCCCCTTCTGTTGGACAAATCCTGCAGTGATTGGCTCCTTACATGTGTGGTCTTCTCCTGTTCCATCGACCCCTCTGAAGCACACACACACGCTGACACACACACGCAGACATGCAAGCACACACACACACACACACACACACACTCACACGCAGACACACACACAGACACACGCAGACGCACACACATACTCACGCAGACACACACACACACGCAAACACACACCCGCAGACACACACACACGCAGACACACTCACACACACACATGCACAGACATACACGCACGCACACACATACGCACGCACGCACGCACGCACACTCTGCTACCCTTCCAACCCCTTCCCTCCCGCCCACAAACGTCTACTTCCCGGCTGGCGAGAGAGAAAGTGATGTCACGGCGCCTCACCTGAATCGGAGTCTTTCTGGTCTCCATTGGCTCCTACTGTGAAGGGCAGCTTCCTCTTAGGAGCCTTCTCCTTCATCTCCTTGACGCCATCGCTGCGGTCGGGTTTAGGAGTCTTGTTTGACAGTACTTTATCTTTATCCTGCGGGACAAAACCACACAACGGAATGAACGGTCACATGACCAGCATAGATGCAGGTGAACGAGAGGCAAAAACGTGTTGAGATCCTTTGGTGACACAGAGCCAAATCACTACACACTAAACTGAAGGTAGACGTGTAGGCAGAGAGAGAGAGAGAGAGACAGGGAGAGAGACAGGGACAGGGACAGGGACAGACAGGCAGCAGCTGTGTGTCCCCTCTACAAGCAGTCTCTCTGATCCAGAGAGACCCCTAACCCCCTGCCCCTACTACAGGACCTAGCAGGTCCAGACGACCAGCAGCTCTGAGGAGCATGGTGAGAGGAACCAATCAGAGGCCTGAGTGGGTGGGTGGGAGAGAGAGGAGGCTCTGGAGGAGGTGGTCCAGTCAGCCCCGAGTCCAGCCACCACGAGGCCTGGTCAGCTCACACTGGGGACCTGCCTGGGATCTGGACGGCATCCTGTGAAGCCCCTACCGCTGCTGCAGGAACAGGGGAGCAGCTAACCCCCCCTGACTGAGCCCCTTCCCCCCCCGCAGCAGGCAAGGTCTGGTTAAGCAGCCACGAGGAAGGGAGAGGGTCCATCTGCAGAAGCTGAACCACGCACTGATTTCAGAGGACAAGCTGGTAGGAAGTGGTGTGCGAGTGAGAGACTAGTCTAGAACTAAGCGTGGGACCGTGTGTCTTTAAGACCACGTGGAGACCACGGGGGGGGGGGGGGGGGGGGGGGGGGGGGGGGGGGCTCCTCCTCTTACCCTAGAGCTGCCCTCTCTCAAGCTGTCCGTGCCTCTTTCCCTTCTCTGCCAGTCTGTCCAGTCCTCTCTCTCTCTATTCTTCTTTCAGCCTCTTTCTCTCTCTCTCGTGTTTTTGCTGCTCTGTATAGGCCCCTCCCCCAGCCCCCCCCCACCCTACGCTCTGCCCCTCCTCCTGCCTGGCCCCAGTCATGAGGCTATGATGTCATGTTACAGTAGAGACAAACAGCCTAGGCTAGCTTCCTAGCACAAAAACACACCCTGCCCCCCACACAGCATTCAGAAGACACACAAACAGCAACATGTACACTATTTACCAGGTGATATGCAAATACTGTTCTTGGCTGTGCTTTGTGGGACATGGAGGATAGGAGAGAGAGCTGAATTAAAAGACCTTGAACGCTGCCACCCTGGTTATATAGTCTCCTAGCAATAGTCCTTGCTCTCGCTCTCTCTGTCTCTCTGACTCTCTCTCCTCTCACTCTCTCTCCTCTGTCTCTCTCTCCTCTCACTCTCTCTCCTCTGTCTCTCTCTCTCTACTCTGTCTCTCTCTCTCTCTCCTCTGTCTCTCTCTCTCTCCTCTCACTCTCTCTCCTCTGTCTCTCTCTCTCTCTACTCTGTCTCTCTCTCTCTCTCCTCTGTCTCGCTCTCTCGCTTCTTTTCTCCTCCCTTGCACGCATGCATGCTCTCTTTCTTTCTATCTATCTTGCTCTCTCTCTCTCTCTCTCCTCCCTCCCGCTCCCTTTCCTCTTCACCCTCCCCTTCTATGTGCCACCCCCTTTTTTTCTGTCCCGCCCCCCTGCCTCGTTTCCTCCACCCTCCCCAACAGTCTGATGCAATCCAGTGCAGAATGGTGTACATCCCAGCCTGTGTGCCTGCACAACGAGCAGCCCCTCCACAACGAGCAGCCCCCCCACCCCGCTGAGGCAGCCAGCTAGCAGGACCCGAGAGCAGTCTGAGCCTGGGTCCTCACCCCAGCGTCAACACAACACAACCCTTCACGTTCAACGCACACGTCAACAAAGGGGGAAACAACGCGCACCACAGTACGTACACTAACCTCTAGCTCTTCAATTAGCACTGACGCCTTTTATTCTATAATCCCAGATCCAATCATTAAAATGGCCTGGCCCATAAAACAGCCTATTACCAATGAATACAAGAAGCCTCTATCAAATAGTCCTGTCTCTATTCCAGTCCAGTTTTTGGTGTGTAGGTAAGTAAAGCTTATAGTTTGACTGTAGTAAGTAAGGTAAGTCAGGTTGGCTGAGCGGTAAGGGTGTTAGGTTAGTAATCAGAAAGTCCCTGGTTCAAATTCCGGCCGTGTCAAATTGACGTTGTGTCCTTGGGCAAGGCACTTCACCCTACTTGCCTCAAGGGGAGGAATGTCCATGCACTTGCTGTAAGTCGCTCTGGATAAGAGCGTCTGCTAAATGACTAAAAGTAAATGTCATGTAGGTTGGACTGCCTGGAACCCTGCTGTGTTTGCTACAGGATTGCTCTCCTCAACAGGCCCAGAATACATCCCATTAGATCAGCTGTCAGACAGCAGCTTAGAGCTGCAGCATCCAGGCTAGGCTAGCTGCCCAGTGCCTCTCTATGGTAGAACCTGGCCTGGCCAATGGGATGAGCTTCTGACATCAGAGCAGAACATCTCAGCCACGTTAGCTTTGCTAACACGAACACACCAGGCCTTCTAACAGGAGTCAGGTGGCTCAGCGGGTTAAGGCGTTGGCCTCATGATCGGAAGGTTGTGAGTTTGAACCCCGGCTTTGGCTATAAGGCACTTCACCCTACTTGCCTCAGGGAGAATGTCCCTGGACCTACTGTAAGTCGCTTTGAATAAAAGCGTCTGCTAAATGAGTATTTATTTATTTATTTTAACAGAGAGCTCAGGTATGGAGATATGAAACCATAGACAGTATTAATAACTGTATTTTTAGTACCAGCCCCATGTCTAGGGAAGATAAGAGCTCTGGCTGTGTCCCCCCCACCCCAGGGGCCCCTGGGATATCCAGCCAATAACCAGCTCACCTGTGGACTGTGCTGTGGTCTGAACCCAGGCACCAGACACACGATAACGTGAAGCAGAGGGAGAGCGTGTTGCCCCCCTGACTGTCTGGGAAGCTAGCTTGGAGAGGATGGTGGGTGTGGCTCTACAGCCATGTAATGTAATCTGTGTAATCTGGCATACAAAACTGGAAAGTCTAACCCAAGGTACCAGGCAGGTATATTTGGAATGTGCAAACTGGGTGAAACAGCATGGGCGTGTGTTTCAGTGTGTGTGTGTGTGTTTGTGTGAATGTGTGTGTGAGTGTGTGTGTGTCTGAGTGTGTGTGTGTGTGTGTGTGCCGTCCTACCTTCTTCCCACCCTGCTTCTCCACCATGTCGGTGCTGAGCGGGAACTCTTCCAGCTGGGGGACTTTGGAACCCCCACCCTTGGGCATCGTTCAGCTCTCGCCACGCCAAGCCTCATTCACGCTGCCATTGCATCGTCATCGAGCGTCTGTCACAGGGGGGAAGGGAGAGGGGGGGGAGGGAAGAGAGAGAGAGAGACCACGTCAGCACATTTGTTTTGTTCGCAAACCCTCGTTTCACTCCAAGTTATCCATTCGTGGTCTGTCGGGCCGCATCCACACAACGGCTCCTCCTGTCTGACAGGAGGAGAGGAGCAGAGGAGGAGCAGAGGAGAGGGGAAGAGAGGAGCAGAGAAGGAACAGGGGAGGAGCAGGAGAGGAGAAGAGGAGCAGAGGAGAGGGGAAGAAAGGAGCAGAGAAGGAACAGGGGAGGAGCAGCAGCAGAAAAGCAGGAGAGGAGCAGAGGAAGGGAGAAGTGCAGGGGAGGAGAGCAGGGCAGGAGAGCAGGGGAGGGAGCTGGAGAAGGAGCAGTGTGTCTAATTCAGGATAGCTGGTGTGTGGATGTGGTGGGTAATGAACTAATGCAGTCCAGGACTGAGGAACAGAGGGCTTCCCAGCGTCCCGTGCCCTCCCTGTTCAGACGCTGGACCGCCCCTGTCTAAAGGGACTGGACCAGTGGAACACACAGGTATGGTGCAATAACAGCAGCAGCTCTGAGTCTCTCAGTAACAGCTGAGGAATGTATTAATGGCCTCCTACCCTGACTCTGCCCTGCCTCCTACCCTGCCCTACCTCCTACCCCGACTTTGCCCTGCCTCCTATCCTGCCTCTACCCTGCTCTGCCTCTACCCTGCCCTGCCTCCTACCTCCTGCCTCCTACCCTGCCCTGCTCCTCTACCACTCCCCCCAGGTCTGAGTAGTTAAATACCCACAGTGCTTCAGGACTCTTCAGGTTCCCTTGATCTCATGGAGAGGATGACACCATGAATAAATGATCCATAAAGACTTTCACATGGTTTTTCCTTTCCCCCTCTGTAATGCATTTTATCTTGCCTGCATGTGTGTGTGTGTGAGAGAGAGAGTGTGTGTGTGTGTGTGTGCAGGGATGGTGGGCCTGGATGGTGGAACCTCCCCCTCTTCCACACAGGGACACTGAGCATTCTGCGCTGCTCTGGCGCCAAAGGCCTCCCTCTCTCTGACCGCTCCACATCTCTCTCCCTCTCAGCAGCCTTCTATTCAAAGACAGCTATTTATATCCCCCAGCCAGCCAGGCAAACAGCCAGCCAACGAGCCAACAGCCAGCCAGCCAGGCTGGGAGCTCCAGAGGCCTCCTGCTCTCTCCTCTTCCCAGCATGAGGTAAGTGAGATGGTGCAAACCACAAGCTTTGCATGCTCTCTCTCTCCTCTCTCTCTCTCTCTCTCTCTCTCTCTCTCTCTCTCTCCTCCCTCTTTCTCTCTCTCTCCCTCCCTCCCTCCCTCCCTCCCCCTCTCTCTCTCTCTCTTTCTCTCTCTTTCCCACCCCCTTCTGGTCTTCAGTCCCTCCCACACTCCCACTTTAACCCACACCATGCACACAGTGGCGCTGAGGTCAACTGCTCTTAGAGATAAACAAACCACGCGGCCTCACACAGACACACACACACACACACACAGCGCGAATTAGGTCAGCACGATCTCAGGAACAATAAGCATCCTCCTATTTAAGGATCTATACTACAACAGAATGAGATGGGGGGGTGGGG
This sequence comes from Neosalanx taihuensis, assembly GCA_030340665.1. Lineage (NCBI taxonomy): Eukaryota > Metazoa > Chordata > Actinopteri > Osmeriformes > Salangidae > Neosalanx > Neosalanx taihuensis. The sequence goes on along the minus strand of CM059295.1, from coordinate 10,437,079 downwards.
GGGCACACATGGCAGCCACACCAGATATCTTATGTTCTTCAAATAAAAGTACAAATCTCCTCCTTGTCGGTCGTAACCAGATCAGACTGGGGATCAGAATGTGGTGTTTTGGCAGTATGGCCGGGGCTGAGCTGTGGGGTGTCTGCGTGTGTGTTATCATCTGTTAACAGGAAGTGGAACACATACACATACACACACAGACACACACACACACCAGCAGGAACATGACACACAGGAAAGACAATAACATCCATTCCAAAATACGAGCCAAATTTCCTGTCGCCCGACTTTTCCATCCTAATTAAAGGCTACACGGCATCTGCTATCTATACGTGTGTGTGTGTGTGTGTGTGTTAGCCTGCAAGCCTGCATGCGTGTGTGTGTAAGACTGAGACTGCCAGCTCTAATTCATCCCATATGAGCTCAGGGCCTGCTTACAGCTAGGTACAGTCAAAGCTTTAATCCAACACTCCATCCTGCTGCCGCCACTTTTAACATGACTACACCATGGGTCTCTCTCTATTCAGCACCTCTCTCCTCTGTTCTGTATCTCTCTCCTCTGTTCAGCGTCTCTCTCTGTTCAGCATCTCTCTCTCTCTCTCTGTTCTGCATCTCTCTCTCTGTTCAGCATCTCTCTCTGTTTAGTATCTCTCTCCTCTGTTCAGCGTCTCTCTCTGTTCAGTATCTCTCTCTCTGTTCAGCATCTCTCTCTGTTCAGTATCTCTCTCCTCTGTTCAGCGTCTCTCTCTGTTCAGCATCTCTCCTCTGTTCAGCGTCTCTCTCTGTTCAGTATCTCTCTCTCTGTTCAGCATCTCTCCTCTGTTCAGCATCTCTCCTCTGTTCAGCATCTCTCCTCTGTTCAGCATCTCTCCTCTGTTCAGCATCTCTCCTCTGTTCAGCATCTCTCCCCTGTTCAGCATCTCTCCTCTGTTCAGCATCTCTCCTCTGTTCAGCATCTCTCCTCTGTTCAGCATCTCTCCTCTGTTCAGCATCTCTCTCTGTTCAGCATCTCTCCTCTGTTCAGCATCTCTCCTCTGTTCAGCATCTCTCCTCTGTTCAGCATCTCTCTCTGTTCAGCATCTCTCCTCTGTTCAGCATCTCTCTCTGTTCAGCATCTCTCCTCTGTTCAGCATCTCTCCTCTGTTCAGCATCTCTCTCTGTTCAGCATCTCTCCTCTGTTCAGCATCTCTCTCCTCTGTTCAGCGTCTCTCTCTGTTCAGCATCTCTCCTCTGTTCAGCGTCTCTCTCTGTTCAGTATCTCTCTCTCTGTTCAGCGTCTCTCCTCTGTTCAGCATCTCTCCTCTGTTCAGCATCTCTCCTCTGTTCAGCATCTCTCCTCTGTTCAGCATCTCTCCTCTGTTCAGCATCTCTCCTCTGTTCAGCATCTCTCCCCTGTTCAGCATCTCTCCTCTGTTCAGCATCTCTCCTCTGTTCAGCATCTCTCCTCTGTTCAGCATCTCTCTCTGTTCAGCATCTCTCCTCTGTTCAGCATCTCTCCTCTGTTCAGCATCTCTCCTCTGTTCAGCATCTCTCCTCTGTTCAGCATCTCTCCTCTGTTCAGCATCTCTCCTCTGTTCAGCATCTCTCCTCTGTTCAGCATCTCTCCTCTGTTCAGCATCTCTCCTCTGTTCAGCATCTCTCCTCTGTTCAGCATCTCTCTATGTTCAGCATCTCTCCTCTGTTCAGCATCTCTCCTCTGTTCAGCATCTCTCCTCTGTTCAGCATCTCTCCTCTGTTCAGCGTCTCTCTCTGTTCAGCATCTCTCTCTCTGTTCAGCATCTCTCTCTCTGTTCAGCATCTCTCCTCTGTTCAGCATCTCTCTCTCTGTTCAGCATCTCTCCTCTGTTCAGCATCTCTCCTCTGTTCAGCATCTCTCTCTGTTCAGCGTCTCTCTCTGTTCAGCATCTCTCTCTCTGTTCAGCATCTCTCCTCTGTTCAGCATCTCTCTCTGTTCAGCATCTCTCCTCTGTTCAGCATCTCTCTCTGTTCAGCATCTCTCCTCTGTTCAGCATCTCTCTCTGTTCAGCATCTCTCCTCTGTTCAGCATCTCTCTCTGTTCAGCGTCTCTCTCTGTTCAGCATCTCTCTCCTCTGTTCAGCGTCTCCAAGAATTCTGCTTTTGCGAGCATCTCCAATAGTTTGCCAGTCCAGACTGGCGCCTTGGCCTGTGATTGGCAGAGCCCAGGTGACCTGTGACAGCCTTCTCCCTCCAGGGTGCCATTTCATTGGCTGATTCAAATCTTTGATAAAATGCCATTGGAGGATTATTTACTGAGACAGCACCCTGGTCCCCCCCCCGGCCCCAGACAGCCTACCTTCCAGCTCACTGTCTCTGAGCAGTGGTTTGCCTTCAAATACAGGACAGAATTGCTCTTCATACACTGTTAATCATTACAATAGCGTATCTTAAAGTTCCAATCAAACTTGGCCTCTTGCCCATTGCTTCCTGTGAACCTTGACCTCGGCTCTGAGATCCAGAAATAGATCCTAACTCCACTGCGATTAGACGCCGGGACAAACAAAACACGCTTCCGAAGGAGGAGCTAGACAGATTGCTCAGGGTATGGAACTTTCCAGAGTCTGGAGCAGCAAACAGCTGATGTCCAGCTGGAACACCGGGAGCCGTCCAGGTAACATCATCAAGGCCAGGTGGGGGGAGGAGAGATTTCCTTCTCCCTCTGCGTGAGGACAGAAGAATGCCAGCTCACACACACCCTCCTTCCCTGCCCCTCCCCCCCCCCCCGGGAGCCACTCCCACTGCGGTCAGACAGAGGCCAGCTCTTCAGCTCGCCGCAGGACGCCTCTCTCTCTCTCTCTCTCCCTCCCGCTCCCTCTCTAACCGACACACACACACAGAGGAACATCCACACAAAAGGCGTGCGCAGGCACACCCAGTGCTGATGAGGGGGCTGTTCTGAAGGCCCCTGCTGCTACGGCAGAGATGAAAGCCCCTCCCCCCAGCGCCCCCCAGCGCCCCCCACGCCACTGCATAGAACTCACATTCTCCTCTCCGGACAGCTGCTGCTCCCATTCTAATAACCTCCAACAGACCACATGGCAGCTGCACCGTGGGGTGTGTGTGTGTGCGTGTGTGTGTGTGTGTGTGTGTGTGTGTGAGAGAGAAGGGTGGGGGTCATTTCATTCAAAGTGACTCCGTAACCACAGGCCTGTCCCTGTCGTTCAAACAGTAGCTAACGTTGCTGTGTCTGTATGACCTCATCCCAGCCTCAGCCCCAGTTTGGCTCTATTTACATTTCATAAGACAGTCAGCGTGGGAGGAGGTGTGTGTGTGTGGCAAGGTGCTAAGTGTTAGATGTGCAGCCCTGTTTAGTGTGTCAATAGAGCCAGGCGAAGCCACTCTCTTGTATCCTGGCAACCAGCGCCCAGGGTGGGTCCTTGACCTGCACAAAACACACACACACACGTACAAGACCGCCAACAAGATGTCCCTCCCCAGCCTGAACCATCAGCAGCAGTCCTCGTCTCTCTGGAAGGTTCTTTCAGCAGGAGCTGGACTGGAGGCAGAGGGCTGTCTCTCTGAACGCCAGTCTGTCTGTCTGAACACCTGTCTGTCAGAACGACTGTCTCTCTGAATGCCTGTCTCTCAGAACACCCGTCTCTCTGAACGCCTGTCTCTCTGACCAGCTGTCTTCTCCTGGTCTCCCTCCAGCCTGCATGCCTCTCATCATGGTCCTCCTCCCATGCATCTGTCCCCCCCATTCTGCTTCAGATCCGCGTTCTCCACTCACACAAATGATAGACGTTCTTTAGAGAGCGCCTGACTTTCCCACAACAACACAGGCGCACACACAGCCTGTTGCCTAGCAACACAGGGACCAGACTAACTTACTAGGAGCAGGCAAGAAGACAGTCAGGGAAGGAAATCTGAAATTGAAAGCAAAATAACTCTTGAAGAGATGGGGGAAGGAGTGAAGGGGAGAGGGAGGGGAAAAGAGCGACAGGAAAACTGAGAGGGGCGTGAGAGAGATGAGGGAGAGAGGGATGAGGGAGAGAGGAATGAGGGATGATGGAGAGAGGGATGAGGGAAAGAGAGGAATGAGGGAGAGAGGAATGAGGGATGATGGAGAGAGGGAGAGATGAATGAGGGATGATGGAGAGAGGGATGAGGGAAAGAGAGGAATGAGGGAGAGAGGGATGAGGGACAGTGGGGTACAGCTGATGAAAACATGTGCCAGCCTCCACCAGACCTACCACCACACAGCCTCCACACAGCCTCCACCAGAACCTACCACCACAGAGCCTCCACCAGACCTACCACCACACAGCCTCCACCAGACCTACCACCACACAGCCTCCACCAGAACCTACCACACAGCCTCCACCAGACCTACCACCACACAGCCTCCACCAGACCTACCACCACACAGCCTCCACCAGACCTACCACCACACAGCCTCCACCAGACCTACCACCACACAGCCTCCACCAGACCTACCACCACACAGCCTCCACCAGACCTACCACCACACGGCCTCCACCAGATCCCTACCACCACACAGCCTCAACACAGCCTCCACCAGATCCCTACCACCACACAGCCTCCACACAGCCTCCACCAGAACCTACCACCACACAGCCTCCACCAGACCTACCACCACACAGCCTCCACCAGACCTACCACCACACAGCCTCCATCAGATCCCTACCACCACACAGCCTCCACCAGACCTACCACCACACGGCCTCCACCAGATCCCTACCACCACACAGCCTCAACACAGCCTCCACCAGATCCCTACCACCACACAGCCTCCACACAGCCTCCACCAGAACCTACCACCACACAGCCTCCACCAGACCTACCACCACACAGCCTCCACCAGACCTACCACCACACAGCCTCCACCAGACCTACCACCACACAGCCTCCACCAGACCTACCACCACACAGCCTCCACCAGACCTACCACCACACAGCCTCCACCAGACCTACCACCACACAGCCTCCACCAGACCTACCACCACACAGCCTCCATCAGATCCCTACCACCACACAGCCTCCACACAGCCTCCACACAGCCTCCACCAGACCTACCACCACACAGCCTCCACCAGATCCCTACCACCACACAGCCTCAACACAGCCTCCACCAGATCCCTACCACCACACAGCCTCAACACAGCCTCATGTATCACCATGCCCCCTCCTCACCATCAAAGAGGGGAGACGCACAGACTGAGCTTCATATTCTCAACAGGCAATAACATTCAAAAACACCCACCCACACCCACCCCCAACACCCATCCCCACTCTGGGGGCCTGTGAGAAACAGTTTGAGAGGCTGATCTGCCACGCAAGCTCCCCCAACAACACTGACAAGAAAGTGGCCCTCCTTCCTGCTTTGTTGTCTGTCTGCCTACCAGCCTGTGTTCCTGTCTGTGATGAACTGCCTGTTTTGCTGGTTGCCTTGCCGGCCGGTTTACTGGCTTGACGGGAGGAGTGCTTAAGGATTATCCCTCTGAGCAGCTTCTCACATGCTCTCTCACACACACACACACACACACACACACACACACACACACACACACACACACACACACACACACACACAAACACACACACAGAAACACACACACAGAAACACACACACAGAAACACACACACACGCACACACACACACACACACACACACACACTAACTCCCCACACACAGGCATAGATCCACAAACACACACCAAGATAGCACTACAGCATTCAGCCCCCACAATACCAAACTAATGAGCCTCACAGCTCACAGAGGACCATGGACACATGACCCTGCTGTACCTGGAGGGGGAAATCACACACACACACACAGTATGTGACGCAGCGAGCATCACATTAGTGCAGAAGGCAGGAAAGCAGCACGTGCATGCAGGCGTGGATTACAGAGCACTGGGACAACAGGGCAAGATTAGACCTCCATTCATCTGGACCAGCCGACAGGCCTTGACCACCAGATCTCAGCCACCACCTTGATCTGAGCCCAGGTTAGCCTACACACACACACACACACACACACACGGCACTGTGTGCACGTCCGTCAACAGCGGGGTGTGTGTCTAAAGATGTGTGTGTGTGTTTTCCTGTTCCCCTCCTGTTTTCCAGAACGCTGTTAATGTCAGAGCAGATCAGAGTGCTGTGTATGATGGCAGCTGCTAAGGCAAGGGGAGGAGATGGGCTTTCATGAGCGCACGCGTGCACGCAAGGCAGCCTGTATTTCTGAGTGCGCACGTGTACGAGATAGAGAAACAGACAGAGAGAGAGAGAGAGGGAGGGAGAGAGAGATGTGTGAAGGAGGCTGCATTAATTAAGGATTATGTGAGGAGGTAAAAATAAACGCCGCGCGGTGCGGAGAGGAGCTGGGTAATGAACACAGCGGAGGGGAGGAGGAGGAGGAGGAGGAGGAGGGGATGTGACCTTTACAGAGAAGAGGAGGAAAAACAACATCCAATGACTACGCCATAGCGCTTGTCTCTTGAAGCTCAGGGCTTGCTGTGATTGGCTGGTGGAAGATAAAGCATTCTCCCCAATCCCAGAATGCAAGAGGAGAGAGACAGAGTAAGGGGTAAGGGACCTACACTAGTAACTTATACTAGCCTATATGAGTGGAGAACATCTTTAGTCAAGTCTGTGTGTGTGTGTGTTGGGGTGTTGGGGGGGTGGGGTCTGAGGAACCGTAGGGCCTGTTTGGCTACACGGAGGCTGCCCCAAAAACGAGCAAGCGGCCACTCAGGTGTCGAAGCCTGATCTTGTAGTACAACATTTGCTACAGCACAACTACAGCATGGATGACGGCCATTCAGGAAACCATTCCCCACAGAGCCAAACCGGAATAGCAAGAGTTCTGCCTGTCGCAAACACACACACACACACACACAACACGCACGCGCAATCGCGCATGCATGCACGCACAAGCCACAGTGCATGCCTGCTGAAGGAGGTTGAGTGGGAAGGTTGCAGGGTACCGAACTGAATGTTAATTTGGTCTGGTGCAGCACGGAGTGCGTCTGTGTGTGTGTGTGTGTGTGTAGGCGCTCTCTCTGTCAGATCCCTGATGAATTATATATCAGTGGGCAGGATGAAAGGCTGCCACTGCAGAGCACAGCAACACTGGCCGAGACCTGAGGATGGGGCAGGGTGCTGGGTAGGGGGCTGAGGGTGAGGCTGGGTAGGGGGCTGAGGGTGAGGCTGGGTAGGGGGCTGAGGGTGAGGCTGGGGCTAGGGACACCAGCTCCATGTGCTTCTCTGGGAACTCCAACATCAGGTCTTTTTTATTTGACACAGTGGAAGTTCTCTACTGCCATATTTAAGACGTATTTAATAAGACGTATGTGTACATGCATAGTGCCATGTGAAGCTCTTTCAGCCTGGCTACGGTGAACTTTACACTGACAACCTCTCCGGTTATTTCCCACAGATTACCCACTACTCCCCCCCCCCCGAGGATGAGCAATTCTTCTTCACACACGCAACTAAACACAGGCTATATAACAGCTGTCATATCTGACGGCCTCTTCCATCCTTTTTAAACACAGTAGCAGAGAGGCGAGGTGAGTACAAAAGAGAGAAACAGAGAGAAAGAGAGTGAGAGGGAGACAGAGAGAAAGACACAGAGAGAGTGAGAGAGCAGTCGGAGAGAGAGAGAGACAGACAGAGAGACAGAGACAGAGAGACAGAGAGTGAGGGAGAGAGAGAGAGAACAGAGTGAGAGTGAAAGAGAGACAGAGAGAGAGATAGAGAGACAGAGAGAGAGAGTCAGCAAGAAAGAGAGCAATCAGAGAGAGGGGTGCAGCATGTCCACAACCCCGCCACACAAACAATGGAACAATCAATAAGCTGCTGTTCTCTTCTCATCAGGCAGAGTGGGCCGGCACCAGGGAGTGGCTGGGCCCAGAGCAGGCGGGCCCAGAGCAGGGGGGCCCGGGGCAGGCGGGCCTAGAATCCCTCTAATAGCATCAGTTATGCGGGCCCTCCACTACTGAGGATGTCTCCTCCTGTGAGCAGCGGGTGGGTGGATGGATGAATCAATGTCTGCACAACTAGGACTGGTAGGACAGTACGGACCAAAGTGTTGGCAAAAGAAAGACTGTTTGACAAAGAAACTGCAGTTGGACAAGATAGAGAGTGAGGGAGGGAGGGACGGAGAGAGAGAGAGAGAGAGAGAGAGAGAGAGAGAGAGAGAGAGAGAGAGAGAGAGAGAGAGAGAGAGAGAGAGAGGGGGGGGGGAAGAGCACGCTCAAGAGTCCTAGTAGCAGTATGAGCACGGATGCATTGAAAATAGTCAAAATAAAAGAGACGCACACGTGAGACATACACAGAACGAGACACACACACACGTGACATACATACACATACAGACACACACACACACACACACGTGAGACCCACACACAGAGACACACACACAAATCAAATGTGAGATTAATTCCCAGCCTTTCTTTGACTTCTGGGTGGAACTGGCACTAGTTAGATAGATTTAGTCTTTCCCTCGGATAACATTACACACTCACGATATATTGAGCGGTTGAAACCTCCTAATATTGCCATTGATATTGTATATCGATTGTTGATTTAGATGAACGTTCACTTATTTCACTGTGTGGCATCATCATTTTTTGTTATCTGCCTTAATTCATTAGATTTTTCGTTTCTTTTACAAAAACATAAGTGTTTCTTACATTTCACAGGCAATATTTTATTGTCCTTTTATGGCTTTGGCAACAGTGCGTTCTCGTTCATGCCAATAAAGCGTTATTGAATTGAATTGGGGAAGAAATTGAAATGGAGAGTGAATGTTAGCTAGATGAAATCCCCCCCTTTCCCTCGCTGTTTGCTGCTCAGAGAGAGGCTGGTAAACAGCTTCCCCCCCCCCAACCACCCCCCACCCCCCCTGACACCACAGCAGCGCAGCCAATAAGCATTCACGGCATTCAGCCTCCTGCTGCACAGACTTCTGGGATGCCATTTCCATTAGCGGCGCAAAGCGGGGGGGGGGGGATATGCAGACATCCACACGCACCCGCGCGCATGCATTGTGTAACGGGCAGATGGACCAGGGCTGGGGGGGGGGGGGGGGAAGGGTGGGTGGGGGGCAGTCTCCTGCTTTTCCAGACAGCTGAGATAACCTCCCAACAGGATGGAGCACAGCTCCAGTTCAGCTTCCACAGACTACTGTGGCTCTGCAAGGTAAATGACACACACCCACACACACACATACAAACACACAAACACACATACACACATACACACATACACACGCGCCATCCGCCCAGCTAGCTAAAGAACAGGAGGGGGAGAGAGAACAAGAGAGGGAGAGAGGGGGAGGGAGAGACAAGAGACAGAGAGAGAGGGAGAGAGAGAGGGGGAGAGAGACAGACAGAGAGAGGGAGAGGGAGGAAAAGCTTCATTGCTGGAGAGGGCTGCTGAAAGTGAAGAAGAGTGGGAGAGAGCAGAGGAATAGATGTGAAAAAAAGGAGTGTGTTACAGCGCTGGTTTATGCAGGCCAGCTCTGTCCAGCCTGCTGGCCGTCCAGCTGCCACACACTGAGGACCATAGCAGCACAGCCCTTCAGACACGCATTACTGGACGCCATTCAAAACCTGGGCAGAGCAGTGAAGCACCCCTGATGTAGGCCATGCTTTTAACCCCTGACCCCCACCCCCCCCACACACTTACGCCAAGCCTTCCCTGATCCTGTTCTTATCACACAGGTCATCAAGAAGGAAGAAACAGCCATTACGACCAGAAACAGCTGGCCACAACACACCATTACCTAGCATGACTGCGCGTGTGAGTGCTTCAGTGAAAGTTTGTTTACCTTGGGTGGGAGAGACTGTGTGTGTGTGTGTGTGTGTGTGTGTGTGTGTGTGAGTACGCTTTTACGAGTGTATTTTCCGGTATATGTGTGTGTGTGCACGCAAAAACGTTTCCACCTCTTCTGAATGGAAACTCCAGTAATTGACAGAAGCTCTGGCCTGAGGGGTGGGGGGGCATTCTGCTCTTCCGTTGTTCACAAGGTATCGCCACTCTGCATCAAAGGTCCCACGCACCCACACACGCAAACACACACCTCTCCAGACAAGAGCTGCCACCAGATGTATGCAATTTAGTCAATTAAAGCTTTCCCCACAGCCCTGTGTGGCTCTACCGCAGTGCAAGCAGCCAGCTCTCTGAGGCCGGGGGAGAGAGAGGGAGCGAGAAGGGGAGAGAGAAGGGGAGAGGAAGAGAGAGGGAGAGAGAGAGACAGATAGAGACAGAGAGAGAGGGGGAGAGACAGATAGGAAGAGAGAGAGAGAAAGAGACAGAGAGAGAGACAGAGAGAGATAGGGAAAGATAGATAGAGAGAGGGGGAGGGACAGAGAGGAGAGGAACAGAGAGAGAGAAACAGAAAGAGAGAGAGCGAGAGAGGACTGCCACCGGTGTTTCTGCTGTGTAAGGCTTCCTGCCCTGTGACCGTGGCAGAAAGTAGAGAGAAGTTAGGAGGAAAAGGGAAGGAGAGACGAATAACATGGTTGGAAAGGGGGAAAAGGAGAGAGAGAGAACAGGGGAGAGAGGCCGGGGTGCAGAGGCTCTCGTCCCCCCCCCCCCCTCCTCCACCACCCCCACCCCCATCCCCCCTCTTGGTTTGGAATTTCCTGTTGATGGCCTACTGCTAACGCCCCACACTCATGGAAAAACTGTGGGAAGGGGGGGGGGGGGAGACAGAGAGAAAGCTGAGACAGATTTCTGAGACATTAAACAGAGAAATGTTAAGAGACATGAGGCTGGAGTGCTCTAGTGTAACCACAAGGTTACCATGCCGACCCACGGCCCTAATGACCACACAACCCCGTTGCTGTAATTACACTCTCGTCCCTGAAATATACCTGACACACACGCACGCACACACCTTCCTGACATATACACACCTCCCACAAGAGCACATAGCAAGGTGAAGCAGCCCCTGGGCCACACAGCAGCAGCAGCTATGTGGAGGACAGGGGAGAGGGCCAGAAAGGAGAGGATCAAGTCATCAGTGAGGTAGACAGATCAGGTAGACTGCGGCTTGGCTGGGGGAGACCAGATCTGCCTAATGACTGCACAGGATGTAAGAGAGCAAGCTTGGATGTGCTGATCTAGTTGGGGGGTTTCCTAGTTGCCCTGTTCCAGAGGCCCTGGCCTCTTCTTTCTAACCATGGCCTCTCCTGGCTAACCCTGGCCTCTCCTGTAGAACCTTGGACGCTCCTGGCCTCCCCTTGCTAACTCTGGCCTCTCCTACCAACCCTAGCCTCTCCTACTAACCCTGGCCTCTCCTGTATAACCTTGGACGCTCCTGGCCTCCCCTTGCTAACTCTGGCCTCTCTTAGTAACCCTGGCCTCTCCTACTAACCCTGGCCTCTCCTTTATAAACCTGGCCTCTCCTGGCCTCCCTTGGATAACCCTGGCCTCTCCTACTAACCCTGGCCTCTCCTTTATAACCCTGGCCTCTCCTGGCCTCCCTTGGCTAACCTTGGCCTCTCCTTTATAACCCTGGCCTCCCTTGGCTAACCCTAGCCTCCCTTGGCTAACCCTGGTCTCTCCTTTATAACCCTGGCCTCCCTTGGCTAACCCTGGCCTCCCTTGGCTAACCCTGGTCTCTCCTTTATAACCCTGGCCTCTCCTTTATAACCCTGGGCTCTCATGGCTAACCCTGGCCTCCCCTGGTCTCTCCTGTATGGGGGTCTTCCCAGTAAAGGAGCAGGGACAGCAGGCACCAGCTCAGCCGGGGCTCTCAGAGGACAAGGGTGGCATTGAGACCGGGGAGAAGGGAAAGACGATCCAGGGATCAGAAGCAGCGTGCAGGCAAGCAGGCAGGCAGGCAGGCAGGCTGCTCCACCGCCAGCTCTCAGCTTACCTCCACAAAGACAGCCTTGAACCCTCCCCCCCCTCCTGTATCCAGCCCACCGCCCCTCCATAACCTCTCCCCAGACCCCTGACCTCCGCTGGCTCCTGCTGGGGTTCCCCTCTGCCCGGTCCTGCTCTCACCCCTCTACTGGGTGACAGGCAACAGCAGCGGAGGACAAGGCCCAGTTCCAGACTCCCTGAGGGGACAAATCCCCAACTTTACCCGCTCAACGACTAACATTTCACCCCACAACAGGCCTGTCAGGGATCCTAAAGATCTGGATCTGTGGGCGCCTGGAGGAAAGGGCCGTCGCTGCTGTTAGTTTGTTTCGATCGGGCTGAGAGCCTCTAGGAGAAGCCTTGTACTCTGCACCGGCTTCACAACTGAATGCTTGTAATTACAAGAACGATAAGAAAAACTTGCCGAGAAACTATTTGGAGCAGAGATGATGTCCTAGAGTGCTGGGGGGGGGGAGGGAGTCTGATTCCAGTCCTAAGGACCTCCAGAGTCTCTCTGCTGTGTGCAGTGGGATGCACTAAGGCCTCCTGCTTGGCACCTCATCTCAAGTCGAGGAAGCCAGCTTATGATGACAGAAAGCAGAAATGCTGCACTTTCTTTAAAATTCTTTAAAATTATAGTAATCTTGCCTGAGGTTTACTGAGCCAAGACAGATAAGCTATGTTTGTTGTCTGTTAGCCAGATAGTGTGTGTGTATATGGCTCCTGGCCTTCTGGAGGGGGCCCTTTTTGAATAATACATATTTTCTGTGTCTAACTATAATTTCCCTTTCCTAAACATAATAACGTGAGTCTGTACTCAATACAATGTTCTAAAACAAAATCCTAGGTTCTCACAGCTTATTTTTTAATTGGAGCCCTTCTTAACTCAGAAAAAAACACTTTAAAGACCAACTGCGGATCAATGATTCATTCATAAAACAATCGCAAAAATATAAAGAGGTTTACCATGGTTCATTCAGGCACATTGGTAAACCTCCATTCATATCCAGCAAACAAGATTAGCTAAAAGGATTATGGCTCTGACCTATCCTGGCTGATGAAATGGCAGGCTTGAATAAACAGGAAGTCAAATGGTGCTAAACATAAAGATGGCAGGTATTTAGAAAAGGGATCGGTTAGCTAGCTAGACTCGGTCACAAACACGACCAGATTGGTCCAGTTCCGTAGAAGAATAGCAGGGTGAGTTCAGGTAGGAAGGGCTTGTGGGTATTATACATTAGCTCCACCCCCCCCCCAGCTCTGTGTTGTGCGGTTGAGTGACTCATCAAATCCGCCTGTATGCCCTTTACATGAAGAGAAGCGCTTCCCTCTCTCTGTCTCCTTCTAATAAAAGGGGGGACAGACAAAGGCACACATGTGGCACGCCAAGCAGGGTTGAATCTAGGTCAGGACAGCCACCTCTTTAAACCCCCTCTGCCTCACTCCTAAATGCCCAGGACAGACCTTCAGGACCAGGACAAGCCTCCTGACCGAGGACAGGTCTCCTGACCCAGGACAGGCCTCCTGACCCAGGACAGGCCTCCTGACCCAGGACAGACCTTCAGGCCTAGGACAGGCCTCCTGACCCAGGACAGGCCTCCTGACCCAGGACAAGCCTCCTGACCGAGGACAGGCCTCGTGACCCAGGACAAGCCTCCTGACCCAGGACAGGCCTCCTGACCGAGGACAAGCCTCCTGAACCAGGACAGGCCTCCTGACCCAGGACAAGCCTCCTGACCCAGGACAAGCCTCCTGACCGAGGACAGGCCTCCTGACCCAGAACAAGCCTCCTGGCCCCTGACCTCGGCTACCCTGCCTCCACCAAGACGGACGCATGCACACACCACACAAGCGCACGCACACACAACACACACCACAGAAACATGTGCAGACAAACACGCACACACACACACCACAAAAACACATATCACACACAGAAACCACATAAATATGTGCATACAAACACACCCACCCACACACACACACACAGTGGAGAATGATTGCATAAGAGCATGTGTGCAGCATGAGGCCCCAGTATTGAGCAGGGGGCTCCTCGGAGTCTGAGAGCAGAAGGCGGCATTCATATGCAGATCCCAGCCTATGGAGGCAGAAATGGAAGGAGGGGGCTGGAAAGGGAGGGAGGGAAAGAAGAGGGCTGGGAGGGGAGGGAGAGAAGAATGGCCTTCCCACACTGGAAACCAAACACTCCTTCACACGAACAACCAGCAGACAATGAAAGCAGAAGGCCAGGTAGTGGATTACCTCGGTGGCCCCCCCATGTTGAGCCAAGATCACAACTTCACAAACAACTCCATTTAAAGAGCCTAGCAAGCGGCTGGGCAGGGCTGGAAGACCCCTCGAACCAAACCAGACCACGGTAAACCTGAGGCCTTGAAGTGCTGACTCTGGCCGGAAGTGGCTCCACAGCACACAGGTAGTAGTAAAGCTAATACACAGATAACAAGGAAAATAACTACCAGCATTAGAACAGGGCAACGTACACTCGCTACAGCACATTGCCCTCCCTCCATCGTGCCCATTCCCCTCCCTCCGTCCTTCCCTCCCCCACTCCTTCTCGCTCCCTGGCTCTGCACCTAGAAAGGCAGAGAAGTGGATAGATGAAAGAAGCACAGAGGAGATAGGGAGAGAGAGCAAAGAGCGGAGAGGAGCAAAGAGGAGCAGAGCCCTCTAAAGCAGTGAGTCACGGTGACCTACATAAGGAGCGAGTGGAAGAGAGAGTCAGAGCGAGGAAGAGAGAGGGGAGAGAGAGGAGAGACAGGGGAGAGAGTAGAGAGAGAGAGGGGGCGAGAGTGGAGAGGAGAGAGAGAGAGAGGGGAGAGAGAGAGAGGAGGGGCTAGATGACGAGAGAGGGGGCGGTGCCACATGAGATGAGAGTGTGTTGTTTATGGCCTGCTCCTAGCCTCGTCCTCCTACCCTCTACCCAGAAAGAGATGCATTCATGGGGCTGCACTGTACACCGTGCACAAAGGTGGAGGGTGTTCCCCATTTAAGTATGAACAGTGAAGCAGACACTATTGTGGCACAGGGAAACAGAGCCTTTAGCTAGGACCAGGCTCTTCTGCTGCCCCCCCTCTTGGGACCCTATAGAATTGCCTCTAATTCACAGGAGGGTCAAGCATTCCAGCTCCAATCAATAGGCTCTGCAGAGGGATCCAGTTCCTGGATCTGGTTTCCTCCTTACTCCCCCCTTCCAAACACACACACAAAAACACACACGCGCACACACACACAAGTGTTACCAATACAATAGAGAAGTTTTCACACACATACAAACAAAAACAAAAAACACACACACCCAAAAGAAACACATACACAAAAACACACACACCCAAAAGAAACACATACACAAAAACACACGCACACAAAAAAAACACACACACACACTGACACATATACCCACACAAAACAAGTCTAACCAAGTGTACTGGGTGAGCCTGTTAAAGACTTGAAGAATGGGGTATGGAAAGGTGTGCAAGCGAGCGAGAGAGCGAGAGAGAGGTCTGTCCGTGGCTGGAACACAAAGGGACCGGATCGAATGTGACACATTAGCCAACCCAAGGAACGCTTCTATTTCAGTCCATCCAATCATGGGCAGCTTCATGAATCCAGTCACACAGTCATCCAATAACAACAGCTGGAGGACTGGGGCTGGCCGGCGGACCATTGGACGAGAAGGTGACACGTTCACACAGCAGCAGTCACCAGGTCTGTGGTGTGCAGTCATCGATCTACCATAGTGGTCCCCAACCCTGGTCCTCAAGGCCCCACTGTCCTGCATGTTCTAGATGTTTCCCTGCTCCAGCACACCTGAATCAGATGAATGTGTCCCATGAAGCTCAGCAGAAGCCTGATAATGACACTTTATTTGAATTAGGTGTGTTGAAAGGGGGGGAACACCTAAAACATGCAGGACAGTAGGGTCCTGAGGACCGGAATTGAGAACAAGTACCCTACCCTCTTCCCCCTTCCCGAGGACCGGAATTGAGAACCAGTACCCTACCTGAACAGGATTGACCTTTGATACTGTAAACATAATAAGATGTCAACCAATCAGATTCCTAGCACATGCTCAGTTGGAGCCTTGGCCAGCCAGCCCTCGACACAAACCCTAAGGTGTCCGGCTCGTCCCAACAATGACACGTCAGGGGGACCGTAGCTTCCTGGCAGACGTGGACATTTTAACACCGGCCCAACTCTCCAGCAGCCTGGCTGAGGGCCATCATCTCTCAGACAGCATCTCCTGCTACTGACTGCTGTCATCTGGGAGTGTGTGGCTCTGTGTGTGTGTGTGTGTGTTGTGCTGAGTCATGACCATCACTAGTCGCTGGTCTGCCAGAGACCTGGGGTGTGTGTGTGTGTTGGAGCCGGACCAGGCAGTTTGTCTGTTCAAAGACATTAACACACTGCAGACCACAGACATGTAAACACAATCAGCCTGGACCAACCTGCTAAGCTGACCGCTGTGAAGAGAAGACAAGGGGAGGGGGGAAAGGAGAACGGGAGGAGGTGGGGAAGAGCAGGGGGTGGGGCAAAAGGAAGAGAAGAAGAAGAAGGGTGGGGGTGGAGACAGCAGGAGGGAGGGAAGAAAGGATAGACTGAGCAAAGAGGAGGGGGGGGAGGGGAACACTAAAAGGAGCGGGTGAATTATTGATGAGAGAGCCAGTAGGCTGCAGAGTGCTAATGCACAGGGTCCTCTTCAACAAAAGCAGCCAGATAGAGTTTCACATTACATCAGCCCCCCCCCCCCCCCCCCCCCCCCCCCCCAGCCCCATCCAACCCCTCCCTCCCCGAGCCGCTTCACGACTCACAACCCTCTGTACCCTTGCTTGACCATCCCCCTCCTGCAGCACAAACACCTCTAAGATCCATTATTAATCGAGATTGGAAAACCTCTGAGGCTGGCCCCTGGACCGGCAGCACTGGACGCATCATTGGCTGTGGGTCGCTAACCTGCTCCGAGATCAAAGGGCCGCTCGTTCCCCAGCCAACGGGGTGAAGAGAACACAGAAGTGGAAGCATGGTGGGCAGGAGGTCCATAGCCCTCCATGGGGCTTTGGCCTAAATCCACACAATGACCGACTCGTCCTCAATACTAGAATACAGCGTAACCCTTGCCCTCCTTCAAGTGGTGTGTGAGTGAGTGTGTGTGTGTGTGTGTGTGTGTGGGGGGGGGGGGGGGCAGGACGGAAGCAGTGGGTCTGAGAGAGCAGGGGAGGCAGGAAACAGGAGGGCTTGAGGAGGAGGAAGGTGCAGCAGGAATGAAAGGGGAGAGGGGGGGAGGGTGGAGAGAGGCTGGTGACAGATGCACCAGCGACACTGGAGGCTGAGAGCAGCTCACCAACCAAACGATTACTTTCATGGTCATCATAACAACGGCAACATTTAACCAAGCTCTCTATTCAAGTCTGTTAGAGAGAGAGAGAGAGACAGAGAGAGAGAGAGAGAGAGAGCCTAGCTTTGGAGAACATGAAGGTTGTCACATGCCTGGTGAAAGGGACAGTGGGCTTCTATCCTCAAGGCCGTTCACTGAACTCGACGGGATAAGAGGCAGTTAGCACTGAGCGCTCACAGAGCACAGCACAAAACAGTAGCTGTAGTTAGTGAGGTCAGGTCAGTATGAGCTAGCTAACTGCGGAGCATAACAGTACAGGCGCGCTAGGCTGCTAGCTACAGAGAGCATATCAGTGTGAGCTAGATTGGTAGTGAGCTAGAGAGAGTTTGAGTTAGCTGGGTAGCTAACTAAAGAAAAACAACAGCAGCATGAGCTATCTAGCTGTGTAGCTCTACAGAGCAGAGCAGTTAGTGGTATCTAGCTGTGTACCTCTATGTAGCAGAGCAGTTTGCACAATCTAGCTGTGTAGCTCTACAGAGCAGCTAGCGCTATCTAGCTCTGTAGCTCTATATAGCATAGCAGGTATCTAGCTGTGTAACTCTACAGAGCACAGCAGTTAGTGATATCTACATGTATTAATTTAGCAGACCCTTTTATCCATCTAGCTGTGTAGCTTTACAGAGCAGTTACCGGTATCTAGCCGTGTAGCTCTATGTAGTAGAGCAGTTAGCACTATCTAGCTGTGTAGCTCTACAGAGCAGTTAGCACAACCTAGCTGAGGAGCTCTACAGAGCAGAGCAGTTAGCGTTATGTAGCTGCGTAGCTCTACATAGCTGAGCAGGTATCTAGCTTTGTAGATCTGCAGAGCAGGTATTTAGCTGCGTAGCTCTGGAGCTTGCTAGACGAGCCACTCCTGCCTCCACGTTCACATTGTTGCCTGTGGAGCCTGCACCGCCCAACCTAGACCTGCCCCTCCCCCACCATATTTTCCACCGTCCCCTCTCTCTTGCAGCAGGCAGGCGGGCAGGGCAGATGGTAGTGGTGTGACCCCAGCGTTGCTGCCTCCTTGTTTTGATCCTGCAGTCCTGATTGTTCAGCCTAATCCCACACTACCCAGAGTCCCTGGCCCGCAGCCAGCACTCTTATTAAGCACACAAAGCCTTTTCATTCTGCCCAGCTTCGTCATCGCTCTCCCTCGCTCTTACCGTCTCTCTCATCTCTCTACCTGCAGCTCTCTCTTTTCCCTTTCCCACTCTATCCAGCTGAGCCAAGCTTGGCCGTCTCTCCTTACATGTCTGTCTCTCTGCTCTCCCTCAGGCCATCTGATCAGACAAGTCTCTCTCTCCTCCCCCCTGCCTCCCACACCCACCGGCCCTTTCCACCAGTTCACTGCTGCTCTGAGCACAACAACACTAGCCAGCCACCCCTTCTAGACTCCCAACCCTGACTCCCTCCCTCCCCTCCCTCCCCTGACTCCCTCCTTCCCTCCTCCCTCCCTCTCTCTCTCATGTTGTTCTCTTCCTCTTTCTAATTACTCCAGGCTTGGTAAGAGGTCGTTTCTCTTGTGCCTACATGACAGAGGGAAATTAATTATGCCAAGTCAAAGGGCCCGAGCATGCACTGAGACTCACCACACGCTCGCTCGCTCTCTCTCCCTCCCTCACTCTCTCCCACTCTCTCTCAAATGAAAGATCATGGCCCTGCCTAAGAATACTGGAGCATGTTGCCTAGCAACCTACTCAAGCTAGCCACACTGCAAGTCTATGCAATGCAGCAACTCAACAGCATGAAAAATAAGCTTCACGCAGTGTTTACGTCAGAAGCAACTATTAGAGCACAGAAGCAAGAATATCAGGAATATCAAGAGTACAAAAGTCTTAGAAGATTCTTATGTAGTGGGGACAGTAGTCACAGTGGATAGTAGACCGTGTTGGGTAAACAGTCAATGTGTGTGTGTGTGTGTTTTATGTTCCAATAAAGGCAGATGTGGTGGGCCATATTGGAAGAAAACAAACATAACACAATCAAAATATAATCAAAGTCTATTACAAGTGGCTTGTCTTTGATGATCCAGACTCATTTAAAGTAGTCTTCCATAAATATACCAACAAAATTGTTGATGTCAATGTTCCAAGCGTTCAATTATGCTTAAAAAGAAATCGTAATGACCATCCCGACCCCAAGTCTGCCGCTGCACGAACAAAGTGCTGTGTTAAGCACCGTGCTGTATGTGGTACAGTAGATCTACATATTAACTAGCAGCTACACAGATCAACATCATTTGCACAGCGGTGTTAACAATGCTTGTCAGTGAAGTGAAATCAACACAATGTTAACTCTTCCTGCACTCAGGTCAACATGTTGGAGCGGTCGCTAGGTGACAGAGGGAGTAAAAAGATCTAAGTTGCTGTAAAGAAGAAACAGAGAAAAGACAAGAGAGATAGAGGAGACCAATACTAGTCGTAAAGACCGGCTTTTATAGATGTTGTATTTCCTAACAGGAGCGCTTCAGAGGATTCCTCTTCCTGCCGTTCCACTCGGCCCTCAACGGTGTCAACATCTAGCCACCGCAAATCCAGAACGGACCTGAATCGAAACATTCTCCTACAGAAATAACCTGACCAGCGCTACTTATTCAATTCATACTCTATCCCTGTAACATGACTGCCAAAGTCTAGCTCCTCTCTACTGGGAGAAGCAGGGTTTGAAACGGGACGCTTAGCAGTCACCAGGCCCCTTAATACAGCACCAGACCCAGGATTCCACACCCCACAGACCCATATGGGGGTTTAATCCTACAGGCACATCCCTGTTACAAGGCGAGCCTCGAGGACAGCAGCTTGGCAACCTGTCCACGCAAGCCTGTACTGAGAGATGGATGCCTGCGTCATCTGCGATGCCTTCATTGGGGCTGTGTGTTCCAACAGGTCTGTGACAGGAGAAGTAAGGCATCAGGCTGGAGCCCACTGTCCTATCACAGGACTGGGATGCATGTTTTGGGAGAGAACCAGATGGCTCAGTGGCCTCATGATCGGAAGGTTGCGAGTTTGAACCCCGGCTGTGGCTATGTGAGGTAGCATTCTGACGGTTCTGAAGGACTCCACAAAAACGAAAAGGCTTCTAAAAAATAAAAACCTTATCTTCCCTTAGCTGACGACCAATAAACACCTTTGACACTGGAGTATGGCGTATCTGTCTCAGAGTAGCAGTCCAAGGATCCTTTCTTAATTGCCTGCCTGGCTGGCTGGCTACGTTTCACAGCTCTGCAGTTCTCCTGTTTTCCTGTCTTTCCCGGGCCTGTGACATCATCACCGCTCCAAAGCAGCTCTATATTTAGAGCCCCTCCCCCCCTCCCTCCCCCCCGCTGTGTCTCACTACTCTGTTAATGCCCGGGCCGAGCTCTGCTCCATCCCCCCCCCCCCCCCACCCCCCCCCCCCCCTTGCCTTCAGATGGCTCCATCTCTCATAGCTTGCCAGGGGGGAGGTGGGTGCTGCTCGCAAGAAAGTAACAGGGGGGCGGGGGTGGGCAGGCAGGGCTGAAAGGAGAGATAAGGGAGGGGAAGGGGGGGGTCATTCAGAAAGCGAGGGAAGAGGAGGGCAGGGACTGCTGGGGATAGTGTGAATAGCCAAGCTGTAAATCAGACCTCTCCATAAACTCCCATCTCTCTTTCTCTCCCCTCTGTTGATTCACCCCCCCCTCTCTTCCACCCTCCCCAGTTCTCTCTCCTTTTCCTGCCCCGCCCACGCTCCCCAGCCCCCTCCCCCTTTGTGGAAGTATTTCTCATGTGTCGGGTCGTATGCCGCAGCATCTCACAGACAGGAAGAAGCCATGCTGGTTTGAGCCAGCCTGGGCGCGTCACCCACACGGTCCCCTGTGATGTAACACCAGGGAGGAGCGTGTGTTCCTATGACTGGTGTTTGGACCATTCACCCTGTGCATAGTAACCCCCCCTCTGAGGTGAAGGTGTGTGGGGCAGCCAGAGCAGGAAGTGGGACATTCTGTCTAGCATCACAAGGCTCCTAATCTCACCAAACCCTCCTTCTGTGAAGGGGCCTGGGGCCAGAGACAGAGGTCAGGTCTGGACACCCCTGTCACCAGCCGGTCCCAAACACATAGGAACCCCATCCCCCACCCACGCACAGAGACAGGCACACACAGGCACACACACAGACACACACACACACGGTCTCCTGTCTCTGTAATACATTAGTTGTGATTGGGAGTGGGGCTAGAATGCTGTAACAGGTGGGCCTGCATGCTACTGGGAAGCTTTACTAGATTATCCTGCCAGGGCTCAGGAGAGGCCTGTTCTGCCGGCTGTGTGTGTGTGTGTGTGTGTGTGTGTGTGTGTGTGTGTGTTTGTGTGTGTGTGTTTGTGTGTCACTGCGGGCCAGGTGAACAGCAGATCTGCCTCATCTCATTCCTTGTCACGTCCCACACCAAGCAGCACAAGCTCTATTACTGAGGCCGGCCACCAGGCAGTTGCTATGGTAACGCCCACCGGGTTAACCCATTGGGGGAGCTTGAAGTGGGTGAGAAAGAGACAAAGAGAGAGAGAGAGACAGAAGGAGAGAGAGATAGAGGGAGAGGGAGGGATAGAGAGAGACAGAAGGAGAGACAAAGATATATAGAGAGACAGAAGGAGAAATATGGAGAGAGGAAGAGGGAGGGATAGAGAGAGACAGAAGGAGAGAGAAACATATAGAGAGAGAGACAGAAGGAGAAAGATAGAGGAAGAAAAAGGGAAGGATAGAGAGAGAGAGAGAGAGAGAGAGAGAGAGAGAGAGAGAGAGAGAGAGAGAGAGAGAGAGAAAATGTGGGGTATGGAGGATCTCGCCTGAACCTGTTAGTAAAGAGATGAACACCCAGCAGCAGCAAAGTCCACACAAACATCATGCATCTCCACATGAACACATGGTACACCAGGGCTTCAGGAGGGAGGTTAGAGCCATGTAGACACAGACACAGAGAGAGAGGAAGACGTATTTAGCTCTGTAATAGCGCCTCTCTCCTCCAGTCTCCACTGGAGTTTTGAGTTGCTCAGTAACATATTTCCATATTGTACACTTGATACACAAAACCATGGAGTAACTCAACAACCAAATGTAGAATCAAGTAAAACTATCTTGTACGATACCTGTACTGAACTATATACTATGAAGTTGGCTGCAAAGCTATCCATGTGCCCTGAATAGCATGGGAACATGCATCTATCCAGTCCTACTGAGTCTTAATGTACTGGAGGGTCGACTGCTTTCTGTGAATGCTGCAGTTTGGCGTAACAGTGTTATTTATGCATGCACAAGTCTCTGCTGAGGCCCAGAGGGAAGAGAGAACCACAGGAGTGGTAGTGGACTGTGTGTGTGTGTGAGCGCTCAAACTGGCCTCAGTCTGAACTCCCCTGAGCCTGCTTTCAGTCCCTTGAGAAGAGAGAGAGATGGAAAGAGAAGAGTGAGATGGGGGCAAGAGGAGAGATGGAGGAGAGATGGAGGGGAAAGAGAGAGAGGAGAGATGAGAGATGGAGGGGAAAGAGAGAGGAGAGATGGAGGAGAGAGGAGAGATGGAGGGGGGAGAGAGGAGAGATGGAGGGGAAAGAGAGGAGAGATGGAGGAAAGATGAGAGATGGAGGAGAGATGGAGGGGAAAGAGAGAGAGGAGAGATAGAGGAAAGATGAGAGATGGAGGGGAAAGAGAGAGGAGAGATGGAGGAGAGAGGAGAGATGGAGGGGAAAGAGAGGAGAGATGGAGGAAAGATGAGAGATGGAGGGGAAAGAGAGAGAGGAGAGATGGAGGAAAGATGAGAGATGGAGGGGAGAGAGAAAGAGAGAGGAGAGATGGAGGAAAGATGAGAGATGGAGAGAGGAGATGGAGAGAGAAGGGAGAGGAGACAGGGGGAGAGATAGAGAGGAAAAGGAGCGAGAGAAGGAGACTGCTGACAACACCAGGCCCAGTCACCTGATTTAAGCTGGAGTTGTTGTAGGACAGTGAACTACAGTCCTTCCCATAATGCTCGCTGCATACCACGATACAGGAGGGGGAGGTGGGTGGGGGGGGGTCCTGCTATAAATCTAGCTGATGCAATCTAATGGAACATTGTATTAGGGCTGAGACTGAAGGCAGAGGGCTGCTGGGTAGGTAATGGAGTTCTAGCAGACAGAGATAATACCATAACCCAGGGGAGATGGGGAGGGACAGAAGGAGAGACAGGAAGAGAGAGAGAGACAGGGAGAACGGTGAGCAATGTGAACAGCTTCACAAATCCTGAATGGAAACTTTAAACCAGAGGATCGAGCAGGGTTGGCCATGGCACCTGTGCAACGCGCGCACCTTCAAAAACATTTGGGGGTAATCGCAAGAAAGTGAAAAGGAGGGAAGGAGAGAGAAAAGATGAGACAATGACAGAACAAGCGAACAAAACGAAGGTAAAATGAAAAGCATGATAATGAGCATGTTCTATTTTTGGTCTTGAATCAGGGTGAGTTGGAGAGATGGTGGATTCACTCGCTGGTGTTTTCCTGATAAACAGCAGAGGAGGAGGAGGAGCAGGATAAACTGTACTCTGGGAAGGAACACTCATTTAAGCAGAAATAGCAGCTGAGGGAGAAGAGTGGGAGCAGACAGTTCCTCAGATATGGAGAGCCAGTGCAGGGTCCTGGCATGCAGCCCCTCACAGACAGCAGAGGCCTCTCACCCTCTGATAGTGGACGAGAGACATCAAGATCCAGTCGTTTCTCTCACTCGAGCATTTGCTCATCGAAATGTCCTCGGTCAGCAAACTTCTCCGGCTCACTGAGCGGGGTGAGGCCCGGCCGTGGAGGCCGGAAGATCTGGAGCAGAGCGGGGTGAGGCCCGGCCGTGGAGGCCGGCAGAGTTGGAGCAGAGCAGGGTGAGGCCCGGGCTCGGAGGCCGGCAGAGCTGGAGCAGAGCGGGGTGAGGCCCGGCCTCGGAGGCCGGCAGAGCGGGGTGAGGCCCAGCCTGTCACTGAAAGCTCTGCCGCAGGTCAGGAGAGCTGACCTGAAGGGCATTGTGGAGGGTGGGAGAAGGAGCGCCCTTTACCCAGAGAGTGACCACAACAGAGCAGGGGCTGGCCTGGATGTCCTTTCAGATAAGCCAGAGGGGTCAGGCCTGGTGAACCCTACCCCCAGGACTATAGACCCCCAGCTTTTGTGTCTGCCCCTGCTAAAAATGAAGCATAACCCTGATAGGCCACTCCCCTGACCCCGATAGGCTACTCGCCTGCCCATTCAGCCATCTCATAGGCCAAGGAGGGGGCGGTACCACAGCAACGGTTTTTGTAAGTAAGGACAGATGACATTATAGACTGTGGATAGCATTTCAAAGGGAGGGGAGATGGGGGGGCAGCAGGGGAGGACAAAAAAAGAGGAAAAGGATGAGATCATATCTGGTTTTTCCAGCCTCCAAACCTTCCTCATGGAGAAAGGATTTTCTGCTTGTCTAAAGGTTGGAAACTGAGGTTGGTCATCAAGAGCTAGAAGATGCATTCAACCCTACCTGCCCCTTACTGCATGAACGTGGTAAATATAAACCTGGCTTCTTCGTCACCCCCACACACACACCCCCACACACACCATATAGGTCACTAGCAAGTGTGCTTCCTCATCAATTAGCCTTCCACAGAGTTACTATTGACTACAGAGACACACCCCCTCTACTGTACAACGCTGGGCTCTGAAGAGAACATTTCAGAAAGTTTGCTCAGCAGACATTGATTAGCTATTAGCACTGTAGGGGGGGGGATCTGCATGAGGAGCTCAATGCTAAAATGCTGGTTACACTGGCCTGAACACGGCCCATGGTACCATGACAACACTAGTACAAGCTGGCCTGAACACAGCCCATGGTACCATGACAACACTAGTACAAGCTGGCCTGAACACCGTCCATGATACCATGACAACACTAGTACAGGCTGGCCTGAACATGGTCCATGATACCATGACAACACTAGTACAGGCTGGCCTGAACACCATCCATGATACCATGACAACACTAGTACAGGCTGGCCTGAACATGGTCCATGATACCATGACAACACTAGTACAGGCTGGCCTGAACACAGCCCATGGTATCATGACAACACTAGTACAAGCTGGCCTGAACACCGTCCATGGTACCATGACAACACTAGTACAGGTTGGCCTGAACACAGCCCATGGTACCATGACAACACTAGTACAGGCTGGCCTGAACACGGTCCATGGTACCATGACAACACTAGTACAAGCTGGCCTGAACACCGTCCATGGTACCATGACAAACACTAGTACAGGTTGGCCTGAACACAGCCCATGGTACCATGACAACACTAGTACAGGCTGGTCTGAACACGGTCCAGTACAACTATGCTTCTCCTCCACATAATCCCAATCACCTGGGATCATGCAGAGAGGCAGGCTGACTGTCAGACCTAGTGGTCAGGCCTCAGCCTAACTGGACAGGAGGGGGTTAAGTCCAGGCACACCCATCTGCTACAGGGTCTGTTCTCCTGGTTTGATCCTGGCTCAGGCAAACACACTCACAGCAGAGTCACCATTTACACTCTAAGGGTGCAACAATAAGGGTGGCCCAGTAAACAAGGGCAGGTTCAAACGTTGCCCCGTAACCAAAAGGCAGCCACCGTCACAGCACATCTTCCCACTAAGTTAATGTCATGACAAATGCATGACACCCATTATTTGTTAGCAAGGCTCAGAATGGATGGAGGGAGTGAGGGGAAGAAGGGAAGAACGAAAGGACGAGGAAGGGAGGACGAGAGAGAAAGAGATTGGAGATGGAGTTAGGATACAGAGGCTGTTTTGAATCAGAGCTGTACTCGTTACACAAGCCAGGGCCTAGCCTTGGTACCAGCCAGCTGGACAGCTGAAGGGAGCCTGAAACAGAGGGAGCACCCCCACACCCCGCCCCTACCCCCTCCCACACGCACACGTTAAAGATGCAGAGCAATCTGCCTTTCCCATGAATACTCGTGCACACACACGCCATTGGATATTGCACCTCCAGCAGCA
Source organism: Neosalanx taihuensis (assembly GCA_030340665.1). Classification (NCBI taxonomy): domain Eukaryota; kingdom Metazoa; phylum Chordata; class Actinopteri; order Osmeriformes; family Salangidae; genus Neosalanx; species Neosalanx taihuensis. The sequence continues at coordinate 10,410,835 of CM059295.1, read as the reverse complement.
GACCAGGCCCCAACACTGCAAACGGTTACCCTAACTGTGTGTGTGCGCGTGTGTGTGTGAGAGAGAGAAAGACAGCAGGGGTAGAGTGGCATGCAGACATACCAAGTGGTGAAGAACAAGGTCACACCATCCCAGGAGTGGTGTAGACTTACTAGCAGAGAGGGCAGAGAGCACAACACAGAGACGGGACGTGTGAGGGGAGGGGAGGGGAGGGAGGGGAGGGAGGGAGGGAGAGAGAGAGAGAGAGAGAAGGAGAAGAGGGCTACTTCAAACCAAGGTCACATCTCTGTGGCTGGCTGAGGCTATGAGAGGGGATGACCACCAATCATGGATAGCTACTACAAGACTGCAAAAAAAAAGGTGTGTGTATGTGTGTGAAGGGGAGGAAGGGGAGGGGGGCATGAATCCATGTACGTGCACAAAGCCAGGTGGAATCTAGAGAACGGCGAGGATGGAAGGAGAGAAATCTGAAAGACAGCCATTACTGCAGCCTGAGCGTCCAGAGTAGCTTAGCCAGGGCAGAAAGCTGCTATCAAGTCACCTTGAAGAAACAGTCCAGCGGTCTAGAACAGGGCCTGACCACAGATAACCACCCTGGGCGTGATAACCCAGAGGCTCTCAACTGGCAGGGCAAAGGTCAGCCCTATCTGGGCCCCCAGAAAGCCAGGCTAGCAGCCAGCACCGGCCCATGTCCGGCAGAGGGACTAAAGCTCTGCCCAAACATGGACCTAATGAGGCCTGCGGAGATGTTCTATTGTGTGCCTGTTCAACCTAGTCTGTGGGTGAAAGAGTAACTGTCTGTCTTTCTGTCTTTGTGCACGAGTGTGCGTCTACACACAACATTAGCTCTCTAATCTGCAGCTCCGCACAAACAGCCTAGTCATCACGATCCTGAGAGACGAGCAGAAAGAGAGACAGGGAAAGGGAGAGAGAGGAAGAGAGGGAGGGAGAGAGAGGGGAGGGGGAGAGAGATCTGGCAGCAGCCAGGGGAAAAACCACAGTGTCATCGAGGGAAGAATGAGGGGGACAGCAAGGAGAAGAGCTTGTTGTTGTTGTGTTTTTTTTTGTTTTTTTTTAAAGGGCCTCTCCTCGCTTTCTACTCGACAAACACACAGCTTTTGTTCGATGGTTCTCTCGCTCCCCTTCAGCCTCTGATGGGGGTTCTGTGTGTTCCTCTGCTGCAGCTAGAACATTGGCCTGATCACATGTGGGGGCCGGGGGAAGGTGGGGCCCTCGGGTGGGAACTTGGCTTAGGAAATGAACAGCTAAAAACATTTACAGCACACCCTAGTCAAGTCAGGCAAACATTCCTGCACATGCACAAACCCACCCACCTGCCACCTTTCTGAACACTGTCTGCCCAGTACAGCTGGCCAATCGGGCGGAAGGAATTTCAATGTCTTGTTTAAGACGATGTTTAAAAATGTATTTTCAGCTAAACTTGGGTGAAAGCTCCATTGCGTCCCTGAGCTCCTGTACTTGGTAGGAAGCACAGTCATCCTAATGCTCTACAACAGTGGTCTCCAACCCTGGTCCACAGTCCTGTATGTTCTAGATGTTTCCCTGCTCCAACACACCTGATTCAAAAGAATAGATCATTATGAAGCTCAGCAGAAGCCTGATAATGACCCTTCATTTGACTCGGGTGTGTTGGAACGTCTAAAACATGCAGGACAGTGGGGTCCTGAGGAACAGGGTTGGGGACCACTGCTCTACAAGGCTGAGCCCACATCACTTTAAATGGGTGCTTAGCTCCATCCAGCTAGCTAGTTGGTCCTTTAGCTTAGCATCCTTGTTTGCATGGTTAGTTTGACAATAAATGGACGAAGGGATGGTGAAGGCTCGGATCTTACTACCTACAGAGGTTTTGGTTTAAATCTCTGAAACGTAAAAAAGGCTTCAGTAGTACCACTGACTAGTGTTCCTCATGGAAATGTAAACAACAATTACAAGCACCATATTTTTGATTTAGCATTAAAAATGTAAAATTCTTCAGGGGTCCAATCTTTGCACAAGACATCTTTTATCTGTATATGAAAAGGATCAAACATGGTAATGTTGTCACTGTATTAACCCGCAGAGAGGAATTCATCTCTTGGTGCTTTTGTTGATCCTTTGAATTCGTTTTTCTTTTGTGGTGTGTTTGGAATAAAATAAATACATTCTTTTGAAAAATTATAATTATAAAATAATGTTCCCATTGATAAAATTGAGGTTTTAGTTTGAGGTAATCACCAATGTCCACCTTCCTGTGTGTGTGTGTGTGTGCGTGTGTGTGTGTGTATGCGTGCATGTGTGTGTGGGCGTGCGTATGTGTGTGTGTGTGTGCGTGTGCGTGTGTACGGTCTCTGCCCTCCTCCAGTCCCTCTCTCTGCTCCTTGGCAGTCTCGTAAGACCCCGGCATGATCCAGCACACTTCTGAACACTTCCATGGCAAAACAGTCCAACATACCACTTTGGATCTCCCTGCTACAACGCTCTGTCTATGTGTGTGTGTTGATTCTGGGACGTCACTTCCAAATATCAAACCTTCAAGTCAAACATGTCGTTACATGAGTCGTGCACAGTCCAGCCCATGTCTATATAGTAACAAGATGGTACAACAACAATTCTGCTCCCCTAAGCTCTCTCTTTCTCTCTCTCTCCCTCCCTCTCTCCCTCCTCCTCCTCCTCCTCCCTTCCCATACGGCAGAGTTCCCATTCCACTGCTGCTGCTAGACAGACCAGTAGTGCCCTGCCATTTTGCAGGGCAATGGTAGAGTTTATCTGCTGCCCTCCCACCAACAGAGCCATGCCTGTTCACAGGCATGCCCTCCCACCAACAGAGCCAAGCCTGTTCACAGAGTCTTTTAAGCTGAGCGTTAGCATGTGGCTTGCCGGGGGGGGGCAGGGTAGGGGGGGCGTAGGAGGGGGGGTTCGTGGGGAACAAAGCTCCTATAGTTGTCTCCGGCTAGGCTAACTAGCATGGGGAGTTATGTAACATGACTGGCAGGACCCACTTGCCTGTTCGGAGCACTGCCGTGGTCTAATACCACATAGGAACACCCGGCTTCCAAAAGGGAGAGAAGGGGAGGGGGAAAGAAAGGGGTGGGGAGAGAAAGAGAGAGAGAGAGAGAGAGAGAGAGAGAGAGAGAGAGAGAGAGAGAGAGAGAGAGAGAGAGAGAGAGAAAAGCATGCTGGTAATGAGCAGAGAGAAGCACGGCAGAGAGGCTTTCATGTGTGGCTCCATCCAACACAACAACCCTGCCTGAAAGGCAGCCCCAGCCCACAGCAGCGAGGCAGGCAGGCAGGCAGGCAGCCAGGACGACACCACACACCCAGGCAGATCAAGAAAAAAGCAGTGAGGGGAAAGAGATAGAAGGGAGAGTGGGGGACGTACGGATGAAAGCGAGAAAGAGACAAGTAAACCAGGCACATAGAAGATTTTCCGCTAACTCTGGATGAAATGGAGGATTTAGAAGAGCGGTTAAAAATAAAATCTGATTCTGATTAGCTGAGCTCGGTGCCTGGAAACCATGTGACTGGCATCACGAGGGGGAGGAAAACACACACACACACACTCAAACACACGGTCTTGTGAAAAGTTTCCTTGCTCTCCAAATAAGCAGATAGGATCGGACCGCACAGGTGTACCTCACCAGCTCCTGTTGCTAAGGAGAGGTGAGGAAGAAGAGGAGCGGAAGGAGGAGGAGGACACAGAATGGGCCAAGCGCTACACACGGTGACCCACTTTCCCATCCCAGGGACACATCCACACCCCTGCAGGTCCGTTCCACACGCAGGAAAACCCGTTCCACACCACAAAGTGTGCAGACGCAGACACAGCCTACCTACGTCTGCAAAAGGGCCACCGTAGCCGAAACAGAAAGCCTCTAACAAAGGCTGGGCCTGAACATGCACTAAGCCCTGCTCTGCACACATTCCAGGCCTGCAAACACAGCTGCACCTCGCCCTGTTGGTACTAGCTTAGCTCATGTCGCCGTTTGCTCTGCCCTGACCTACCCTAACACGCACGCACGCACACACAGAGACACACACACACACACACACAGAGACACACACAGAGACACACACAGAGACACACACATTGCTCTGCCCTGACCAAACCTAAAACGCACACAGAGACACACACAGAGTTTGGCTCCGGTCGTTATCTATGAGCTTGTTATGAGGAGAGGGGGCTGATTGTGTTGGGCTCAGCGCTGTTGTGTCACTGCAGAGAGGGGGACAGGGGCCGCTGGAACCTACCGATTCCATGGCGGTGTAAGGAGGGGCGGACAGGGGAGGGTAAAATCCAGCGAGAGTAACCAGTGGTGCCGCGGCACGCTCCAGCAGCTCCTGTGGAAACAAAAGAAGAAGTGCAAGGTTAGCCACCAGCACACTGGGGGAGGGGGAGAGACAGAGGGGAGAGACAGAGGGGTGAGGGGGGGGGGGGGGGGGCTGTGTTCCTGTGTCAGTTCCATGCACGTCCCCTTTCGCAGGCCTCCCCTGTCCCTGTCCCCCAGTCTAAGGGGAAGGGCTTATCAGGATTTGGGGGGGGAGGGGAGGGTCGTCAGAGGGGCTTTCCACCAGCCTAAAGCTGTCCCAGCCCACGGTCACATTCCTACATATCTGTCATTTGTTCCATAACACTGGTGCGCACGCACACACACTGACCACTGTGTCTGTGGTGACACACGCTGACCTGGAGCACAGGCAGGGGTGCTGCGGGCCTTACCCAGCCAGCCTGCACAGGGTCTGGGTACCAGAGCAGGACAGGCAGGCGTGGGCCTGCACCATGCCACTGGTGTGTTTCCTGCTAGGATCCAGGCTGGTGGGCAGACGCAGGGACAGGGGTGGTGTTGTGGTTCGGGTGGGAGGAGGGGAGGGGGAGGGGTTTACAGGTTCAGGAAGAACAGGAAAGAGTCTGTGGACGTGATGTTTAGAAGAAACGATGTGGGATGGAGGGGAAGAGAGAGAAAGAAAGAGAGACAGAGAAAGAGAGAGATACAGAGAGAGAGAGATACAGAGAGAGATACAGAGAGAGAGTGGGAGGGGAAGACACATTCCCTTGACCACAGCAGACCTACACCAAGCAAAGATGGCCCCGCGAAAACACACGCATCAGTGGTGGATTAGATTAAAATAGCTAGCCTGGGGTCAACTCGACCCTGTTCAAATGAGCTACATACAGGAATTGCCTTCCACCTTGACATTCCACAGATACAGCCCACATCCTTAAAATGATTCAACAACCCTAACAAGCTGACCAATGGAAGTTCACCAATGGCCTTCATTGATGAGCGGAGTTTTGAGGCCTTCCTCCGACCCGATGTAAACATCCCACCGCTACCCTGCTGCCCTTAAAAGGACAACTGAGAAGAAGAGAAGGTCAACTCAGGCTTCACCCACTCCACACCCTTCAGCTGCTACACCGACCCTCCTCTGGCTTCTGTGAAGGACCTATCCCATAGCCTTCAAAAGCCTCGGTACAGGGGCCAGGGTAAATGTGATGTTGTTTCACTATAAGGCGCACCGGAGGACAGTGATTGGCTACATCTGAATTCAACACACACACCCTGGATGCCCAGCATAGGTCAACAAGCCGTTTCAGCTGGCGGTTTGCAAACATGAGGACAATCCCAACCAGGAAGTCCATCCTGGTCTCAGCAGAGCAGGATAAATGACAAACACCGTAACACACTGAGTTCAGGCCCAGCCTGCAGTGCAGGATGGGACATGACTAGCTCCTTCATCAGCTGAGCCCCATTCACAGACCTGATGGACGGAACGGACCAAAGAGGAAGCCTAGCAGCGAACAGTGCTGGCTGGAGAGAGGACCACGCAGCCAGCCCTGCCCTGCCAGACAGGCCCTGGAAAACAGCCTCTAGCCTGGGGGAGAGAGGGCGGTCTCTGGGGGCGGCGGAGACTGGAAACTTTGTTCTTTTAGTAGGTCAGATATTGGGGGGTGTCGCTCTGAGTGGCGGCTCTAGAGCCGGCCCACAGCCCCCCTGCAGGCTAGGGGCTTCACTTCCTCCAAACCAGGATCTGCTTACTCAAGCCCTCCCTCCCTCCAGCACAAAGCCCCAAGTACCAAATATACATACAGAAACCATTTGTTCTCTTGTAGTTGCGTCCATCATTGTTCTATGAGACAGGTTGGACCAGATTCATTGTCAGACTAGGCTGGTAGCAAGGCGCAAAGCAGGACAATTGTGTGTCTGCGTGTGTGTCTGTGTTGTGTGTCTGCGTGTGTGTCTGTGTTTTGTGTCTGCGTGTGTGTATGCCTTCCATCAAACCGCATGTTAGTAACGGCAGTAGGGATGGCAATACACTTGTGCTGACTCTCAGGTGAGACAGAGGCTGGGTTACACGTACACATGCACACAGACACACACAGAGCCATGTCATTTGAGTGACTGCTGTTACACATAACCCTGCAGTGTTCAGACAAGACAGAGCAGGCTATATGATCCCACCATGTTGATGAAAATGGCTGTAATATGAGTCCCACCCGACACAAAGGAGCTTAGAGCAAACATGAAGAGGTCAGAGGGGAGAGGTCAACCCCTGCCCCGGCCTCCTCCACCCCCCACCCCCGCTTGACAGGAAGCAGGTCCAGACAGCCAGGACAGGACAAAGGAGCAGCATTGAGCCCAGAGCTGCAACATTCAAGCTTCGCCGGGTCGGTATGAGTTGGGAGCAGGTCTTTGTTCTAATGGAGAGGATTTTAACATCGACCAGGCTATGGGAAAATATGAGGATAGGACGCAACAAGCCTCCCAAGCCCTGCTGGAGCCTTGACAGAGGCTGCCAGCCTAGCCTCTCTGAGCAGCTGTGGAGCTGAGAGGCCAGCAAGGCAGCCAGAACCAGGCTGGGGTAGGTTTCAGGCCAGGGAGAGCCAGGCTGGGGGAGCTTCAGGCCAGAGAGGGCCAGGCTGGGGGAACTTCAGTCCAGGAAGAACCATGCTGCGGAGCTTCAGGCCAGGGAGAGCCAGGCTTCGGGGAAGATCTGGCCAGGGAGAGCCAGGCTAGGGGAGCTTCAGGCCAGGGCGGCCAGGCTTCGGGGAAGATTTGGCCAGGGAGAGCCAGGCTAGGGGAGCTTCAGGCCAGGGAGAACCATGCTGCGGAGCTTCAGGCCAGGGAGAGCAAGGCTGGGGGAGCTTCAGGCCAGGGAGAGCCAGGCTGGGGGAGCTTCAGGCCAGGGAGAGCCAGGCTGTGGAGCTTCAGGCCAGGGAAAGCCAGGCTGTGGAGCTTCAGGCCAGGGAGAGCCAGGCTGGGGGAGCTTCAGGCCAGGGAGAACCAGGCTGGGGGAGCTTCAGGCCAGGGAGAACCAGGCTGGGGGAGCTTCAGGCCAGGGAGAACCAGGCTAGGGGAGCTTCAGGCCAGGGAGAGCCAGGCTGGGGGAGCTTCAGGCCAGGGAGAGCCAGGCTGTGGAGCTTCAGGCCAGGGAGAGCCAGGCTGTGGAGCTTCAGGCCAGAGAGAGCCAGGCTGGGGGAGCTTCAGGCCAGGGAGAGCCAGGCTGTGGAGCTTCAGGCCAGGGAGAGCCAGGCTGTGGAGCTTCAGGCCAGAGAGAGCCAGGCTGGGGGAGCTTCAGGCCCGGGAGAGCCAGGCTGTGGAGCTTCAGGCCAGGGAGACCAGGCTGGGGGAGCTTCAGGCCAGGGAGAACCAGGCTTGGGAAAGATCTGGCCAGGGAGAGCCAGGCTGGGGGACGTTCAGGCCATGGCCGCTGAGTGGGAGATGGGCTGTAGGTTTAGGATGCATGCTTGTGTTGTTTCAGGCCAGCCTGGCCTGTGGCTTAGTGTGAGCGGCCTATGTGGGCCACCGACAATGCAGGGATTAAGGGAGGGACGGGGGGCTCCAATTCAGCCCTCGAGGCACATCCATTTTTTCTTACCCCCCCCCCTCTTCACACTCTCTGCCCCCTTCCTACCCATCCACCACCTTCTTTATCCATTTCATTGGATGATTTCCCTCTCTTCCTCTAGATCCTGTGTTATTTCCCCAGCATTTCTGCTCGTCTTCTCCCCACACTGTCTGTGTATTGGGTTCCAGCTAGTGGCCGTGCAGCCAGCAACTTCCCGCTCCCCAGGGTGTCAGCTTACACCCACAACCTTCCCAGCTCGGCCAATCTGCTTCTCCGAAATAAGGGCCCCAGATCCCATAAGCCCCTGCACATGCACTCACACACACACACACACACGTCTCCCAGGTGTACAGAGCACCTGTCAACGCTGTTCGGGTCGGCCTATCACAGAACACACTGGAGCCGAGAGGCGTGCGGGACATGGTAGCAACCTTTCTGTGTGAATGGTGGCCATGCAGACCACAGAGGAAAACAGAGAGGCAGGGCTGAGAAGAGAGGCAGGGCTGAGAAGAGAGGCAGGGCTGAGCAGAGAGGCCGGGCTGAGCAGAGGCAGGGCTGAGAAGAGAGGCAGAGCTGAGAAGAGGCAGGGCGTGCCTGAACACATGGGACAGGCATTAGGTAACAACACCACTTGCTGACTGCAGCTAAGACAGACAAACCAGCCCAGTCCTGAGAGGAAAGGTAAGCAATGCTGACCTACTGCAGCCGACAGCAGAGCAGACAGACAGGAAAGCAGGCGGCTCTCCAGCATGATCAATCAAACTCACAACCGTGCCTGCTTATCATATCAGACTGGGCCTAATGACAAGATGCAGCCATCCTATGCTGTCTCTGAGCTGCTGTCTCTGAGCTGCCCCCCTCCACCCTGCCCCCCTCCACCCTGCTCAGCTCTCTGGAGAGGAACATGACACTGGTTTCTCTGAAGGCGAAGGGGGGAGGGCAGAAGGGGGAGGGAAAGAGGGGGAAGGCGTACGTACGCTAGAGATACAGAAAGATGGAGGAGAGGGAGGATGGGGTATGTGTGCGCTGGAAGCACACACGCACACACACACTCCTCAACAACATCTACATTATTGATCAAGCTGCCGCCACCCTTCTGCAGGGTGGAACCACAGCAAGGCTCTCCACCTGCACCACGAGCAACACATGACAGCACACACAGACACACACACACACACACAGCGCAAGTGGATTATGGGTCCAACGGAACAGGCGAGGCCAGGCATTGAAAAAAAACATTTATAAAGGGAAAGGAGAGGGTGGAATGGACAGTGGAGAACAGGATGAAAGAGGGGAGGGAAAGAAAGAGAGAGAAAGAGAGAGAGAGAGAAAGAGAGAACCCTGTGAAAGAAAGCCGAGAGGCTGAGGCCACCAGATGGTGAGGAGGGGAGGCTGCTGGTGGAAGGACAAACGTGTGAAATAAAAGGGGTGGAATTAAATGCAAGATAAAGAGAGAGAGAGCGAGCGAGAGAGAGAGAGAGGACATAGAGGAGAGAATGAGAGTGAGAAGAGAGGAAGGAGGGTGGAGAGAGAAGGCAGGCAGGGAGGCAGGCAGGCAGCAGTCGTGACACAGTTAGCAGCAGTTCTTGTTTGTACAGCTCGGCTCTCGTACTCTCCAAACAGCCAGTCTGCTGTTGTCAAGGAAACGGCTCTGCGGACTGCGAAAACCAAGACATTCAAACGCTGCTGCTGCAACCAGGCCTAATCTAAACTGTGGGCTTCAGATGGGCTAGTGCAAGTGTGTGTGTGTGTGTGTGTGTGTGCTCCCTTCTGGACACTGCACAATAACTGGGGGAGGAGGCTACAATGAGATATGAGATATAGCTTCATGACCATATAGAGGCTTCATGAACCTATAGAGGCTTCATGGACCTATAAAGACTTCATGACCATATAGAGGCTTCGTGAACCTATAGAGGCTTCATGGACATATAGAGGCTTCATGACCATATAGAGGCTTCATGAACCTATAGAGGCTTCATGGACATATAGAGGCTTCATGGACATATAGAGGCTTCATGGACATATAGAGGCTTCATGAACCTATAGAGGCTTCATGTGCTGAGATGAATGCTGATAATGCTGCTCATCACGATGCTATGAGCTGTCCTGAAACATGTGGACACAGGACCACCCACTATAGCACAGGAAGAACCACACCCACCCATACACATACACCCACACACACAGTCTCTGCCTGCTGATACTGTTATTATGGGCTGGAAATAACAGTGAAAATCAGATTGCCATTTCATAATGGCTCCATTTAAACATTAAAGAGCGTCTAAATGTCACGCTGGCTGCTGGCGTGCGTGTGGACTACACCAGCGCTCAGGGTGTGTGTGTGTGTGTGTTTGTCAGGCTTGTTTAGGACTGACCGACTGACACACACAGTGGCTCCACCCCTAAGGCTGTCTACCACACACATGCTGGGACAGCACAGACTGGGTGGGTCAGTGTGTGTGTGTGTGTGTGTGTGTGTGTGTGTGTGTGTGTGTGTGTGCGCGTGTGCTAATCCCCTTCCCCAGCCATACCTCACCAACAAACAGACAGACCGGCTCTCTGCTAGGCACCCATGGCTGCCTCAGTCACAGAAACACTTCTAACAGAATCCACTCTGACTCCTTCGTCCAGCTATCCCACACAACAGCCAGTTCTATAGCATGAAGGTCGAACTAGCCTTAACAGCTCTATCACCATGGAGATGGCAGGCTAGCTCTTCTCTCTGTTCTGGGGGAATAGGTGAGAACAGCCAATGAGAGACCGTTAGAATGCCTGTCTTCCCACCTACACCCCTTATCTGCCTGTCTGCCTGCTTATCTATTAACAATACACTGTCTGCTTACCTAAAGACCTGCCTGTCTGACTGCCTACCTACAGATTTGGTTGTCTGTCTGTCTGTCTACCTACAGACCTGTCTGTTGGTCTATTTAGAAACCTGCCTGTCTGTCTGTCTACCATAAAAACCTGCCTGTCTGTTTGCCAACCGACCTGCCTGTCTGTCTGCCAACAGACCTGCCTGTCTGTCTGCCTACAGACCTGCCTGTCTGTGTGCTCCTCCTCTTCAGGTTAACAGCAGTGTTAGTACTGTGCTGTAACACATGAAGAACAAGCCCCCAGCTAGTTTGCCACAGGATGGCTCAGAGCCAACTTCAGATCACGCTGCAGCTTACCGAGGAGAGAGGGTTACGCACCGGTCTGAGGCCATCGCACAGTTGGTGGGCAGACTGATTGAGTCTCTGACTGTCTTTCTGTCTGTCTGCCTGGCTTAATACTACAACACACGCGGTTCAGCCCTGAATGGCTGTGTGCAGTGAGGTTGATTTCAGGGAGGCCTATGAGATGTTCTGACTTCCAGTAGCAAACCCACAGACTGTCCAATTCTACGCAACCCCAGTGCAAGTCCCACAGTGTTTCAGTAGACATTTCTGAGCGGGAACACGAACACACACAGCTTCACACACACACACACAGCTTCACACACACACACACACAGCTACACACACACACACAGCTACACACACACACACAGCTACACACACACACACAGCTACACACACACACACACACAGCTACACACACACACACACACACACAGCTACACACACACACACACACACAGCTACACACACACACACACACAGCTACACACACACACACACACAGCTACACACACACACACACAGCTACACACACACACACACAGCTACACACACAGCTACACACACAGCTACACACACACACACACACACACACACACACACACACACACACACACACACACACACACACACACACACACACACACACACACACACACACACACACACACACACACACACACACACACACACACACACACACACACACACACACACACACACACACACACACACACACACACACACACACACACACACACACACACACACACACACACACACACACACACACACACACACACACACAGCTCTATGCACACTTAAGATTCACACACCAGCAGGGCTGCAGGATTCTTCACTGGTGCATCGACACGGTCTGAGAATGCAGAGATGAGGAGAGAGGGAGGGGGGGAGATTGAAGGGGAAGAGAGAGTGGGAGAGGGCGAGAGGATGGGGGGAAGTGGGGTCTAAGAGAGAGAGAGAGATAGACAGAGACGATTGGGAGAACTGGGGTCTAAGAGAGAGCAGAGGACTGATAAAATGGGATGATAAAATAAGATGCAAAGGCAGAAAGGAGTAAGACGGAATACTGGGATGAAAGGCTGCCACACACGCACACACCTGGCGTTTTTCTACAGCCATCGTGTTTGTCGTTCGCCGTTTCCATGGCAGCAGAGGCTTTCAACAATAAGAGACTGAGCAGAAGGAAACACACAAATGAAAAAACACACACACACATCCACACGTACACACAAGCTAAATCAGAGCAGAATTTGCATTCCTGGAGCCTACAAGCCCAGCAGAAAGCTAAAACAAGCAACAGAATCACCCACATACAATAGCATGACAGAAATAGTTATCCCTGCGATTTCGATGTGCTACATTCTGGTTGGCCCAGGATAATGCTAGCGCCTGGGTATGGCTGGCTTTGGAGGGAGACGTGTGTTAACTATGTTAATGTTCTTGGACTGGGTTTCGATTTCCATCACACTGAGGGGCATGAGCCCCACGAGGCAGCCTCTCACAAAAACTGGAGCTGACCACCGCACATAACTGACACTTCTGTGTGTGTGTGAGAGAGTGTGTGTGTGTTGCAGTCCAAGGACCCTCTTCGTCTTCTGCTAGGTCTGTATGTCACATCCTATTCACCCTCATCACGACAGAGGCTCACCCTCCGCCCCCTCCTGAACACCTCTCCTCACCTCCTCCTCTCCCTCTGTCCCCGTCCGATTTCTCATTTACTTCTCATCGGAAAACTGTCCACCAGCGGAGGAAGATACGCATTCATTAAGGCAGGGCGGAAATGACTGCTGAACCCACACAAGGAAATGTGTGTGCGCTGCATGTCCACAAGTGCTCTTACGAAAGGACTCCGATGAGGACATGGGCCGTTTAGGTGGTGAAATACACAACATAGAACCTGGATTTCATTTTCCACTCTTTCTTTTGGTTACTTCATGCACAAGGAGTCGATGGGTTTAACCACAACAGAGCAATAGTAGGTTTCCACATGTGGAAAGCAGATCTCAGCGATAGGCCTACAGCAGGGGTGTCAAACTCCAGTCCTCGAGGGCTGCTGTCCTGAAGGCTTTAGATGTTGTGGAGCATGATGGACTGGAGTTTAATACCTGTGGCCTACAGCTAGAAAAACCAGCCCTGTTCTTGGAAAATCATAATTCGGTATTTTCTCTAAGGAGACAAAGCTGGTGTTAAGATGTGTTGCACAAGAGCTTGCAAATAACCCTGAGCCATGCCCTTGTTGTGTCTAAAAGGAACTGAATACTACTGACATTCACTTCCTGTTTGCAGTCACAAGCGTTCTCAGGCATATACATCACTTCCTGTTAACGCAGGAAGCCGTGCTAGTTACGCAGCGAGGCCGCAGTGGAACTTGACAGCCTGTTATTATGGCCCCTAGCAAACTCCTCGTTATCATTCCATCCCCATGTTCCACAAAGCTTTCCCTTCAGAATCCACTCAGAAGAATGTCCCTTGCAGACTTCCAAGAACGCTGTAGCACGTTGGAAAACGCATGGAAGAGATGCATGTTTGCTGCTGATGTGCACCTACATTGAAGGAAGCATCCTTGCACTGAAGGACAGGCTACACAGTCTGAAAACAGTCCTGCAAGACACAGCCTGCAAGACAGCCTGCAAGACACAGCCTGCAGCTGCAGTACACTGGCTTTGCAGCTCCAGTCTGCACGTGTTTGAGTTTGAGTTAGTGATTTAGTGCAGGAAACCAAGCTAGTCTCGACACCCTACACTTCCTGAGGAGCCGTGCTTGAGCAAAGATGGAGAAAGAGTCGGAGCGTTCTGTGTTCTGTTGTTGATCACCTGTGCTGCTGTACTCGGCCCAGCTCAGGCCTGGGTGAGGGAGAGGGTGGCCGCTGGTGTAGATACAGCAGCTTCACCTCAGCCTATATAGACTCTGGTGCTCTCTCTCCCTCTTCAGCTCTCGTTTGCACCATCCTCTACTCCAAAAATAACGTCCTTATGCACAATTGAATAATTCAGAATCTGAAACATTCATAATAGAACAGTAATAGCCTGAAATAGATTTCCAGATTGCCCGGAGTGCCTGGCAGGTTAGAATGACCAGAGCACAGCCACACTGAGTAACCAGCTAGAGACCTCAACCGCAGTACAGCCACGCAGAGAGACCAGCTGGAGACCTCATCTGCAGTACAGCCATGCAGAGAGACCAGCTAGAGACCTCATCTGTAGTACAGCCACGCAGACAGACCAGCTAAAGAGACCTCAAGCACAGTACAGCAACACAGAGAGACCAGCTGGAGACCTCATCTGCAGTACAGCCATGCAGAGACCAGCTAGAGACCTCATCTGTAGTACAGCCACACAGACAGACCAGCTAAAGAGACCTCCAGCGCAGTACAGCAACACAGAGAGACCAGCTAAGAGACCACATCTGCAGTACAGCCACATAGAGAGACCAGCTAGAGACCTCATCTGTAGTTCAGCCACACAGACAGACCAGCTAAAGAGACCTCAAGCGCAGTACAGCAACACAGAGAGACCAGCCAAGAGACCACATCCGCAATACAGCAACACAGAGAGACCAGCTTAGAGACCACATCCGCAGTATAGCCACACAGAAAGACAAGCTAAAAGAGACCTCATCCGCAGTATAGCCACACAGGCAGAGATACCAGTAAGGAGACCTCAGCCACAGCACAGCCACACAGAAAGACTGACTATGGAGAGAGATCAGACACACAGAGAGATTATGGAGAGAGAGATCAGCCACACAGAGAGACTGGCTATGGAGAGAGATCTGCCACACAGAGAGATTATGGAGAGAGAGAGATCAGCCACACAGAGAGACTGGCTAAGGAGAGAGAGATCAGCCACACGGAGAGACTGGTTATGGAGAGAGAGATCAGCCACACAGAGAAACTGATTATGGAGAGAGATCAGCCACACAGAAAGACTGACTATGGAGAGAGAGATCAGCCACACAGAGAGACTGACTATGGAGAGAGAGATCAGCCAGACAGAGACGCTGATTATGGAGAGTGATCAGCCACACAGAAAGACTGACTATGGAGAGAGATCAGCCACACAGAGAGACTGACTATGGAGAGAGAGATCAGCCACACAGAGAGACTGGCTATGGAGAGAGATCAGCCACACAGAGAGACTGACTATGGAGAGAGAGATCAGCCACACAGAGAGACTGGCTATGGAGAGAGAGATCAGCCACACACAGAGAGACTGACTATGGAGAGAGAGATCAGCCACACACAGAGAGACTGACTATGGAGAGAGAGATCAGCCACACACAGAGAGACCGACTATGGAGAGAGAAATCAGCCACAGCACAGCTGCAGAGACTGACTATTGAGAGAGCGCCTGGCTGAACAGGATTGCGCAACACAATCTTACAAATCTCCTGAGGAATCTTGAGAGGAACTTTGACACACACTGATAATCATAAGATTAAAAAACAATCGTCGTGAGTTACTGCTCCTGGTGAGTTACTGCTCCTGGTTAGCCCCATACTCCACAGTCTAAGACATGGCATGCAAACACACCGCAATGAACTGCTGGACGAAACTGCTGCCCGATTCGAACACTGGCTGTGCCAACATGAAGTTGTGTCCTTGGGCAAGGCACCTCATCCTACTTGCCTCAGGGGGAATGGCCCTTTATGTGCTGTAAGTCGCTCTGGATAAGAGTGTCTGCTAAACGACTAAATGTACATCACGATCAACATGAAGCTTACGTTTCTGAGTGTAAGTGTTGCTCTAAACCCTGGAAGAGAGAGAGAGTAGCTGGAGTATATATAGCCAAGCTTAGAGTCAACAACATGTATGATCAACAACTCACTGGCAGGTATGCGACACATCACAGGGTCCCAGGCTACACTGGGGCTGGTATTAGGCTTGTGTTAAAACTCTGCTTGCCAGGGTTGGGTATCGAGAACCTGTTTCAGAATCAGAATGACTTTATTGATCCCCGAGGGGAAACTCTTTAATAACAACGGCACAGAGTCTCGTCATTCATTTTTAGAGCCTGTTAAAAATGGACAAGAACCGTGGATTTGATACGACATTCACAATTTAAATTCCTCGCATGGACTTCCGTTCATCAGCCTTTCACATGGCGATAGGCTGATTGGTTGACTTAACTGCTGAATTATAACGCCCCCAAAATATTCGAGCCTAGATTAATGACTCTCCATTAAATGATCGCCTGGCCCAACGAATTGGAGGGAAAAAGGAGAATTTGCACAAAATAAACTTGCTTCTAAATATCAATGATATTCTCCTGTGCCTATTTGCTCATCTGAATCAAAGCTAGCTAACAGTATATTATTTCCTTACATTTGTTTTCTCCAGAAAATCTCATGGAATCATACCCCGCCCCACCCCATGTTCACTCTCTCTCTCGGCCCGGCCTCCATTTTGAAACTGAATGGTTTCCCCCCAGCAGTTTCCTAAGAAAGAGCAGGTTGCAGTTTGTCATGATGCTACAATACTATGGCATGGAGACGGTGACCTTGATAAGCATGCTATCTATTCCAATGTTTAGCTACGGAGAAAATAACCTACATAGCAGTCGCTAGTGTCGCTAAATCAACCGAGCCTGTCACTTTAAGAGGCAGAGGCAGTCCTTCCACATATACATAAGGGAAAGTCCCGTGGCCTACTGAAGGTGTGCTTCTTCCCTCTCTCCCTCCCTAGGCAGCAGTCAGACTGCCCCAGTTAAAAACATTGCAGGCTGGAGCTCAGAGCCACTGGAAAACAAACAGACAGTAGTCAGACCTGCAGGGCAGCCAGCTGCTGTTAGCCCATCTCCCAGCCTGTGAAACCAGATCTCTTGGCAGTTAGAGCAGGTTAGAGCACATACAAGTGAACCACCAGGGCTGGGCTGGGCTGCTGGAAAAGGCCCCATGGCTTCTGAGATCTGTCACTGGAGCAACAGCAGAGACGAAACCAGGGCGACGCGAGTCGTCAAGGTAACGAGCTGTAACAAACCTGAACTTTTCACAATCAGCCAGAGGCATACTACTACAGAGGCATACTATAATGTGGCCTGGTGTAACAAAGTCTACCCCAGGCTGGCCATGATCACCTTTTCAGGCTACCGCAAGCACCAAAAACAGCCCAGACGATAAAACAGTAATATGCACCCCAATAGACATGTTATCAATAGCATAGGTAAATAGCAATAGGTAAAAGGCTTCAAAGAACATTTGATAGTTTCACTTAAAAGCATTACATCCAAAACAAATAAATAACATAACTAACATAAACGACTTCTTATCTTATTAACAGAATACTGGGAAGACATCTTCAAAATACATGGCCTCAAAAATGCCCTAACCATATCACTTCCTGTCCTCAACAGTACATTTCATACAAGTAGGACGCAAAAGCTATCAACAACAAAACATAGCCCAAAGTTGTTGTAAGGATGACCAGCCAGCCTCAGCCCCAACCCCAGCGACCCCAGGGCAGGTTGTAAAGGGAGAAAAACAGCTGAGTGGTGCGATTGTGCGCTCGTCAAAGAGGGGTGCTTAGAGGCATTGTGCTAGGTATACGGCACCCAGGCTGCCCGCTAAAAACAAAGTGGGGCTCCGCCTGGCCCCAGCATAGGCGTCCTCTCTATAGCTTTCTGTTAGGTATGCTTTTCAGTCACGCACATCCCCCCCACCCCCACCTCCTAAACCCCCCCCCCCCCCCCCCCCCTGTTCCTGTGGCTGCATTTCTATGTAAATAGCCGACAGGGTGAATGGCTGCAGCTGGCCCTTCAAAAGGCCAGCAGTGCTGAAGGCCACGCTGATTGAGATTCAAGCCAGGCCTATCACACCCTCCGCAAACCCCACCCAATCCACTGCCAGGACACACTAAAACAGACACACAGCACCCCCCCCCACCCCCCTCCCAGTACTAGGTCAACCCAGCCCCCACACACAGACTGACTGCTGCAGTCACGCACACACAAACAACCCACTCCGAAGCACCCTCACTTTTCAACTCTCCATTGATCTTTTGAAAGGAATCGCATTGGGGGACGGGAGAAACTCAAGGATACATGGAGACGTGCCGGTTTATGTTCTCTGCTCAGTAAAGCCAATCCTTAAATGACAATCCTTTTCTGAAGCAAGCTCTACCATGAGATGAGAGCCAGCCTGGCTTCACCATAATAGTGGTGAGTCCACTCCTGTGGACGGAGCAGAGCGGGTACTAGAGTGACTGGTAGCAGTTAAACAGGCAGAGTAAGAACCAGGAGTGGGGAGAAGAGATCAGCGATTCAGCCAGAGAAGGCTTTCTCCAGGCCCAGACCATCCCAACAACCAGGTCCAAACAGCCAAAGGAGGACTTCCAGCTAGTCCGGCCAGGGTATCTCAAGACTGGCTAGCTAGGTTAAGAGTTATTTGTGACTTTACGTTACAGCAAACTAAACGTCATGAAGCATGTTAAGTCTGGCCGATCATTTAGAATTTTCCCATTCTGCAACCGGACTCCATTCTCTGTGCCACGTACGGGTAAAACACTGGCCGGTTAAAACACTGGCCGGTTAGCCCAGCTCTCAGCAGATCAAAACACCAACTGTTGTCTCCGTGTTTTACACCCCGCCCTCCACTGCTAGTCCCCCACCCCCTACCCGTGCTCCTTCTCGGCTCACATCTGCCCACACTAACAGAGCCGGCCACCTCCCCCACACTTAACATCCACCCTCCCCTCGACTCCCTCTGTTTCCCTCTCAAACACGTCAAAACAACACACGCTAACATCGGATTAAGATAAATACTTGACTCTAAAAGTCAAGTAAAATTAGCAAAAGAATGGCCACAACAACCCCCTGGTTACTGGTAGCAAAGAGCAGACGGAATAATGACCTGGGGGTTTAAAAATGTCTCCCACTTCTGGGAAGGAAAAAAAGTGACTGACATGCTAAATCTGACTAAGAAGCTACCAGATAGAATTTTCAATCTTTAAACATGCATCTAAAAAAGATCAAAAGCGATACTGTTAAAAAGTACGGTTTGGAAACTGACGCAGGGTAGAGATGGAGGACAGAACCTTTCTCTTTGATGTGTACGAGTCAGGAGAAGAAGTAGAGGAGAAGGAAGAGGAGCGAGCGAGGGAGGGAGAGAGAAAAACACGATCAAAAAGTGGTGCAGAGGAGCGGCAGGGACAGGCGGAGCAGAGGAAAGGAGCAGGCGTCCAACGCCAGGACCCTCTCCTGTTCTAGATGAGGCTCCATGGGTCCCTGTGGGAGAGCAGGATGACCACTGCCATTTTGTGCCTGCGTGGGGGGAGGACAGGGGCCAGCGGTGGATTTCAAACAGCTCTGAATGGCATTTGGCAATGCTGGCAGATTGCGATATGAGGAGAAAGCTGTTGAAAATGTACTGGGCTAGGAAGAAAGGAGGCCAAATTGTAGTAGCTGTGCTTGTTTACCAACAGGCCGAGCATGCACACACACGCAGCCCACTCACAGGGTGGGGGAGGGGAGGAACGAGACAGAACGTGAGGGGAGGAATTCAAGCCACCAAAACAGGATAATCAGAAGAAGTAGGTTACCCCAGCAACCCACACGTACTCTGTATCCTATCTTATGTCAGGCGCAAGCTCAGCTTGCTGAACATTGCATCAACAGAATGTAGCAAGGCAGCCTATGCTGGCCAGAGTTCCCGCTGACGCTGTCCACTGTGGATTCCAATGTACAGGCCTGGAGACTAACCAAAAGAGGCACTCAGTCATTTATATTCTCATAGCTAAGCACTGAATCATTAGCATGATAAAGACACCTATCCTATCTGTGGCTCACATGTCGACAGGAAGGCATGCACACCCACTAGAGAAGGCAACTCCGGTAAACAGGCGATAGTTCAAACCCGTCAGGACGGGATGTGGTGGGATCTGAACCACAAACTCACAGTGACAGTAGCCATGCCGCCTGCTAGCTCACGGCACGACAACACTGCTGAACAGCAATGTGCGTAGCTGTTCTTACACACCCTGCACTGCAGAATCTGCTGAAGAGCATCACCAAGACCACAGCACAGAGAGCTGTGAGGAGTGATGGTGGTGCAGGACCTGGGAACTGCAGCAGAGCTGGCCCAAGACAGGCCAGACACAATGTGGCCTACTGTCCTGAAACCCAGGAAATGGCTGTGCAAAAGCACAGCTTTCAACACAGGACCCCACTGACCCATTTAGAACTCGACTTCCTGTCTCGAATGCACACTCTCTGCAGCTCAAAATGGACAAGCCTCGAGCCTACTCTAGATGCTGCTTCAACATGCCTTGAATCCATTGCATGAGGTTCTATCAGTTGATGCAGGACTACAAACAAAACACAGCACATTATCAACACCCTTCAACATTTGCCAGTCACAGTAAAACCAGATTAAATCTTTCTGGGTCAGCAATTTAGAACAAAATACCAGATCCATGAAATGGCCAAACTAAATATTGACCATAGACTACTGCTGTTGAAAACACTGAATAAGACAACATCTTGAAAACAACGTCACACAATATCCTCCATGCCATGATGAATGTTGCTACCCTGCTTACACAATAACCTGCCCAGAAACACAGAATCACACAACCCATCCATAGAGAAGATTCCTTCACAATTCATCAGATCTGCACTTCTTGTTTGAATCACGAAGATAAGCAAGCAAGAGTTAGCTTGGAGAGTTGGTCTCTGGGGATTTCCATAAGAAACACCTTAACAGCAGACAGAAAGGCTCATGGACGGCAGTGGAGGATGAACACACCAGAGGCAGAAGTCTGCCCACTGCAGCGTTTCCCCCAGAGCTGATACTGCGCCAACCCAACGCTCTCGTCAAACACATTCCCCGGTCTAGTCTAGCAGAAGAGTTCCTCGGATGTTCTGTCAAAATACCGATAAATACAACGATCTTCAAACTGTGACGAGGCTGATGACATGAATATCCTTACTGCCACCCCTGCTGCCGTGTACTTGTTTAAAACCACGGAAGAATCGACTTTAACTTCAGTCTAAACGTTATCAACAATTATAGGACATAAGAAAAACGACGACACCATTACTTCTCCAACTCAACTGAAGGAGGATTCACACACACACACACACCAAGGACATTTCAGCACTGAATTACCCTACGTTTAGCTAATCACTTGGCGTAACAAAAACAATTTGAACGAAACTAAATGTTATTTTATAACGTTTAAATACAATTGGCTATGCCATGTACATACACAAGCAACACACTGAAAATGCCCCAGTGTTGAGTAAGTGGATCAGTAGTAGCAAGCTTGTTACATAAACGGTCATGAGGAAAATGTGAAAATACTAGCAGAGGCCTACTTACTACTGGGCTAGCAGGAACAACACTTCAATAACAGCTAACGCTACAGTAGCTAGCTAGCCGAAGTAGGTTAGCTTAGCTAGCTTGGCAAAGTCGCTATCTTGCTGTTATTATCGACGACAGTGTGTTTATGGGGCAATTTAGCGACTTACCTTCGATAGAATTTCAGCTAACGTTGGCTACTTCTTTCAAAGTCTAGAAGCTTTTATCCCCGATATTCCCACCCAATGCTTGATTTTCCCATTGGATACTCCCTCAGCTGATCAAGCTGCCGGTTGGAGACATCGAACGAAACTCGCCGAAAACATCTTCGGATCCCAAATCAAGTTCGCAGGAGGCTCGCGGCTAGCTAGGCTAGCGTGCTAAAGCTCGCGCTAGCACTAACGTTGTCGAATTTCTCAGGCGAACAAGCGCGTGAAAAAAAAGCTTCTGAAAACGCGCGTGCACACTTATGACGAAGTCTTCATAGCTTGAAAGGATGATTAAATTGTCTAATCAAAACCTGAAGGCTTGTTGGGTGAATTCAAATGAGAGAAAATGTGTATTTTCCGTCTAATTTCTCTGCTGCAACCACTTCCAAACCGTTATTATCAGGCGGCCTTCTCGAGTCCAGACTTCGAAGCGGAGCGGACAGCACGAGCCCGAAGCGGAATGAAACGAGGAATCTGATTGGTTGTTGTTTGTGGGCGGTTACAATTCTTGTGCCTGTGCGACTGACGCCATTAGGAATGGAGTCAGGGATGTGGTCGGAATTAATTAGACTGGCAAGAGTGGCCAACATCTAGTTTCTATCAAATTCACATTTCTCCATTACACAGTGGGTAAATCAAGCAAAAAAAACGGAATACGGTAACTGGGAGAACTTGGTTAAGGTTACTGTAGTCTTTGAGACATACAAATCTTACTTGCAAATACAACACCCAGCCAAATTCACAGTAAATTATTTGGGAAAACTACAATAATTTACAGTTTAGTGAGACATATTTTATTTTTTTCATTCAAAGTGAGAAACTAATCAGGAAATAAAAACAGAAATGGAAATAGTAGTTGGCTACAGTTATTACAGTTAACACTTTTCTGTTTAAAAAGCTCAAAAAGTCAAACCATATTTTGTTCGCCATCGATAAGCGATATAATCCATTGCAAATGTAAACCAATGTACATACAATTGAGCGAGTTTCGTAGAGCAATAAACATGGTGTGAATATCAATGGAACAAATAATACTATTGGTTAAGAAAAATTTATATCTTGAACTCGTTTCTGATTGGGTTGTTGAAATGTTTGTCATGGTCGGAGCGCTTGTCTTGTTTTTTTCTGACAGAATATATCGGAGCACCACATTTGAATAAAGAATGAAATAACAACAATTAATGTATAATAATATACATAGACAGTGCATGTTATTGAAATTAAACAAAACTAAAAAGTATACTTATATAAACAAATGTGCACATATTGCATAAGAGTATGTTTTCTATTTTGATACTCAGCTGTGCCCTTGAGCTCTTTCCTCAGTCATAAATCAGGACAGTAGCGCCCTCTACCGCTTCACAATTTAATTACTATCCGGTAATTAGCGACGGGGATATTTTACAGTTGAAATTATAAAAAAAGTATAGAAGTATTTTGTCTGTTATTATAAATATATAATTCTTAAGTTATGTACATACAAAAAATATATACATATACATATAGCTCTGAAAACAGGAATTGTAGGGCTTTCAACATACTGCACAAATAATGCGCAACTTGATAGTTGCAAGACTTAAACTCATCATAAGAATATGTGTTTGCTGTTATATTTTTTTAAGTGACTGGTAACCTCAGTTAAATCTTATTGTATTCTAAACTGTGGGCCTATTATTTTCTTATTACGATGGATGAAATAAATAATGTAACGATAACGACAACGTAAATATCAAAGGGTCAAAGTTTAAAGTTCGTTACGTCCAAGATTTTGTCAGAACAGAAAATATACTAGATTACTTCCTCGTATGCTTACTCTTTAAACAAGTAAGTCAGTATATCGACGTCCAACCGTGAAATAATTTTGAAAACGTGAATGAAATACTCGTGGTACGTATTTACCACGCAATGAAAGTGGCAAGTTTGGTATCTAGTATGTCTCATCTTTGCAAAGCACATTAAATAATGAACTTATGCGCAAAACAAACGCAGGACCTTGGAGCCACACGGATATCAAAGAAACTACCCTTCGAATTGTATCCGACAAACATCAAGCAAAATGATATTTTTACGTATAAACATAGGTTCCGTTGCCTCTCTTCGTATATATTCTAAATAGTTCAGGCATCGTAGCTTGCATAATATGGCAGCGTTGCTTTTGCAACGCCGTGCAGGATCTTGTCGGAGTTACAAGACTGCAATATTGACATTACCAGGACGATCCAACAGTGTGTCTTCAGTTTATCTACATGGCCTTGCGAATCGGAACCGTGCAAAGTTACTGGAGTCGGCATGTCTCAACTGGAAACCGTTATTACGTGACGGCCCGTCGCAGTCATTTGCAAGTCATTCACACAATGGCCTCAACTCCAAACTCATTCTGGTAAGTCAACGGGGTTTGCCAGCGATCAAGTTGAGTTCAGTACCAATGTGGTGATATTATGATCTTGCATGACATCTATAATCCACGCCACTGATCTGACAGTATTTCCCTGGGTCTGACTTCAAGGTCCATTTCCATTAGCAACAGTGTGACAACGGAAGGATCAGTAAGATTTTAGTAATGCATGGTCAACAATCCTGGTTTTGGAGGTCTAGAATGATTGCAAAGAACTGCCCATCTGTAATCATCAAATATGATTCATGCTCTTGTCCCATATATTAATAAACTTACCATGAGGGATTCTGTTTCATCTGATACTCTCTCTTCACAGCCATTTCTGCACAAACCCTTAAATCCCAGACTGGTTGGACTAAGTCAAGTGTTGATCAGGAATAACTTGATGAAGAATCCTATCGGACTGTGGAATCTGTTTGGTAAGTCAACACCAAGCCTAACAAGTAACGTTCTGACCATAACCTGATCCACTGCGATTAATAATCATTTTGTATCATTGCAGGAGCCACACATTACTTTAGTACATCTCAGTCCAAACAGGAGAAGAAAAAGAATGATGAATCAAAGGGAAAAACACCAGAAGAAGATGAAGGTAAAGCTCATCCTTGTGTTCAAGGTGTATGGCTGAATAAGACTCATTCGTTTGCAGATTGTAATTGGGAATCATGTGGCGCAGTCGGTTAGGGAGTCGGGCTGGTAAATCAGAAGGTACCCGGTTTGAACCTCGGCTGTGTCAATATGACTGTGTCCTTTGGCAAGGCACTTCACCCTACTTGCCTCAGGGGGAATGTCCCTGTACTTTCTGTAAGCTCTCTGGATAGCGCGTAAATGATTCAATGTAAATGTTAATCGTTTTTTGGTGCTCTTTATTGGCTGTCTTACTTGGTTGTCTTTCCCATCACTCCAGAGGAGAAGAAGCGTAGAGAGCAGGAGGACCAGATGTACCGTGAGCGTCTCAGGACGCTGTTCATCTTAGCTCTCGTCATGACCGTGCTCAACTCCATAAACACCAGCGGCGGCAACATCTCCTGGAACGACTTTGTCAACGAGATGCTGGCCAAAGGAGAAGTGTCTCGAGTGCAGGTGGTCCCAGAGAGCGACATAGTGGAGATCTACCTTCACCCAGGGGCCGTCATCTTCGGCCGGCCGGTACGTCGAAATAAGATCCAGACTGAATAAATAAATACAATTAAATATTCATTTAGCAGACGCTTTTTTCCCAAAGCGACTTAGCAAGTACAGGGACAATTCCCCTGAGGCAAGTAGGGTGAGGTGCCTTACCCAAGAACACAACATCACATAGCCAAAGCCGGGAATCAAACTCACAACCTTCCAATCATGAGACCAACGCCTTAACCTGCTGAGCCACCTGACTCCCGACTAGAGTTACATGGGGACCTGTTTCGTGTCATTTTTTGTCGTCCTGATGTGTCAAATTCAGTTTGGACATGTGCTTCCCCACCTCTTTCCATACGCAGAGGCTGGCTCTGATGTATCGCATGCAAGTGGCCAACATTGACAAGTTTGAGGAGAAGCTGAGAGCTGCAGAGGAAGAGCTCAACATCAGCAACAAAGACAGGATCCCTGTCGCCTACAAACGCACAGGTTTCTTTGGAAAGTGAGTTCTTCGTTATGGTCGTTACAAGCTTCCTCTGGTGTAATAACATGCTTCAGGGGTTGGTGCTGTTACCTGTGTTGAATGTAACATGTGTTTCTGTTTTCCAGTGCTCTCTATGCCCTAGGGATGGCAGCCATCGGAGTAGCCATTCTGTGGTACATTTTTCGTCTGGCTGGCATGGGGGGCAGAGAAGGGGGCTTCAGTGCTTTTGTGAGTCAAGACTGATCCATTTCAATCTATTCAACACTCCTTTCCTAAACTTTAAGTCTACTGTTGTGGTCAATGCTCTTCTCTGTATTGGAGGTTTTTGGGGTGAATATGAATTGTATATGGTGTACTTTCCTGTATTACAGAACCAACTTAAGATGGCTAAGTTCACCATAGTGGACAGTAAGTCAGGGAAGGGTGTGAGTTTCAAAGATGTGGCAGGTTTGCATGAAGCTAAAATGGAGGTCAAGGAGTTTGTGGACTACCTCAAGGTAAGATGGCTAAAAACCAGTGTTTTTTATCTGTGGTTATATGATTGTCATTTGTTCAAAGTTTTTTTTGTGTTAAATTGAGTTTGTAAAATACAGTTTATATTGAAATGAAAGTAACAACCAATAAACTGGATCCAAGTCTAGCCATGTGTTCACAGTAGAGCTGCACGATATATCGTTAAAAAAAACGTGATATCGATACACCCCTACACACGATACGCTTTTTGATGAGAGACATTTTTAGAGAGTCATTTTTATATATTTTCTTCATCATGAGCTGCGTCACGCTTTAGTTTCCCTCAGAGTTTCCCTCTCCTTCCAACCATGAAGACATCTGCACATCATAGCAGCCGGCTTTCTGCCTAAACCAATCATGAATAGACCGGCACGTCACGTGGTTCAGAGGCGAGCAAGGCAGACAT
Organism: Neosalanx taihuensis; assembly: GCA_030340665.1. Taxonomy (NCBI): domain Eukaryota; kingdom Metazoa; phylum Chordata; class Actinopteri; order Osmeriformes; family Salangidae; genus Neosalanx; species Neosalanx taihuensis. The sequence continues at coordinate 10,384,389 of CM059295.1, read as the reverse complement.
ACATACTTCTTTTTTCGAAAGTCAACAGCATTAGTGAGTGAAGAGATACAGATAATTATAGATAATAAACGGTACTCGATGCCTTCATGCAACTATTTTTCAAATGTTGCAATACCTGCCATGTACGACGAGAAGCAGGCAGCTGTCGAGGCCGGATTAAGAGAAATAGAAACTTCTCAGCAACACCCGGATCTGTGGTCCAGTCGGCCCATGGAACCTTATATGAGTCTGACAGTCCATCTGAATAACTTCACCATGAAAGGCAGAGGCCTGCAATATTTATGTTTGCTGTTAACTATTTACGTATTGGAGTTGTATTATTTATTGGGTCAGTGGTGAGAAGTTCAAGTGGGCCCTTTAATATTAAGCCCTTTGTGCTTTTTGTGAAAAAGCTTGTTTTGCACTTAATGAACAGCTAAGTAGCTCAATAGTAGTTCAATCATTTTTGTTATGCTAACTGAAAATATGCAGATTTGGGATTTAAATAAAGATGTAACTTTGTTTTAAACAAAAAAATCAAGAAAATCGCGATACGCAGAATCGCGCAGCCCTAGTTCACAGCTTAGAATTTCAAGCCTTCAGCACCCTTTTTAACTCTTTTATCCTGTGTCTATCTTGGTAGAACCCAGACCGCTACCTCCTTTTAGGGGCCAAGGTTCCTAAAGGTTCCCTGCTGCTTGGGCCCCCCGGCTGTGGAAAGACCCTGCTGGCCAAGGCTGTGGCCACTGAGGCTAAGGTCCCCTTCCTGGCCATGGCTGGCTCTGAGTTTGTGGAGGTCATCGGAGGTAAGACATCTGACTAATGGGGAACGTTCGAGTTGTAGATACTGTGATAATCCATCATTAAACATTTCACATTAACTGTTTTGCACTTCTGGATGGATGCTAACTGTATTTCGTTACCCTGTACCTGTACCTGTGTAATGACAATAAATATGAATCAAATCTAATGTAAACTTTCATTAGAAACCATTTTAAATGGCCTTGCTTCTGTGGAATCCTTATTAGATCGATATTTGTGTGTGTGCACACGCAGGGCTAGGCGCCGCCCGGGTGAGAAGTCTGTTCAAGGAGGCCCGTGCTAGGGCTCCCTGTATCGTCTACATAGACGAGATCGACGCCGTAGGGAAGAAACGCTCCAGTAACATGTCTACTTTCTCCAACACTGAGGAGGAGCAGACCCTTAACCAGCTCCTGGTGGAGATGGATGGTGAGGAGGACATTCCACCCTGTTCATCCGGACACTGAATTACATTCGATCCGTGAAGCACGAATATCAAAGCAAATTGAATCAAACCAAACTCGCTTTAATCTAGAAATCTGGCTTCATAAACATGGTTTAACGTTTCCTAAGACGGGAGAAGTAAGTTCAGCTCTTCTCTCTTCCTGTTCCCAGGCATGGGTACCACCGACCATGTGATTGTACTGGCCTCCACCAACCGGGCAGACATCTTGGATAACGCCCTGATGAGGCCTGGAAGGCTGGATAGGCACATCTTTATAGACCTGCCAACGCTGCAGGTACCCACACACACTTGCACTAAGCTATACATTTTTGTGGCACATACGTCTAATCTTATTACAGACCTTATTATAGACCTTCCCCCTATGAGATGTTTAATACCAGTGTGATGGCGGTTTTGTGGTGGCTGTTTTCATCTGTGTTCCAGGAGAGGAAGGAGATATATGAGCAGCACCTGAAGATCCTTAAGCTCACACAGCCTGCTAACTTCTACTCTCTTCGCCTGGCCGAGCTCACACCAGGCTTCAGCGGTACGACAGCACACACACACACACACACACACACACACACACACACACACACACACTCCCTCTGGCTGCGCCTTCTCTCACCATTGAAAAAGGGATGGAATCCTCTTCGCTCACTCTCTAATGCCATCCTAGGGGCGGATATAGCCAACATCTGCAACGAGGCTGCACTGCATGCAGCCAGGGAGGGCTACAAGTCTATCGACACCTTCAACTTTGAGTATGCTGTGGAGAGGGTCATAGCAGGTAAACAGGATCAAGACTGGCCTAATGCAGATTCAGTCGTTCTTCATGTTGGACCGCTGGTGTTTTTGAGTCATTTATAATGGATGCTGTCGATGCTCTGCCTGTAAACAGGGAGTGTGAAGAAGAGTAAGATCTTGTCCAAAGAGGAGCAGAGAATTGTAGCCTTTCATGAGTCAGGCCACGCCCTAGTAGGATGGCTGTTGGAACACACAGAGGCCGTGTTGAAGGTAATACACACACACGCATACACATATACACACGTGTACACACATATACACACATATATACAATACCATGTATTACTGGACCACACCTCTTGTCTTTCCCATTATGTCTTGAATCAGTGCCCTGTGCTCTATGATCACATCCTTACTACATTAACTGTGTATTTCTATAATGCATACATATTAAACAGGACTGCTGAACGTTTTCTTGATGCAGCCATGCTGTGTTTTGACCTGCCTTGTCCATGCTCTAGGTGTCTATCGCCCCCCGCACCAACGCTGCATTGGGCTTTGCCCAGATCCTGCCCAGGGACCAGTACCTGTTCACTAAGGAGCAGCTGTTTGAGAGGATGTGTATGGCTCTGGGGGGCCGAGTCTCTGAGGCCATCACATTCAACAAGGTGACCACAGGTACTGTTGGCTCACACACACAGACACACACACAGACAGACACACACACACACAGAAACACACACACACACACAGACACCGACACACAGGCTTCACTACACATGACTCGTCTCAGAGAGGTTCTGAGTGGGGTCTCCCCCTGTGTCCCCCAGGGGCCCAGGATGACCTGAGGAAGGTGACCCGTGTGGCCTACTCCATGGTGAAGCAGTACGGCATGTCCCCTAACGTGGGCCAGGTGTCCTTCCCTGAAACAGAGGAGCAAGGAGCCATCGGCAGGAGACCTTTCAGCCAGGGACTTCAGCAACAAATGGACCACGTCAGTCTCAGCTTTGTCTATCATAAACATGGGTCTATCATAAACATGGTCCAACTGTCAAGCGTTCAGAGTGTATAACATCCATATTTAGAATTTAGGCTCCTTGAAATGTATAATTAGTGTGGCTGTGTGTTGTGTGTTCTTCCCAGGAAGCCAAGATCCTGATTGCTCGGGCGTACAGAACCACAGAGAAGCTGCTAGTAGACAACAGAGACAAGCTGATCATGGTTAGACGTTCTTTACCCCACACTCAGAAACATCAGGGTTTCCCCATACATTGATGATTTGTTTTACTGTTTGACAAGGGCATCGTTAGACCCTTTTTACTAAGACATGTGCCCCTTACAGATTCACTAAAACCCTGCATCTCTCCTTCCCTTGAACATTGTTTTCCTTGAACTCTGTGTGTTTCTAGTTGGCCAACGCTCTGCTGGAACGAGAGGTTGTGAACTATGAGGACATCGAGGCTCTGTTGGGTCCGCCCCCTCACGGGCCCAAAAAGATGATCCTTCCTCAGAGCTGGCTGGAGGCAGAGCGAGACAAACAGGACATAGGAGAGGATGAGCCACGCCCTCCTCGGAAGGAACAGGAAGAAGATGTCAACATGCAGCTTGTGTGAAAACAACGGCACCATGCACCAGCACTTAGTGTTGACTACTACTGTGACACACACTTCCCATCCTTTTATCATATCGATGAGAAGACACTTCAGTAAACGATTGTTCGGGACCTTCTCATCTATCGCATTAGACAGAATAAAGTGTCTGAATAGGGTCTGACTCACTAAGATAGAATGTGGAAAAGACGCTTAATGCATTCGAGTGGTGTGTATCATGGTATGGTCTGGCTATGCTTAGTTTCTTTTCAAGTGTGTTTTTTCTGTAGTATATTGCCTCTACAACAGGTAGTTCGGACCTTGAAATCTGATTGGTTGATAGTTATGGTATTTTGACAATATACCAAGGGTAAGCCTTTTCATGGGTTGAGCCATAAACGTAAAGTAAAATTGATTTGTAAAGCTGAGATCAGAAATATTGTATTTTAAGGTTTGGACTTGTTATCTCAATGTTATTGAGATCCGTACAGATCAATATAGTCAAAACTGTTGTAAAAGTTTATTTAATAGGTGAACATTGAAGTTGACATTTAATACTAAATAACTTATTAAATGCATAAAAACTATTTCAGCACACAGTTTTGTGCCTTTGATTGTCTTTCTTAAAATGTGAAAACACACCAGATCATGTATACATATGGAAAATTGTTTCAATAAGAGTTTCAAAAAGCAGACTCCCTGAATATGTTGTTGGGTTTTTTTTTAAGTGAAACTATTTTTTTGTTTATACGTTTAAAAACAAAACCAATAATAGCAAAAATATTTACAAAAACATTTTATATATATATAAAAAGATAATCAAAATCTTAAAATATGTCTGGTCAGATCCAGTATGTGTTTAAAACTGCACTAGGTAATATAAAAAAATCAAATATGAGAAACAATGCCCTCAAATCTGAACTTCCATGGTTTCCAATGTGGTCTCCCAAAAACAAACACTGTGCCTTTGGCCAGATTTCTGAAACATGAATGGGTGGAAACTCATTCGTATGTAGCATGTTACTGAAACCTTTTACCTACTGTACCTTTAAAATGCCTTAGAATGACACAACCTGGGCAAAGGCCTGTTGACTTGCACATCCCGTAGCGAGCACATCCTTTCATTCCATCAAACCTTATTTACATATCTCCCTCTTCTCTTTAACTTTTTATAAACAAACCAATAGTAATGGATAGCTGCAAACAAACATGTCTCAGCTATGACCATCCACCAATATCAAAGACAAACAAAACTACACAACAGATTCAGAAAAACAACAGTTCTGTAAACTCGGTACATGGCAGTGTTGGTAAAATACTGTGAATAACCAGCCATGCACTGTCGCTGAAGCTAGCATGGTGGTGAAGAAGACGTGGATCGCTATTAATAATGCAAAGTAATGGTGACAGGCCCTTTAAATGAAGGCAGATCAAGCCTGACTTACAAAAGTAAAGTTCCCTTTCCAACAGAGAACCTCCACTAACGTATTCATCTGGCCATTCATCTGGCCTTAAACAAGCTTGTATCTGTGTGGGACTCCTGCCCCCCTGGCTGCGGCCCTGGGCTGCTAGCCTGGCTGTGGGCTGCTAGCGTGGCCTGACTCTCTCCCTAGCGTGGCTCGTACATGTTGGCCAGCTTCTTGAAGCGCGGGCCCCAGTCGTTGAGGTAGTCGTAGTCCTGGTCTCCATCTGAGCTGGCTGAAGCGATGGAGCTGAGGCTGCCTGCCACGGAGCCCTCGCCCTCATAGTCGTAGATCAGGGCCGTGTCGTAAGGGGGGACGTTAGGGTCATGGTCTGCTGCCTCCAGGCCCTGAGAAGAGACCACAGCACAGAGGTCACAGAGCTGCTAACCCATGTTTCTAGAGCATGGGTGGGCAATTCCGGTCCTTGAGGGCCACTGTCCTGAAGGTTTGAGATGTTTCCCTGGTCTAGCACACCTGATTCAAATGAATGGGTTGTTATCAAGCTCTGTAGAAGCCTCATAATGACCCTTCATTTCCCTGGAGCAGGGAAACATCTAAAACCTTCAGGACAACGACCCTCGAGGACCGGATTTGCCCACCCCTGCTCTAGAACTAGCGCACAAAGAAATGGACCACTTCTGCAGCATGGAATTAAAGGGGTTTTCTCAGCTGCGTGCGTGAGAAGAGACGGCCTTTTCTCACGTCGTTGATGTAGTCCTCGATGTCGCCCGGGTCTGCAGGGGGTCTCCGTGGATACAGTGGGGAGGGCAGGTTGTGGGGGGCGTCCTTCCTGAGTGGCTGTTTCCCTCGAGGCAGACCAGGGGGGCAGAAGGACCCTGGGGTTGAGGGTGTGTCGGTCGGGTTGCGCAACAGGTCAATGTTGAAGGCGTTCTAAAGGGAGAAACACGTATTGTCAGTTGTATACAAGTGCATGTGTGTGTGCTTGCGTATGTGTGTGTGTATGTATGTGTGTGTGTGAGACTGACCTCATCTTCCTCTCCTCCTCCCTGCTCATCGTAATTCAGGACATTGTCACGTATGTCATCTTCTGAGTCTCCCACCAGCAGACCCCCACCTTGCTTCATGTGATGGTGCCTTCTACAGTTACCCACGGCAACCGCTAGGACCAGCAGCACTGGACACAGACACACACCACGTCACTGCACTGCGACGCCTGGGAGAACATGGGTGTGTGTGTGTGTGTGTGTGTGTGGGTGTGAGTCACTCACAAAGCAAAAGAGCCATGCTAGACATGATGACCACCAGGGCAATGAAGCTGATTCCCACTCGAGTTCCAAAGATGGCGGCTGCCTCGGACCTGCAGTCATGGTTGCTGTCGCAGGGACAGACGGTGATGTTGACCTGGGCCACGGAACTGAGCCTGGGACTACCAGAGTCGACCACCTGCACCGTCACAGTATAGTCCCCCTGCTCTAGGCTGTCCATCAAAGGCTGGAGGTGTGCGTGTGTATCTGAGGAAGGGCAAAGGGTGAAGACAAGAGAGGAAGATGGTGAAGTGATATCAAGGAAGTGGAAGAAAAGAACAAAAACACAATCCCTGCTAGGGAGTCAGGTGGCTAAGCAAGTTAAGGCGTCGGGCTCATGATCGGAAGGTTGTGAGTTCTATTCCCGGCTGTGGCTATGTGATGTTGTGTCATTGGGCAAGGCACTTCACCCTACTTGCCTCAGGGAGAATGTCCCTGTACTTGCTATAAGTCGCTTTGGATAAAAGCGGCTACTAAATGAATACATTTCATGTAATGTAATGTCATGCTATCCAGTCATCCTAACCGTTGAACTGAACAATGGTCCAGTTTGACGCGTCGAAGAGCAAATTAAAGGTGTAGGGTTCAGCGTGAGGGGGCAGGTCCTCATCCAGTGCAGTCAGAAGCAGCCCCGCCCTATGGATGTCCCTGTTGTTACAGACCACCCCGCTGATGGGGGTCAGCTGTGGGGCAAAGTCATTGGTTTCCTTCAGGGTGATGGAGAGAGTCGCTGTGGTGGAAATCCCTCCAGCGTCTGGCGGAAAAACATCACCATGTTAATCATGTGCTGGACTTTACCGTTCCAACTGCCTCTTGTCCGAATTAAAAGATGGCGGCTGCTCCTCCAACCTGTGTCGGTGACCTTGACGATGACGCTGTAGATGTTGTTCTTGACGTGGGGCGAGAGCACGTTGAAGTTCTTCCTGGATCTGATCTCTCCCGTCTCTGGGTCGATCGACAGCCATCCTTCTGGATCCCTGGTGATCTCGTACCTGCAGAGAAGTGGGTAGTCAGCAAATACACACACACACAGAACAAAAACTATTAGAACAGGGGTGTTAAACTCCAGTCCTCGAGAGCCCTGAAGGCTTTAGATGTTTCTCTGCTCTAGCACACCTGATTCTAATGATCAGGCTTCCACAGAGCTTGATAACAACCCACTCATTAGAATTAACACAACCCACTCATTAACACAACCTGTTTTAGAAGGTTCAACTTGTTGTACATGTGCTAAACCAGAGCTCATCAATGCCATTTTTAGGGGTATCTTTTCACATGTCTGACCTGAGTTTGGCATTGTCAGGATCATAGGCGATATTCTTGATCAGGACAGACCCAGGTGGCACTGATTCACGCACCAACAGCTCCATCGGGTTCTGGACGAATCGTGGCGCTTCATTCTCGTTCACCACGGCAACCAGTACTGTAGCACTGCTGATTGGGTCGTTGGGAGCTTTAATATTCAGCGGGTTGACATTCTCCACAGTTAGGATGAGCGTGTACTCTGATTGGGCCTCATAGTCCAGAGACTGGATGGGGGTGGTTATGAGGGGTGGGCGGAGTATGGGAAACAGAGAAGAGAGGATTATTGGTGTGGTCTGGTAGGATGCAGCTCACATATTCACCAGTAGGTGGAGCTAAAATGACATGTGGAGTGAAATGTTCAACCCAAAGTGGTGACCACAAACTCTAACTACATTTACATTAAGTCACTCAGCAGACGCTCTTATCCAGAGCGACTTACAGCAAGTACAGGGACATTCCCTCTGAGGCAAGTAGGGTGAAGTGCCTTGCCCAAGGACACAAATTAATGTTGGCACAGCCAGAGTTCAAACCAGGGACCTTCTGATTACTAGCCCGACACCCTCACCGCTCAGCCACCTGACTCCCTGTTACTGAAGTAAATGCTGGAAATGTGCATGGCAGCAGTGAGTCAGGCATTTTCTCTTAGCCTTAGTCTTGCCTCCCACTACACACCCTGACCCTCAAAGCCCATGGTTTAGAGATGCCTACTTTCACCACCGTCAGAATACCCTCGTTGGTCTGTGGATCCGTCTCAATTGCGAAGTTGCTGTGGTCACTTCCTTTGATGGTGTACTTTGCTTCCCAGTTTCCTGTCCCGGGATCATCATGGTCAACCACGCTGACCCTGCCGATTTCATGGTCCATCCTGTTCTCCACGGCTGACATGTTGTACTGCAGTCACACGCACATTGTATGATTAGGTACTGTTTCTGTTTGTGTGTGTGTGTGTGTGTACGTGTGTGTGTGTACTCACCACATCGGAGGAAAAGCGTGGGGCATGGTTGTTGATATCAGTCACATGGATAACGGCAAGGCCCTCATTGGTTAATCCCATACCTGACATGTCTGCCACTTGCAGCTTCAACTTGAAACTCTTCACCACCTGGACACACACACACACACACAAATGTTCAGTCACACACACTTACACAGATGATTATTCTCCGCCCTGATGACAGGAGATGAGCACATGTTCTACATGTACCCCTTTCTGTATAGCTACTGCCTTTTGTATTTTATTTATTTTTAAATGTTCTTTGTTGGCTTCATCCAGCCAAAGTAAATTCCGTGTTTGTGTAACTTGCATGGCGAATGAAAACCAATTCGGATTTTGTGTTTACATTAGCATTTTCGGTCCTCGAGGGCCGCTGTCCTGAAGGTTTTAGATGTTTCCCTGCTTCAGCACACCTGATTCAAATGAACGGGTTTTTATCAACCTCTGTGTTAGCCTGATAATGACTCTTCATTAGAATCAGGCGTGGTGGAGCAGGGAAACATCTAAAACCTTCAAGACAGCGGCCCTCGAGGTTCCGGAATTGCCCACCCCTGCATTAGACTGTAGTCCCCTACATATGTCCTGCAGGACATGTGAGCGTGGAAACAGTATGGTGTCCTACCAGTCGATCTAGGCCCACATCACGTGTGTAGATTGCTCCTGTCTCATTGTTGATACCAAACATGGTCTTGGTGATGGCGTTTGGTGGGACGCTCTCCTGGTCAATGATGGAGTACCTCAGGATGGCGTTATCTGTGTCCGGGTCATCGGCATCGCTAGCTGACACAGACATCACTGATGTACCTGTTCAGAAAAAGACCTGTCACTCACTGTGCTCGCTAGAGCGTCAACTCAGCAGTCACACGTTCATATTGATCCGTGGAGTTCAAGCTGCTTTGTAGTTCTGTGTGTGTGTGTGTGTACCTGGTATGGAGAACTCAGCGATAGAACCCTCAAACGGGTTCTTCGTGAAGACGGGCCGGTTATCGTTCTGATCCAGAACCACTATCTCAATGATGGAAGGGTTCTCAAGTCTCTCTCCACTGGGAGACAAGGCAAATGCTTTCAGCTGTGAAACACACACACAAACCAACGTTACTTTCACACAAATAGACTTTTCAAATATCCTCCCTTAACCCTGTGCAGTAAACAGAAGTTTCTGATGGAACAGCATGCGTGTTTTTGTCCAACAACATTCCCTGACTCCTCAGTGGTTTTGGATGTTTGGTGGTTTCATCATCACCAGCGTGGAGCTTCCTAAATACCCATAAACCTCTGTGGGAGGTTGACCTGTGACCTTGTGGGACCACAGTGTTCAGAAACAACACCTCAGATCTCGTACAAACAGCTAGTTGTTTCTTTGAACTTGGCTTCAGTTTTACCCGGTATAATGAACCAACTAAAAGTTTGACAGGGTGGGGGGGGGGTGGGAGGAGGGATAAAAATGTTCATTGAGCTAAATGAAAACAAGAATTGCTGCGCAAATGATCTCAGTTACATTAACATTACATTTAGTCATATAGCAGACGCTCTTAACCAGAGCAACTTACTGCAAGTACAGGGACATTGCCCCTGAGGCAAGTAGGGTGAAGTGCCTTGCCCAAGGACACAACGTCATAATGCCACAGCCGGGACATCAAACTCCGATCACGAGCCCGACGCCTTAACCGCACGGCCACCTTGACTCAGTTCAGACACAGGACTGACTGCAAAGCACCATCTCTTGCCTTGTGCTTACCGAGAATCGGCTGTATTTCTCCCGGTCCAGAGGCTGCATGCTGCGGATCTCTCCTGTCTTGTCATCAATCTCAAACAGGTTCTTGGGGTCCTGATCCACCCCTTGGCCCTCCAGCTTGTAGATCACCTCCCCCGTGAACACCTTGTCTGACTTGATCTGGATGGGTAGAGGGGGGTGGGGTGGGGGTGGGGGGGGGACAGCAGGAACAACACCATGGGTCAGGGTAGAGCTGGAGACTCAGAAGGTTGGGGGGGGGGCGGGGGGTGAGTACGCCATGGAGCCAGATGTGAAAGTGGTCTTTAAGGACCCGGGGGGGGGGACAGAAAGGGGGCTTAGAACGTCCTCAAGCTGGGACACATGGTTAGACCTGAAGACGAGTGGATGTTGTTGATGTTCGTCTTTTTTATTGCTATTTTTTTTGTTGTTTTTTTTTTACACAGGAGCATCTGGATGGATGTATCATGTGTGAGCATAGGGAACCTGCAGGCACATGAGTAGTTTTACTGCTTGGGAAACATCTCCTGCTGTGGTCAGGATTTCTCTCACACACACACACACACACACACACACACACACACACGCACACTTGGATCATAAACTTGTCTCTAGATGTTTGAATCAGACATCCATATTCACTGTGTTCATGCCAGAGATCATTTATCTCCACATGACAACACACGTTATCAGACTTGTATAACAAAAGGCTGAAGTCATCGCCTCAGACTAAAAGCGATGATGTGAACTAAACATTTCTTTTAATGGATTATCTGGTAAACAGTTATCAGCACTCAGGAAATTAAGACACACTTTTTAGTTTCCAGCTCTTGGTTGGCAGAGAGGGGTTCAGTCATTTAAACAACCTGTCAGGTGAAGGCAAGCATAAGATCTCAGTTTCTATTGTGGACTTAAATGGTTTCTTAGAGCCCCAACAGTAGAGACAGATACATTGGCTCTTGAAAGATCCTGGCACTTTGGAAAATGTTAACTACCCAAAAGGATTCGTATAAAGCCATGGATTATCACTAGACCCCAGGTAAAACCCTTTTTAAAGACCTGTAAGCTACTTCTGGTCCTGGGAGGGGAACATGGACCAGTGTAGGTCTGTGCCAGGTCTGGAGGGAACCAGCCTATTGGAAAAGGTTCTGGAGAAAAGGTTCCTACCTGGACTAGGTTCTCTGGGACCTGCTTGCTGTTTTCCGACACTCTGATTGGTGGAATGATCCAGTCTCTCTTCACCCTGCCCAGACCACTGTTTCGATGTTGCCATGGATACAGGACCGCCAGGCTTGCCTCCTCCTGGTGGTTCTCCGAAGAGCTCCAGCCCTGAGAGGAGAACATCAGCAGGAACATCAGGAAACACCTCGCCATCAGGGAACTTACATACATTTGTATGAATCAGAAACAACTTTATTCATAAGTTTAGACAAACATGGAATTGACAAGAATGGTGGATGTGGTACTGCGACTAGCTGGCCCCAGTCCAGGGTTTACCCTGCCTAAGGCCTGAAAGTAAGGTTGCAGTCACCTGTGACCCCTAACAGGAATAAGTGGCCCCACTAATAAGCTGTAGATAATGAATGAATGAATGGTGAATGTGGTAAATATAGCTTTAAGATGTGGAATATACGAAAAGTTGAAAATTAACAACAGCATCTGAATAATTCCAGCCAATAATATACACATTGTTTCATTATTAAATTATTAAATAAGATTTAATGCATTAGTGGTCCAATGGCTGCTCAAAACTTGAAAAAGATTGGCTATCTATTTTGTCGGTTGACTTTGTGTTTGACGTTGTTTGGCTTGTTGCTTTCAAGTGTGTGTGCCGGGCATCAGAAAGCCTTCTCTGTTGTCTTGCCTCTGCCTCTAATGAGGACTCACAGGGGCGGCTCACGTTACACACTAACACTCACGTTACACACTAACACTCACGTCTTTATTCCTGCCTTTGATCTCCACACACACTCATTCCAACCAGGAAATAATAACATAATGCACATACTCACATACCCAGTCAGTGGTTCAGTTCACACAGTTAGACACACACACACACACACACACACACAGCCACACACACACAGCCACACACACACAGCCACACACACACACACACACACACAAACACACACACACCCACCAGCTGTCGACTATGGATTTAGATTTTCAGCTTTCCCACCCTACTGACCACTAACACACACACTCCCCTTTATTCCCAACCCTGCACCTGACAAATGGTTGGGGGTCACCTCATGAATATGATCTGGTGACAGAATTCCATCGCAAACATTCCTCCAGACCATGCAACACCAAACCGCGAGCAAGGAGGAAGTGTTGGTTGGACTTAAGAAGTACACACTGAATGGCAAACATAGACGTGAATGGAGACTAACGTACTTCATGAATCAAATGGTAGTATCGCGGTTGCTGTATCGCTATGGCCCTGCCCTGCCCCCTGGGTTTGCAGAAAGGCCACGCAAGGCTTCAGTCATGCTGCCGAATAGTTGGGAGGGAATGCCAGGAGTTACTGGCATGCGTAGGCAGAGTTAGAGGAAGACTAATCTTAGAGCATTCTGTCCAGCCCTAAATCATTCTCTGTTGTAGCTGCAGCGATCCTACCTACTTAAAAAGATGTTTACACTTGCATGTCAGTCCACACTGCCTAGCTCCTCCTCCCGTCACGCTTTTGATCCAATTATATGTCCGCTATGCTCTGTCACTCATTAGCCGTGACCAATCACTCATCAGAAGGACTCCATCAAGCAGAACTACTACCATTTGTCTTTTTTTCAAATCCATTGAATCACGAAACCTTAGTGAATCAAATTAGACTAAATATGAAACATGTTGGCCTCTGAATCCACACTAAAGACAATTTCAGAACTATTGTTCTCGTTTCAAGTCAAATTGTTTTGACAGGGTTCTAAGGCTGGTTTCTAAACTTCAGTCCAGAGTTAACTGGACAGTCTGCTTGACCCCAACCAAACTATGGGTGGCAAAACCCCAAAACAGTCTTTCTCTGCATTCCTAATGTCTTTACCAGCCAGCGCCGGAGCTACAGCCAGGTGTCCTCTTACCAATTAGGGTGGAGATTTCTGACAGAGTTAAGGCCAGCTCACAGACTAACTGTTTTAAGGTTCTTCTACCAGATACTCTTTTGCCCTGACCTTTCACCTCTGGAAACTGGGTGGAAGGAGAGGTAGGACAGGGGCCCTGCTTGAACGTCATGTGGGGCCAGAAAGACACAACGAGGGGTGATTTAATACAGAGAAAAACCATTTGTGGAAAAAACATTTCTTTTTCTCAGTTCAAACCCATAGACAGTGGGCAAGGGGTAGCTTTCCACTCAGGGAACTGGGGACCGCTACATTTAGAGGCGCTAATGTGTCGCTTATGAACAAACTGCCCAGTTTGACCCCATGCTAGTTGAATTGAATTGGGAGTTGACACTGCCGCGCAATCAAAGCAGCAAGGACATCTAAAAACATCGAGATGAGGATTCCCAGAGTGGATGGATCATAACCACTAAGATCCATTTAACCCTAATACTCTGTCAACAAACAAGATACAACACAATCACACACAGATTACCTCTTGTGAAGTATTCCATATCATTTAGGCCTGTGAGGGACTTACACACAGCCAAGCAAGGCTGGCTATCGCTTTAGCCATGTGTTAGATGGGTGTGGCTGTGCTATGCTATTCTATGCTATGCTATACTGTGCTGTGTCTGTCCATGTATGTGGGACAATCCTAGAGTACTCCAGTGGGTTTGGCAGCAGGGGAGGATCTGCAGCATGCCACATAAACCCTCTGGTCACATGGGGTGGAGGTCAGACAGGTGTCCTTCTCCCCCTCCACACAACCACCCAGCCTCTGCTGTCACCCAGCTAACGGCTAACGGCTAACTCTTCCGTCTAGCCATTCCTAGGCCCTCCTATTTAGAGGGGGTCAGTGTTTTCTCACTGAGCAGATGTCTAGGCTTTGGACTGTTAGGACTGCAGGACTAATGCGGATGATGTGTGGTGGGATTCTTGGGATTGAAGAGAAAATTGTGCTTGTTTTAACTTAGTGGTCTTGTTTTAACTAAATGGGGAATAGTAGTTGTGGGTGATTGTATTAGGATCCAAAGCTGGATAAGTTGGTCAGTCTATGGAAGAAGATATCTGTGAGTCAAATGAAACCGACAAAACTGTAATACAGTAAAGAACCCCCTCAATTCAGACACTGTCCAGTCAGCTAGCCAGCCTAAAACTAGCGATCCATTCAGCCACACAGATGATTCAGACACTGTCCATTTGAACTGACTCATTGTTTCCATCAAGCATGAACTCAGCACCAGCCATCCGGTCAGTTGGCAGGCTGTTTTATGGAGCTCAATTTGTCCCTGATTTCATGGTCAGGGAGCGGTCTACTCGTCTTTCCACCGGTGGATTACCAAGCGGGACAAATGGCATCAAGTGCGCATCTGGGAACAGCTGCTCCTCTCAGTGCTCGGCTGCCTGGACTAGGCACCCACGCTCCTCAGGCAGGCAGGCAGGCAGGCAGGCAGGCAGGCAGGTGTGCAGGTAGGCAGGTGGGTTGGTAAGTAGGCTGACAGGCTAGCAGACAGGTATGCAGACACAGGCAGACAGACAGACAGGCATATAGGCTATATACATATATAACTATATATGTATAATATATATAGTTATAATAATTTATAATATATAGTTAGAATAGCTATATAATATATATAATATATATGTATAATATATAACATACATATATAACTCCCTAACATAAATAAATACTCATTTAGCAGACACCTTTATCTAATGTGACTTACATTAAGTA
Source organism: Neosalanx taihuensis (assembly GCA_030340665.1). Lineage (NCBI taxonomy): Eukaryota > Metazoa > Chordata > Actinopteri > Osmeriformes > Salangidae > Neosalanx > Neosalanx taihuensis. The sequence goes on along the minus strand of CM059295.1, from coordinate 10,369,230 downwards.
CAGGGACATTCTCCCTGAGGCAAGTAGGATGAAGTGCCTTGCCCAAAGACACAACATCACATAGCACAGCCAGGGTTCGAACTCACAACCTTTCGCTCATGAGACCAACTCCTTCGCTGAGCCATCTGACTCCCTAACATGCTCAGAGGATTTTATTGACATGTCGCTTTCTCCTTGTGTTTGGGTATAGAAACGGCCCCTGATCTCTAGAGCCATGTCCGTCCAACAGGGAGATCTGGAGGAATGCTGACAGAAACCAGCCTGGACATCATCTGTTAGGTGGCGCTGGATGGGATTGGTGGAGATCTTGTCTCCCAGTCACCCTGCACCCTGTGGAGTAACATCTCTGGGAACAGGGAACAGGGAATCCAAGCTCACAGTTCGACCACATGCAGCTAAATTAGGACCAAGGCCCAACGTAGGCTAACTGTAGATATTGTGTTCTAAGCTCCGACACTTCTCCCATCAGCCCCATTCATACAACAAGGCAATCCTTGATACCTGAATCTATTCTGTATAGGATTTAATGAACAGACCTTCAGATAAAGTCATGATGGTCAAAACAAAATCAAAGTTTTCCAATAACCCTATACAAAAGGCCCATCTTGTGTCCTTCCTTTGCGTGTTTTCAAGGTTTCATGTATCTCTCAATATGTTCAAATGTGAATTTCCATTCAGTGTCATATTTTGGAGGCGGCCTGTTGCGTCACCATGCACATACCTGTCTGTGTGCCTGTATGTCAGACACATGCTCAGCTGGAGCTGTGACTAACTGGTTCTCCCCAGGCCTCTCCTCATGATCTACTGCTCACTTCAAACGCTACTGTCAGGGACCAAAGGGATTTTCAGCCTAATAGATTTGCCATGGAAAATGAACACCTACTGTTGATAAAAAAAGAGAAACAATTAAATCCTCTTTTCTGTCTGAAAACATTTGAACCACGCATAAAGCTTCTCATTAGCAAGATGCGTGAGGTAAGTGTATCCAAAATCCTTTGAGCTTGGGTACATCAGAGCCTATAGAAACCGAAGACGCACACACATCTGAATATGATTCAGAACCGTGAAGTAAAACAGGACTTTGCTCTTATAGAACCAGAGGTCAGATGTGGCTTCCATTACTGCAGTAAACAGACGGCTAACGGATGGAGGTTGAAGGCAGTGTTGGTAATATGTCTGTTTACGTTGTCATCCATTACAGGCCTGATAATGACGCTGATGACAAGGCTGTCACATCAACGGAGCGATGGCGGTAACTGAGTTAGCCTTCTAACTTACTAACACGCCGCTCGTTCAGACGTTCAGGTCACTCGAAAGATGGAGTTCGGAAGTTACTTGTGGACAAAACTTTTCATTAACCTTTAAAGTATGAAGGAACTTTTAACCCTGTATTTGACACACACACGCGCGCGCACACGCCCACCCGACCCCACCATGATAAAGAGCTTGAACCCAGAAAGCACATGTGCAGTCTGGGGCCATTCAAAAGACAATTCGTTATGTTCTATGAGGCTTCTGAAATGTTTATTTCTCCCATATCCTCCTGTTCAGACTCAACATGACCGATTAAAATCCCTTCACATGTTGTGGAAAGTATCAATCCAACACAAACCTAAACCAAAGGTTGTCCAAGAGAGCAACTCATAGTCATATACCAAACCACCCCACACTCTGGAAGTGAGGAAATGAACACATTCTACAGAAATCACACCTCTTTTAACACACCCAAA